>JAOUQW010000034.1:21483204-21516329 GCA_028565825.1 Olivaichthys viedmensis | reverse complement strand
AGAGTTTAGTGAATAGAATAATGACTGTTCATAAAATATGACAGGTGACTCCAAACTTTTGAACGCTAGTGTATATACAGAGACCACTAGTGAAAATGCTTCTAGTTTGCATTCTTTTCTAATTTAATACAACATTTTACATTACAAATATTATTAGCATAACAAGTTGAGTGAAAAGTAGAATCTTTGAAATATTTACATGAATTTCAGAATTTCGTATTTGATATGTCCCCCTTTTGCTTTAATGACAGCGTGCACTTGGGCTGGCATAGACTTCACAAGTTTATGCTAAACCTGATGATCCATGTTATCCCAGCATGATTTGAGAATGTTCCAAAGAGTATCTTGTGATGTTACTCAATGCTTGGCTTTCTGGCTTCAAGTGCCCCCATAAATGTCCGATAGGGTTGAGGTCAGGTGACTGTGGAGGAAAGTCCATGACAGCACTCTTTGCTTTTCTTTGGTCTTTAAGTAGTTCTTGCAAAGCTTTGATGTATGTTTTGGGTCATTATCCTGCTGCAGTATGAGTCCTTCTCCATAAAGATCCAAACCAGAGGGTATAGCATGTCTCTGAAGAATGGAGTGGTACTTTTCCTTTGTCAGGGTGTAGTCTATTCGTGCAGGTGTCCAACTCCATAGTCGGCAAAACACCCTCAGACTTGAATATTCCCACCACCATGTTTCACTGTTGTCTTGATCCACTGTGGTATCAATTTCTCTTCTGTTCTTCTCCTTACATCTCCATGCATTCAATGGGAGGGATAAGACTCAAGAAAATCTGACCTTTTGTACAAAGGAGTTAACATGGTCAATGTCACAAATTTGCTTAAATTTGAATAGTGACCTAGAAATAATGCAGAATCTTGAATATTTCTACTTCGTTTTACTTGACTAGTCATAGCTTTTCTTTGTTTTAAATTTTTCAAAAATCTAAAACTTTATCAAACTTTATTTTTTAAATAAAATCCCAGATTTTCAATGTGGTCTCAGACTTCTGGACCCCACTGTGTATATATATAAAAAACAAAAATAAACAAACACATGAAGAGCATGCCCATAAAAGATAAAAAACAATTAACCATTTCCCAGCATGGTGCATATATTAAAAACTAAACTTGCAGAGTGGTACTAAAAAGGTTTTGCCCTTTCTATCTAAAACTTGTTCAAGGTGCAATAAGAACCAAAAGGTTACCTTTAGCTATAGAACATTTTAATACTTTGCCTCCCCAATCAAAGAAAAAGTGTTTACATGCTTCTTATTGTACATCTTTATGGAAGTGGTGGTTTACATCCACTTTTTTGTTCCTTAAAAGTTCAGGTTACCTCTCAAGTTTTGTTCTTGATCACCAACATGAAATGAACAGACAACATGAGAGAAAGCAGTGCCAATGTATCTTTGCTGCTTCATTTAATGTATATTGTCTAATTGTTGCCCACCACTACAGTAAGACAATTATGCAAAATATTGATTTAAAATTGTAATGATTTTTATTGTTAACCTGACCCTACTTGGTAAGTGCATATTTGCAAATTTAATTTTGTTCTACTGTTTGCCACTTTCTGGCCCAATCAGCAAAAAACATAGTACTAAATCTGTTCGGTTAAAGCCACAGGTTTCTTACTGTAGACTTTAAATTGTTATGGAAATCAAAGTGAATTAAAATGCATGCCCAGAATTCAAATATGTCTGGTTACATGGGTGAATAAAGCTATAAATCCAGATCAAATGTGGAAATTACTGCTAATAAACAAAAATAATTTAAGAAAACCGACTGCTTTGCTTTCGTTCTAATTACAGAACTAAATAAAAAAAACAGTAAACAAAATGGTAAAACATCTCATCACATCTACTTCCTCAAAATTGAACAAAAATTTACAAATTTTATCAACCCTTACATATTAATGGCAATCCTGAAATAAATCCTGTTTCTTTAAGGCTGTGTGTCAGATGCTGGCACTGAACTGCTGCTCTCATTCTGTGGCTCTCACTGTGCACCATACATGTAGCCTTCCCCCTCCCGTGACTAATTCTTCATTTCTCTCCCACAGTTCACCGCAACATGCCCAAAGAGCAGGCTCTGGAGTTGGTGATGGCGGAATATGGGTGTGTGAGCGGTACCCGGCGACAGTGTGACCCTGCAGAGGCAGCGGCACGGGCTTCAGAGCTCACTGACGACTACCTGGAGCGGGCCAAGCTGGAGCGCCATGCTGTGCCCTCTGCCACACGCCACCTGCTCTTCCTCATGGCTGAGGGCCTGCACCTGTACCCAGAGGAGCTGGACTCCATCGCTGAGTATGTACACAACCGCCAGGACCATCTGCAAGGTAAGCATGTATGGCGATCTCCTGCTGAACACAGTGTGTTGCAGAGTTGTGTTGGAGAAATAATTAATCCTGGGTGTTTGTGTACATGTTCTGTTGTCTCTCTCTGGTGCATGTGTGCATCTTAAAGTTTTCAAGTTTTTGGTAACCTTAATTGACATCAGAGTGTCCTATTTATGATCTTGCCAAAACACTGCCTTTCCATAAAATTCCATCAGCGACCTCTCCTGAAGTAGATGAAGTGGCTCCTGAGACGGCAAACAGTCTCCCTGCAAGTTTGGGGAATCCTCCGCCACTTCTCTCTAAACCTGTTGGGCCTGGCCCTCCACTTAATGAGCACCCGACCCCGTCCACAGGCGTAGCCGAGCCAGCTCATGGCCGTCTAATGGGCGCACCAGGTAATTTATTCATTTACTTACTTACTGACAAACAAACGAATGCATACGTGTATAAATCGTGGGCTGGTCTGTAGTGAGGTACAGCGTTTAACTATGAGCTGAAACTGTCCAGGCTACCAAGATGATTTATAAAGTAAACCTAATAATACCACGTTCAACTAGTCCATAGTTTTTAGGTGATGTTTGTGATTCTAAAAGCTAAAATAAGGTAATTATAGCTGAATTAAGCTCATATTAGATGTTTTGTCCCTGTCTTGTGAATGCTACAAGCTAGGGCTGAATGATGTAGGGGGTCCACATTAACATCGCATGCGCTGCACATGCAGTAGTTTCATCGCAAGGGCTGCACAGTCAAGAGACCATTGGTGACATTTTGATTAAAGTATTTTTAACGTTTCAGAAGAGACAAAGCAGGAAGGTTTGCGAGTTTTAATAATCTTAAAGAAAAACAATGAAGTCCACGTAAAAAAAATCATCAACTTCATTGTAATGATTTTTCCGTTACAATTTTTCACTAAGTGACAATTAGATTATCTTTATAATATTATTATTTTTTGTTTGGAAAAATGTTAAAAGTCATTGTAAAATAATCAAAGCCGTGTTGTTAATATACTGGTAGTGCTAAGGTAGGTCTTGAGCCTTGATTTATGGGTGAGTATTAGGGGATTATAATTTTTGTTACAACAATGTATAACGTATTATTAAGTCCTTAAGTCCCCATCTAAACGCATCCTCCATTACAGCTCCACATTTCTGGTTTGAAGAGCTTCATTTGAATTTACAATTCACTTTAGTAGGCAACTCTACAGAGAAAACAGTCGGTGCAGAAAGAACATTTCATGAAATCCCTTCTGTATTTTGATTTATCTTTTTTTAAAGCCTGATCTCTTTTCCCTTCTAGACTCGTATCCCAAGACCAAGCCTCCTCCTCTTCTCTCATTGAACATTCTTCAGGGATCCCCTCAGGGTCCTCCATCTACTCGTGGGCCACCACCACCACATGGTCCTCCTGCTTCTGAGGGTTCTCCAGTAGCCTATGGTCCTCGTGGTCATCCACCACCCCATGGTCCCCCTGCCTCTGAGACTCGTCCACCACCCTATGGTCCTGCTCCTCATGGTCCCCCACCTCTCCATGGCCCTCCTGCTCCTAACGGTCCCCCACTATCCCATGCTCTTCGTGGTCCTTCGCCACCCCATGGTCCTCCTGCTCTTCATGGTCCTCCTGCTCCTTGTGGTCCTTCTGCCCTTCAAAATCCACAACCATCAAGAGGTCCCACAGCCCCAAGAGGACCACCTTCTCATGGTCCACAACCGCAACAATGTTCACCAGGTCCTCATACCACACACGGGCCTGCTGACCATGGACCCCATGGCTTCCATACACATGGATCACCGCTGCCTCGTAGTCTGCCATCGCAGAACGGCCCTAGTGGTCTCCGAGCACCTCCACCCTTACTCAGGAACCTTCGCATGAGAAACCCAGCAGGTCTGCCTTTAGATCAGTCTCTTTTAAATTCATAAATACAAATCATTGTGCTTATGTTTTGCAACAACTTGGGAATAATTTTGCTCCTAATTATGAATCAGGAGACAAGTTTCTTTTTTCCCCCCCTTTTTTTTCCTCCTTTTCCCCCTGCCAGGACCAGCAACACGAGCTTTGCAACGCCTCCCTCCCTGACTGCCTCAGGATGTCTGATTAAAATTAAGCTAGTGCAGCCACCCAGGAACAAATCGGTGTATTCTTGATGTTATTTGAGACTGTTCATGTTGTCTTTTTTGTATATTTTTGTTTTTAATTTTATGTCAGTCCTTTTGTTCCTGGCATAATCATGCCACATTTCATTAAAAGGTTATTTTTGTTTCAAGTCTTTTGCATTATTTGTATCTGCTTTTGCCAGTATGCAAATATCTACCTTCCACTGTAGTGTCATTGCCGTACAATGTATTAACCATTTGATGTTTCTGATCGGTCTGAGGAGGGAAGAGAAAATTCAGAAAGGCTTGGAAACGGGGAAACGATCCGAGTCGAAATACATTTGGTGCAAGAATGTTCTATTTGGAAAGAAAAATGCAAAGGAAACAAAACCGGTTACTCTCGCAAACAAACTAAAGGACACGAGAAGAATCAGACCAAATAAAATGCACAAAAACTTGGTGCAGTTGCAACAAACATCCAAACAATGGAAGATGCGCTCATAACTGGATTTGGCGGGATGGATCCACGGAATCCATATACAGCAGTTCTGTGATCAGAATCTGACATTGATGAAGTGCTAGAGGATGATTAACAAATTGTGCAAGGAAAAGGAGGTTGTAGTCTCGAACTGTACAACTACAAGGTGAACCGACAAGGTAGGCGCGTCTAATAAAGTGGCCAGCAAAAATACACAGGGCTTAAAACCCCCTGCATTGCTCCTGCGCCTGATACACTCGTCACAGTTCTGTTATGCTGTTATTAGTCCAGATCATTGTTTGTCTTCATCATTACTAAAGTCTTTTTTGTTTTTTTTAAACTGATGAACAATTATTATTTAAAATGCATCTACATACAATGTAATATATTTACCAATATATCTTCCAATATACCACAATATATTACTGTTGCGTGAGGGTTGCTAGCTAGCTTGGGAAGCAGTAACATTAGCTGCATAGGTAGCTAGCTGCCTAATTAAAGTTATGTAGCTAATGCAGGAAACTGGAGAAGGGTCCAAATTTGAATCAACTATATTTATATTTCACATTATATATGGTTGACTGTTAACTAAAAACGATGCCCAGGTTGAGCCTGGACTGAACTGAAGGCAAAAACATCAAACGGCCAACCATAGTGAGGCATTTTGGTTTGTGAAAATCTCAGCACTTTGTGAATAATGAATCGGTCTGTTTCTGTATAGCACTGGTTAGAAATCCACTGGTCATGTTGCAAACCAGTTACCTTCAGTTTAAGCAATTTCTATCCCAATAAACTTGCTGTATTTATATCTGGAGTTTTCATGTCTGTATTCTGTTTTGTAAAAAAAATTATTTACTATTTTATTTTTGCTTCTACCAGTTGCAGAAACCCAGCCAGGCAATGGGCAGCAGGGAGAACTTGCACATAAACTGCTGGCTACAGGAGGAGAGGAGGGTCACGCTGTCCCATACTTACTCGAGCCACACGAGTCAAGGTGCCAGGTTTCACTGAATGGTTGATCTGATGATGATGTGGTCAAGACCTGCTCTATTTTTTTCCATGACCATGCTTTTGACCGCTGCTGTTTCCCTGCTGAATTCATTCTAAATATATTCTGTACAAGGAAGCTACATTTTGAAAACTGAATTCGGCAACTTGAATAAGCCTGACTGTTCTCTCTCACTGCACCAGTGCATTCTGGGAGGGTAATTAGAATAAATCATTAGCAGCCAGGCCAAGGAAGGAGGGAGAAAATCAAAGAGAAGGTTGAATAGTGAATACACCTTTGAGATTATTACAAGGTAGTAAAATGAAGAGTATTTGACTTATGACTGGCTTTTGGTAAATGTTGAGATGTCGTGATCTTTTCTATGTATAATTACAAATTTCCAGGCCATTTTTCCCCCCTGTCATTTAAATAACCTAGTCATGTCGTCCTACTCAAGCTTGAATAAGAGTTCTATGTTTAAACTTCAGATTGCCAGATTCACTCGACTATTTCAAAATACAAAATTAATTACACTCGCAGTAAATTGATATCTTCACCAGTATTTTATTAAATACTGATAATACTAATTCAAATATTATTTATCCATATTGCGATAAAAAAATAAAATACATTTATATATATATTTTTTACTTCCCTACATTAGAATAAGGATAGAATCAATCACATTTAGCATGCAATGTAGAATATACGTTATTTGTAGTGGTAAATGAACAGACACATGTGTACACACGTGTGTATGTGCTGTATGTGTGCCATTTACTTTGTGAAGCATCATATGAGAAAAATGCTTTGCTCTTGTCCTGCCTGTGCTGGTGAGAGTAATCCCAGCAAAAGGGCGCGGTGGCATCTGTCCTCAGGGAGGAGACGGTATCATTCCACAGATCTCCCCGAGTCCTGCCCCATCCTCACAGGTCCTAACACACACAGCACACACTCACAATACCACCACTAATATTCAGCCCTCAAAGCACTCCTGCCCTGTCCACACCCCCTCAGGAGTCTCAGAGGTCCTAACACATTTTTACTAATACTCCACCATGGCTGCATCGTTGCCCTGTCCCCCGGTCCCAGCTTTGGAGGCCCCAAACATATTAATACTACCACTGTGCTTCATCAATACTCAACAACTCAGCAACATTAGTTAAAGTAATCAATTCTAAGCATCTGATCATGATTAGCTAAAAAAAAAGAAGATAAAATCCACCTCCTTTTAACACAAGTACTGAGTCAAGTCCCAGATTGAGGACACTGCTTTGTGACTAAATTGTATCTGGATTGGTTTCACTTCAAAATCTAGAAATATGAACAAAAAAAGAGTGACTCTACAGGACTGATCCCTCTTCATCTCACCAGTGGTGGATTTCTCTCTTCTCACCTGCTGGAATCTCATGATGCCTTTCTGTCAGAGACCCCACCTTCCAAATGGGCCCAAACTGGGGGTGTCTCTTGCAGTACCCAGCTCCCTCAGTTTGGGGCCGTAGGGAAGCAGGACATCCCTACTGCAAAACCTAGATCATTCTTTTGTGCTGATTTGGGTTTTGAGATAACGGCTATATTTCAATGCAAGTCTATGGCCGAGAGTGATGTCAGTACGTTCCACTACACGTTCAGTTGACTGCGACGTCACGCTCGGCCATAGACTTACGTTAATATATAACGCTGTAATACCGTGGCACAAACGACAATATTCTTGGGCCCAAATCAGCACAAACGAATGGCATAAGTTTTATTCCATTTCTTTTCTGTTGTAGGGTTCCTTCCAGAGGGACTCTTTAGGTTGCTAGATGGAAGTAAGTATAATCTGTGTGAAATACTGGTGGTCAAAGTCCTGGTATTAGATGCAGGTGCACTATTACATCAACACACAAACCTGGAGAGAGAGCTAGGAGTGTGTGTATGCCCCTGTCAGGCCCTTTGGCAGGGTCTCTGAAGATGAGCTCATTTTCTTCTGGGCACCTGCCTGACTGTTCTCTCCCACTGCATTCTGGGAGAGTAATCAGAATCATTAGCAGCCATTCCATGAAGGAGAGAGAAAATCAAAGAGAAGGTTGAATAGTGAATACAGCTTTTAATTTGACGTATTTGTCTTATGACTGGCTTTTGGTAAATGTTGAGAGGTTGTGATCTTTTCTATATATAATTAGAAATTTCCAGGCTACCCCCCCTCCCTGTAATTTAAATAACCTAGTCATGAAGATCCTACTCAAGCTTGCCAAATAGCCACCATGAAACGGAGAGCAATAAAACATGCAGCTGAACATCAGCTGTCTAACGTTCTGCGGGTGCTCGACATGTCACAGATGACAGACAGACAGACAATAGCTCTCGGTTCGCCTTTTCGTCCTGTCGCATCGCAGTGTGTGTGTGTGTGATAGATGCAATTGTTTAAAACAGAGTCGCATTCTCCGACAGACAGACAGATGACAGACAGACAGAGCGCCGTTTCACTCCTGGGAGAGGAGCCTGAACTCCTTTAACCATCTAAATGACATTTGGCGCGCGTGCATGAGTTCAGGCTCCTCTCCCAGGAGTGAAACGGCGCTCTGTCTGTCATCTGTCTGTCTGTCGGAGAATGCGACTCTGTTTTAAACAATTGCATCTATCTCACACACACACACACACACTGCGATGCGATGCGACAGGACGAACAGGCGAACAGAGAGCTCTTGAAAAGGACATCGTGTAGCGTTATCCACAGTGGCTGCGCGCGACCACTCGGTTTGCTCGTGCCCGCCTTCGTCTTCAGTAGCCGCTTCGCTCGCATTATTTTAGCGAGTTCTTGCTCATCGGCGGCATGTCGAAGCTCTACGCGACAAACACGCCATGAATTCACGTGTTGAACGTTTAGAATGTGATTTTTGGCGGGCCGTTTTGAAACCGTGTCGCGCCTGGGCAGCCCCCTGTTGAGAAACCCTGGTGTAGTGGAACCCGCGCGTGTCTCGCGCATGGACTCGTGTCTGAAAGGAACATCAGCACGCGCACGTGAACATCAACCTTCCTCATGTCTGACTAAACGCCTTCCAAAACTAGACACTTGAGGTTGGTATCTTTAAAAAAAAAAAAAAAAAAAAACATTTTAAACATGAAGAAACCCAAACGCAATGTGTGTTTTTTTTTTTTGTATATCTTGTCTGAGATTTTTAAATTATTATTATGATTTTTTTTTGCATTTGAGCAGACTAAAAGCGGACTTAAAACGTTGATTTATCTCGTGTGTGTGTGTGTGTGTACACCATCCAACCACTGGGGGGCGCCAAGAGGCCATCTTTCACTTAACTACTCCTCTATTCTGCTTTATGGAATAAAGACAAGGGTTAAGCAGCCCATAAATTAATACACTTCTAAACAAAATTGCACCCATATGAAAAGGTCTAATCAATCAATCTCCCTAGGACAATTATCAGTGAAACAATGATAGGAGGCCGTGAGTCATTGCCACGCACCTCTCAGAATATTGCAGCTTTCCTGTTATTTCGTTCACCAAATGAGTCACAATCATTTATAATGACTGGCACTCAAATTCAAGAAAAGTTCTGAATAAAGGAAATGGGCACAGTATTACAAACCAAGCAATGAAAAGAAGAAGAAAAAAAAAACTAAATATAAAATGTAACCTTACTAGACCGTTTATTAAGTCATACAGCTAATAAAAACATTGATTTAAGGCAGATTAGGAGCAAGCATTAGCTGCAAGCTGGACAGTAAGAACAAGTACAAGGCTGATTGTTTAATAAAAAAAATAGAAAACATTATAAAGCCATAGAGAGAAAGAACAAACAACTAGTGCAGCTGTAGTAATGAAAGACGAGCGTTTTGACCAACGGTATCGTAACAGATGTGCTATGGCTGTTTTCTTACTCTCACTGTCTACCTGCAGTTTACAGTCTAACGAGCTCGACATGAGTCCACAGACAGTCAGATGTGTGTGAGGGTAAAAGGTAGAAAAATTTTGGTTGTCTTTATATCCAATTTATTTTCAATAAATATCATTGGTTTAATCATTGGCGAGGATCATTAGGTGTGCTGATATATTTAAATTGACCTATTTCTATTGACCTTATCTAAGCCTTATCTTAATAAAATTCTAATAAAAAAATACTCCAACATTTTTCAACCTAATCTACATCCACTGCATCTGTAGCATATGTGCGATTACCACGGACAAGAATTCAGACATGTTCCTTCAGTATTATTATTTTTTGTTTTGTTTAATACAGTAGGATGGCCAGCATTAGCCTGGTACCAACCAACCTGAATCTTGCACCTCATTCTGCTTCATGGATTCAGGAACCCGTTGATATTGTGGGTCCAGAATTAAGCATAATTTCAATAGCTCTGCTACGGTTCTGGTTTCTCCTCCGACTTGTACCCGCAGTTACGTGTCGACCTTGAGAAATGGCTGGAGATATCCAGTTTCTGCAGTGACATTCTGAATTCACTGAGCAAAACAAAAGCGCAAGATTAAAAGTTTTAGCTTTTAACCAGGCAAGGCCAAACATGAGCTCGACTGCTACAATTGGTCCAAAAAACTGATAAAGCCTCTGGATGAAGATGTCTAAAGTGCTCATCTCCTGCATTCTGAAGAACAGGATGTTGGTCTGTGGTCTGTGTAGACATTCCTGGAAAGCATTCAGTTGATTCACCAAAGCACAGAATCACACCGACCGACCGACAAAACCATTTCCCTCGTGTTTGAACTTCAGACCAATACAGAGGACGTGTAACATGTAAAGAAAAGCAGAACACTATTTTAAGTTGTGTCTGAATCTTGCCTGGACAAACGGAGTGCTGATACAGAAGATTCTTGATTGACCCAAAATCGGATAGCAACCAAAAAATAATAATAATAATAGTAATAATAATAAAAAAATATTTTTTTCTGGCCCCTGGAGAGCCCAACCTCCAGAGGATACAAGAAAGCAACCGTGATAAGAGAACAGAGGGGGACGAAGTACAGAATCATTCACTATACTGTTAGGCACATGCCTTAAAATCCGACTTCTCTTTCTGCGCTATGTACGAGGGAGTGTGAAAGAAAAACAACATCAGAGGAAGAGACACGGAGGAGTCAAAGACAGATGGATGCTTTGTGTGTTGCAGACCTTAGAGACAGGTGAGGCCTCGGTAGCTGAAGTTGTCTGTGCTATAGTGATGCAGGGAAAGGGGGAGGAAGGGATTAGGGGTCAGAGGTAAGGCCCATATTCTGCTTTTCTTCCTTTAACAGGCTCCCCCCTTAGCTCGGAGGAGGAGAGGAGCGAGGGATGAAGGGGCTGCAGTTCTGTTATCGTCTCACTCTGTCTTTTTGGCCCAGGCCATGTCATCACTGCGTGGCTTCTGTCCTGTTAGTCTTTCGACCAACCACTCCATCCTCCTCCAGAAGCCCATCTGGTCCAGAGGGTAGTTCAGCCAGCCTGAGACAGACAGAGAGAGCGAGAGTACAAGAACATTAGAAATGAGAAGATTCGAGCAAAAATGACACAACATAAGCCTCACTGGCATTTTTGTGTGCCCTTTAAGAGCCACAAACTGTAAGGATAATTAATTTCTTTAATTTGTTGTTGTAAGTGCTACTGTAAAGATAAACACTGTAGGTCGACAAACAAACTAGCAAAAAGGAAACACATAACAGACTATTCAACAATATGCACTACTAGGCATTTTGTTTCTCTATCAGAGAGGGTTCCAAGAAAGCAAAGAATCCTTAACTATCCAAAGAACCTTTAAGGAACCCTTTTTTTTCTAAAAGTGTATAACACTTGTTCACACTGCTGCAGCTTTCTGGCTTTCTGTGCTGTTGCTACTGGAAACACACCCTGCTATGCGTGATGGCCATTTCTTTTTTTTAATTCCCCCAACTTAAAGCCATTTCTGGACGCGAATCAGGTTGCTACATAGAGCTGTGTGTCAAAATGGTGATAAATTGTTGCCTATTCTTTTATAATCATCACCACTTCTTTACAAATGAATCACACCGATAAGAACGATATACTCAGTCTTCCACCTCTCTAAAACTATCAACTTTTCTTTTTTTTTGACATCTTTGTATAGGGAGCTACACTGGTAACTTTAGGGGGAGGGGGGGGACAAAAGACAAACATTATACATCAATGCCGTCACGCACGTGTAACTGATAGAACCGGTGATGCATTTTGGAATTTGGAGTCATTCGTTGTATTACACCGGTAGTGAAAATGCTGGGTAGCAGTGTACTACGGGCCGATTTAATATTTTTGTTTGCAAGTCTGCGCAGGCCAAATGAAATTATTTGGAGTTTGACACGCGCCTAAGAAAATTAAAACGAGAAATAAGGCAAGACGAAACAAAACTGCAGGCATGAAGGGAAACAAGTAGAAGTCAAAAGTGTGGAAGCACCACATCCCCCCACACTCGCTGGACAGCAAATCCCAGGAGAGATGTAGGAGACCAGGCTACAGAGACAAGAGTAATACACACTTACTGATGTAAACATACCCCCCACCGCCTCAGACAGCCGAAACCAACACGCACAGCTACACTTCACACTACCAGGCATGCAGTCACATTGGGATTTGACATGAAAGGATGTATACATGTTTACATTCAGATATACGGCAGCGCAATCTGTTCTCACTGATAATCCCCAGATTTATGTTAGTATAGAATGTATACTCTACCACCACCAGTTCTTATATCATGCATTTGTGACAGAAAACTGAATGAACGCAAAATTGCTAATAAAACCAAAGTTTTGTGTTAGTTTCTGTTGATTTCTGGTTGTCTGTTCCTTCTGTGAAGCTACCTTGGGTTTAAGGCACTAAATTAAATATTATTATTAAACACGTATACTCATACATGCTAGGCACACGCTTTTTCACCCTCTCAGTAACACCGTTGACCTCTTACTAAACATCCCACACTGTACCACACTAACACACATACCTCCACAGACCAAACAGGCCTTACAAGCGGTCACTCACCCCTGAAACACACCAACCTAAACATCCCACTACATATACACATGTTCTATGCCATGTCCCTCGCTAGCTGTGCGTGTGTGGTCCCTGCAGTGGCCCTCTCTGTGCAAGAGGAGAGCAGCATAGCGTGTCTTGTTGTTTGATTACTCCTCTTTGTCTCCCTCTCTCAATCTGTCTCTCTCCATGCAGGCCTGTTTGTTAGCACTGACAGCAGGTTAGCATTAAATATACATGGAGATTGTCAGCCAGTCGCACACACAAAGGCAAGCTGGGGGCCTCGGGGACCTGCCAGGAAAGCGTGGAGGACTTCCCAGAGAAAGAGAGAGAGGGAGAGGGAGAGGAAAAAGGAGTGAAAAAGACAGAGAAGGAGAAAAGGGGATAAATGATTGTGTGAGAAAGACATCACCCTTCCTCATGCCTTTCCACCAATCTCGGGTTAGGGAGACGAAGAGAAGAGGACCCGCTTGCTTTCCCGCTCACACACACACACACCCCTGCGCTCACATCTGTTGTCCACAGGGGCACAAGGGTGACGCACAGACATCCCCACTCACAGCTCTCTCAAAGACACACACTGCATACTGAATGTTCCAGCCATCACAGGGGTTTAATGCCTTCTCACACACACTCTCACACACACACTCTCACACTCTCTCTCTCTCATAGCTAAATATCAAAACTGGGTAACGCTTCTACTTCCAAAGAAATGAAATATTTCTTATTTACAATAAAAGAAGCAAATATGAAATAACACAAGAGGTGGGCAATGTTGCAAAAATATTTACCATGATTTTTAGGTTTGCTACCAAAGTGCAACATTAAAAGATTCTTGACTTTCTTTCTTTCTTTTTTTTAACAAAAAGAAAAAAGAAAAAAGTATTGAACAGGGAACAAGTGCTGATGAGGGATGTGAAATCTCAGAAAAGTGTATTGTGATGCAATCATATAGTCATATCGCCCAGCCCCAAATGACACATAAATCCTTCTGCTTCATGTGATCATGTTTAACATTTACATACATTTACTTTAGCTTTTGGTCAAAGTGTCCAAAATATGAGGCATAATACAATCCAAGCATAATTTGAGTAAACTACATTTCATTATACACAACAAGGGCCTTGCTGAAGAGCCCAATAGTGGAAGGCTGGCAGTTCTTGGATTTGACCTCACCACCTCCCTGTCACTACCATAAAACCATAACCCCCTAAGCTACCACCTCTATATACTAGTACCAGTCTGAATGCTACAGGGTTAACGTGCTAGATGTTATGAAATGCTTTTTTTCTTTTGTAAAAAACAAAAAAAAAAACCCCACTGTAATCAGTTCCTGAGTAATAAAAAGGCCACTGAATAATCTTCTTGGAGAAACAATTCTAAAGATAAAATGCTGATTGACAAAGAATATGAATATGGCAAAAACAGTAGAGGGTGTAACACTTTAAAGCATGTGTGTGTGTACCTGTAGTAATGCAATAGTAGGTCTCGTGAGGGGACACGTGGTGGATACGGTGGTGCTTGCGGGGCAGCACGATGTGGCAGTCCTGCAGCAGGGTGACCCATCGCGGCAGGCCGAAGTAGGAGTGAGACCACTTGTGGATCTGATTGGTCATGGTCACAAAGACGGCCAGCGCAAAGACAAAACAGTCCCAGGGGTAGGACTCGGCAAGGGCATCTGAGATAGGGAGATCCACGAGGGGTGGAGGGATTCAATTTTATGCAAATTAAAATCAAATGTGGCCTGCTTTTTAATAAGGTGCTTTTTCCCTTAGTGTGCTAGCCTGATTCCAAACTGACCTCCACCTGCTGAAGCTGAAAACTGAGGCAACTGAGCTTACACACAACACACACAACAGTTCATCAATGCTTATACATACAGGATAGGGCTTCCCAAAAGCATCCCAGCACAAAGACCATAAATAAATAGTAGAGTGTGCATCACACTGAACACTCTCTCTCTACCAGTTAAGATGATCTTTACTTTATGAGGCTTTTGGGAAACTGCAAATTATTTTTCATATGATGGCACCTAGAGTAGTGTGTAGTTGTTCCCAACCCTGGTCCTGGAGTAGCCCTGCACATTCTGGTGTTTTCCCTGCTCTAACACACTCACGCTGACCTAGGTAGGAACGGTTACTTGTTCCTCAGGTGTGTTAGAGCAAAGAAAAGAGCTAAATATGCAGGGCAGTGGTGCTGCAAGACCAGGGTTGGGAAGCACTGGTGTATTGGAGTGTACAGGATCAAAGAGTAAATATCGTGTGTCTATGCTAAACACTTTATTCCTTGAAAAGTATTCTAGATGACTGAATTGCCATTTTTATTAGCAGTAATTCACCGTGACAGAAGGAAAAATAGCTCATACACACATGCTATCACTAACCAACGTCACTCGGAGTCGCCTCACTGGCTGTGTTCAAAATGGCATAATTGTATACTGTATACTGCACCAGTATATACTGTATACTACATACTGTTCCTTGTAGGAGTATGCAGTATGCAAGAATGACCATTTAGTGTACTACACAGTCATGTGACTACCTGTCAGCCAAATTCACCAGTTAAGTCAGAACTGAAGACTACGTTAGTCTTCTTCCTTTTTTCTGAGTATTTGTAGTTACTGCGACGCAAAATGTGTTAACTTTTAGTGGTTATAGCCAAAACAGATGCAAGGAGGTGGCAGAGATTGTCTTTAAGACAGTCCAAAACTGTGTTAGTATTCATTTTGGAATGGATGTGAAATAGGCTACAAGTACACTAAACTAGCATAAATGTATCAATTATTAAGCCATCACAAGAATTGTACAGCTTTTGAGGAAAAATATAAATATTAAATTGATTAATTTGTTAATAACTGGCACTGAATAAAAAACAAGCAGACTAACAAGCTACTATTTGGTTACCTGCAACATTTAGATGGAAACATACCACAGAATAGTCACAGTTTTTTGGGATGCAGTACACCATGAAGATAGCTCTGGCCGCATACTTGGAAATCGAAAATATCCGTGTTGTTCGCGTACTGCGTACTACAAACTGCTTTTAAGCAGGGTTTGGTAGGACTAGTATGCATAATGTGCTGTTTTTTTTGGAACATACCCACCGACTACTTCTTGATAACTAAAGTGTGTGTTTGTGCGTGTGTCTTTGCACCTGGCGTGTAGGTCAGGAACTTGTAGGCCATGTGGGCGAGAGGCAGGATGGTGATCATGCAGTTGTCTCCATTGGTCTCGATGAAGTCGTGGCGCGTGATGGCTGTAGGATCGATGTGGTGCTCCCGGAATGGACGGATAAATGCCTGCATGCACAGTGTGAGACGAGAGATATATAAAGAGGACAAAAAGAAAAGAAAGAAGAGACAATAAGGATAAATAAAATAAATTTTTCTGTAATACACTTCTCATGAAACATAATACACCATAATGATTGGCTACATCATTTGGTGATCACACAGATAGCTATGAAAACTGTTACAACTGATGCACTTCCTTGGGAGTCTGGTTTTAACATCAAAAGAGCTATAGCTCAAGAACAAGTCGTGAGTGTTTGAAACTGAAAGGGAGAACACAAAGACTTTCAGCCTTAACAAACAGTTTTGAAACATGAGGGCTCCGGCATGTTTTTGGGGGTGGGGTTCAGGGTTGATGTTGACCGATAGAGCCTAATGAAAGCAGGAGTGGAAAGCAGGAGTTCACAACTTCTGGCGCGGCGAGATAACTGGGCATAAAGCAGCACTTCCCTGCCGCTTCCATCCTGCAGCATGAAAAAGCTGACGCTCAGCAGCTCATGTCACTCATGGCCGGGATCGTGCAGGGCACGCCAAATGAAAGAGCACGGGAAAAAAGCGCTTGTGCACAAAGAGAGAGGGAGAAGAAAAAAAAACACAACACACAAGAATGAAAGTAATTTATTTCGCCACACAAAAAGCAGGAATCGTTTGGAGTTGCATTACTGTCGTGTTTCGGAGGCGCAGAGCGGGGGAGGGAACGTCATTATCATGCGTTTGTGGGCCGAACTCAATCATGCCTGTATCTGAGGCCGCATGACGGAACTCTGCTGGAGCGCTGGGAATATCTGCTGATATTTCGACAATTATCTTCCCTCCTGTTCTGCTCATCCTCTGCCCGCGTGCGAGATTAAACGTGTGCTAAGCTCCAGACGCTCGGGTGTGTGTGTGTGGACTCTCCAGCACGCCATGGCCACCTGGCGCTTTGCCGCCGCTAATCCCGCACCGTTTAACACCCTGCCTAGCCTTGGCCGCCTTCTGCCTAATCATGACTCCCATCACCGGATTGCCCTGGCAACGCAGTGGCTGATGGCTCCCCCACTTTTAACCCGGCGCCCACTGGAGCAATCCATTTCATTTTGCTCGCCTCTCCCCCTCATCCTCCTCACTCTTAAGAGCCAGTTTAATCACGCTCATTAGCAACTCTCCCTCAAGTTGATGCTTTTTTGGTTTGAAAGCACGGACGGAGAGCTGTATATAGCTGTCCGCTGAGTGCAGTCTTTAATCTGCCCGTTAAAGGGTCTTAGCGCTCTGCGTGCTGAAGGGGCCGTAAATTCCCCTGCTCTTTTTGAAGTCTGCTCATTCCCAGGTGGCGGATCCTAATTATCCTCGACAGCGGAAGGATCTGCGGTGGCTGCGGAGCCGCAAGGAAGCGCTCTCTCCTTCCCTCCCATTAGTCGCAGGTTGGAGGATCGAGCCATTTAACAGCACAGACGGACGCTGATGAAAGCGAGGAGAGCGCCACCTCGCCGGCCACAGGGGTGCTGCCGGACACGCTATTCAGATGGCCTGCTCTCCAGGACACAGATGACTGAACCTCAGACTCCCAGCCACTCTTAATACTTTTCTATCAAACATGAAGTCAGATAAACAGCGAACCTTTTTAACAACTGTACCACGTTTTCCCTGGCTTACGAACTGAACGCAGACCTAACCAGAGATTGTGCCTGAGCTGCAATGCTTTTAATCTTGTGTTAAGTCCATGTGAACAAAGAGTTGCATTAAACAAATATTGCATCAAACTCCCACTACATGGGGTATTTGTGTATATGAACAGGTCCCAGGTTGAGTGTCTAACCATGTGGTCGATGTTTTCTTTAGCTGACAACACCGCAGTAAACATACAGTAAGTGCGTTAGCTACATTAATGATAGTAATACCCCGGCCCCGACCCATGGGCAGGTGTGTTTGAGCAGACTCCAACCCTACAGGACCGCAGTTGGGCTGCACTACTCCCACAATGCAAATACCACAGCACGGCACTGATAGGCACGAGTAATCGACCAATTGAGTACTCTTTAGCAACCGCCTAATTAATTTGTACAATACTACTTGAAATTTGCAAATTAGTTCTCTTTGGCCTGACACAAAATTTTAAAAAGAAAATAGGAAAAAAAAGTTGAGAGTTTGTTGGCCTGCAGTTCCGCGAGTGCATTCAAATGAAGCCAAGTGTGCCAATACTTTAATTTTAGTGAAAATGGAGAGAATGTTGAGTGCAGACTTTGTCAGACAATACAAGAAGTCACTCCTTTTCTGTACATCCTTAATGGTGTTCTATTGTGTTTGTAGTGCCATACACAGGTTCTACAATGCCATTATGTTATACCCTACGTAGTGAATAGGAAGACATATTGGATTCGGCCCAAGTTAAAGCTACAGGATGTAAGATTTCGCACGACCCGGATAGTGTTAGCACGCTAGCTAAAACCCAAATCAGAGGATATAAGGACAGTGAACAGGCGAGCAGAGGGCTTGAATTCTCACTCTGGGTACAAATTACACAACGAGGATAAATCAACTGCCTTAACTTCTCAAGAAAAAAGCTTAACTCCATCACTCCTATATCCTTTCTCCTCTTATAGTAAAATATCAAACCCCCTAACTCCTATACGTTTACTCACTTTCTCCCTCTCCACCTCTCTCCCTCTACCTCCCCCTCGCCACCTCTCCCTCTCCAGCTCCACACCTCCCTCTCCACACCTCTCACTCCCTCCCCCTCTCCAACTCTTCCGCTCCACCTCGCCCTCTCCACACCCCACCGCTCCCTCTCCCCAGCTCCACACCTCCTCCGCACCACCTCTCCACCCGTGCCACCTCTCCCTCTCCACCTCTCCCCTGCCTCACCTCGCCCCCTGCTCCACCACTCCACCTCTCACCTGATTGGCTGCTGGCTCTCGCCTGTTACCGTGAAGCCGGACTACTTTCGTCCCTAAAGCTGGAGCGTGATGATGTTTGACGCTGGTGTATGACAAATTTCCATTACATTAAACACAAGTTTTATGATAAATTTGGACTCTTGCCTCTTTGTGATTTAAAGGTTTATGTGATATAAACGCGCAGTGTAGCGCTACTGCTAATGTTCGTTCTGTCTGTGACAGTAAACTACACTTTCTTAAATTATTATAATGCTTGAAGTAGCCTACACTTAATTGGTTATTTAATTTATTCAGCCTAGTTGTCATTTAGCAAAAAGAAAAATGTCAGTGTTTGTTATTATATTGATGCTGTTAAGTAAAACAAAATAATTTCAGCATGTGTCATACCGTTTACTTTATATACAGAGTAACTGATTACTTGTTGTTTGTTTAAAAAAAAAAAAAAAGTAATAATAATAATAATGTCAAAAAATTCACTCAAAATGCCCAACACTAGAGACAATGGCCAACTTTGTGCACACTCAACATTGCTATGGCCAGACAGGTTCCTGATCACCAGACTTACTATGCTGTGGGGAACCAGCGCTAATAATCAAGCTCCACTAACACAATTATACACAGTATTAAGAAACATGGAAGAATGGAGTCCGGGCGCTTGACTACAGGGGATAACCATGCCTTAATGCCACTCCCCACCTCCATCAGCTACATAACAACCCCTGTCACCAGAAACACAAAAGCTTGCCCAAATTTATCACTCCTACCTGTCCAGTGCAAAAAGCAGGGGCCAGGAGCTTTTTAATTGGACAGGCAGTAGGGTGACCTTTTCTCTGATTGGGCGAGTAAAGGCCGACTATAGTCTGCATTAATTTGACTCTCCTGGGTATTTCTGCCCCCTGTTGGGTAGAGCATGGGGGTGTGCGAGTGGTGGAGGTTACAACTTGGAGCTCCAGGAAACAGGAATGAAGGAACCCCCCAGGGAGGATGTGGCATTTTCCTTTATCCGGCCATGAGCTTGGTAAACCACAACAGACCAATAAAGTAAAGACTGATATGAAAATTAAACAGGGTCAATTGTTAAAATCAAACACACTAATATGCTATGAGCCCACACTGTGTGTGTGCGCGCTAAACTGCAGGATAATCCAAGAGACCTGCCTATAATACTAATATGGCTTTGGGAAGTGCCATTAAATTACAATATGTTAAAATATGGGAGATTCAAAAACAAATGAACATTTGTTGAACCATGTTTGTCAAATATTCATGTCCACTACTTGGGTAAGGAAAGACCAACAACTCTGTTTTTTTTTTTAAATACAGTCAGTAATCTTAATTTCTGTACTGTTTTTTTGTTCCTACTGTATAACCTGAGTATATGTGCTGGATGTCAAATTCCAAATTTAGAACAAAAACAAGTATCTGTTATTCAGCTGAAATATGAACAGAAGGACTCTGTGGTCATTGCATTTGTTTCAACTCATTTTCCCCCTCCCGCACTTTTACTTCAGATCCCCCTTATAGCTGCCGACTTATAACTCTGAGACTTCACCATCTTTGTCACCGGAGGGCCCCCTCAGTATGGGTCATATTGAAACGAGCAATGTGCTATACTGCTGATTACTGTTAATAATGCGCAACAAAATTCTCATAACCAAATGAACAGAAATCAAGCTGAAGCTTTAGCACTCAAGTATTTCCTTTACAAATCTCACCAGGCTCAGTAGTGGCACAGTCTTGACCTCTCAGATAGTCAGAAGTTTACTACTCATTAGTCGTAAAACTCACTCACCTTCCCAATGACGGGCATGTCCACCGAGCCCCAGGTGTCGGCTCCCCAATGCACCACTCCAGAGGCAAAGTCTGCCGTCAAGATACCGGTCACTGAGAGACAGGGAAGGAAAGAATACAGGAGTTAGTACATAGCATCAGTCCTTATTAACAAAACTGTGTTCTTACGGTCAAACTCAGGCGGATTTGCGGGGGGCTGTAATAATTATGGTAAAATCTAGTGAGGCACTGAAATAAAACTTCTTGACCGAACCAGCAACCAAAATTCAGCACAGACTGGGCTGAAAACCAAATTCGAAAACCAACTTCTTTTTGTTGGACTTCTTTTTATTAAGTAGCCTTTTCTGAGCCATTGCATTAATTAATTTTGGTTTTTGTTTACACATCTGAATTAAACTTAATTGAAAAACTACAAAGTAATGAAAAAAAAAAAAACATTACTGATAAACAATTAATGTCATAGCAGGTACCATAAAATGTAACACCAGCATAATTAAATTGTATACTTTTCAAACAGAAAATAACTGAAATTTTAAAACAAGCGGTCATGATGCTCGTGTTTAGTAATGACAGTAAAACAGCTCGTCTTAACTGTAGGGATTGGACCATGATACTGTATATGCAACAGGAACAAGGAATTAGAAATAAAGGTACTAGAAACAAAAAATCTAGTGCTGTAAAATGTGTTTTTTGTATATATAAAAAAAAAGTATATACATATATAAAAAATAAAATAAATAACAAAAAAAACAACAACAGTAAAAGCTTGTTTAATTCATTTAGCCACATCTAAAATCAACATTACTCATTATCTCCACTGTTCATCTTCAGCTGATAAGTGCAGAAATCTACCATCCAGGAGGCACATCTGATCATGTGGATGATGATGATGACCTTTCCACCTCTTCTATAGGGTTAAGGAGTGGTGAATAACATTAAAAAGCACATCATCTTTGGATGGACAGGAAATCAGTGTGTAACTGCATGAGGACGCTGGAAATGTCCATGCAATCACAAATAACTACAGGTTTGGCCTGTTTCTTTACCTCAGGCTCAAGCCTTCCACAGAGGTCATCCAATAATGAAACCAGGCCCTAATACAATACAATGGCTCGATTCAGGATTCGCGCTGCAGCTGTTCATTGGCTAATATTTCTGTACACACGGTGATGTTGGCATCCCTCTGGCCCAGAACATCCACTGTGGCATTTTCTCCTCGTCTCTGTAACCATTATAATTTAAGGTTTGGATTGTAGTTCAATCTAGTACTTGGTATTAACTAACTGCTATCTATTTGTTATTCAAACTTGAACTTGAGTATGTATTTTTGTGCCAATGCAGTGAAAGACGTGCTCACAGTTTGGTCCGCACAGAGCGTTGTTGTGTTAACTATGCGAAGAGTTTTGAAAACGTGAACTAGGTGCTGAAAGATTGCTCTTTAGCGTTTGTAAATGTTTGTTTTTTAGTAGGGAAGTAGAGACTACATTTTCGCAGAGTGCGTCCTTGCAGAATTGCAGTGACAATAGTATCAGCACTGGAATTTAATAGCCATCTTAGGCCTGGGGTTTTAGCAGCACATTAAATAAACACACAAAAGCAAAAATGTGCCTTTATTACACTAACAAACACTTGTATGTGCATGTTAAGAACAAGTTTTCATAATTTGGATATTTTTGTGCACGTTCAATAGAACTCTTAATATAGTAACGTCTTGAAGGATGCAACATTTGGCCTAATGTAAAGTGCATATCCTTCAGCTTTACATCGTCATGGCATTACAAACACGTTCAGACTGTAAACTGTATCGCTCAGTTATTCTATATGTGTAATTAAACACAATGCCATGTTTCATACAGTGGCACCAACTTACCAATGCCAAAGATGATTCTGTAGATGGGCACAGTGGAGAAGTTGATGAGGAGGAAGAAGAAGTTGACAGAGAAGAGAGAGAGGCACAAGATTACACAGATCCACTCCTGCAGCCGTTTCCCTACGAACAACACATATACACAGTTCCCATAAGAACAACTTTACTTTATAAAACCTGGTCTATTAAGTCTAATAAGTAAGCAAAGAGGGGCCATATGGAGGTGCTATAATTTACAAATAAGTAAGTATAGATAAAAAGATACACAGAAATAGAAAAAATTGATAAAATTATGTACTTCATTATGATTTACACGCTCATATTTGTAATTGTCCCCCCAAAAACGATCACAAATAATCTGTAATGGCAATGTGGGTTTTTAGAGTTTGAGTTCAAGATGGCAGCAAACATCACTCAGAACTCCGACATTGCTTGAGGGTCAGCAGACAAGAGATGAGAGTACAGCAAGGTTGTGTGTGTGTGTGTGTGTGTGTGTGTGTGTGTGTATGGTGTTATGGTGAGTAGTCAGAGGCAGTCAGCTGGACCAAGACACGTTGTAAAGTGAGGCTGATTCATGATCATGATCTCAAGTAATGCTATTATGAACCTGACAGTTAAAAACACATGAACTTTGAGACACCATGACAGGGCCAGACCACCAAAGGCATGTTTCCACTGCCAGAACCTTTATCGGAACCCAGGAACTTTTTCAGGAGCTCAGAAACTTTGGGCAGGTTTCCACCAGTGGAATTAGGGATGATTTTAGTTCCTGGGCTGTAGTTCCAGGAACCTTTTCAATTCCTGCTCCAGAATAGATGCTTTATAATGGACCAGAAATTATTGGGCTGTAGCTTGCTGAACACTGCTGATTAGCCAAGCACCAGCTTCACAGAAAGGCTAACCCCCTCCTACCTGCGTTTAGCTAACAAGCGATTACGAAAGCTTGTTTTATATCAGTGACTCGGCTCGCTCGGCAAAGTGGAACATTCCCATAACGCTTTTATTTTTACAGTGCCGAAAAAACATTGTGGGAGTGGTGTTATGTGCATGCTTCTCAAAACGTGAAAATGTGCTTCATGCGCACACAGCTGGTTTAAAAAAGGTTGTTTTGTTACCCCATTTTTCTCCCAATTTAGTCTTTGCCAATTTCCACACACTAGCTAGCTAGTTCTCTCCTATCGCACAACAGCCACCGACCGGGGAGGTAACTGCTGCTAAAAAACTGCTTTAAAACTGCTGCTCATGCAACGTCACAGGGCAGTCCCGCGCGCTCGGAGGAAAAGGTCAGCTGCCCTCGTCCGTATGCATGAGCTCACAGACGCCCACGATTGGCTGGTGCTGCTTTGATCGACAGGAGAGAAGGTGTAATGCCATCCCTCCCACCCAGAGAGCAGCGCCAATTACGCTCTCTTAGACTCCCGGCCACGGATGGCTGTGGCATCGTCGGGGCTCGAAGTAGCGATCTCCAGACGATAGGACGAACGCTTTACTGTTGCGCCACTCGGGAGCCCTCGGTTTAAAAAGCTACATTAACGTTAACATCATATTAGCATAACAATGGAAAACAAAGAACAAAAACAATTACTTCAGTCTCCACCTCCTCCATGTTTGCTCTGGTGCTGTAATTTTGCGTGCGTTGAAATGCCGTGTCCATTGCACAATTTGCATCACTCAGCAATGCGGTGGATACACGAACCAGGAACTCATCTAGGAACTGTGTCGTTTTCGTTCAGGACAGTTCCTCAAAAAGTTTAATAGACTTGGTGGAAACACGTGCCTGATAATGCCAATTTGAGAGGGAGAGAAAGACGGAGACAGAGAAAGATAGAATGATTAAAGCGCTACTGCATTATTCACTCTGTCCAGCCCTGGCCACCAGACATTAGCCCCATCTCCCCAACTCTTCATCTCGCACGCCATCTACATTTTCATTATTTTGCATATTCTGTCATTAACGACAGGAAACTATTTCTGCTTCTCCCACCACTCTTTCTTTCTCTTCTCCTTCTCTCGCTCCTGGAGTGGCACAGTGGAGTCAACTGTTCTGAAAATTTAATGCCATTAGAGGATCTGCCTTGAGAAGACGCAGGGCTCGTGAAGGTTGAGAGGAAGATATTGATGACCGTTATTTATAGCATCTCAGCAGGCTGGCTTACAACGAGCACCCAAACAACAGACCAAGCTAGAGCTATTACATGCACTTAACATGTAGCACACACACACACACACGCAACATCTATGTCCATGCAACATCTATGATCACTTTACACAGTAATGAGTCCCATAACTCTCTACTAGAGCAGGTGTTCCACACCTTGTGCAGTTATTACATGTTAATAGTCTTTCATGTAACACCTGTTTCAGTGAAACACCTGACACCTGAGCCAACACTCATCTCAGCTGATTCTTAGTGAGCTGATGGTGTCACGTGTTCTGCTGGTGCCAAAAAGTGAAACAAGGCATCTTGATCAATACTGAGCCAAGAAGAAACCAAGTGTGGGCTAGCAATGGAGATCAAATAAGTGTTCCTACAAATCTCAGTCCACATTTCACTCCGTACACATCCACACCCTTCCTTTATCGCCGTAGGGTGGAGCGCTAAAAGTCAAGGTTTGTTTAACACCTTTGTCACAAAGGAGACCTCATATCTCCAAAACGGTGACTTCGAAAGAGGAAGGGAGAAAAACAAAAAAACAAAAACCTACCATTTGTTAATGTAATTTTACAAATTTTGAACGTTTGCGTTTTAAAAGACTGAAGAAACGTTGAATCTATTTTTTACACAGGTATTTTATTTAAAAAATGTAATTGAGATACAAGGATTTTATAGAATATCGTGAAATTGCTTCAAAGAATTCGACCGGGCCACTTCACCATAATTACAGTTATATCATGTCATGTTAGTCATGTTCCTAGCATCCTCGATGAAAGCACGTTCCAGAGAGGGGGTCAAATGACCTCAGACAACAGCTCATCCACATGCTACTGATACCAAAACTGATATGTGATACTGACACCAAAAACGGTGATCAGAAATGATAAATGACCAAGTACATTGATTGTTGGAAAAAATGTCAAGTTATCCATGAGGATAACGCTATCTAGGAGATGCTCGTCAACTAGCTCGCTACATAAAGCGCTGGTCAGCTGTGGAATTTTAGTTTAACAGATTTCATAAATCAATAGATTTTTTTTGATCTATTCATCATAAAAACGTTCACATAGTGTAACGGGCATGGGGTGTTTTCAAATTGTGTAATAAATAAATAAATAAATAAACAAATAAATAAATAAGGTTATGAGGTTTTCCTATGCCAGCGACAATAAACATTATTTAACACACCCTGCAGACTGCAAGCACACTCACAGCTGTTCCGTTTGGCCGGTCGATGAACACGGGGGAACTACGACAAGGAAAAGAGCTGGTGACATTCAACACTGTCTATGACACCTTCCTCTGACACTCTGCAAATTATTCAGATACAGAAAAAAGAAACGAGAAAGCCATTTAGCCGTGCTCACACTTGCCATCCGTCTCCTGCATACGCGCGCGCGCACACACACACACACACACACACACACACACAAACAAACACACGAACACATGCAGCCGTGGGGCCGCTGTCAGGTGATCAGCATCAGCCGTTGGATCCTCGTGCTCCCCGGCGAGGGCAGAAACTAGGCCAGGCCTCAGCAGAGCCGCCATCGCCGCCGTGGCCCTGGCCGCGGGAGCTGAGCCGCACGCTCATTAATACACTCTTGACAACAACGCGCTCGCCAGCAGGCCCCCGCGACGATCGCTCACACCCGCGGCCCCCTTCGCTGCTCGCTGGCGTGGGGAATTAACCTGGGAGGGGTGAAGGGAGGCGGGAGGAGGGGGGTGCTAATAGGCTGAAATTAATCAACAATGCCTGATTCGACACAGAGGGGTGGCTCGAGTGCCAAACACCACCCCGTGAATGCTAATGGCGCTCCTGCTCACTCTCTCTCACCCATTTAACATCTGCAGCCTTCTACAACAGATTGGAACATGGCCTCCTCCTTTAGCTTGCTTCAGCCGATGCATATTGAGAAAAAATAAATAAAAATTCCCTATCAATACTAGTATAGGAATCAACTTTTTACATATACAGTGAGTGCATTGCATTATACTTGGGCCTAAAACTATATCCTTCTATACAAACTGGCATGCTGAAAGTCTGGAAAAAGCTTCATAACGAACTCTGTCCCTACTGATCACATACAAAATACATGCTGGGGGAATTCTGAAATACTAGTACGCAAAACAGCACCTGCTGGGCCAAATGAATAAAACAGATCGTTGAACTTGTGGATCGCATTAATGCTTTTGGCGTGTGCTGTGGAGTTTCTTAGCTCTCGCGCCAACAGAAGTCAACGAGTGTGAACAGGGAGGTGTTCTTTGTACAGCGGTGAGATGCGCGTCTCGCGCTGATTCTGTCCCGAGCCAACAAAGACCCTCTTTCTTCAGCAGCCTCTCGTGATGGAGTGCTGGTGGCCCACGCTCTCGGCACAGCCATGCCTCTGAAAGAGCCGCTCCTACCTCCTCCGGAGAGGCGGAACAATAGGCACCTCACAGGCCCAGAATAGCAGCCTTCAAGCCTGCCAACATGCCATAAATGAGCCGTTCTCTCGCCACTTCACCTCCTTGACAATGCCAGGACATCTACATGTGGGGAAACACAAGCGCTGCAGATTGGGGTGCAGAAAAGTAGAGAGGCAATGTGTGGAAAAGACAGACACATGCGGTTCCCCTGGCCAGATCTCAGTAGGCCTGTCTTCAGATGGGACTGGGAGGGGGACACAGAAAGTGGGTCAGGCACAGACATGGAAGTGAAAGAGAGAGAGACACAGACAGACAGACAGAGATTCACAAAAGAAAGGGAGGGAGGTAGAATTCCCCTGATCAACACAAATGGATCAGTCACAGGCCCTGATGCTTTCATCTGATCTCGGTGGACAACTCAACCTGGGACACACGCACAGACACGGTCTGTGTCTCCTGTATAAATTTTGTATGTTACCTGATCTACAAAAACAGAAAGACAGCCTGATCTGTATGCAAAGACAGCCTGAATTCCAGGATTCCAGCACAATGGCAGGATTTGGTGTACAGTACAGTGTGTATAGGACTGAATACAGCACCACAGAGAACATGTCCTTGGCGAAACAAAGGGGTGGACAGAGTGGTAGTGTGTGTGTGTCAAGTTAGGGTTTTTTTCCATTGCACAAAGTACCAGAACCATAAATTTGGAACTGTGCTTTTTCCACCAGTCCAAGACCAGTTGTTCCATCGGTGTGGATTTTGGTACCTGCTCATGTACGCAACGAACAGGAACTAATGGTACTTGGGGGTGGGGCTAGTAGCAATGTTCGGTGCTGCTTGGTTACACATACCATATCACATACTATATACACAGACAAACATAGAATAATAATAATAAATAAAAATAAAAAGCAGAATAGTCTTGTTTGTTGCCTCCATGTTTGTGCCATTAAAAGCAACGTTGTGCCGTTTTATTTCTCAACTAGGCCTGTCACAATTAGGACATTTTAACTTACAATTGATTGTAGATTACGGATTTAATGGTCTTTTCGCTTGAATTTATAACACTCTTATAAGCACAATACTGTAATTTTGTACATATACCCTATGAGGAACAGCCATTTATTACCTTCAAGTAAATTAAATTTGTCTTGACTTTTAAAAAATAAAACAAGCCTCTTCATCAGTAATTTCGTCGCAGCTAATAAAAGCTAATCGGTAAATCAGACATAGAAACATGTTAATCCAAGCACCATGTGTAACTTAACAATGGCTTTGTTGAGCACTGTAATGATGATGCACTTTTACTGTGGTCACTGTGACTTCCAGTTGTCGCTCAAGTTGGTGGAAAACAAACTAGAACCCCAAGTTCCATTGGTTTCTATTTGGGCCGGTTCTTGATATTTAATGTGCCGTGGAAAAATGGCCTTAGACTCACCCCGATGAAGGCCACAATTAACAGGCTAAGAGAGTAACTGTGTTATGCTCCAAACTTTCAGGTTCCCAACACACAAACACTATTCGTACCTCCCATGGGAGCAGCTCTCAAGGTCACAGCCGTAACTGTTAGCAGAGACATTACCGAATATATACATGTACGTCATAAGTGCATCCCTTTGGAGCTTTTATATAAGGTTTATACCACGCTTTATATTCGGCTTGTTGCCCTCTCAAAAGGCGGACTTTATGACCATCAGAATTGAATTTCAATCTAAAAATGTGTGACGAGAGTGTGTAATTAAAATTAAGAGTGGAGAGGATTGTTAAATATTAAAAAATTCACAGTGGGGCCACTTCACTGAGAACTCAGTACAGAGCTGATTGAAGAACGCACAGGGAGTAAAGAGCTTAGAAATGGAATTCAGATAATAGTAATTATACAGGTTTCCTACAGTCCCCCATCCCCAACTGACACAAAGTCACCTGAAGTTCCTGGGAAAGCTGATGAAGCGCTCCATCAAATATTTATAACATGCTGTGTGGTTTCAGGCCTAATGTGTTTAGACGCCCTGGCTTGCCTCTGTGTGCGTGTGTGTGATTGTGCATATTGGATCTTTTTTATGAACACGAATGCAGAAAATCCGTCTTAAGAATGAATGGGCTGATATATTGACTCTCGTAGCGAATGCATGTTTGTGCGTTTGAGTGAATGGCTAAGGGATAAAGTGTACAGGTTCAAGGTCTTAATGCATTTGTCTGCCCTGGTGTGTATATAATTGAGAGAGGCATCAGGAGTGCATGCCTCTCTTCCTCCTCTGACGCTTTCCCCTTGAGAAGCTGCTGTGCTTTTGTGTATCCCTCTATTGAGCACTTTAGTCTGGACACGATGGTGCTGTGAAATACCTGGAAACACGCAGCAACCATATCGTCGCTGTCCAATGAAAAACATGGATCTCCAAAATTCCAATTTTTCAGGAACATGAAAAAACACTTTTTCTTATCATTAATCAGACACAATAAATCTGAAATTCACGGTGTGATGTGTCAGCTTTTCATTGATCATTTAGATGTTAACTGCTGTGAGGTAGATGGAGGTTTTTGCCCACATTCCATATATGATTAAAAAAAAGTAAAAAACGCAAAAAGTGGAGATGCATGTTTTTCTTTGAACAGCGATGATATGAATGGTGAATAGATGAGATGTGCGTGCGAGTCTGGTTGGCTTACTCGCTTCAAAGGTCGTCCCGTGAGCAGTCATGCTCCATGTGCTAGTTTTCCTGCCCT
The DNA here is from genome assembly GCA_028565825.1 of Olivaichthys viedmensis. Taxonomy (NCBI): domain Eukaryota; kingdom Metazoa; phylum Chordata; class Actinopteri; order Siluriformes; family Diplomystidae; genus Olivaichthys; species Olivaichthys viedmensis. The sequence goes on along the minus strand of JAOUQW010000034.1, from coordinate 21,486,372 downwards.
TTGTGACCATGACGGAGAACTCGTACAGAGTGTTGGGCTTCAGACCCGTCACCACGTGACTGAGGTTAGTAGTGTTGGCCGTCTGAAAACGGAAAAGTCGGATAGACGAGTTAAACTTTCTGTCGTCTAAAGGCCCCAGAGAAGAAGAAAAAATGGAAATCTGCAGTTTTGCCTTCACTTTATCAATTTTTTTTAGCTAAATTATCTAAAAAAAAAATTATTATTAATGAGCTTTTTGTATTGTTGCCAATATTGCTCTTTATGCTTTTGAAAATTGAAAAGCATGAATTAAAAGCATGAATTAATTAATTAATGTGTAATTGAAAAACTACAAGTTTATTATAATCAAATCTGTTCTTTCAATAGGACAGGCTGACAATAAACAAAACAAATAAACTATAAAACTATTTAACGTGGTCTGCATATTGGCCGTAATGTCGTGCCTCCAGGTGATGCATCAAACCTGCAGTGGAAAAGTCCTTGCGCGAGACAGGGAAACTTTTTAGATAAATATTTCTGCATTTTTACTCATTTGGACAAAGATTTTCAGTGGGCAAAATTTCGGTGCATCCCTACGGAAAAGCCCTCGCTTCGACGTACTGTACCTTAAACTTTGTGTTTGCTGGTATGTTGGTCTTCCAGCGCACCGTGTAGTAGCGCGCGTCTGTGATTTTCTGGTTCTTGGGCAGCGAGTTGTCGGCCCACGTGACTTTCATGGTGTCGTGGCTCAGAACCGAGGCCTGAACGCCCACGGGAGGCATCATGGGAATGGGGTCTGGTACTGGAGTGTATGGAGGATGGAAAAGTTCGTACAAATCAACATCAGGGTCTATGGGGTCTGCAAGCCGTTAACACAATGACCCATGGCAAAAAAAAAAAAAAAAAAAGAAGAGGAAATGAAATGCAAAAACGAGAAGAACATAAGAAGGGAAGGGGATTGGGAGAGATGGAGGGAGGGTACACAACGAAGGAGCGGAACCATGTTAATGAGTTAAAATGGGGGTGCAGGGAGGCAACATGGAGGCAGGATTGGGAGGGAGAAAGAGAGAGAATATTCTATTAGAACAGGGTATATCAGGAGATACGGTCACAAATCTTAAGGGTGCATCTCTACAGACGTTACTTCTACAAAAGCGAGAACTGGTCTGTTCAGTAGACTAGCTTAGCTCACTACTAGCTAATATTAATAATAGTAGTAGGTGGGAGGAGAACCATCACTAAGACAGTAAAAAAGTATTAAAAGTATTCAACAAACATTTAAACAAGAAGCTGAAATGAGAAATTTCAGATTTTTTGTGTTGTGTGAGAAAATGCAGCGTTAGACATTCAATTATGCACCAATCATTTTTTATTTATTCAAATCAGACTGAACCTTTTTTCATTCGCATTGCACAAAGAGAAGACAGGCATACGATGCACCGCACCGCACCGCTGTAGCCCAACATGCATGCTGTCGTACGCACGTTCTACTAAGCATTTCTACTAAGCTATGAAAACAGTGGCCTTGTCCAGCTCAAGGTTTCACAATAAAGTACTACTTCACTATAAAGAACCTTTCCTATGCAGGGAAACAGAGCGCACACACAGTGACGCACACGCACGGTTTAGAGGCCTCTCGAGAGCCGGAACGAGCACAGATTGGACTGTAACATGTATACACACATGCTTTATATCTAACTACATCTTGTGTTATTCCTGCTGCTAGGCCACAGACACAGAGGGGTCAAACAGCAGCAGGACAATACGACCCTGTTCAAATCAGGCGCTATTAAATCAGAGGCAATCCACCTGACAATAAAAACGCACTTTAAACCACCTGTTTTCCAACGCGCCGGCGCCAAAAACTACTTGGGACGGAAAGAGTGGGAAAACGTTGCCGCTCGATGTAGTGAGGAAAAACAAAAACAAGCAGTCTCTGGCACGAGTCCTTCATGGAACACAAAGCCCTTTAACACGGTCCACAGTAATCGGGCACGCCCATTTCTAAAGCTCACTGTGCTAGCACGCGATGGCTACCTGACAGGAATTCTTTGACGTGCCCCTGATGATGTCCTCTTAAACCAGAAAATAATAAACAATAAATTGTTTAATCCCTAAAAAACTAGAAACTCTCTATCTCTATACCTTTATAAATGCCACGACCTATGAACATGCAATTTTGAACTGCCCCTCATGTCCTCCTGCCATCCCAAATACCCTAATATGACTAACATTAGCTAAATTAGCTAGTCGGCTAGTTAACTGCTAGCAAATTAGCTTTCATTTGGCACGAGTGTATTAGAGCCTGTCAAATGCTCAGTGATTTATTGAACAGTAGACAAACCTATCAAAATATACCATAACACTCCTTTTGTTCATCGCTAACATTAGCCAAGTTAACTTAGCACACAGGTTCTGTGGCTAAAAGTTTCCAGTTACCACATTCAAGTCGGCATTTCTTTTGTTTGTTTCAACATATATTATATATATAAGACAAAAATATATTGTCAAGAAATGTGAATCGTACTAAAACAACTCCTACTTACAAATACAAAAGCAGGATCAATTTAAAGTTTACAATCTGTACAATTTCTGTTTGTTTTTGTTCATCGCTAACATTAGCAAAGTTACGGCTAGTTAACTGCTAGTAAAATAACCTGGCGTTTCTCATAGACCTGTGAAAATATACCATAACAATCATGGTGGTGTTTATCACTAATATTAGCTAGCTAGCTGAATTGTTTTTTTGTCTTTTTATTTTTATTTTAAGCTAGCAGCTGGCTAGCTAACTGCTAAGCAAATTAGCTCACATTTGTTGCAGATAGACACGAGTAGGGTTTCAAAATCGGAGTCTCAATTTGCATCGACATACTGTGAGATTTGTTTAACAGTCGGCAAACCTGTCAAAATATAACGGTACAACGCTTTATCCATCACTAACAGCAGCGAGCCAGTTTAGCACACAGGTTTTCAGGTTAAAGTTTCCGAGTGCCATGTTATCCTCTAATAATTTGAATGTTGTACCATGAAGGAGTTTTTTTTTTTTAACATCACTAACATCACTTTAGGGGCAGTGGTGGCTCAGTGGTGAGGGCTACTGATCAGAAGGTCATGGGTTCAAGCCTCAGCTCTGCCAAGCTGCCACTGTTGGGCCCTTGAGCAAGTGCCCTTAACCCTCCCTGCTCCAGG
>JAOUQW010000034.1:21455781-21472173 GCA_028565825.1 Olivaichthys viedmensis | reverse complement strand
TTTATAGATGGATCTGAAACAAAATGGAGTTTATATTACTGAAAACATTGATTCCAAACCTTTGAACGCTAGTGTATATATAACTGAAGTTTACAAAATGATCATTAAATATTCACTTATTTTTGTGTGGTGCAAAAGTAGATCTTATAAGCTGGTCCAGTCAAAGGACATAAGGGCTACCACTGATTACCACAAAATACCACAAATTACCACTGATTACCACAAATATCACAAATTACCACTGATTACCACAAATATCACAACAGGCTAAATACATTTGAAATACTTCCTACTTCTTAATAGGGTGGAAAATGATTTTAGTATTGCTAAAAAGAGAAGGAGGTGTGTGAGAAATATAATCTCATTCTCATATAAATGCACTTAGGCATTTCATGAGCTACTTTACTCTCTTTCAAAATGTAATACATTTTTTTATTAACTTACACACTGACTTAGACATTTGACAATTTCACCCATACTTATAAATATGTTTCTATTCATACCGTGAGTATTGTATACAGTATTGCAGCAAATATTTTCATATTTCATATTTTACTGTTGTTTAATTAGTGTACATTAGTGTTCTTTCAGTGTACACATTGTGTGCTACATAAAACGTTCCTTATTTAGCATGAACTACATAAGAGTTCACCGTTCTAATGTGTCTAAGTGAGAAAAAGAGAAATCAGAAAGGATTGGGAGCTTGAAGAGGAAAACAGAAGAAACCCTTGAGGAGAAACCAGCTGAGGCAGTAGACTGCAGAGCTGCAGTGTCGAGTCTGTTCTGTGGTTTGTGAAAGGCACACAAGATGCACATATTTCCTTTATTCATGATTCATTTATTTGTTTATTTTCAACTGTACTAGTTTTATTGCAATCTGGTTAATTCACATTTAAAAAGCAGACATCATCCAGTTGAACTGAAATCGATGATATTCATTTTTACAACAACCATAAGGCCCATGAACTGCAAAATTCCATCAAAACCATTATGTTTTTGTCAATTTATATGTTTTTTGTCTTTTTACTGTAATTAGAAAAAAGAAAATATATAACAATAATAATAGAAAGGAAAAAAGGATATTACGACTGGCAAGCATTCACAACACAGCACAAGTACCTATTTACTGCAAGAAATAAAAGGTACAAAAATCAAGAAGGGGGAAAAAAGAAATGCATTAAAGAAAAAAAATAATGGCACCTATGAGGTTGTATACAAGAAGCAACAGAGGACAAGGTAAGTGAAGCATTTCTAGAGACTAAGAGACAGAGGGCATTTCTTTTTTCCATTTTCTCTTTTGTTCAAAAAAAATAATAAAATAAAAATGCACAAACGGGAAGCAGGGACGATAAAAAATACTGCACGTAAAATACCTTTTTCTCTTCTCCTTCATCTCCTTTTTCTCCCCCTCTCCTTTTCTTTTTTTAATAGCATATCCCATTAATATTCGTTCCCCACCGTTCGTAATAGCTGCGCCTGGTGGCGGAATCGTTAGAGTTTTACATGTGAGTAGCAAATGACACTTTGATTGGCTGTGATGTTGAAATGGGCGTCCCCCACCGGGCCTGGGTTGGGGTTCCGGGCTGAACCGGGAGTCCTGCGGGGCTCGGGCTCACTGCGCGTGCTGGCTCAGTGTGTGGTTCTGCACAGGAAGAGAGAAGAACCCATGAGGAGAGAAATAATAAGCTACGTGCCCACACCGCCACCCCCTCCCTCCATCCATCTCTCTCTCTAGCCACCCGCCAGGCTTGTCTGTCCATCTTAGGGCCAGCACCCCCTCTTTGATATGGGAGTACCTGCTCTCTAGCCACATGTGTTGCCTTTCTTTCTTTTCTTTCTTTCCCTTCATATTATGCAAAGCTTCACACACAGAGTATCTTTAAATACACAGATTCTTATTCATATTGGCAAGAAAAACAGTCATATTATATTTATCTAATATTTGCTTTGCAGTTCCTCTCGTCCACGGCAACTGCAAATAGTGTTGTTTATTCCGATCTTTTTTTGATTCATCTTTATGAATATTTGAAAGCATCATCTCAATACCTTACGAGGCCCACTTTTTATGGGCCCTTGAGTGCATCATATAAATTTATAAACACACATGAAACACCTCTGGTGGAACTTACACGATGGAAAATAATAAAGCATTGCAAACCTGTACATAGTAATTGTGCTATGCCGTGCTACGATTAAGACCAGTGATACCACACAAAGGTTAGCCCAGGTCAAGACTAATAAAACAGTGTAAAATGAACAAAACATAAAATGAACAATAATTGTTAAAGAAGATGCCAGACATGGTGCACATGTTCACGGCGGGACTCGCAGTGAGCATAAAGGATTTAGCTCTAATAAGAGCAGGAAGGGCAGATAGGCAGGGGCTCAGTGGGCAGTGTGTTGGGGAGATTTCTCTACGGCTGCTTTTCCTGTTTGCTTCTGCCCACACTAAAAACCCAATTCCCACAGAAGAGCAGACAATCATCCCCCATTTCCCCCTCAAAGCTGCTTTCCAAGATTAATCGCTCTGAGAGAGATAGGCTTCGTTTTGCGTCCTGATATGAGGAAATAAAAACCAACAAAAAAGGGGAGAAAAAATTAAACCATGAAGGATTAAACATGGTTTGTTGTTGATAAATACTTATTCTTATTCTTTGGCTCTTATCTAAGGGTGCATATTTTTTGCAAATGACTGCTGGCAGAAAGGCCATGTGGTTTCAGAGGAGGGCCAAGCCACTGGGTCTTAAACCTCAGACCGAGAAGCCAATGGAGCCTTTTAGGCCACTTGGTCTGTCTTTCTTTCTTCCCTTCTTTTTCATCTCCTGCCCCTCCCGAGTGGAGGAGAGTGGAGGAGAGAGGACGCGAGCGAGGGAGGGGGTCTCTCCAGTGAGGAGACGCATCTCTCTGGGAGCCACTGACCCCATTATGAGAGCAAACCACTTTTTAGCGTCGCGTCTCTCCACCTGCATTACTGTCCCCTTGCAGCAGAGGTCAGCATTGCTTCTAACTCTGCCTGCGTTCCCTCACAACGGGCATGATGAGGGGCAGGAAAAGACAAAAACGAAGAACTGCAGCATTTCGCACAAAAAGGAGACACATCCTGTAGTCCAGTTTTCTTTCTAACCAGACTCAAGAACAGCAGTGGTCCAATGTGACTAAATTCAGGACTGCAACTGCTTGGGGGTTTATCATAGGGTTCTGTTTTTCTAAGACGATATGTATGTGTGTGTGGACTAGCGAGAGATACTGATGGAGGATAAGAAGACGAGATTGTGGTAAAGTGCATATGTGTGTATGTATACAAAGCAATACAAAGTGTATGAGAGAAATACTAGCTATTTGTAGTACCATATTGTGGTAGAAGAGTGTGAGTAATTATTAGATTCTGAGGCATTATTATGTTTGTGTGCATATGTGGTTGTGTGAATCTTGTGTGCATGATGGCAGTGTGTGTGTGTGTGTGTGTGTTTCTCTCCCAGGTGCAGTGGGTTGTGTGGAGCTCTATTGATTTGCAGGAGGAGGGATTGAGAGGCAGTGCGTCTCCCTGGAGCCCAGGGTTACACCGCAACTGCAGTGGCCTGATGGAAACTGCACAGTATGAGTGGAGGGAGCACACACACACATACATACATACATACACACTTATATACCCCCTGGGATACTACACACACTTTACACTATGCACCAGCACGCACAACCATACAGTCTACTACTTACGATAATCTTAATCAGACACACCACACAGACACCTCACCTACTCCTCTCACCTACACCCGCTCTAAAACCTCGAGCAGAAAAAGAAACCCCATGTAGACAGCACACACATCCGTGTCGAACATCGTTTGTCCAAGGCTTGCGGCTGATGCAGACAAGATCGCGCCAGCAACACTTGTTTAAATTAGTTAATCAGTGTGTTGGAACACACACGTTTTCGGGCTGGTCGCAGTTTGCGCTCTTCATCCGAGTGCGTTGTCGGGGGCAGTGGTATTGATCAAGCCGCATGCGATCGATCGCTAGAATGGTGTGTGTCTCTGAATTTGATAATGACTCGCAGTATGACATCAGTGCCATGCAGCTGTAATTGATATATTCTCAGAGAGGCAGAGAGAGAGAAGAGGGAGAGAGGCTGTTAAAACATTACTGTTTACTACATTACTACAGCACTATACTACTCTCACAAAACGATTCTGCACCCACATGCACTCCTAAACAGATAAAAACCCGTTCCTAACCTCTTGTACAACTACGCAAACCAATTCAGATGCATGCATCAACGCATAGTTTTTTAGACAACAGTCTAACAGGGTTTAACATGGCTAGATCTGCACCAGGCACCGTCTTAAAGGAATATGTCACGGTTTTTCAAATCTAATTTCTATCACCTCTGTAGCGTATGTGTGATTACCACAAGCAATAATTTCGACGCATTTCTTTGTACTGAGAAAAGAACAGAAAACTTGTTTACTCTAAACACTCAACAACTGCCCCAATAACTTTCTGGCGCTTTTCTCAGTACAGGGAAACATGTTACAATTTTTAATCACCCATACGCTACAGATATGGTACGTGGGATATTCCTTTAAGCCTGAGCTGCTACCTGCCTGTCTCTTCATAAGAATCTACTCAGTCCTGTACGACTTCACACAGCCACACTACACCTGCACCGAGTCCTCAGAGTGGCCACTGCCGTGCTCCAGTGGTGGGGGAGGCGCGCCAGGTAGAACAGCCTGTCTTCTCTTCCCCCCTCTGCTCATCGCCGGGACCAGGGGGAGGGCGCTGGGCAGAACAGCCCCTCGGAGCTCAGTCAATATCTACGCTGTCATTGTTTTCCTAAACTGGTTATAAAAGAGAGGCTAAATCCTGCGGAGCTGCACACTCCTGGGAAATATGGCCCAGTCCCATTACTAATGCAGAGACCGTCAGACTGCTGCGCCCGCTATGGGGGAGGAGGAGAGAGGGAGACAGGGAGACAGGGAGAGAGAGACATAGCGCGAGAAGGGGGGAGGGAGGGGGAGAGAAAAGAGATAAAGGATAATCAAATCTGCGTTTCCCAACACTGCCTCTTTTCACATATGAGCATGTGCACGCAGCCGGACCGGAGCTGCTGTCATGTCACTTTCAATCAAGCCTCTGTGCATGTGTGTATACTGCAGAGCCCCTGGCTCCCGGCTCTGTGGTGCCCCCTGGAGACAGTGCGGTGTCGGTGAGACCGTAATGTGTTGGCTAGCTCTGTTCAAACAGAACGAGAGAGAAGGAGACAGAGAGAATGCTAGCAGTATGCTGGATGCACAGTCGTGATAGTGTGATGTGATATGGTTAGTGTCCAGTCAGTAGACTGGGCCGGCTTCTGGACTTCACTATGCTTCGAATGTAAGAGAGCTCCAACACTGGGGCAATACAGTAAAAAGTAATTCCCGTTACTTACACTTTCCTAAAGGTTTTGTGGTATACATGCTCATACTACGAGTTTTACACAAACATTTATTGACTGCCCCAACAATTGCCCTTGGACTTTAAATATAAGTGAGTTTCAAGTGAACAGGTTTTCTGTTCTTTTCTCAGTACTGAAAAACATGTCTGTGGTAAACGCACATTTGGTACAGATGCAGTAGATAGAGATTAGATTGATGAACTTTGGAGTATTCCTTTAAAACATATATAAACACACAGACACACGTATACATGCTCTTTGATCCAAGAAACGCTTAATGCCTATGGATTTGGAGACTGGGCAGAAACAAAAAGAGAAAACACTAAGGTTGGCAGGAGAGAGGGGAAGGGGTGGGGGAGAGAGCAGTGTGTGTAGCTTTGCTCTCAGGACGCAGGCCTGCCCCTCTCTGCTCCGTTTTTAACACAAAATGAAAAATCACCTTTGCCGCTTGGTGCACTTTAGTGTGGCTTATTTTTAGACCCGCTTGACAGTCTTCCAAGGGCCGGAGACTAACAGATGGGCTGTCTTAAAGCTTCATATGCTCTCAGCTCTCACCTCCCAGAGACAGGAAACTCACTTGGGAGTGGGCTACAAATAAACGGCCCCCTGCCCTGCCCCTGGATTCCCTCTCTTCACACTCACTCACACACACACACACATACACACACAGCCCAACACATACACAGGCAGCCTGCACCCAGCCAGGGCCTGTCTATGTCCCTGTCCCTGTTCTCCCTCTCTCTGCGGCAGTGTCCTGTTTCACTACAGTGCACCACAACCTGCCCCCTGCACACTACCCAAAGGGGACTTCCTCCCGCCCCTGCTGTTGCCACTTAGTAATGCCAGAACTGGACCCACACACGATTGACTCATACAAGACTGATATGCTTAGCTCTAACACCATTTACCTGGTCACACACACACACACACACACACACAGAATAGATAAATTATTGGATGAACCCGTTTGTTTGTTGAGTAACAGTTCATCAGAGCGCACAGTTGAGATCAGTCATGATTTCTTTTCCCTCTCTGACTTGTTTAACACATAGGCACTGACCTACTGCTTCACACGGTTCTCATCTCACACAGGCACACACAACCTTCATACACACACTCCCTAACACAATATTATACACCTGCACGTATAGACACCAGCGCCTCTGTCCCACACTTGTCTATTGAGAACCCATTTTCAGGCAATTAATCATCCAATTATTCTGAACAAATTAGGTAGCTTAGGGATCTACCTTAAGAAATGTATTTCCTAGTGGCTAATAAGGTAGTTCCTAAATGTCAACACATATTCTAGGAAAGACATGGAACAATGCTGCCATCATGTAAATACAATTTCCAGGCCTAAAAGTTGCACAAATGTCCCTTTTGATATTTTAATTTCGGACTTGTTACTAACCTTTTAGCTTTTCATCATGGGAAAGGAAAGAACTAGTTTAGTGGTCGATGGTAGTGGTCAATATTCTTCATTCATTCATTCATCTTCAGTAACCGCTATTATCCGGGTCGTGGTGGATCCGGAGTCTACACTCTTAGAAAAAGGATTCATCAAGGGTTCTTCAAAGGTTTTTTTTTTTTTTATATTTAAAGGTTCTTAGCTTCTTAAAAGGGTTCTTACTCAAAACCCTTGCTGATAGGGAAACACTCTACATAGAACCTTTAAGGGTTCCCCCAGAGAAACAACTGAAGAGCCCTTAAAGGGTTCTAGATAGTTCTTAGATTTTTTCTAAGAGTGTATCCCGGAAACACTGGGCGCAAGGTAGGGATAAATCCTGGATGGGAAACAGGACCAGCCAAGGAGCATGTGAATGCAGCATTACATTATTTCCATACACACATGCATACAATCCTCTATTCTCTCTCTCTGATTCTCTATTTCAAAACGTATACAGACAGGGTTCACACACACACACATACACAGCACTGTGGTACTGGTACTGAGCTCAGTGGGGCGGCAAGGCTCGAGTGCCAGATGAGCTTGAGGGTCCCAGACGGGCCGTGTCATGGGTGACAGCCCCACGGTAGGCTAAGGCTAGGCTACGCTACGCTAACTGCGTTTTGCTGCTCAGAGACGCACCGGAGTACACACACTCACTTTCCGTGTCACGGCTACGAGACACCCCCAGCCTGCCTCTAGGGAACGGGCCAGTTTGACTATAATACATTCCTAGAGAGAGAGAGAGAGAGAGAGAGAGAGAGAGAGACAGACAAAGACAAAGAGAGAAGAGAAAGATAGATATAGAGAGAGAGATGGGCAGTGGACAGATTAGTAATATGTGTTGGTAGTGCTGATATCCGTGTCATAACTATACACTAGACTGACATGGCTGACATAAGAGAGAGAGGGAGAAACAGAAAAGGAGAAAAAGGTTGTGTGATTTTATAGAACATTCTGCCAGATGCTAGCTGTTGAATGGTAAACGTCAGGGCGTGAGATCCCTAGCTGTACAATGTACGAGAATACAAGTGTAAGACCCCTCTCTGCGTGTTGGGTGCATGTGTGTGAGTGCGCGAGAAGAAGTGTGTATCAGAAGTGCAAAAACCCAACCTGTGTGAATGAATGTGAGTATGTGAAGGACCACTGCCTGTGTGTGTGCTCGCTGTGTGAGAGATCATTAAGAGATCATACCATCACATAAAGTACAGTGATTATGGAGCTCTGCATACACAAACACGATCCAACACAAGCCATTACACCACGACGTTAACCGCAGCACGCAAACCAACACAACTGCTAAAGGTTCTGAAAAGTATTATTTTCAGGCATTTCATGACTGTACTATTCCTGGGTGTCTATGAAACACATCTTGAGTGAGTTTTATTGTCTATGTATTTTTTAATAAATTCATGTACAGTGCCTTTACCATACTCAACGAAGAGAGAAGCATGCTGTACATCAATGCAAGCAAACATCCACTTTTGAAATGAGTAATTTGTAATCTGTTTCAAACCTGAGCAGGAAATATTCCTTATTCATTACATTATTCTAATTCAGTAATGTCATGAAACCATAAGATAAATCAGTTGCTTGAGTATAAGAAGTTGGGAGAGAAGTTGGGGTATGAAATTTACCCATTGATTATGGAGAGTTTTAATAAAATTGATTTATTTGCCACTATACAGCCAAGAATTGGACATTTCTTGAGACTCTCTTTTACTCGTCATTTTAAGTTAGTTGTGAGTTTGCTAGGTAGTTACTTCACTACAAAGCTGTGTCTAACTACACTTGAGTTGCACTTGTTTGCACGATATATTGACTTCAACCATGTGACCTTCACAGACGGTATGCGAATAATATCCAAATGTGTCTCTCGAGTGACGTAGATAAAGTCTGTGATTTTGAAAAACTTCATGTCACTGCTGAACTAAAGAAATCACACTAAGTATTTCCTCAATGTTGTAGCAGGGACTTACAGTCTAAAAAACATCCAAACAAAAAAAACATTTAAAAAGGCTGATTTTGGCAAAATAGCCCTTTTAAATATTCTACATAATTATTTTACCATCTCGAAGGCAGAGCAATTTGCACAGCTACCTACAGATCAAAATGTTCTCTTTACAAATGTGTGTGTGTGTGTGTGTGTGCTCATTGTTTAGAGCCGTGAGAGTCTTCTCGGGGACAGTGTTTATGCTCGTACGTCACTGTCAAAGCTGTGACAGGTACTGTCCCAATCTGGCAACCTGCAAGCGAGACAACAACATGGCACGCAGAGCAGAGCTGTTGCACCACCGAACAGCCATGCTCAACTGTCATGTCTAACTGGGGAACACACACCACACACACACCCTTACACACACAGATCAGAGAGTCTACTTTGTCCCTCCTCCCTTTCTCATGTTGTGTCTGTCCCTGTCTCCTCTCAGTTTCCTGCGTGTCACAAATAGAACGAGGAAGACAATGTCAGCAGCAACAAGCGGGCTAAAGAACTGAGTGTCAGATATTAGAACAAGGTTTACGATGTTCCCGATGTATCCTTTCCCCTTTTCTCCTCCCTCTCCCTCTCCTTCTTTTCTTCTCTCTCTTTCTCTCCCCCTCCCTCTCTTTCTCTCACCACTCCTCAAATTATTCAATTTAGAGCAGACGCCACATCTCCCTGTGTGCCAAGCTGCTGAAGTTCACTCTATCTTGCGCTTTCTCACTCCGTCTCTGTCCCTGTATCTCTCTCTCCCTCTGCTTCATCTATCCCTTCGTTTCTCCACTCTCTTATAGATCATCGTCTCAAGCAGGGGTGTTTTGTGAACAAATCGGAGGGGAGTGTGTGTGTGTGTGCTTGTGTTGACGGCTACATCTTGCAAAGTGTGGAGAACTTGCAAACTGATGCATACTTTCATCATTATTCATTACACGCACACAAACCCACGCAGATACACATGCACAGACACACACAGAGCCCAAACTGGTGTCCCATGTTGTAATAAAATGAATTCGAATGTCTTGATTTTCTCTGAAGATTTGTGTTGCCCCATGGCGAGCGGTTTTGATTTGAATTCGCCAGGCCATAAACTCGTCCGAGTCTCCGGCTCAGCAAGAGCGCAGGAACAAAACAACAACAAAACAAGTAAACAACTTAAACATGTTCCCTCCTGCTCTGGCTTACTCTAGTGCCAGGCAGCTGTCCACTGTGTGTATGTGTCTATGTGTGTGTGTGTGTATGTGTCCATTCTCCTAATTCCCTGACAAACCTTCTTACACACACTGCAACATCGCCAAACCTACCGAACGCCATGATCTCACTGTCTGCATACCAAAGCAGAGGAAACATGAGAACAGCATACACAAACTACATAACAGGATAATCGGATCATTGCATTAGTAAGGGTGTGATATCATTTGTTTACTTTCATTATCAGTTTATAACAAAGCTTTAAAACTATGAAGTTCTTCCACTATGCGACCTATTTGTGGTTTATTCCATCAAGGTGAAGCCTGTGGTAGTGAAGTGTGCTGTGTATGGAGTTGTAATGGTGGTTTTTCTACTCGGATACAGGCTGAGAGGTGTGTGTGTGTGTTGGGGGTATTGGAGGTGTGTGTGCTCTCCTCAGCCCAGTGCTCATAGCTTTAAACTGGAGCTGCTGCCTATATTGCAGTCCCTAGGTTACACCTCAAGTAGCCAGCCAATCAACAGTGAAGGGGGGATTGGGGAGATTGTGTGCTTGTGTGTGTGTGTGTGTGTGTGTCTGTGTGTGTGTTGGGGTTAGGGGTCTGAAGAGAGCCCCCCAGATCCCCATTCTAATAAAACACTGTGCCATTCCACAAGCTAGGGCAGCTGGGACATGGGCAGACAGCCACACTCGCGCACACACAATAAAAGTGTACGTCAACAACATAAACCCAACAATATCTACAGCAATCATAAACCTAAAACATATAAAACTTGAGCTAAATCTGCTTATGCAACATGCAAGAACTAGGGACATGCATTTTGGTCCTATTGACAGAGAAAATGAGTGAGTAATTAAATGAAATGATGATAAATGAAAGCTTCTTTATTGTCACATATACATATACAAGTACAGTGAAATTTGATTCTTCGCATATCCCAGCATGTTGGTAAGCTGGGGTCAGAGCAAAGGGGCTATGATACAGCTCCCCTGGACATTAACCCTAGGACAGAGCCTGAAACTCAGCACCTTAATGAATGCTTGTGCTCACTGTTCTCCTTCATGTAGACTCTGGAAACTTCATTGTGCCTTAAGACGCCATAGTGATGAATTAATATGACTTATTCAACTTCTCTTACTCCATAGTTGAAAGGTCTGCAAGGTTTAGGCTGTGTTCTCATTATGAGCAGGGCTCCTGAGACGAGGCTTGAGCCGCACTGAACTGTAATTTTCAGCTTTTCTTAGGGATTATCAGATGCATACACTGGAGTAATTAGAGGCAATGAGGTTGATCCTGATTCATTGAGCAGAGAGAACCTCTGAGGCGTGATGAGCTATCTGAGAGAGAGAGAGAGAGAGAGAGAGAGAGAGAGAGAGAGAGAGAGAGAGAGAGAAACAGAGGGAGAGGTATTTATTTACATGATTATTGGGTTACTACTTTTGGTTTTTATCATGTCTCCTGGTAGGCTTTTTGTTAACACTTTACTTAAACTCTGTGTCATGACACAAACATAAGCATGTCATAAACGTGTTATGCATAATGCCATATGCTGTCATGAATTGTCATAACAGTTGATGTCCAGTATTATAACAGTGTTATGTTACCATTACCAGTAATTGTGATAATAGGTATCATAATGTTTGATGTCATGACAGGTTATGTCACATGCTCATGTTTGCTAATTGTTCTCTGGTTAGCTTTTATTGTATAACAGTTTTCATGACACCTCTTCCATGACACCTGAAGAATGCGATATAAACAATTTCTTATGACAGTTTATTTCTAAAGATATAAGATTAAAATATCAAGTAAAGTATTACCGACTTTTTTGTTTTATGTTTTTTGTTAGTATTGGATGGGAAAAGTGACTTGAATTTTGATCAAGGTGAAACACAATTGTGCCTCCCATCAAAATAGGCAACACACAAAACCAAAACTACATATACACAAATTAAATACTGTTGCGCTAGTGTGCTCATGCTTTTAATATTCATTAAGAATGCTATAAAATAGCTATAAAACAGGCTGTAAATTCGGCAGCTCCATACCATTGAGCCATGCAAGATTTCCAGTGCATGGTTCGATACACAGATCACGCACCAATGAAGACTCAAGTGCGTAATCAATCAAATAATTTGGGTCCAAGTAATTTATTCTGGAGTATCCCATCTTATCTGCAGTGGCTGCCAAATAGGAGCCACACCTAATAGTCGTTTAAAGACCAAGATCAATTGTTTCAACAAGTGAAATCAGGTTTGGCTTCTGCTTGGTTGGAATGAAAACCTGCAACCACACGGGCGCTTTGCAGATCAAACTGGAGACACCTGTATTATAACAATGCCATGATTATCTATAGCTGTTTAGCCAGATTAACCCGATTTTATGTCTCAAAATCAAATGACGTATGTCATCGTACAGTCAAAAAATAATAATCCCATGTGCTAATGCCATTATCACTATAGCATACAATCAGAAATCACTGCATTCTTTCTGAAAGATCTTTAATGAGACGCATTTCACTGGCTACTTGCTTCCCAAATATAGGATCACAATCTTCTGTTGTTCCTAAAGACACTGTTAGCTACTCGCTTAAATATATTAATTTTCTCCTTTGCCTGCTTCCTTTGCCTTGGCTTTTGCCGGCTCCTCTGCCAGCTTCAGTGGAGTTTTGCCCAATCTTGCTGAGTTTTATATCCTCCATTCAAGTAGAAATTACAATTTACAGTCCTCCGTCACACCCCTATTCCCGATGAAGCAGTACAGGAGAGTCGAGAAATTTCAGGTGCTTTGGTCTACATTCGCATTACAAGCTTTACGGCTCAATTCCGATTTTTGTTATCCTCAGAAAGTGCCTTGATGGTTCACATCCATGTTTGTACGTGATCCATATCTTCCCTGAAAAGACCGACGTGCTCATGTTCAAAATCAATAACATCACACACAGTGATGGGCATTTCGACTTATTTAGTAGTCAAGTACTCAAACACATAATAAAACAAGTTCATTTATTCATCTTCAGTAAGTGCTTGATCTTGGTCGGGGTTGTGGTGGAACACGGGCTTAAGGCAGGAACACACCCTGGATAGGACACCAGTCCATCGCAGGGCATCACACACATTGGCATGATGTAGATCCTGTGTGGTGTATGGAGCAGAGTCCTGCACAAGTCCAATTTTAGAAACCGGCTCCTGTTCTGGTGTCAGCAAATATCTGCAAATCGATTCTGTAAATCAAACCGACCCATTTTTATAAAACCTGCCATTCGAACTGCACCCGCAATTAAACACATAGCTACACTCACTCACTCACTCACTCACTCACTCGCCTTATCAGTTATAAAGGGGTTTATTTATTACTCATGCTGTAATATTTTAAAAGGAGACTCATTTCCTCATGTAGAGAGCCAAATGGCAATAAACTGGAAGAGGATAGAAACTTAAACAGCCTGGCCAACAACCAAAAGAAATGCTGATTAAAAGCTATACATAAGTTTTAGCGCTGTGTTGGAAATTTGGGTTGACGTTGTACGGTGGCTTTAGTTCTTCAGCTGTCAATGTGCTTCTTTAGTGAAGATGCACTCAGTTAATGGCTATCATAAGCCGATCATTTTCAACCGATCATTTTCACCCAACAAAGCCACTGACCAGGTTATTCTCATTATTTCTGATTACACTGAGATTTAACTCTCAATTATGTTTTGTCAGTAATGTTGTATTCATCCCTTGCTGTTTTTCCCTCGAATTGGCGTAGGCTAAAGCTAACTCAATGACTTCCTGTTTTGTTGTTTGCTATTTTTTTCTCTATTATTTTTGATGTCACCCACACCCGGCCCACTCCTATATTACTTTAATCTGCAAATGAAAACTTTTTTTCTTTTCTTTTTTTTTACCCATTACAGGCAGATTTTGTGGATCATCTGTCGGATACTCGCAAGTACTCAAAGTAATGACACATTTTTAATATTGGGTTTAAAATGGATTCAAAATTGAATTCCCCTGCAGAATGTTTTAATTAAGAAGACCAACAATTGGTCATCAGTAGTGTTACTAGTGAACATATAGGGCTGGGCGATATGATGATATGATATCAATATCACTATATATTAACATTATAGGTATCATGGGTCTTGTCAGTTAGGGTATCACTTTTGTTCTTTTAGGGGTTAATTTAAACATGTGATTTCTATTTCAGAAAAATGCCAGAACACGGCACAAAGTACAAAAAACTCAACAGTGTAATAAAGATGCAAAGACAATATGCAAGATATAATGCAATAAACACACTGGACATGACATTATATAGTTTACACTGACTATACAGGAAAACACGAGCATCATATCTGCTGCTTCACTGTTTACACACTTCGTAATTTTACACAATATTTTAGTAATCTGGTGTTATTTTAAATTATTATTTGTATTTTATTGTCTTTGTATTGTTATTTAAGTTGGTTCCAATGTCTATTGTCTGATATGTCTGGCTGGGTTTTTTTTGTCAAATTTCCCATGTGGACAATAAAGATCCGAACTGAACTGGATGAGCTGGGTGGCAAAATGTATAAAAGTTGAGCAAAACAGTCTGTGCAGATTGTATAATTTATCATAAATAGCAGTGTATTAGGGTGCACAAGTTGAGCACAAGTTGTTCAGTTCAGTTTGGTTCAGTTTAGTTCAGGTGGATGTTGAGTAGCCTGGCTGCCTTGGAGAAAGAAAAAAAAAATAAAAAATTTTTTTTAGTTTCTATTATCAAATTCATCAAAATTGGATTTTAATGAAACAAAGTATAAAATAAATAGTTTTGGAAGGTAAACAGAAAAATATTTTGCATTGTGAAAATTCATACATTTACCAGCCAAGACAAAGAATCAACCCTGGAGCAGTAAGTTTCCAACAAACCCAGCTTTGGTAAACTCAGTCTTCCTGGAAGCACATAAGGTTGAAAGGCCACTTGCTTCTCCCTGAGGATGAGAAGCAGAGTGAGCATCCGTGTGAAGCCTGTAGGAGGCGGAGGAGGATTTCGACTGAAAGATGTAGGCTGGCTGGTGGTCAGGTTGAAAGGCCGGCTGGTATGGTGCTGCATGCTGTGGAGAAAATATACATAAGCTGTATATAAGGAAGTGCCTGAAGGAGTCAGCTTTATCTACATCAAGCAACACAGGGATCATTTAGCCAAAACTTTATGTTTTCGATAGACTTACATGAGGCGACTAAAAATAGAACACGTGATACTAAACATTCGAATGTGGATTGAAAGACGTAAATATTATGAAAATTTAAACAGTGATATCCTTCTGACAGCCCTAGTCCACATACTCTGATATCTCTATTTAAGATTTAGGTATTGGCACCCTTGTGTTTTGGGGTTGGGTTGCTCACCGCCATTACTGCAGGCCATCAAACTCACTGTGTTTTTCATGCTCAATCGGAGCCCTATGTGACAAGTGACAGCACCATGGATTTACATCGTAACAGAAAATAAGCTATATGCTTTTTTCGTGTCAAGCCAGAGAAAATCAATTTGCGAATTTCAAATTATTACAAAATTATTACAACGAATATTTCCTTTGGGGTTTGGCTCACAGCTCGTCATTTGTTCACTGGCATGTGAGTTGTCTGTCATCTGATACCAAACTCCCATTGGTGGTTTTTTAGAAATACGCTGTAGCAGCGGGTCACATGCCAAAAATTTTGTCGAAAATTTCTGACAGTTCGTACTTTGTTGTAAGCTGACTTGGATTTTGTTTTCCAAGACCACCAAATTTAACTCCTGACCAAAAAATTTTCACGACTTACAATTTTTATTGCATGCATTATTGTGGCAAATATCATAGAATGTAAACCTGCCTTAAACCACCATAAAATTGATTGAGCAACTTGGGATTGGGCGATTTGGCAAAAATATCACATCACGATACTTGGATACAATTTTGCAAAACACGAAACGTGCGTATCACGATATTTAGTTTTTCTTGACAACAAAACAGTTGGAATATCCTTTAACAGTTACAAAAAATTAACCATTAAAATGAGATACCAAAAAATATATATATAGCTTCCATCATCTATTTGTTACTATGAGTAGCAATGAAGTTTGTCAGTGTAATAAAAGTACAAATGATACCCGCAACACTCAGAAAAATGCATTGCGACGTAATTTATTGCGATATCAATGACACATCGTCGTATCGCCCAACCCTGTGAGCAACTGCAGAATTGGTATGTTTTTTTTATTCCATGATAATGATATATCTATTAACCTCCTTCTTACTGTCACGAGGTGCTGCAGGTGCGCGGGTGTGGACACAAGCACGAAGCCGCTCTCACGAAATAACATATTTTATTCG
>JAOUQW010000034.1:21419480-21455681 GCA_028565825.1 Olivaichthys viedmensis | reverse complement strand
TCCATGGCCGAGCAGCTGCACACAAGCCTAAGATCACTATGTGCAATGCCAAGTGTCGGCTGGAGTGGTGTAAAGCAAGCCGCCACTGGACTTTGGAGTAATTAATGACTTATTAACAGATTCAATGATTTATTTGCACCCCTTAATGTAAAGTGTGACCTTTACGTAGCTACGTTGTTTGCTCAGTGTTTGATGCATTCGGGAAGTTGGGCAGTGATGTCGAGGGGGGAAACGTGAACCGACTCGGATCTCTACAGGAGTGTTGGTCTGTTAAAGGCCCTGGATTTGGAGGACAATACTGCCAGGTCTTCCTCAAGCAGGTACACACACACACACACACGCGCACACACACACACACACACACACACACACACCCAAACACACACACATCCATAAAGACCCTTAAAAAAGGGGAAAAACATCATATTTACCCAAATTTACTGCTTACCCTTGAATGTAATCGATCAGCCAAAACATGTTTGGTGTCCATGTGTTGCTTCTTTAGTTTTTGCAAACTTTGGACACCACACATCTCATGGGTGATTGACGACATTTGGAGTAAAGGGGGAACCTGTGTAAATGTTTTTACTTTTCTGGCTGAACTGTTTCCTTTTAGTGTTTTTAGTGTGTTACTGTATTGATACGTTTATGATCATGTGTTATTGCTCTCCTGCAGGGGGCGGTACAGTATTTTGTGGGTATTTGTGTGCCTGATTCCTGCGATGAAGGCGAAGTGAACACACTGGTCTACGGTGAGACGTTTATTGCATTTCACACATTTATGTTTGTTTGCCTGAGAATTGGGCTGAACTCATGATAGACTTACAGTCACCTACTGTATATATAGTACTGTGAAAAAGTCTTGGCACTCTACATTTTTTTATATACATTTTGTCTTAGATGTTTATTTAATATCTTCTGCATTAATGTGTCATTAGAAAAGCGCAAATTTTAAATTTTCAGTGAGATATTCAGCACAGAAGCAAGTGAGAGCCAAAGTTCTGCAGAAGAACCTACCAGCCGATTTCCTTATAAAACTGCACGACAGTGTGTCTAAGAGAATTGATGCAGTTTTAAAGGCAAATGCTTCTCACACCAAAAATGTATTTGTTTTAGTTTTTATACTGTTTACTGCTCTTTATAGTATTTTTACATATTCAGGAACTTTACATTTTTAAAAGCATTTTTCACTCTGCAGAATTTCTTTACATGTGCCTAAGACTTTTGCACAGAACTGTATGTAATGTTAATATCCATTTGGGCTCGCATATAAACTGATTAGCTATATGACTACCCATATTTGCATTTGCATAGGACTGTTCATCTTCAACGGAAGCAGCATAATGGCCATTCATGCTCAAAGGTGTAATCTAATTATCAATAAAAGAGATGGAAAAGGCAGTAAAAAAGGCTGACTGCTCGATAACAGCGTCCTTATGATGGAGCAACGCTTAAGTGTTTGCGTGTGTGATGGTGATGGTGGTGGGTCAGCTTACTGTACACAGTGTTCTGTAGCAAGTACAGTGGTACACTCTTCTTTTTTTAAAGGGTTCTTAAAGATTTTTTGGCAATGGTTATATATAGAACTGTGATTACTGGGCACAGTGGTACACTCTTAATTTTTTTTTAAAGGGTTCTTCAAGATTTTTTGGCAATGGTTATATATAGAACTGTGATTAC
Source organism: Olivaichthys viedmensis (assembly GCA_028565825.1). Lineage (NCBI taxonomy): Eukaryota > Metazoa > Chordata > Actinopteri > Siluriformes > Diplomystidae > Olivaichthys > Olivaichthys viedmensis. Next base: position 21,454,001 of record JAOUQW010000034.1, on the reverse strand, counting down.
TGGGCACAGTGTTCTGTAGCAAGTACAGTGGTACACTCTTTAAAAAAAAAGGTTCTTCAAGGCAATGGTTATATATACACAACTGTGATATTTGAGTGCTTAAATGGTTCTTTGCAGTGTAGAAAATGGTTCTTTTTTTTACAAAAAATTCTAATTATGCCACAGTTGCCGCCACAGGATCAGTTAGGATGTTCCGTCTTGCATCTATCACTGTAAAAAGTCATTGATCACCTTACTTTAAAAAAAGACAGTGAAGTTATTACATTTTGCTCAAAACGTTTGCCAAGTTATGCCAACTTTTTGGTGAAGAAAGTCATTAAACTTGTTAGCTTTAAGTAACCTTTGTTAAAAAGGTGAAATGTGTCAATTACCTCAGATATGTTGCTGCTTAATTGTTTCATTAAGCTATATATTTAAAAACTTTTATTGTCATTGTACACTGGCCAAAATTAAAAATTTAAAAACATGACTAACTAGAGAGGGTAGACTACCTGCCCTACCCAAATGAAAAACAAAACTAAATACACAAACTTCCCTATCTAAGTAGCGCTAAACAGAATAAAAGGGCTCAATATAAACGCTGTCAGACTCCCTACATTCCCATAGTGCGCACTAAATTACAAGCTATACTATTATACAAATAGTTACAAAGCTACATTCAAAATCAATTTCAAGCAAACAAGCCCAAATACGCGAGGCAGAATCAAGTGCACACATAGAGAAAAGGGTTTCTCAAGGGTTCTTTCTATGGTTTAATGGTTTTAGCTCTCTACTTGGAAGGTTCTACTTGAAACCTTTTCTAAGGTGGAAAAAGACTGGCTAGGTTTCTACATCGAACCTTTAAAGGTTACACCAGAGGGACAAACCAAAGAAACCTTTAGGGTGCTACATCAAGTGTAGTCAAGAAAAAAAAAAAAGGTTACTGCACACTGAATGAGTTGGCCAATCAGATGCGAAAGATAGGCTGAGGTAACAATGGGCTGATTCTGCACTCTTAGAAAAAAAAGCTTAAATCTAGCACCCTAAAGGTTGTTTAGGTTTGCCCCTTTGCGGGGTAACCCATAAAAATTTAACAGAGGGTTTCCTATTTAGACAACAATCCAAGTAGAACCCCTCTAAAAAGCTAGAACTGTTAACAGCCCAAGCACGTCTCAAAGTGAATAAGGATGGCTTACAGGAGTGTTAGTGATAGCGTCACTACACCAAGCCCAGGATGAATGAAAGCTCTTCACCCAGCTGTTCTCCACTAGCTTTAGTGTGCTGGATAGAGATATCACAAGTGCAACCAGTGTAAATGCAAGTCAGAAGATCTGCATCACACAAACATCTATTTATTCACAAAAGCACAGACACCGTCAAGTTGAGGAGAGAAAAAGCTTTCTTAAATAGCTTTCCTCATCCATTTGACTGGCAATCCAATGCAACCTGGTGGGACCTCTCCTGAGTTCTGTGGGGTGACGCTCAGGACACAGTGAGAAAAAAAAAAACCCAGGTGAAACGAAGTTTTCAAACATGCTCATTATTTTAAGACAAGCAAACAAATCTAAATACGCGAGGCAGAATAGAGTACAGGGTTCTTCGGGTGGTTTACGGCTCTAGCTTTCTGAAGTGGTACCTTTTCTGAAAGGGAACCCCTCCGTTGTAGGGTTCTACATACAACCTTTAAGGGTTCCCTGAGTCCTAATTGTCAGAAATGTTCTCGTTATTATGACTTAGTAAACGCGCTTTCATAGTACAACAAGTAGATAATTGAGATTATCCAGATTATGGAAAATGGGGATGAATATTTTCTGTTAAAAAAAGGATGTTTAGCTTGCAGAAAAACATATTTGCATATCTCAGGCCCCTAAATTCTATGGGTTATATAGAACTTGTCGTCACCCAAGCCATGGAAGATGCACACAATTATTCACAGAGGTTTTCATGCTGTCTAGCAAATAAATTTAAAATCAGTACATATTTAATGATGAGCATTTTTACCTCAATAAGGTTATGAAAGTTGTATTAAGCACAACTTAACACTGTTGCTTTCCTTAAAAAAAAATCTATTGTTTAAATGTTTTCAAATATGTAATTGGTCTTCCATTCTGCTAATGATCATATTTTTTTTATTAATATTTTGTGATAACATAAGGGTAACAGGGTTGACAACATTGTCGGAGTTGACAATACAGAAGCCATTAGTTCAAATGTGAGTTTAACAAGGAATCAACGGATGCATTACTCAAAAAATAATGCTCACCCAAGTCTATCTTTTTCTGAATGAATGATATTAAATATAATATCCTACCATATAAACAATCTTCAACTCAAATCACATCAAAAGGCACAGATTGTGAGCTGCTGACTGGAAAAACTTGAGATTTATTCACACACACTCACGGAGAAATCCAAAGCCTCTTGATGTGTTTTCTGTATCAGACAGCCTTACTTGAAGTTATGCAATAATTTAATAGTAGTGATCTTTATTTCAGTCCGAGACTAAATTAGAGCTAAAGAAAAATATGTGGCGTGAAAAGTGCTGATTGAAAAACCAGAAGCCTTTAATTACCGGCTGCAATTTTTCTAGCACTGTGGCCTGCGCCTGATCATGCTACACATCATTAGTCTGAATGTCAGGGACATTCTCATTAGGAAAACAGCTAAATAGTAGCGCTTATCATTTGTCTTTAAAAATGTTCTTCTCGTGCTGGCTTGGAGTCAGGAAAACGCCAATCTATAGCCATTCAAACAAGACGAATGCATCAGAGCTACAGTTGCTACTACCACCATTGAGGAAAAGGTGTGGGAGCAAAGTAATGGCACCTGATCTGAGCTGCTGGCAGCAGAAGGGACACTTCACTCTGTAAAACTGAGGATGCTTTTAGTCAGCTATTATTTTGTTTGCCGAGAAATTTATACTTTTGATTTGTTTTTTATGTGGTCTGATTCGGTTTCACACTGCACAAATTTAAGCAGCCACAGCTCTGTTGAATTCTGGATTCTGATTTGACTTGCAGCTGGCACTACTGTCAGAGCTATATTAATTTATAGAAAATTAATCACCACCTGACGACCAATCAGAATCCAGAATTCAACAGAGCTGTGGTATAAATATATACAGGCAGGTGACAAATGAAATGAGAAACCTGAATAAATGAGTGCATCCACATGTCACGAGGGGTCACCGAATGGGTTGATGAGGATGAAAATGGTGTAAATCATATGCTATGGCTTTCGCAGTCACCAGATTCTCAACCCAACTGAACACCGACGGGAGATTTTGGAGCGACGTGTTAGACAGCGGCTCCACCACCATCATCAAAACACTTACTTACAAACATTTCTCTGTAACATTAAACTTTTTGGAAAATGAATGTTTGGAAATCTAAAATGTGATCTTTTCTAATGACACACTAATGCAGAAGCCATAAAATAAACATCTAAGACAATTTAGTGTGCCTAAGACTTTTGCACAGTACTGTATGTAAACTGTTTGTTGGGTATATTGATCCAGTAACAAACAACAGAATACACTAGCAACAGGGTAATAATATAAAATATGTTTTGTACACTCATGTGATGGCAGTTTTAAGACTACTAAATGAACTCGGAGAGCACTATGAGCTAAGCTTTAATGGAAGTTCTTTCCTCTAGATTTCCTTCCGTCTCAACCTTTGGTAATTGTACATGACTGAATACTTTCTATATGATGTCATTTAATGGCCACTCTTTAGGATTAATACATGCTAATGTTACAAGAATAAAGTTGTAATATACTGTATATAAATAAGTGGCATTATTATGAGAATAAAGTGGTAGTACCAGGTTTTCGGTGTAAGGATGTGACGGCGTAGAGAACAGAGGAACGTTTCACTTCGCACATCTCCATCTCAGCTCCCAGCACCCAGAAGTTAGCTTATATTTCTCCTTTATAAAACCTACTTTAAAGTATAACCAAATCCTCCAACAGAGCTAGCCCGTGGGTCTGCTGGGCCCTTGGCGAGAAAATTGATCCAGACACAAAAACAGCCATATAATCAGGACAAACGTGAGAAGTTCCTTTTTTTTGTTGTTCTGGTTTATTGAAGTTAGCATTATGCATTAATGCATTACACATGTGGATAATTTTAGACAGTGTTTCAGTTCATTTCCATGGTGACGAATAGAAGGTCATCAGAATTTAGAAAAAACATAATGGTAGTATATAACAATAATCAAACAAAAGAATTGATTAGGGCTAGTTTTATGTAATTGATATGTATATGATGGTAAATTAGAATTGGGATGTTTTTCATATGAATGATGTTGAATCTGCACTTGTTTCTGCACAATTAAGGGCCAATATTTCCCAATTCTGGGCGCCCTGTGTTTTACACATTTCTTTGTTTTATCAGCTCATCAGCTAAAAATCAAAGAATGATTCAGAGCAGAGAGAAAACACTAAAATGTGCATAGCATGGCGTGACTTGCATTGGGTCGAGGGTGTTATAAGAACATTATAAAACTTTTAAATGTGAGTCATACAAAATGTAACCTTGCCTTAAAATGCAGAGTAATATTTTTAGTAATAAATTGTCTCATTTACTTATTTACTAGGCATAGCACCAGCCACCAGAATACATTGTGCGTGTGAATCTACGTTCTGGCGTGTTTTCACTTCGCCTTGACGAGGATGTCAGCAACACCGTGAACCTGTGTGAGCTGCTGACAGTCCAGAGAGGCGAGAAGCTTCCGCAGACCAGGCATGGTGGGAATAAACTTCTCCGTCAGGGTGACTGTCGCAAGACTTGCCACGTCGCTGGGGGGGAAGGAGAAGTTGTTTAAATAGATTTTGCATCAGATTTGGAAATAAAGCTGAAATTGCAGTAGTAAGGAGCCCCTTAATGCATTTTTGTGTTGTGTATTAATTGGTCAGGAAATGACCTTTTGAAAAATGCTTTCATTGGCTCATAGCTACAGTTTCCTCACCTAGATATTTTTTTTTAAATATGTGCAGTAAAGGGTTTACCCATAGGCGATCTCTTTAGTGTTCAGCAAGTTCAAGCCCTCGATGCGGAACTTCACCTTCTTCAGGACACTCTGCAGCGGGTTCTTAAAGGTGATTTTAGCTTCCATCTCTTTCCCCACCACAGCGTCTCCTGAAGGCTGAAAATCAGAATAGCACACACAACGATGGTACCATTCCTTTTGACAAAGCAGGAGCGCCAAGTTTAACATAAAATTGCGATTTCGTACGTATCTTAATAGAATATGATTAAAGAAGCAATATGGAGCGCTTTCAGGGCCAGGGTTCTGGATTAACCTCAGTCTTGGAATGCATTGCACTTAAAAAAAAAGAAGAGTCATTTAAAGACTCACAGTGATGATAATGTCTGGAGTGCGCAGGCGGAAGTTGAACTGGGTGGCTAGAACCTGCTGCGTCTCGCTGACTCGTCCAGACAGGGTGAGCATCAGCGCCGCCTGGTCCACCAGCTGGTTCTTGTAGTGCTCATACCGAAGAGTCCATTCCAGTTTCTGGACTGTAGAGGGGTCAAAAAAGAGACACATTAAGCTCACAATCTTTCTGCTTGCTTCTGTGACTACCACACAAGCTGAACCGCTGAGACGTGACCACCCAGTAGCTAAAAATAAATCTAGAGACGCTAATATAGTCTATATAAATCTGAGACAATGTAGAGACGTATCAAATGAATCTAGAGACACTGAACCACTCCACAGATAATCTACACTAAGATAAGGTAAAGATACTGAGGCAGTCTATATACCCTGGGTAAATCTTGGGGAAGTTGAGATAATCTATAGACATTAAGATTAAAATAAATACACTGATCTAGTCTAGTCTAGTGCCTGTGTTACTGGCGTTATTGAGCCAAGATGTCCCCTGAAACAGCATCTGACGGTGCTTTAATACAGACCACCCCATGTAATGATTAAAACCCAAAACCGAAATCCAGTGCTGCATACACACTAATTCACAATGGTACACTCCTCTGGTCTATGCATTACAGCATTCGAGTGTGTGTGGAACTTTATGGACATCACAATTTTTTATGAAGCAAAAACACGTTAAAAAAACGTTATTAACAGAATGAACGAAAAATATATGTTCTCAAAAAGAACTTCACGAGCCACAATCCCTTTGTGTCACTAGAATTATGGGATTGAATAATGTATACCACTCCAGGAGTATGGCAGGTGGGTACTCTTTATGTACAGTTCTGTAGTACTGTTCCTGCCAAATTATCTAGAGTAGAACTAAAATGATTTTGGATGCAGTGTAGGTGACCATCCATGCCTGTGATAAAATTTTCTATGAGACATAATGAGTAAATGCATGTGTGTGTGAATAGTCTCTCACCTTCCAGGGATTTGAGCTTCACCGATATTTCCTCCTTCTTCACCGTGCCCTTTCGCACTCCAGTGTAGTACATGACCGCCACCTGGATGTGGAGGACGACACTACGACGCTCACAGCTGCTGTTTTTCACTGTGAAGGACAGCTGGGCGTCTTCGCCCATCCGAGGCCCCAGCCCTTTCACGGAGACCTCCAGCGTGATGTCCTTGGCCGTGGGACAGGGGTAAGTGTGAGGCTTGGAGCCGTAGCGGGAGGCGGTTTCCACAGCGATTCGCTCCTCTTCAGACCCTGGTGGAAATGAGGGAACAAAAAAGATGCTACACCTAGATGCAAAAAACTAGAAGATAAACAGATTTGCCAAATGACGTGACAAACCTGTGTGTGTGGTGAGTGACAGGTCTAAAAGTGGCTCATAGTCTGAAAGTGACTCAAGGCAGTTTTGTGTCCGTAAGCTACGCAATATTTGTGAAGGAAAGGCAATCGGAGGAAGTTTGTGTTCAGGGTTTTCACCTTCTGGGTGTTTGTAGAGGTGTGTGATGTCCTCTCTCTTGTCACAGCCAACTGCCTTGGTGCTGATGCAGTGGCCCACCACGTTCTTCTCACAGTAGATCTGAGAGAAGGTGCCGTTAGCTTGCTTCTGCCAGTAGATCCTGTCACTGTTCACCTACAAAAAACACACATGCAGTCAACTATTACAGCTGTTTTAATCTGTACACTATTTTACACACAACGGTGACAACTACTTAACATCTAGAAGTTAAATGGTTACCCATTCTTTCTTAGGGCTCATGTTATTGCTTAAAATAATGCAGTTGATAGGAAATAGGCATATTTATTTTGCTGAAGTACTTATGCAGTGACAGTTAGCAGCCTCATTAGGGTGCTATAATTTCAGCACTACCAGTGGCAGCAGTTTCTTCAGTTTGACTAGCTATACTGTATTTTATTATGGTTAATAGAACCCTTGCCTCCACCGTGCCAGCATAAAAGAAATCTTTCTCCACACTTTCTGAACTTTGGCTTCATGCACTATTGCTGCTTGGTGCCTCTATAAAATTGGTGCGCATGCACGGTGAGGTGATGACAGGTAGTGACAGTCTCTACTAACTAAAGTTACTAGGAGGTTGTGGGGATATTAAAGCCAATTTCTTCTGGATTTTGTAAATTTAGCAGTTATGTTTTAGCTGCAGAAATTATGTTAAGACTAAATTCTTTTTTTCCCCAAAGTACCATTGAACATTTAAATTTAAACCGTTGGGGAACAAATCTATGTTGAATAATAAATTGTTCAATATATTATTAATGCCCAAGAAACTACTAAAAATGCCCTAGAAACATCTCTACACCTTTACCCTCTTCATAAATGCAAGGATACGTGAATATTCAGGATATGCCAATTGGAAATGCCCTCATGTTCTCCTGAAATCCCAACCCCACCCCCTCAGCATTTAATAACAGAAGCTATTCAAGTGGATACTTCCAACAATGGTGTTTAACTCCGCAAAGCTGTCTCAGAAGGCCGTCTACTCCACCACAAATCCAGCACATTTGCTAAGCTCAGCAAAAGTGGTAAATTCCACTAGAATTCCACTATGCATACTAACCTCAGAGAAAAGGGTTACCTATAATCAAATGTCTTTACCTCAGCAAAAACAAAGGGGGCATCGTATTTGAGGTAGACCTGTCCATCACGGATGGCCGACACAGGGGTGGGGCCACAGCGGAACAATCCCTGACTCGTCTCTTGAGGCGTGGCATCCACCACCTGCCAACCTCCCATGCCATCTGGCAGATCAGAGCGGACCATCCAGCTCTCGTTCCACACGTGAAAATTCCTGCAGATAGAGTGAGTGAGGGGAATGAATGAGGAAGACAAATTGTGCTGATTTCCTAATCGGGCTCTTTTTCTGTGCACGCGTAGATTCTTCACGTCAGAGGCATTCTCCTATTGTACATTATATAATGGAAGTCTGCTGCATGGGAAGAAGGGACACAGGCTTTCCAAAATTGAACATCATGACTACTGTTGCTGACAGGGAACACAAATCTAAGCAAACACAAATTCTAGCCAAAATTGCCATATTTTACGAGTACAATACTTTGCCAAAATTGAGAAGGAAATCTAAACTGTCAAGCTCTAATTCTCTTACCACTGTATGTCTTCTTTGATTTATCCATAAAATTTTATTAATCTTTTGAATATTGGGTGTAATGTGTTACAATGTGATTTCAATGAGACTACCCATTTAAGAGTTGAATAAATAAAGTTATTGTTCACAAGCAGGTGGCCATTTCTGGCGACTAGTCACAGTATACACATTACTTCAGACACCACACCACTGTACCTAATAGTTGTAAAATGTGGGAAATCAGAAAGGCTTGTGTGTGTTTATACCAAATAGAATCACTGTTGAGCTTGTCAATTGGCTTCATCTTCTCATTGAAATACAAATCAGTCGTCAAGGAAACGTCTGTGTCGTGGGCGGAGCTGAAGTTTGTGACACTGCGGGTGGGAATGCCTAAACACCTGAGGACTGGGGGGAGAGACAGGGAGAGGTGGCAAAATAAAAGAAGGTTGAGGTCATTGAAAAGTCCATAACTACAAAGATCAAACCAGCAACTAGCACTACAGAACAACTTTCAATGCAAAAAACCACACCATACATACACAATAAACAAATGGTGCACTCTTACCTGTGGTGGTGACCCCTGAAAAGACCCAGCACTGCCCATATTTGACCGGCGATCCTCCGTTTTTGTGGTACTGCTTCAGAATGTCTACACTGCCACTCCACGCCGTTGGGGAAGTCCCATCCGAATAGTTATCTGACCAATTACCTTCCAGCACACCTTCATCATTAGGAGAGTTCACCTGGCACAGAGAAATGGAAAGTAGAGGGTTATTCCAGGGATATTACCATCATATACAAGGCCCTTAACTTTCTCTAATCCAGGGGTTACCATATCATGGCTGATCCTGCCCTCTGGCCCCAGCTTACTAACAAGCTAGGATAAGAAAATAATTTCACCATACTTGTATATGTGAAAATAAAGGCTGTCTCTCTCTAATGTATATGAAAGTTTGTGTATTTGCTATTTTTGGTTATTAAGTGTTTCTGACTGTAAACGGCACTCACCATGGCTGACACAAGTCTGACAATGTTAATGGGGTCGCCCCATCCTGAAGCAGGGGCTTGACTCTTCTCCAGTACGAACAGACATGCTGCCAGAACCCCATCAGCAAACTGCACACAGGATATTACACAGTTACACTCACACTTTGCCAATATTACATTTTCAAATCATGGTTACTAATATTATCACAATATTGTGTTATTAAAAAATTTATTATTTTGTCAGAATGACAGGTTTTAGCTCAGAAGCAAAAATGCTGACTAAAAAGGCTGGCTACCAAGACAGCCCCCTCTGACTGGGACACAGAAGTGGTGATGATTATTTGAGATGTTCTTGATAAGAATATTGTGCATATTAAACATGACATTATATTGTGTAATTGATTATTGGCATATGTCTACTCCAACAGGACTTCTCATACATTGTGAGGCCGGGCCTCGCAGAAGAATACTAAAGAACCTGGATGGCCAATGGTCAATTCAAAACTTTGGAAAGCTCCCAAAACAATGCCCAACATATGTTCACCCAGGCAGTGTCACACACAAGCTGGCACAGCTATAGGGAGATAATTGCACTAAGCAGTCAAAGTTGGTAGAGCTCACGTATACGCATAAAAGAAGTATGCAACTTCTGAATGAGATGCCCCACCTGCCATAGAACCTCGCCCTGGAAACTACCACCTACTCCCCTTGTGCTGCTCCCCTTCATCCAGGTGACCTTTAAGAGTGTTGGGATGGACCTGGTGGGGCCGTTGCCACTTTCAGCACGGGGGCATGAGTATGTCTTGGCGATCATGGACTATACTATCAACTACCCTAAGCTAAGCCACTTCTAAGGCTGTTGTCTGAAAGGTGTTCTTCCTATTTAGTCACATGGGACTGCCAAAGAAAATCCTCACCAACCTGGGCAACCCCTTCATGTCCAAGCTGATGTGTAACCTGTGTAGGCTCCTCCAGGTGAAATACCTCCACACTGGTATACCATCCTCAAACTGTCAAACCCTGAAACGTATGGTCCAAACTGTGGTGGCTGAAGACATGCATGACTGGTACCTTTTGCTGCTCTATGTGCTGTTCTTAGTACATCAGGTGACTCAGGCCTCCACAGGCCTATTCACCCTTCAAGCTGCAGCTTGGGCGCACCAGCCCTCCCCGTTTCGCTCAATCATAGAACACATATAAGAAATGCAGCAGCAGGACATAAAGTGGATGGGTCCAATGGTGCGCGAGCATACCCAGGAGGCTCAGAGTGTGCAGGAGAAGGCCTACCACAGACACGCCCAGCCACAGGAGTTCCAGCCCTGGCCCTGTCCCACATGCAAATCTGGCGAGCCGCAACATCAGGACATAGTGCGGTACAGAAGACGCTAAAACTTGGGGTCATAGAGGAATCCAGCAGCCCCTGGTCCAGCCCCAGTGATAGAGCTCAAATCTGACGGGACCCTACGCTTCTGTAATGACTTCCAGAGACTTAACAAGGTGTCCAATCTTGACAGCTATTTCATGCTCTTGGTGGACGAACTCATTAAATGCCTGAGATAGTCACGTTCTCCTGAAACCACCTACATGAACTAAAATAAGCATGACCACTTATAGCAACTCCACTGCACTGCGCTTCACTTTCCTTCTCACTTTTCCTCACCATCACGTAAATAAAGTAGGGTTTAGCTCGATTCTGTGCCTCAAGTGTTTGTCATGCTTGCCTTATCCCACTATAGCATTACGACATTCGAGACATGTACCAAAAGAAATGAATAAACATTTTGAGGGGATGATAGGTTATACCTGTCCAAAGTTCCATGTTCTGACTCCAATCTGAGACTCAGTACCGTAGTAGAGACTACCCACATCATTCAGAACATACTCTTTCCTCTCATCCTCATTATCCATATACACAGAGTCATCTGAGAGTGAGAAGAATAGAGAAAGGGAGAAATGGAATTTAGTGAAAGTCTTGAATGGTAATTCAGTTTTAAGTATTTCAAGGTGGGAATAAAACCAAAGTTCCAGTAGGACATATTAAACTGTCAGTCCTCGCTCTCTTAGTGCTTACCTTCACACCAGGGGTTAAACAGCATGTAGATATCATTTTTAGGTTCATAAGTTGAAGTGCTGATCCCATTGGGAGTCTGGGTTGCCACAGTGAGCTCGTATCGACCAATAGGAGCAGTCGGCAAGGAGTTGATGGAAAGTTTGATCCTGCTTCCTTTCTTTTCGATCATTTTGGCCTCCCAGCAATTGTCCTGGAACTCCTCAACTAGAGGAACAGTCACAAGGGTGTCCTTTGATACCATTGGTTTAGGGCCTGTAACACACACACACACAGAAAGGTTAACCATGATTGGAACTAGAATAGCAATATGTAATATTTCCCTCGACCAATCTGAAGAACCGATGTCGAGGTCAAGTGCAAATGTTACCAATACTACACTTTTGTTTTCCCCCAGTAACACAAATGAGAGGGTTCCAGTCCTTCATCACTAAATCCAGATGTTCCAGATATATTAATAAATGCTATGCCCTAAATTCCTGCCTCAGAAATGAGTCCTTAAGAAAACAAACATATTCGATTGCTAATTCTCACATACATTCACACCCCTCTCTACTCCACGGCCTCTTTATTTCTTTATCTATCCATCCCTCTCTCTCTCACACACACCTACAGACACAATAACATGGTGAAACATAAGTGTAACATGTATTGAGTGAAAACTCACACACAACAGATTCGCTACACACACCTACTACACTTATATTATCAAAATACTAACCAGTAAGACTCAAGTTAGCTGAGCAGGAGCAGAACTACAGCCAGGTGGTGGGTCCTATTTTCGTGATCATAACACAAATGCAAAAATAAGGCACAAAATCTGGTGATATATATTGTTGGTATTTTTGTGACCATTTGTGCAGGCGGTAACTTGGTAAAGGGTGGCGCGATTGTAAAATGGGGTTGGGTTACAATTAATACATTATCAAGAGGTGTGATTAGGCATGCTGCCGTGATATCCAATCACATCAGTTCCTCTCACTCACTTTAGTAACTGAGTGTGAGCAGTGCATAATGACATACGATTAGATTTAATGTCGATATTTTTGTGGTGGAAATAATCAGCTGGCTGACAGAAATTACAATAAATGCATTTTCTCATGCGTATCTCATGTGCTTTTGTGCAATTTTACCAATGTGTGAGCATTCTAGGATGGCTATATGCTCGTCTCTATGATGACAATACATTTTATCATATTAAATTGAATTAATTTTGTTACAAATTAAAATAATTAAGTCAGTTGTATTTAGTTAGTTGAGTGAAGTAGCCTATTTATATTAATGACATTAATAGTGTACAGCCACAACAGGCGCGTTGATTTCAGGCCACAAAAAGAGCAACCAAACCAATGTGGATGTTATACCATGAAGTTACACTTTTGTCTACACAAAAATAGAGCCGGCTGAGTTTGATCCAGGAATGGCCTGAATGGGGCTGAATAGAGGGCATGGAGCAGAAGGGGTCATCTAGGCACTACCCATCATACACAACCTCACTAAGCTCCACTGAGTGCACTACTTTTTCCTGACACATCCACACCAGCCTGATGAGCCCGGAGCTCCAGGTCTGGCATGGACATAGGGGGGCATGAGGGGACTGAGGGATGGAGGGAAAGATAGAGGAGGGAGACTGCGCCCACTGGGCCATCGGCTGGAGCGGAATATCTTGGCCGGCCAGCCTCAGGGTGAGATGGACAGTGACCGACAGGGTCCAGCGCTCCTCCTGCTGCTAAATGGACTGACCGGCCATATGCCCAGCACCGCCGGCCGTACATCACTGTCACTCCATGGCTGGGGTGGGACTACATGCGGCGACCGAGAGAATGGGGGGCTTATGGGAGATTTAGGTTACACCCCCTTCCACCGCGTCCCTGAAAAGATTAAGCTAAATGTATTGATATGATCAGGCTATTAACCTCACATCTAACTACCAACACAGGCTCCTCCACCCCTCCGACACACACATATAGATACAGGCGTGTGCAGTGTGCAGGTTGGTGGCCCATAGCTCAGGAAGATGAATGCAGCATGAACCGGGGCAGGATAGAGCTGACCCCAGCTGCCCACTGGAGCCTCATGGAGCTGAGTTATACACCAGCCTGCCCGCCTCAATCTGTCTGACCTATAAGTAGCACAGAAGAGTCAATGAAATCAATTATGCTGGATGGGACTCAACCCAATATACGGAACTCAGAAGAAAACCAAAATTGCATGGTGGAAACAAAGAAATCATATAACACATTTAAAAAAAGGGCATTAATATTCTGAATCTAAAATCTATAGAAACCTGAGAGCTTAACCCTCAAAGGGGTCATCTTGCTCCTGCAAATCTACCGCACTACTTGGTTTAGTTCTAGCACAAGTTCTATAATCTAAATATTAAACTAAGGTAAACTCTGCTGGGTCGAACAGCATTGATCAATCATCAAGCACTCCTGTAGATCAGATCTGGATTAAATAGAGAATTAGAAGACACGTTTGAATTGATATAAATATAATGTAATCATAATGAAAATGGAACACTGGGACAAAGAAACAAAGACACAAAAAATGATCAAAGGTGTATAGGTCAGCTATTTTTTCCCATCCACATCTTCTGGCAACAGACCAGCACCTACTTGACCCAAATATTTTACTGCTGTACATTCAAGGAGACTGTCCATTTAATGACCTACCAAACACAGATAATCTCAGAGTCCGAGGGGACAGACACACTGCTCCATTGGCTCGGTGGCACACATAAGAATGCCATATCTTGAGGGAAAGGAACATTTGTAACATCTAACATTTTCAATTTTACTTTTAATTTAATAGAGCCTGTAAATGACAATTCAATCACAATTTTAATGCTGGTATCACACTTGGCATTTTGTTGCGATGGTTGTATGGTTGTAACCATAACAACATTGTAACCATAAAGTTGTGCATCGTATCTGATTGTACTGCTAGATTTGAGTTTTTATTAATAATAATGAAGATCAGTAATGATGTTGAAGAGGAGGCTGCTTGCTTGCTTTGGGGGAAGAAAGTCATGAGGAGGACAGCTCTTTTGCAAGAATAGTTTTTTTCCCCCAGCACTATGCCCTCCATCTTGGTTGTGTTATCTTGCCCCCTCTGCTGCAAAAGTGCTCTACGTCATTCAATGTTTTTTTTGAAAAGTGTAACATTTTTCAACTTCTGAAAACGACAAAAAACAACAACAAATAATAAAAAAAAAATTAAAACCGTTCACATTCTGATCGCCTTGCAGCTGCTTCCCATCCATTCCCATAGGATGTAAAATATACTGTAGATGTACAGCACATGTCTGTGTAAATATGTCTGAATATTTGTGATCCTATGATCATATGTACTGCTTTTTTAATTAAGCCTATCATTGATTTTTGATCTCCTGGTCTTAAGTTCATTTGCACTTCTAAAGTGGACACTGTGATGAAATCATGGGTGGGTAACAATAGAAACACACTCTCTACTAATCAATAGAAGGAGTACTTAATTGCTGGTAAAAGATAGCTTTGACCTTGGTCCATGGTAATTTACATCAACTCACAACTTCCTTGGTAGATACACTGGATAATAAAGTTTCAGATCATGTTTTTGCTACATTTTTCAATAATTTCACTGGTGTTGCTCTTTCATTGGATAAGATAAAGCAGTAGACAAGAAGCCAAGGTGCACATATGAGGTAGAAGTGACTTGTCTATGTGCTTATACTTATTAACCTTATGTAACAGGAGACTCCTGGTGTGTTTGATTGCATTATAAAAGTGTGTGTCTTTCGGGGGCCCCTGCATGTGTATGTGTGTTGAGAGAATGGTGGGGTGCACGACTGCTGTCATGGAGCTCAGATAGTAGCCTCGGTGACACAGAGAGAGAGAGAAATTGTAAACTTATCAGTGAGAGACAGGGAGAAAGAGAGAGAGAGAGGAGAGAGAGAGAGAGAGAGAGAGAGACCAATCTGGAGAGAAGTCATGTAAAACTCTCAAAGAACGTTACAGTAACTCAAGCCCCTTTCTGATGACCTGTCAACAGCCCACGCTGAACACTTGCTCTGTGCACCTGAGCGTGAACCTGTTGGGCATAGAGCTGTCTGTCTGTTCACCTAGAATGTGGTTTACACCATCATACACACACACACACACACACACACACACAAAGATACACCAAGTCTTGCTGTACTATAATAAATTAACTCAATGCACATTTGTGACTGTCCATGTAGTTCTTGTCACAAATCTTTAACATCAAAAAGCAGGACACACCAAATGACAAAAAAAACCTCACACATTTGAAATGAAATTTTAATTGACTGATCAAACTGAATCGCATGTCCAGAAATCTGATTCTAATCCATATCAGATTTTTTTTGCCATTCAGACTGCAGAAAATCTTTCCTGCTCAAATGGGATATGCCAAAAATCAGATTTGAGCTGCCATGTCTAAACTTATTTGGCTCAGAATTGTTATACTGGAGCATGTGCATGTGTGTGTGGTGACTATGTGCTTGTGTGTGAACACATGTATGTAGTCTACAGCAGGTGTTCTGACTGATTTGCAGAGTGGTGGGCCTAATCGTTACTGGCTTGAGGATGTGCCTCGTTTTCTCCTTTAATTCTCCTATTAGCTCTGATTTGTCTCACATCTGCATCTCCGATGGCTGACACGGCTCTCACTCAAAGGTAAATGTTCTTAGCAGTGCCCTTCACCCACACAGTCACAGGTAAACAGTACTAACAGCCTATTGCACATGCATG
The DNA here is from genome assembly GCA_028565825.1 of Olivaichthys viedmensis. Taxonomy (NCBI): domain Eukaryota; kingdom Metazoa; phylum Chordata; class Actinopteri; order Siluriformes; family Diplomystidae; genus Olivaichthys; species Olivaichthys viedmensis. The sequence continues at coordinate 21,437,726 of JAOUQW010000034.1, read as the reverse complement.
GGTTATTGGATACATTCCATTACCTCGAGACTGTCGCCTGCTGAAGGAAACTGGACTGTAGAGTGTATTGTGGGATTAAGTGACTAACCTGAAGCTCAGTCTGGAAGAAAAACTTCTGCGGACACTGTGAGCAATCGTAGATCTTGTCCTCCTGCCCGTGCACGGCGAAGATGTGCTGCTGCAGCTTATTGGCCTGGACGAATACTGGGAGAATGGACAAAGGGAAGAAAATAATCAGATGATCGTCTAAAAACTTTCAGTCACTCTCTCAGGGAAGAGTGATGTTAGATGACCAGCGAGGGAAATGAGTGATGGAGTTGGTGGACAAGCACAGATCAGTGGAGAAAACACAGCGACTCCTACCTTTAATGCAAGAGAAAACTTGTGAAAATGATGCAAGGAGACACATGGGGCAAGAAGAGAAACTTTCTGAGAGAAAGGGGGCTGATATAAAGAAATGGGGGGAATGATGAAAAGTGTAAGCAGACTAAGGCCTCCAGGACTTGCGATATTTATCAATAAATCATCCCCCCTTTTTCCTCGGGATTTTCAATTCTGTTCCTGCGCATTCTATTTTATTTTATTTTCATTTCAGTAAACTTAAGTTTACTATGAGTGTGTAGAGAGCATGAATTATTAAGACTCCCTGGAGGAGAGACAGTCTCTTACTTATTCATAAGCCACAGAGGATTAGAGTTAAACTTTAAAAAAGGACTGCATACCTATGTGTGTGTAGGGGGGGTGCAACCAAACAACCACTTAGTGAAAAAGCGAGTGAGAATGGTTCCAGAGGACAGAGAGATGGAAAAAGACAGACATACAGATATGTAGCGATAAAAATGAAGAGATTACGAGGACAAGAAAGAGCAGGACAACATGACACACCAGGGACAGGGAAATGGAAAGACAAACTGTGACTCACTGTTCGAGCAAAAAAGCACAAGAACTTCAAGAGTATTTAACAGGTCAGTGGTGAAAGTCAAAAAGATGGGAAGTGGAGAAAAAAAACGAGGCTAATATGGCAGAAAATAGAGAGCTAGGGTTGAACAGTCAGGCCTGTAACAGCAGTCAGTAATGTTGACAAGCTCAAATAATGATTTCTGATTCCCAAACGTTAGTTGACAGACAGTTCAAAGTGACTTTCAAAGTGTCCGTGAACACAACACCCCCCACACCCACGCGCACATAGCCGTTTAGCTAAAAGCACACATAGCGAGAGGGCTCTACCCTGGAGAGAGGGAACGGATTACACCGCTTCTCTATAAACCTGCCCTTTATTCTCTGACCTCTGCTAATGCTCTCTGCTAAACACACACACAGATTCTTACACTAGAACACACACATATACCTTTAACTGGCTCACCTCAAAGACCTTCAAGCCTTAATACAAACACAAAGCCTTTGAAACGGCCATTTCAACGGGTACATTAAAATGCGCTGCATTTGGCTGGCCAGTGTTATATTGCAACAACAGAGGCTTCAATTAGCTACAGTAGTACATTCTCTGGCCCCCAAATTTCACCCCAAATCATTTATTGTGCCCCCCAAACCCTGTTACGTCGTGTTTTAAATGTGTACCTTTTATTCACGTCATAAATGTTGGTTAACACAATCAAGTAAATTTGTCCTTGAAGTCTTCATTATCTGTCAATCTTTTGGTGGTATTTTTACATTTGGTGGAATAAGACTGTGTGTGTGTGTGTGTGTGTGTGTGTGTGTGTGTGTGTGGCTCTGCATGTTCTGTCACTACATTACTGACGTCTTAACTGTGATTAATAGTGTTAATGTTAGTGGCCAGTTAATTGCTAGAAAAATGGACAAAAAGAAGGTTCCATGGTGCTTCCTAAGGCCTTCCTGTCACAAGTAAGTGAAGAAGGAGAAAAATCTGGAAAAGTATTTGGTGCATTGCAACCACGAGCTAACAACTTAACAAGCCTTATAAATGATCTCATGATCTCTGTTCACAAATTCCAATATCTGTTTTCAAGCGCTCCTATCTCAAACATTATTATAAATATGGTGTTCATAGAATCATTTCAGCTTCTCCTTGGTATACTCCTCTCTCTTCTCCAGCATGCTAAGCCAGGGCGGTGAGAGAGTGGCGCGGTCTGCCCAGGAGGCCTTCAGTCCCACCAGGAATCTCAACAGGGAGGTCAGAACTCATTAACTTTACTGTGAGCGCAGCGGGAGAGCTGGACTGCCCGGGACACCCCGACTCCTCCACGCTGACCTTTATTACCCATCCTCTGCTTTCACATAAGAACATGTCATAATATTTTCTTTTTGAATTATGTCCATAGAGAAATATATCCTGAGTGGTAAAGTGCAGTATTTTTGCAGTAAGATTATATCCAGTCCTAAAGTCACAGTCAGACTAGAGAAATAGGCAGGACTGGAAGACTGGTTCACTCCCTCCATTTTGGTGCACTCAGCAAAGTTTTGCTTATTGGGAGTTGTTAATTGCTAATCAGTCTGAGTTAGTTGCTAACAAGCTAGCTAGCCATAAACATTAAAAAACACAAAAGTAATAAAAAGGAACAGCATCTAATCCAGCCCCGTGACTGACTGTGTGTACCATGCCGCCTGTTTTTTTATGTAGTATTATAAGTATTAATAAAATCATGCCTGCATACTGCTAAAATTAGCGCTTTTCGGGTCTTCTGCATTGCAATACAAAGGACCTTCTTCAGTGGTCAAAGCAGCCAAAGCAATTTTGCTATGAGTCAACAATGCAAATGTGCATGTCAAAGTTCACCAAACTAGAACTCGTTGTGAATTTATTTGCACTGGAAGTCTGTGATGTGAAAACATTGATCCCAGTAAATTACTTTTAAATTTATGTAATTTCAATTTAGAAATTTCGCTGACAAAAAGCTAGTGTTCCTGGGCCTTTACTCTGCTACACAAGGCACTTCATGTTATGGAGTTCACGCCTGGTTTTGCTGCTTATCCACCCAGCCTCATATTAACATGATGTGTTAATTCAGCTCAATTAATTAGCTGGACAAGGAGATAGAAAATATAGAAGAAGCAGACAGCAGAGAGGATACAGAGGAAATGAGTGTAGTCATGAAGAGTAGTTTAAAAACAAACTCATCCGTTTAATTGCACACAATTGGGGGTTGCACTAAAGAGCATGTGCAGAAGAGCATGTAATAGAGCACGTCTGCATTTCCATATGCACAGAACCTGGGCAACTGTGTGTAATCAAGCGTGATTAACCTACATGAATGAGTGCAATTACACACATGTATGGGTAAGTGGGCAGACACTGTAAACGATCGCCCTGTAATTTTTGAGCGTGCTTATTTTTGAGCGTGTGTGAGTACGAGCCAGCCACACATGCCTTCCCTGCCCCTGACCCTATGTCCTCGACCTCCTGGGCAAGTCCCCCTTACCTGTGAAGCAGACGGGGCACTTGAAGGTGCCGCCCATGCCCTCGAAGCTGTGCTCGATCAGGTGGCATAAGAGCTTGGCCGGAGAGTCAAACATCTGGTTACACAGCTTGCACTCGTGATTGATGCCTTCCTCTGCAACAGAAGAGCCCACGATACAACAGGTTACACACACAGCAGTGGGGTCAGGCCGAGTCAGAGAAAGAGAAAAGAGGTAGAGAAAGAGATGAGAGGAAAGAAGGAAGAAATAGACACTTCCAATTCAAATAATACTAATCTGTGCACAACATAAATGATTAAAGCACTCAATGCCTTTATGGTTATTAATGAAAGTAGTGTATATAGCCTTTATACAGGTATAAATCACATCCACTATTTTCTCATTTAATGTCCAGGCTGACCAGCCCACCCCATCTTCCCTCCCCCGCCTCTCCTCCTCTGCCCAGTGCTGTCTTTTTCCCGACCGGTAATTGCCTGCCACCCCCCCAGCGCCGTGGGCGCGGTGCCCTCCCCACTGCTCTCGGCTCTATTTTAAGCCGGCCGGAATGACATCAGTGGCCCCCCATCTCCAACCAGAGTAGGACAGATGAAAGGTGGGCGTCGGGTCCTAGCTGGGTGCCTCTGCTCCCTTCTTATCACCCACACGCCACACAGACCTGAGCGCTGCCCACCTGCCAGTGCTGCATCAGAGTGCCCATCTCCAGACCCCCACCCCTGCCCTCATGCCAATCCCCCCTCCCTTCATGAAGATCTGGGATGGCAAGGACGCCATAATGGAATCTAGCAAGCTCCAGGTGTGTGTGGGGTTAATAAACTCTTCAATCAACCACCTCTGCCATCTCCCAGATCTCCCAAACTCCCTTCCAAAAAGCACCACCTCTGATGATTCCAATCTAAGCGCTGTCTTATAGGCCTGAGCAAGGGAGCTGTAATCCTGTCTGAAAGGACAGGGAGGGGAGGGAGAGCAGGTTAGCTGAGCTAGGTGTTGGGCTTAGAGTTTTTTTTATTTTTTTGGGTGGGGGGTGGGTGGGTTGGCAAGGACAGAGCTTTGGTGTGTCTCCTCAAAGATGCCAGACTCTGAGAAGATTCCCTTCGTAGTGGGGGCTTGGAATCAGTGGCAGCCAGAGGTCGGGACTCGGCAGTACATGTCAGACAGCTTTCAGAGGACATTTTGGATGAGCCATTGTTGTGTGGTAGAGTGAGGGGCTTCAAATGAGCAGGAGAGAAAAAGAGAGTAAGGAGAGTGCAACGGCACCAGAGAGAAACATTGGGGAAATGAGAGGGATATGGGGAGAGGAAAGGAATTCTGCTAAAGAAAGCAGAAAACAAAGGGATAATTGGGCTGTCCAGCCAAAAGTAATAGTAGCTAGGGGGCTTGTGTGTGTGTTTGTGTGTGTGTATGGTGTGTGTGCATGTGATAAAAAACATGCTCCTCTCTGTGAGGCCTGCTGTGGTTTGATCAGCAAGTGAGCAACATGCTCCATCATCTGTTTTTTAGCCTCTGCTCTAACACTAAGCTCTCCACACCAGTGTGTGTGTGTGTGTGTGTGTGTGTGTGTGTGTGTGTGTGTGTGCGTGCGTGTGTGCGTGCGTGTGTGCGACGCATGTAGGGATTACAGTTGCTTGTTACCATCAACCAGCCCCATGTTGCATTTGATCAGTGGAGCTGACATGCACTGCTTTGGGAGGGATACTGCAGTGTACAGAGGGGAGCCATTCCATAGCTAAAGACCACCACACACACACACACAGACACACAAATCAAGCATGTAAGAAAATGAATCACACTATATCATAACTCCATGCAAGCAGAGACAAGAGAAGCCTAATGAAAGGGGGAGGCTGCCAGAGATGCTGCTAGCAAAAGTGCAATCATGCCAAGAAAGACATGGCTAAAAAAGTTCACAATCCCTTTTTTCTCTCTTGGAAGCAGACAGAAAGAGCGCTCTAGGTGTGTGCAAGTAAATATGCTTGCCTGGAAGCAAACCATATTGAATTACAGCTTCTGCCAAACAGGAGATTCAGTGCATGTAAAGGCATAGGGGTTGGGGAGCTAAACTGATTGATGGATCGATCAGCTAATCAGAGTTAGAGGACTCCACTGGAGCTGCCTCGTTGGCGGGACACGAACGGCACAGCTCGACTGAGGAAACAGCGGGGAAATGGTAAACGCCTCAAACACCCTTTAAAGCCTAATTCAATCTACCAGCATTTTTACCCAGAGCGAGAGAGAAGAGACCTGACTGCTCCGTTAGAGATGACACGGGTGGAGAAAAAGAACAAAAGAAGAAGGATAACGCCAGAGAGGAAATATAGAGGGAAAAGTGATGGAAAAAAAACCTCGGTGACCTCTATAAGTATATGCCGTTAAGTGGGCAATGGCTGCCACAAACATGCACCATCAGTGAGTCTATTTACAAAATCTAACAACTGCAAAACATTTTGGTAATAATTTGATCAACACATTTTTTGAACATGTAGTCGCTTTACTGGAAAGTATTTATTTGGAAGTTTTTATGGTTGGAAATTGCTCATAATAGGGTCCTTTTTCGAGGTGTAAAATCTTTAAATTTAAGGCTCTTCTCTGTCTCGTTATGTTTGCGCACACGCATCGATGTAGAAAAAACAGGCTAAAATCCCCGGTGTCTATCAGATTTCTTGAAATTCTTATAACGTCTTTTATCATATATATTATATTACGCTGTTTACATGACCACTTGAATAATCTGGAAACCTCTGAAACCAGATAATGACTGTATTATTAGTGTGCATGTAAACGCACTCACTGCTAAAGGCTGTACAGTGTGCACAGAATATGAAAGGATATAAGGAGAGCCATGAGAAGGAGTGGAGGAGCGACGTGGAAGAGGCAGTATTTATGTATTATTCCAGATTGTTATTCCACCAACTGAGCAGGCCTCTGTAGTGCACAAACACTGCAGTGACTGCTGCCAAAGCTCGGCCAATGTGCTTCCAGCTAATTGACCAGAGGGAGCCAGGTGGAGCTCTGGCCTGCACTCCTCCTCTGGGATTGACACGTCTATATCTAAACGCCCTTCCTCATCTCTCTTCTTTCTGTCCTTTCCTCTCCTCTTCCTCTTCTCTGTTCCTCTCCTCTTTACTATGTTCCTCTTCCTGTCTATCCCTTTCCACTTCTTTTCCTTCTTCCTGTCCCTAAGCACTCCTCTTCTCTTCCTCCCTGCTTTTCTCTCTCTCCTCCCATCACCCCCTGTAGCGTGCTCTGGCACATAAATGAGCTGTGTGGATGGGAGCAGCGGTTCCCGCTGGGCTCGGCCCCTCTCGCTCGGCCCTAAGGCCTGCAGCTCCGGCCCCAGATTGATGGGCCGGATGGCAAGCGAGGGAGCGCGGGAGAGCAATGGGAGGGAGGGGGAGAAAGGAGGGATAAGGGCCAGGGCGAAAGAGGGGTGGAGGCAACCAGGCTTCTCTAGGGGGTGAGCTCAAGGTGTGTTGCCATGGCAACTCAGAGAGGAGAGCAGGGAGAAGCGGCGGCATGCTGAGCTTGACCCATGCCGGTGGGGGTGGCAATGTGGGCCAAAGCGGACTGAGCACGCACATACACACACACACACACACACACACACACACACACACACATACATACACACGCAATGCTGCAGAGCTGGAGGGGTCTCAAGAGCTATTGCTTCCTACTCACTTTCTCTTCCTCTCTTTCTTAGGACTTACACATACTGTAAATACAAGGAGTACTGCAGTGCTAAGACAATCCCAGGAGCTACAGATACACACACACACCCTGTCTCAGCGTGAATCACTCCACACTGTCTCCTTAATACACACGTTTCATTCATGCCCACGCAGACCCATCTACAGTTAAACGTCTCCCTGTATATACATGGATATTACATATGGTGGGCCTAGGTAGCCTCACTGACTCAACAAAACACACACAAAACACACACTACCTTTGAGCAAGATAGATAAAATTGCTAACTCATCCTGCCTGTCTCACACTATCTCCCCTTCTCTCCATCCCTCCTGGCTGCGGGTCTAATTCACACGTTTTCCATTATCTGCAGCAAATATTTCCGAAATGCTCTCTCTTGTTTGCTCCCTCAAGCTCTCTTTCTGGCTGCCAAACGGGATGGAGTCTCCGGCTTCGGATAGTTTTGGCAGCGGCGGACGGCATATGGAGCTGACCAGCTTGGAATCTCCTATCAGATTACATAACAGTGGGATGCTGGATCTCTCCACCATGCAGAAACCGACCTTCATGCAAACAAGCAAACAAACAAAGTCTCCTTCCAAGGCACACGCCAATGCCTCTTTTTTCCTTTCCTCTTTAACTATTCTGACCTCTCCGACCATGCTTCACAGTCGTCATGCATTGGAGACTTTGGATGTTGTAATTTTAAGTTAGTGAAATCTGGCGTAGGTGTATAACACTAGATTTATACTGTTATAAATCTGCAGCTGTTATTATATATCTGCAGCTGTTTATAGACACAAATGCCAATCGTCATCTATTAGATGTCATACATCATGAGAGTTCAGTCATACCCCTGTGTGAGACGTTCAGTGCTTTAACTGGATTCAGTACCTCAATTATCTTAGCAGAAACAAAGCAATTGCACCTCACTACTTCGTTTAAGTCTTGTTAGACTATAGTGTTCTTCTCCAGAGAACTTCATTACCCATAAAACACTACAGGAGCTGCTGCAGCACAAATGCACCAGCAAATTAACACTCATCCCCCTACACTTTTACTCATCTGCCAATAAAGATCCAATTACAGGACGCACAAATTAAGTCCCCCCAGTACTATTAACTTCTCCCTCTTTGTCAGTATTCCACCAATCAGCATATATCTGTGGGTCCTGTTCTCCTGCAAGTTGGTCTGGTCTGGCTGTGGCTACCTGCTGGCCACCCAGAGCTACCAGAGGCGGTGCTGAGTCTCATTTCCACACACATGCACACACACGTAGGCTGATAAAGAGACGGCACACTGAGAGGCGGGCAGGGGCCTGCAGCCCACTGCAATCAAAGCAGTGGAGAAATCAGCCAAAAGCAGGGCTGGAGCAGAGCAGCATGCTCAGTGCTGGGCATTGGTACAACACACTGACCTTGCCATGACCATGCAAACAGTAACGGTCAAAAATGCAGGGCAAAGTTTTTTGATGACCACCAAAATGTTAGCGCAAAAATTTGCGAGTCATATCAATCTTATAGTCAATCTGAGTCAATCATGTGTGTATATACACACCTTTGATCTCATAGTTAGTTACACAATATACGCTCGCCTATTTGTCTTTTGAATGTTAACTGAAGGCTGGAAGGTGCCCATGTGTCTAAACAGTGCACCAATAAAGTACATCTCTGCTCAACCACCTGTCTGACATTTACAATATCCGTGTGTGTGTCTCTCTCTCTCTCTCTCTCTCTCTCTCTCTCACACACACACACACACACACAAACGCACAGTTCTCATAAAGTCCAATTTGTAGCAATTTCCTAACTGCTGTATGTAACATACCTGACCATATGTTGCTGCACTGTCTGCCTGTGTATTGATCCCAATTCTGGACTATGACTGTGATTTGTGCACACGGACTTCCGTCCTGCATTTAACTCTCGCTACAAGGGGAAAGGAAACCAAAGCCATTTCCTAAATCAGCAGATCGATAATAGAGCAAATGTAGAGTAATAATAGGTGATAAATTCTAGGGAACAGTTAGCTATCAGCCAGGGTCTCATAAACCTGCATAAGAACGTATGAAGCTTTAGAAAGCATTACTATAGGCGTCTGCAGGACTAAAGGGGAAGTCATGCTCAGGTTGCATGGTATGGACACATTAACATGGGTGAATACTTGATTTGGTTGAAGGCTTGAATGATTGGAACAAAACTGTATGAATAACAGATTTTAATGTGGCAGGGAGTGGTGGGTGGTATACCAGTACAAATGAGACACCAGTAGCAATTTGTCAACTTATAGAGATTTACTGTTTACTGTTTCTATGGCTGGTGAAGTTACAAAGGAAACTAATCTGTGCAGGTCATAAATTAGGCATCACGTTCTGCCACAACGTGGTAAAACAAAGCCGCTGTATATCTTTAAATCCATGCGATAAACAAAATGATAAAGAACTGGCTAGGATATAACTGGACATAACTAGTTTGGATGATTTATACGTACCTTTTTCAATAGGATATTAAGAATATTAGCTATTTAGCTATTTCCTAAAAATGTTTATACCATGATACCATAACCATCCAAAAAATAAATAAATAACTTGATATAAATAGATTCTTAGTGTCAGACTTTTGCAATATCATAATAGCAAGGCCAAACCTGTAATAACTAATCAGTGTACTTACAGTATATGGCACCACACTACGTCAAGCCATGAGTCTACTGCCAACTTTAAACTTGGTGGCACACAAAAAACCCACAAGCCCAGATTGTTAATTGCAGCAGGGAGGTTAATTATGGCTCTAGTCAGCGGTCAGCAGTGTGTGCGGGCCAGCGTCGCTGGCCAGGCCTGGTCTGTAGTCTTATTGAATTTGAGGCCTGGTGCTCAGAGTTGGCTGAGCAGCATGTCTCCTGGACCAGCTTTCTCTCTCTCACAAACTCACACACAAACACACAAATATACACTACTATCTGATGCACAACCATCAGAGAATGTTATAGGCTGCTTTTAAACTTAATGGCTGCCAGAGGACACAGCTGCATTAAACATCAGTAAAACAACAACTGACAAATGCACACTTGTATGCTCAACAGGGCTCTAAAAGGGAAAGTGTGGTCCTAAAAAACAGCAAAGCATTCACAATCTGTATGTGTGTGTGTGTGTTTATTTCTACTGTATATATGTGCGTACACATGTGTGTGCCTAATCCTATTCCCCTGGGTGCGCTGGGGACTTTTTATCCACGCAAGATCTCCCAAATGCAGCTCGAAAGCAATCGCCGTGAACCATTCCACAACAATAGTTCATTGTCAACTCGGCCCATAAGGACATGCCAGATTCCTGGGACTTCATTTCTGTCCTCCCACTTGATGCAAACACATTTGCACATATACACAAATTCACATAATTACAGCTGTTGTATATTTTTGTGTTTGCACATGAATGCAAACTGCAGCTCAATCCACTTTGTTCTGTAGGATAGCCTGGGTCGACTGTGCCTGCCTGCTGCCCGTCTTTCCTTTATGTCCCTGCCTCTTCTTTCTATCAGGACACCAACTATGTCTTTGGTCAGCTGGTTGTAAATTATCTTCCCGCCAAGGAAGGCTGGGAAAAAAAACCCCAAGAAAATATGAGGAAGCAGCAGGACGCTAATAATGCACCTCCAGCTGTTCAAGTTAACCTGCAAATGTGTCCATCTGTACCTCCAGAGAGACAGAGAGAGACATAAACAGAGAGAGAAAGATCTGATTTGGTGAAGAAGTGAAGGAGCACAAAACAAGATGCACAATTGAAAGAGAGAAAAGATACAAAACAAACAAAATTTAAATAGAGAATACAGATGAAAAAGAGGCATGAAATAAAACAGCAGTGGAGTGAGGAAGCAAGAAAACAAGAAAGAGTGAGAGAGAGATCGTGTGTGTGGGGGTGAGGGGGTGGGGGGATGGCAGTAAAGCGGCTCTGTGTAGCAGTAGGAATGACCTTGCTGGGTTTGGACCATCCCCGCCCCTGCCCTGCACGCAGCTGTGCCCTACCTCTGGACCTCCATGCTGGACAGCATCACATACACACACACACATACTGTACACACCCAGCTGGGGCTTCAACAGGCCTCAGATGCAACACCACAATACTACATACACTCTTTACATCAAAACGTTAATTAAGTACCCTGTGTCTCTGGCTAAAGAACGCTACACCCAAGTCTTATCCTGCACCTTGTTGTCCACCTTGTAGGTGTACAGTTACAGAGTGTAGCTCATCAATTTCAATGAACAATTTGTGTCAGTTTCTGACCACAGGGCCGTTGTTGGCTGGAGATTTTTGATTAGCGGACTGTTCTCAACCCAGCAGTGACATAGAAGTGTTTAAGAAACCCAGCCACACTGCCCCATCTGACACACTCATACCAGCGCCACACATACGTACATGTCACTATGGCTGCCTGCTGACAAATTGTGCATAGCAGCAGATGGACTACAGTCAGTAATTGTATACTTACAAACCGACCTATATGGTAGGTTTAAAAAATGACCAGTGAGTGTAGATACAAAATACGTTCTAATGCATCTTTGGACTTTAAGAAGATTTATGGGAAGAAGATTTAAGAAGATTTATAGCTGATGTGTTCTGGCAGGCAAGTAGAGTGAAGGAGTGTGTCAGACATGAATTCACAGCACATATCAGTGTGTGAGATTGCTAAGGTCAAGCAGAGATGCAAAACAATGGGTGTGGGAGGAGGGGGTGGGGGTGGAGAAGTAGTGCTGTTATCAAGTTAAAAATGGACATTTTGAGAAACATAATTAGTCAAAAATAAATAAAACACAGGCCAAATTTTCTGACAAGTGCTATACTCATTCTGCATTGCGAAGGCAACAGTCATTTGTAAGCCTCTTCACGAAGTAAGCCTGGCTTCTGTCTCTGATGCCTCTGCTATTCCCTGTGTAAGGCGCTGCCTTTGATGTCACTTAATGGAATGGTTTCTATCTGCAGATTAGGGAATAGGGAACAAGAGAAAAAAAAAAGAGCCCATCCTCCCACAGGATGATGGAGAACTCTGTGCCTGCACATCATCCTGCCTGCATGCCACCTTTTCTGAGCATACATCTCCCATCATACCTTGTTCCACGTCTGGGCCGATATCACGCAGCATACTTCAGCTTCTCACCCTGCCTGGGTCACTTCGATGTTTCCATGGTTACTCAAACGCTGCCCCAAAGACTTTAGCAGCTTACAGCATGCTCAAATCCAAATATAAATACATAAATATAGCTCCATTAATTATTTCACGACGTATATTTAAGTATATTTGTGGTGGCATAACTAGACGAACAGAATTGTCTGGACTGTGACTTGTTGCTGATGCCGATCTCCACTTCTTTTCTGGTGGCTGAGAGAAGCAGAGAGTAGTAAAAGCACTCAAGACTACTTGAGTCTGTCAGCCTGTTCTAAGTGCTCTTAATATAAGGACATGATGAGCGGACACAGGTGACCCACTCTAACTGTACCTCTCATTCTAACAATCTCTCTGTCTCTCTCTAGCTCCCCCTACCTCACTCTTCTCTCTCTGCTGCATGCTCTATGCTGTTTGAAGGTTAGGAAGAAAAAAAATCCATACTAATATTAACATCAGCGTGTCAAACACTGGGATTATTAAAGATGACAAAGCATTACGCTGACATGTTCAGAGAGGCTACCCCCTGGGGGAGTGACACCAAACTGGATGTTCAAAGACCCCAGTTGCAAAAATCAATATTAATGCGCATGCATTCACAACAAAGGAAGTGTGCCAGCGATCCTGTTTAGAGGACTTTTTTTATTTTTTATTTTAACTTTGTTGTGGGCTTTTTTTCTTCTCTTCATCATCCCTTGTCCCCTCTCCAGTGAGGACAGGGGTGAAGGAGATATGCTTATCCCCCAGAGTGAAAAGCCCCACAGCCAAATCAAAGCTCACTGCAGTCTGACGACTCTGATGCCACCTACTCATGCATACTCCATGCGTCTGTGTGTGTGTGTACATGTGTTTCTTCATCTTTCCCTCCTCACTAGTTACTTAAGAGGAGAATAAGAGACTGTTTACATCTGATCATTTCATGTGTCTTGAGTATTAAGATTATATCCGGACGAGGATTATCCACATAAAAATGCCGCTTTTAATGCCCCCAAGAAGTATTTAAAACAGATTTAAAAAAGATCCTATAGCTGCCCACTTCAGATTTAAAACCCTGTTGCTTGCCTACAAAGCCAAAAACAGACCAGCTCCCACCTCCCTGAAGACACTGATCAAGCCCGCTCTGTACCACGTTCTGTTTGAGCCACAAGCACGGCTCAAAACACAACAAAGACATGCATCAAGACTCTTCTCTGTTCCGGCACCAAGGTGGGTCAGCTGAGTCGCTGGCTGTCTTCAAACGAAGACTGAAGACCCACCTCTTCACTACGCGCTTAAATAAGCACTAAACCTGCACTTAATTTAAAAAATCGACTCGTATCATACGTTTTTGTACCTGTACTAAATCGTCTCAATCAGGGATTTAGCTTAATGGTATTCTTAGACCCTGGCCTTTATAGCATTTAGCAGAAGCCCTTATCCAGAGCGACATAAACAAGTGAAAACATCATCATGCTAGTACGGATTAGCATGATGATGTTTTTAATGGAAACTACAAAGCACTTCTGTATGTCGCTCTGGATAAGGGCTTCTGCTAAATGCTATAAATGTAAATGTAATTGTTCAAAACTCTTCACAAGATGTGAGACGCATTTTAGCCAGATCTTATATAAGACTAAATGCAGCCATCTCTCCCAGCCACATTTGCCAAACATCACACATTACGAAGATGTTTGATGCAGCGATGCTTGATGCAGCACCCATCTTTTGTATAAAACATCTGGAAACAGCTGGGGGTCAAGTGTTATGTGCTGATTTGCATAATATGTGCGATACAGCAATTGGATGTCAATCTGGCTGACTGGAGACGCATCTGACTACAAGTGTAAATGCATGTGGTCAAAACCATATCAGAATACAATCCAGATACAAGATGCATTAAAACAAGGAGGTGCAAATGGAGTCAAAGAAAGAAGAATACATTAGAAGAGAATACAGAGCAAACTGACTCTTATTTTAGTTACAATGAAAATGCCTGACTCTGGAATGGTCTTGAAGATACAGTGGGGTCCAAAAGTCTGAGACCACATTGAAAATCCACCACCATGTTTCATTGTTGTTTTGATCCACTGTGGTATCAATCTCACTTCTGTTCGTCTCCTTACATAAATCCTTCTGTTACTGCCATAAATCTCAGACTTGGATATATCAGTAAAAATGTTTTCAGTGATACACTGTGAAATGCTGGTATGTCTTAGCCCATGCCAAGCGTTTGGCCTTGTTTCCTTTCCTGAGAACTGATTTAGAGACTGCTACTCGTCCTTTGAGACCACTACTCGCTAGCCCTCTTTTGACAGTACTTTTGCTGATTGGGGTCTCTCGTTCTTTATTCAGCACATTCTGTATCTGTGATGAAGTTGCTGTTCTGTCTCTCAGTGAACAAAGCTTTATGTGTTGGTCTTCTGATGGTGTGCTCACTTTTGGTCTGATTGTGCTTTGGATGCAACTGATCATGTTTTGGCAAAGCGTTTTAGACTTTTGGACCCCATTGTATATGAATATATCTGACATACTTAAGCTGTGGATCAGTGGTGTGCCTAATTTCACAATTTGAGATAAATTCGCCTAAAGCACGTACAATACACACACATGCCAACACACACATGCCCAGATGCTCACACACACCCAGGACAGATGGAGGGGCCAATTCAGGGCCAAGTGTTTGTGCACTTTGTCCGTATGCCTCGTTTCCTCTCCAATCGTCACGTCTGAGATCCGAACTCGTCTAACACTATTGTTATTTTTTCCCTTTGTCTTCCGCCCCTCCCTCTAGCTCTTTCACACTCATCAAAATAACATCTGTTTGTGTCTATGCAAACACCTGACAGGCAGCTGATGCCCCCCTTCACTACCATTGTAAAAAAAAAAAGGGGGCTCTTTTCAGTCAGAGCACATCTGGGTGGAGAGCCGTTGGCCTGATCCAGATGTGGGCTTCCATGCTCTGCAAGCTAAAACACACCTGGACACCCTCAGCAGCCAAACAAAGGAGAATAAAAAAAGTAACAAAAAAAAGAAGAAAAAAAAAGAATCTCCCTCTTTTCTCTCACTATCTAGACCCATTCTCATTTTTGTGCAAAAATGAATAAAACACCATTCCAAAAAACACTGGGAGTTGTCATGAGCATGGTATGGTGGTAGATCTTTTGGTAGCATGTACATGTGTATACACACACACACACACACACACACACACACATAGCGTTGGATCCCAGGACTGCGACTGAGAAAGGCTGAACAAATGGCTGCCGCCCTCAAACCCCCATGGCCGTCCATGCCTAATCCCCCATGATGCAGCGGGGCACTTTGAGAACCACTGAGACTTGTGCTGGCGCTGAGAACTCACATACGGCCATCCAGATGCTAAGGGTAATGCTAAGGGTAATTAACCTGCCTCTGTGTCGTTTGTGTGTGTAAGTGTGCGCAAACGGTAAGGGCATAGAGTTAGCTTAAATGATGAAATCTGTTATTATCCTTAAGAAGATATAAAGGCATAATACACCAACCAAAAGCGTAAACACATTGTTTCCAAAACAGAACAACAAAAACCCAGACTTGCACACACTCATACACACAGGGCACAGCAGATCAGGGATTCTGTGGCACAGGGGAGCCAGTTCCGGGCTCGGCTATGCCCAAGGTCTTAATGACTTAATTGAGGTAATTATTTGGATAAGAAGTCCAATCACCTGCTTCTTTTCCTGAAGGTCCTCATCAGGAGCTAATTAAAGAGCTGCTCCCAGTGAGAGACCTGCCACTGCTACGTCAGACAGTTTGCAAGTGCAGTAAAGGAAGGGTAAACTCCACACACACACACAAATGCATGCAAGAGCTGTGCTTAGGAAGCTTTGCTCTTCTCTTTCTCACCTGCTACTGACCTCTGCCTCAGTTCTTCGCTCCTCCTCTATCTTTTCCATCTTTGCCTCCTTCCATCACTCTGCCCTCCCCATGCTCAATTTTGCTCAGCTTACAGGTTTCTGATCTCTCCCAGGCCCCAGTCTTCACTTGTCTACACTAAGAACACATACACACCAAGTTGACATCGGAAAACCAGCACCAACCAAGGCCGACTGATGATCGCCTACCATTGCCTCACGTCTTCTGTGAAAAGTTGCATTTTAACACACCGCAAAGACGACAGCTGATGGCCAGCATGCATGTACATTCGGCGTCTGTGAAAATAAATTAGTTGCCATACCAGGAGGTGGCTGTAGTCTGTATTTATAAAAAGGAAAACTGGACTACCCAATATCATAGAAAAAAAGTCTGTGTCCAAAATTACATACTACTGCACTGAATAGAATGCCAAAAAGATGAATGCGTCATCAACCAGTATCAGTACCCACAGTGTTGTACTACTTTGACATACTATATAGAACAGTAGCATGTGATTTGAGTATGTGTTTTTTCATGCCGCTGTAAATCTGTTTAAAGAGTGCTAGTTACAGGAGATGAGCAGAAGTTGAGAATTAGTGAGCAGATAAACCGCAGAAGTTGAGAGATGAGATACTCTATGTGTGTGCATGCTATATTAAGAGTGTCGTTTGCTTGCCATTTATCTTCTCCTGCACTGATTCGCTCAGTTAAAAAGTCAGTCAGAGAACTCTTTTTCCCGCCAGCCTCCAATGCTGATTCAACATGCTCAATCAGCACAGAAAAGAGCCACATCCGGTTTTACCCACATCTGGTGTCATATCCGGTGACACCCACAAGAGAATGGGTTCCCTTTTGAGTCTGGTTCCTCTGAAGGTTTGTTCCCTATGCCCTCACGGGGAGTTTTTCCTTTTCACCTCTGGCTTGCTCATTAGGGATCTAGATCGAGACCCCTAACATGATGCCTCTGCTTTCGCTCTTCCTTTGTGATTTGCTCTTTCTCCCTCTTGTCACTCGTGTTTTATTCTTTCTTGGTCTAGATCTAACAGTCTTCCACCATCCCTCCACATCTCTCTGTCATTGCTTTCTCATCCAACCCTTATCTCTCCCTCTTAGCCTTCCCATCTCTCCATCTCTCTCTCCCTCTGTCTCCCTGTCTCTGGAGGGAGCTAGCGTGTGGTGAGGAGGCTCTCTCTCCTGCAGTAGCTCTGCTGCGCTGCTTTAATTGTGACAGCACCCCAATGAGCTGCTGAAGCTCGGGCTGCATCCACACCTCCACAGAGTGTTCAAGGGTAACCAGTGGGGGTTAACTCCACCCCCACACCCACCCACCCACACACACACACACACACAGCACAGAGGGGCCCTCAAACAGGCGCCCAGAGAGCACCCGTCAAATGCTCACTCCTCACAACTCATTAATCAGCTGCCAACATCAAACAGGAACGCTGCGGCTTCCCGGGGGCCTGCCGACCCGCCTGCCTCACACTGATGTGTCTGTGGTGGCAAAGGCATTTGTAGTCCCATTGTGAGTGAGTGTGTGAGTGTGTATGTGTGAGATGCATACTGAGTATGGGGCGACTGTTTAGAGTTGTAATGCATTGGTGGTTTGAGTTTTGTGCAAACTCTAAACTTTTGTGTAATTACTGTTGTGTTGGTAGTATATCCTGTACTGTGTGTGTGTGCGTGTGTGTGTTTGTGTTTGTGTAATAAGAATGTTGTGTCCTGTTCTATATGGCTTAGTAAACAAAGTCTCTCAAAGTCCTCTGTCTGAGGAGTGGCTTTCCATCTGCATACAGTGTAATCTAGCAAATGAAGAAGACAACATTATGCACACACACACACACACACACACACACACACCTTAATGAGATAAATTCCAACTAGTTCACCTCTTAATGACGGTAAAACACTCACCCCCTCCCCACATTCCCTTCCTCCTATTAGGAGTGTCGAGTACAAACAGGGTGATTAGACGGTGGGAGAACGTTCCATCCACGTTTGAGCAACCCGCGATCTCTCCCCAGCTGCAACCCATTACAGCAGGGAATGAATTAATAAACCAGAGAGAGAGAGAGAGAGAGAGAGAGAGAGAGAGAGAGAGAAAGAGAGAGAGAGAGAGAGAGAGAGAGAGAGAGAG
>JAOUQW010000034.1:21364701-21405678 GCA_028565825.1 Olivaichthys viedmensis | reverse complement strand
TTTCTGTATTGTTTTTGAAATACAGATTGCATTTTCAATTTATATGATTTTATTCTATATATTTTAATTTGGGTTGTTTTTTGTGGACAATAGTAAGCTGTTCCATTATATTGAGTATCATCACTCTTGCTTTTTATCATGATCTTTAATGACTGATAATTAGGCCTATGACCAGCACACCACAAGTGCTCTGTAAGGTCTGTGCTTCTGCATTTTATTTTGTAGAACTCATTCTCTTTAGTATGCTATATAACATGGCACACACACATTTGGTTAATTAGAAGGTAGGCATCCTAATGCTGGCATTAGAGCCGAGAGCAGAGGCCATTAGTGTGTCAACACCTCATCAGAGCTGCAACATAGGGCGCTGATGAGTTAGCATTCGGACATGCTTGTGTTACCGTGTGTAACTGGACAGACAGATGCTGAGGAATACACACAGTGTGTGGGGCACATTCGATCATTATTTATCCTCATTTAATCCTTAATCCACTTAATTTCTTTCACTATTGAGTCACTGACACCGACCCAAAACATGCGGTTATTTTTCTATAATTTGTATTTCATAAAATATATTGAAGGTAGGCATCATGAGTCCTAACTCTACTTTCAGTGTCTCTTCTGTCCTGTAAACCCTTCCATCTCCCTGCACACACACAGAACCCCCCGCTGTTGTAATTAAAGGTGTCCTTGACAGTGAGATGGACCGATTTTCACACCCCTGGACCTATGGCTTTTTTTTTAACACACCACCCATCCTCTTCAATGGCTCAGTTAGGGGGCTACACACACACACACACACACACACACTCCAGTTTGTGTGCCGTGAGGAGTCGCTGAGACGCTTCTTTCAGAAAGGTGCTAAAGTCTTGACGAGACTTTTGGGGCTTCACACAGACACAGGGAATCAAACCTTTCCCAACATGCTGTTATATCAGCATTCTTTTGTGTGGTGTGTGTGGGTTACAATCAGAGATTCAGTCCCAAGGCTTTCGGTATTAAAGGTGCACTTCCATTTCTAACTATCCGAACCTTTTCCTCTCTGTGCTCTTCTGTGAAGGACCCAATCTTCTCTCACTCACTTGACAGGATGTTGGTTATGATTATTTATGCTGAATACATGCAGTTATGAACAGCAAAACATGTTCTCTATTACACTGAGTTGCCAGTTTATTAGGTACACCTACCTTGTACTTACACTTCTTGGCCATTTTTGACCATATAGGTTACTATAAGGGGGTGATGGAGTTGTCCACCGAAATGTCCAATCGTGCCACCCACACCCGCAGTGATTGGCTAGTAGCGACGTATCAAGGAGAACAGAAACTGGCAGGAGCTTCAACCCTGCACGTCTGATGCCATTTCATCAAACAGGTTTTACCTTGTCACAGCAACAGCAGGACATGGCTAGTTCCTCTCCTTTAGGTAAAAGTAGATAGGTAGGGCGCACAGTCTATGTGTTTAAGTGTGTGTGTATGCGATACAGACTAATATGTATCTGTCTTTTGCTCTCCTCTTGCCAGCATTAGTGGTGTGTGTGTGTGTGTGTGTGTGTGTTCATGTGCCGTGTTCGCAGACACATAAAGCAGATCGATTGTGAAGAACCAGAGACAGGAAGGGGAATTCAGACTCCCTGTAATCAGACTGTAGCAAGGCCTCAGGGCACAAACCCCACATCTTCAATCTACCCCTCCAGCAAATGTGAGGGTGAAAAACAGCCTATGACAAATGCTACGTGGAAATTTAACACAGTTAATACTGTACATTCAAGAATTAAACAGTTTACTTTCACTATACAAAATGACACATTACTTGTAATTAAAAATGAAGAAAGAAAAAAAAAGAATAAATGAAGAAATAGAACACACACACACACACACACACACACACAAAACAGCCCAGTTATCAGATTAATTACTGCAGGAGTTCTCTTAACATCTGCTGGAATGTCAGGTCTAGCGGGGGGAGCGAGAGAGAGCGAAAGAGGGAGGAAGGGATTGAGGGATTGCGGGAGCGTGCTGGCCCCGGCGGAGGTTTGAAGGTGCGGGTTAAAATAAGAACTGTGGCGTCTGTTCCAGTGGCTGAGAGGGAGCCACAAAGACACTCTGTTCTCTCTTAACACTGCAGCTTCATGGGTGTGTGGAGTGTATGATTAAGAGAGTAAGCAGTAGAAGTACATTTCCTGAGTGTGTCGCGCTCACTGCCCGCTGTAGGTGAACAAGTAAGTGTTGTGCGTGTATGAGAGAGAGAGACCAAGTGGTGGTATGTCTTTATTATTCAACACTGTCTAGCAGAAAGTGCTGCAAGCTGAGAGCCAATTGGTACTGTGTGTGTGCTTGGGTGTGTGTGTGTGTGTGTGTCTATGTGTTTGGAAGGGGGCATGCACCAGATGCTGAACAATGTGTTCTCTGCAATTATCTAGAATTGAAAGTACATTATTTAGAACAAGTACATTGTTCTCAGACTATATGACTACTGTATATGGTTATGTTCAGATTTAAGATTTTCTGGCATATCCAAAGCAGGACAGAATTTCTCCAGACAATCAGACTTTTTTCAATCAGATTCAAACCACATTTGCGTGGATTTCTGGTCATGTAACCCAGTATGACCAGTCAAATCCAATTTCATGTATTAAAATGTAGAATTTATTTTCTTGACTTCTGAAATCTGCAACAGGAACAAAAACATGGACAAAAACCCGCATGAAGACAGGTTAGGGGAGGACCTCGCCTAACTGTAGTACCCATGGTGACAGCAGCAACACACATTTGTTGCTGTTGTCTGTGCTGAATACATTCAGAACCATCACTGGACATCACGCCAAACTCTTATGGCGAATTGTCGATGTTGGACTCCAGCTAACTAGCTAACTTTAGCATGCCACACACTGCTCAGCGTACTTCCGTCTGCGCTGTCATTATAATAACCAATGTGGATATGCGAGAAAATGTGATTACAGTCCAAACAGAGAAATCGGATTTGGTCACGTGTGCAATTTGCAGTGCGAAAATCGGAATCAAGAAATTAATTAGATTTGGCCTGCTGTGTAAACAAAGCCTGTGAACACATTCCTGAAATTCTCTATACCATCTCCTGTATTTATACTGTGTATAAGTCTCATCTAGAACGTGGCTCTGGTGTTCTATTGGCCAGCGCCGGTTCTATCAGTGGTGGGGGTGGCATAGAGGGGGGGTTGTTGCTGTGGTGAGCTACAGGCAGGTAGAGAGCGCGAGAGAAGGCGTGGGCCCGGTGCTTTATGTTTTCGGTAATTAAAACAGCATTAGGCTATTTATTTCCTCTCCCCGTGCGTAGCTGATTGGGCATGAGGGAACGCAGGACTCGCGAAGCCGAGAAGGAGCACAATTACACGCCATCAGCAGACAACATTAACTCGCTAATAGGAACATGGCAATAAAACTTTATTATTATGGGGAAACGATGATTGCCTGGTTTAAGATAACATTTATAATACTTAGCAACAATCTGAAGGAAGCGGGGGTGGGTGAGGGGTGAGGAAAGAGCGTCTGGGAAGACAGAGTAAGGATGCTGCTTTTCTTAGCAATCACTTTGCAATGAAAAGGAAAGGATGATGGTCTACTCCTGAGAGGTTTGCGCTCATTAGCCATCCTTCCAGATCCCCATTATCTTCTCATCTGCTAAAGCAGACCGCAACTCGCTCAAGATGGCTGACCTCCACCCAGCTGCAGTGGTGAGAGAGCAGTACGGCATCTATAAAGCAAGAGGGTTCAATGTGTATTCCATACTGTAGGTACTCTTTTTTCGGAGTTACTGGCTTAACATTTTCGCCATCATGTCTAATGCTGTCCAGCTTAATGTGCACACAGCTACTTATACAGAAGAGATGGATCACTGCAGGGGATGATGAGAAAGGAGAGGATAATAGAGAGCCAAAAGAAGATGATGGCATGACTGAAGAGGTGAGAAATAGAGAGAAAAGTGTTTGAAGGTTCAGCATGCGCTGGAAGGAGAATGATAGAGGGAGGGAGGTGAGAGCTGGGTCTGCTTTGGGCCAAAGGGAGAGGGAGAGAGAAAGAGAAAGACTGCTAGTGGCCTTCCTTTCTTTGGTATTTTCTTCACGTCGGGGGGATAAATTATTCAGATCCCGGGGAGGCTCTTGCTTTATCGTGTAATGAGAAGGACACGCATTGATACCAAATATTGCTGTTGGGAAACTATCGATCGGAGAGCTATTTGTCCAAAGTTTAGTCTAGAACCGAAGGCTGTCAGCGCCTTTTAATATGACTGACACTTATGTAAAAAAAACATCTCAGGGCACACCCCCTCTCCCACCTTTCCTCTCTCTCTCTGTCTGTCTTTTCCCCCTCTTGTTCTTTCTAAATCCATCCAGTCACTCTGGTAAAAAGGACGGGAAAAAAAGAAAAGACTGAATGAGTAAGCAAGAGAAAAGTAGAAGGAAGGCTGAAGAACAGCATCGATAAGCCTGCGGACTAAATTAATTGCTGCTGGAAACAGGGCAAGTCAGCACAAAGCTTAACCTTTGGCAAAAGGTCATCGTGGCGTGAAAACATGTCAACCACATACTTCCTGCAAATTAGACTATATAAACTTGCCTTATCTCATGCTAAAGCAGCTAAAGAGTCAATTACTAGGCAAGGATACTCTTAAGATCTAATCTCTAATCATATTGCTTATATAAATGCTAACATTTGTTACTTTAGCTGTACTCTATGTATGTGTGTGTGCGTATGTGTAAAAGTGAGTGAGTGTGTGTGTGTTGGGGTGGGAGGGGTTTTACAGGAGGAGCAGGGCTGCCTCTGTCCTCAGATGAACACTGGCTAATCTGTCATGTTCACCAAGTTCTGAAAGGCCTGGCCTGAAAAAGCACGGGATGCTTGCTTTGGCCTGGACCTGAGGAAGTCTGGCTTTCCTACGGGTGGAGGCCTCCGTCGAGGGGGCCCGCGGTTCCATCAAGGTGGTCCGGTGTCCCTGGTGTGTTGGGAATGGAAAATCTGAGCATGCTCACGTACATACACTCTCACACGAACCCAGTAAACTAGACACTCGGGAAAGACAGAATGGGAGGGCCAATACTATACAAAGCAATCAGGCCAAGTTCAACTATTTAATATAGCATCCACCCTTGCCTCAACACCTCAGCTTCATCTCCACTGGCTGTGCTAACTGATGGCTATGTTAAATTATGTAGACTGTATATATATATAATATGTGTGCATATATATAAAATATGTGTGGAACCTATGACACAGTGAAATCACTCTGCGGCTCTCAGTGGGAGAGAGCGAGCAGCATGCAGCCGCCACAGCGGAGCAGGCAGCGCGGCATCACATGAGCCGGCGTGCAGTGTGAGCCAGCGGGATACAGTAATAACCCTTCACTCTGTCTCACTCTCAACCTTCTCCCTCCTTCACACAGACACACCTCACCTCTCCAACATACACGCACACCCCCACAATTACCACATCACGGTGTGTCAGGTAGTTAAAAAAAAAAGACTGGCACTACAATTAGCGGCTCAGAGACACTTTGGTGAGAAAGAGAGAGAAATGACAAAAAAAGAAAGGAGAGAATGAGACAGTGAAGGAAAAAACACTAAGATGTGGTTGAATTTTAAGGTTGAATTTTATAATAATTTCCACTTAATGCTTGCATGATTTCTAAATCAGTGTAATCCAATGTAACTGAGGGTCGATTCGATTCCAACTTCAAATCCTTTCATTTAAAAGCAGGAGACGGTTTTGGTGAGGTGTCTTTATAAAATTGTTTAATGTTAATTTTTGGGGCAGATGGGGCATTCACTAAAACTCTTCTTCCACTGCAAAGTACTAAACGTTTGACACCAAAAAATTGGAATTGTGCTTTTTTCAACAGCCACTGGTCCAGTACCAAAAGTCTAGTTGTGTGGTTTTTGGTATCTACTCAAGATTGTTATCAACAGGAACTAATTGTATTTGGGGTGCTGTTTGTGCCATTAAAAGAAACAGTGTGCTGATTTATTTCTCAACCTTCACAAATGTTTAATTTCTGAAAAACCAATCCAGCACATACAAGGATTTTACGGTACAAAAGCAGCAGGACCAAAATGAAATACTTTTTATTTTATTTTATCATATATGATGTCGCTCTCATTAAAGTTTTTAGTGCACTTTGTTTCATAATATTTTATGAAACAGACCATTTTGTCAATAATTTTGTTGAAGTTAATATAATCTGATTAACCAAATGGCCAATCAGACAAAGGAACAGTGTTAATTTATACACTTTTCCATGTTGAACTTAAAAATGGTGTCATGATCCAGTCATTCTTACTGTCATCACTGTGAAGTTGGTAAAAAATGAACTAGAACTAAAACTCTAAGTTTCATTGGATCCTGTTTGGGCCACTTTTTAGTTTTTGAAGGTGCAGTGGAGAAACACCCTGAGAGTTCTAATACATGTGCAGAAACTGATAAAGAGATCAGAATGTTTCTCCTTATTACCTGTCTGGTGGAACATGTGTGTGTCTGTAAGTGTATTTTCTCCCTCTGTATGTTTGTGAGCATTATAGTGAGGGAATCTAGGCCCTGCTAAAGCTGGCTCTCTGTGGGAATAGCTCGGCTAAGGCTTGGGGGCTTGCGGTGTTGGCACAGGGGTCTACAGCTCTAAAAAGTCAAATTACCTCTGAGAGTCGCTGATCAGCTCTGCGCACACCCACACGCTGCACACTCATTAATTGTGTACTCACTAACATATTAGCACAGACCAGGCTCAGACACACACACACACATACACACACAAAATCACAAAAAAACCCACAACTGGCCACCTCAACAGATCGGCACAAAACTCTGCAACAAACTATCCATGCTCCACTAGTCTCTGTGCACAAGCGCACGAAGGACATCCACAAACATACTCAAATAAACATAACACATTCTCACACACACACACACACACACGTGGGGGCACTCTTGCGGGTCTCTAATGAAGCCCCAGTTGTGACGGCATGGCGGCGTCTGCGGCTCCGGCGGGATAATTACACCGCTCCCTCGCAGCTGAGTTTGGCAGATGTAGGGGAGGGGTGCGCGGCGTGCCGAGGCGGCCATAACGAGCGCAGGGGAGCGGAGGTGGGATTCGGCACGGACCCCGCCATCCGCCATTAGCAGCTTGGCACCGTCACAAATGAGTGTTTTTCACCAGAGCACCGGGAAAGGCTGCGAAATTCCAACAAATTCAAGTGAGCGCCACAGCCAACCCAGAGAGAGAGAGAGAGAAAAGGAAAAAAAAGAGAAATCAAAACAAAAGCACAGGAAGACAGAAGGGGAAGAAAAATGAGAGAGCAAGAGAAAGACAGAGAAAGAGAGAGTGAGAGAGAGGCAGGGGGAGAGAGAGAAAGAGGTTCACACTGCCATGACCGGATTTGTCACCTCTCTCAGCACAGGGAACGCAGAGCTCAGCACCATGGGAAATTACCAAATCAGAATGCATTGATTTTCTTCAGGGAGGAGGCAGGAAAAAAAAAAAGAGTGGAGCGAGACGAAAAAAAAAAGAGAAGAACCGAAAATCTGACATGGCTGAGAATTAAGTAGGAGATTGCATTAGACCTTTGTATTAAAGGGAACAGAGAGTGGCAGACATTTGTTTTGGGAGAAGGTGAAATAAAGGCGTCTATTGTACACCTCTGGTATACGGGGAGCGCGCGAGGAAAGCAAACTATTACCTATCCATGTCTCTGATGCCCTCTTGCCTTTCCCATTTGTCTCTCTTTGTCCTCATACAGTATCTTGTAATTACCCAAGACAAACCCATATGTTGCGCTGTGTGACAACAGCTTACAGTAAATGTATGACCACATATGTGTGTGTGTGTGTGTGTGTTTGTGTGCGCCCTCTCAGGTCCTAGAAAGTTTTTCTTGCTCTACAAAAAGTATTCTGTGTATTCTGCCATTTTATTTCAAACACACCTGACTGGACGACGTTCCTGTCCGTTAGCTATTATCCGAGCTACAAGCACTGTGTGTAAGAGCTTTAAATCCAGCCAACATACATTGCACTCATGTCTCTCTCTGTCTTTCACATTAATCTATTCATTCACTGTCTCTCTCTGTCTCCATCATGGTAAATGATCGATTTCAAGGTGACCCCTGGCTGAATTACGGTGAGTGTTTTGTGTGAGCAGGCGGGCGGCTGCAGCCTGGTCCCAGTAATTAACACCAGCGCCTAATGAAGTCCAGCTGCTCGCCGCGCAGACTGAGCGCCTGCCAAAAACCCAGAGAGCCCCTGTCAGCCTGCCTCATCCTCCACTCTCTTTCTCTCTTCAGCTCTCACCATCCCTCGCTCCATCCTTCCGAAGGTCAACCTACCCCATCAGTGCCTGTTCTGACCATCCAACCAGTCTCTCACCCCTCACTCTCTCTATTTCCCTCTACACCACAACTAAAACACTGATCCAGCATTCATCCTCTCCTTCCTCTCCCTTTGTCTCATCTCTCGCTCCCTGCCAAATCTCCCCATTCCCCTTTGTCCTACTGATCTCTCGCCATTCCTCCCCCTTCCATCTTCCTTCCTCCATCTCCACAAGGCCCAGTAATCTCCCTCTCTATCTCACTATCAGTCCTCAGCTTCCAAAGTGTTCTCCAAGTTTGATGGGAAACATTTCAGAGCTGCTAAATGACCAATCAGAGTCCAGCAGGCAGAAACTGGACCAATTGGACACTTTGGGTCTATCCATCAGCCATAAAAAAAAAAGCTGTAGAAATCAAAGAGCAATTATGCCGTCACAAGGAACTATATTGTACTATATCATATATCGTAATACAAGTTCTGGGTGCAATTATTAGGCCTCGCTGGAGACTGAAGATTAGTTGCAATTACTTTCAAAGCCGGAAAGCACGACACATACACAAAACTTGCCTCTGCAGTTTCCTGTGAGCTCTACAGCTTAGACAGTGGGAAATAAATGTGACTCAAATCAAGAGACACTTCGCTTTTGTTTTACAAGCTGGCTTGGAGCAATACACATAAAACAAATGTCTCATTTTATACACAACAATTGTAAAGTCAGCCAAGTACCAGAGTGTGTCACAGGGCGTACCTTAAGGGCAAAACCGTGTTTTAGATAAACCCTAACTCAGGTCAAAAAGAGTGTAGGTATGCCCTTATTGTCTCTCTCCTTTTGCAGTCAAACTCCTTTATTCTGTTTCTTCACTCATTCTTCCCTTGCTCCATCCTCCATCCTCTCTTCTCTCTTTTAACCCCTGAGCGCTCCCTCTCTTCAGGATCAAAGCTGGAAGCTCCTGTCAAGCAGGCACCTCTCTCTACTCCTCAGAGTGCTGCCTTTGAAGACATCGTCCCCAGGTGGCCCCTCTCTCCCACACATGCACACACATACACATGCTAAGTACACACCCTCGGAGAGGCCTCCGCCCTGGAGCTTTGGAACCACCACCCCCGCCCTCCATCGAGAGTGTGTTCTGCGTTCCCCACTCGTCTCTCAGAAAGTGCTGATGAGCTGTGACATCCACAGATTCCTCCCACTCACATTTGTGCACACACACACACACATGTGCACACGCACAAAGCTGATGTGCAGACACACAATCACACCAGACAGCTGATGTTAATTATCAGGCAGTGTTTTAAAGGGCTTTATTTGCAGGGCTGAGCTGGAGGAGCAGGAGGAAATGTGGCAGAGCCACACACTCCACTTAGTCACCCCATCGCAAATATACTGCAGGTGACCTTTGCTCTCTGTATTACCACCTACTACGGCTGGGCGATGTAGCAAACATTATGTATCACAATAGTTTTGTTTTAAAATTTTGGATGGTAACACTACAGTAAACACATTTTTTATGGAAAGGCAATCTAAAAATGACTACTGACCGACTTTTTTGACTTACTGAGTTACTGAAGTCTTTTACAAACTTATCACATACAAATCATTTTTCATTTCTTTCTAATGTAAACTACAATGAAACAAACCAGAAAAATAAATAAAAAATACTTAAGAATTAGGAGGTGCTTTGTCATAAACTTGTCCGGCGGCAGTGCAAAACCAGCTAATGTTCTTAATATCTTATTAAAAGGTCCATAAAAATCAGACCAAACCAGTTATTACCTATGCAGATCTCATTTTGTTTGTTGTGTGGATTTTTAGAGAGTGGCTCAGTTTTAGCGCATGATAGCTGAAATTGATGCCTAATTTATGCTTTTTTAATTAATGCAGTGGTGTGAGGGGGTCAATCACCATTTCTTGTGCAAGAAAATTTTTGTATGTACCTTTTAATCACAGGGACCAGCATCAATTTTGCAACAAGTCATTTTTTATGAAAATACATCAGTTGCATTTGTAATTTTGCTCAACCGCATTAGAAACAGTATTTTAAATCTCTACTTGTTGACAAATATCTACCACGGTCTCATTGGTATACCTGCTATACCACCCACCAATACCCTCGATTACAACTCCCTCTTGATCACACACGTCTCTCTTTTTCTTGTCTCCTCTTTTTGCTTCTATACCCAAAGTTGGTTAATAATCATATTGCCACATCGCACTCACCATTCCAAACTGACACACACATACCCCTAACGCAGTGTCACATGGGTGGAAATTCCTTCCACCAGCTACGACAGATGCCGGCGTCGCTCGAGAAAATAAATTCAGAATACTTAACGAATTAAGCGAGGAGCTAATTGCGGCTGGCCCGCGTTCATTATGGGCACAAAGGCGGGAGGCTTGTTTGTCTTTTTAACAATTAACTCGCAGAGCTCGGCAGAGGGGAGGAGGGAGTGAGCCGCTCTCGCAGTCGTTCCACCCTCCCCTGCACAGCAGCTGCCTCAGACACACCTGGACGGACCTGAGATGGGGGAGAGAGAGGGCCAGGTGCACCCCTGCCAGAGCTACCTAAGTGGCACACACACACACACACATACACACCAAGCTACCAGCACATCGGGCCACTAAGGCCGCTCCTACCATAAAATGAACCGCTTTCAAACCAAAGCACGCCAGGAATGACACACTAGTGCAGAAACACATGTACAATGTTGCGGGTCTTTTCCTTTACACACACACACACACACACACACCTGTACAAAGCTATGCACTGTCTCAGCGGCACTGGCCACAAATGTGGCTGATTTTCCATTCTGTTCCCACACCTTTTGGAGGAGGCTCCCCCTGAGCTGTTCTCTTATAGATCTCCAAACAGCTTGTAATTACCTTTAATAAACAGCATAAGAAGCAAATCAAGCGCAAACGTGGCAAAATGAGTTCTCGGGGGGATCAGACGCCACTCAGCCTTGCAAACAAACATTTGGGCAAAACACTTCTGCCTCTCTCTCCTATTTCAACGTGACGTCCTCTGCGGGGGCTACTCAAAGAAGGGAAGGAGAGAGAGAGAGTCGAAAAAGAAAATAAGAATGGGATTAAAAAACAGATGTATACATATATACGACTTTGGCTAGAAGTGACCAGGTGATTTGGTCACATTCTTTCCTCTAAAGCAGGCCCTACTCCATCCCTTTGCTCCCCATCCCTCTTTTCCTCCTTTTTGTCCCTTTGGTTCATCCATCCACTCTGGCAGCATGCCCCCTCCATGATAGCCCCCAATGCAACCGCGCATGGCCCCTTGGAGGTTCCGCTTGGCTAGTTCCAGGTGGTGTGGTATGTGCATGAGGGGCTTCTCATCTGTTCCCACGTTCACACACTCAGCACACAGTGGAGACCACCACATCACCAACAAGCCATAAAACCTACCCAACAGCCTTGGAACGCCATAGAAAAAGCCTTTTTGTATTCATAAACCAAGCAGGTGTGCCCACCCCGATCGCCCTGTTGTGCCATCTCTCGACCTCAGTTCACTCAGACAAACAACAAGTTACCCAGCACCACGCAATTTCCTGAGATTATTCACTGAGATCAATCACTGAGGTTGTTAGTCTCAATCTTAGACGCTCTGTGGGCACTTAGCGGGCCATAAGTATACACACTCTCATGCACAGATAAGAAATTCTTGAACACTGACACAGGACTGTGACTACATAAAACGTGGAACCGCTTTAAAAGTTCTTTTAAGAATTTTGTAGTCAGTGGCATGTAAATGAGATAACTTTGCATGTTTGCCATTGTGCTATAGGAAAAGTCTGTGGTTGGTCGTTTGCAATGTCAATCAAATGGCCTCTCCCTGTGAAAGTTGGAGGTTTAGTCATACAAAAGTTCCAGACTCTAGCGACAGCTAGAAGTCTGTCCTGCAAGACTAAGATTATGCTAACATACTTATCATATTTAGCTTTCATTCACTGTTACCAGTGTTAATAATTGTGGTCTTAGCAATTTTAGTAATTTCAATCAAACTATCATTTTAAAGAATCAACCCCACCCGCTTGCAAGTAGCTTTTTAGAGAAAATGGGCAGAGCTGAGCAGCTCTACTCCGACTGGGAGGTAAAATTAATGTCTGGCCTGGAAAAATGTAAACTGTAGCTTGAAACAAATAATTTACAGATTTCTTTGCACAGGAATATTGAAAATATTGAAACAGTTAAGTAACTATCTTTAACATTATTATAGGTCTAGAAACACATTTAAAAATGACTAACTGCACCTTTAAATGCAGTATTATGAATTTCAGTAGAAGTCAACTGGGCTTTTTATTTATTTCCCACAATCGTCTGTGTGAGCACTCCAAGGTTATTTAAACTTCTTCACTTGCATGTCACCCCACACAACTGAGACATCAGTGGCTTACATTAGTGACACTAATGTGGAGAGGGCTGATGTTGTCTACGACCACACACACATGGTACTAGGCTGGACACAAGCACACACAACCACACTCAGAACCTTCCCACCCCACCCCCCGATACGCACACAGGCACTTAGCGGAGTGAGCTATCATTCGCATTATCCACATCCATTGACTTCTAAAGCTTCTTGAGTGCTACCTCATTAAATCTTCACTGACAGGGAGGACACACCAGGTCTGCATCACCTGCCGTGTATGTGTGTTTTGTCTCTGTCCTACTCCTCACTGCACAGATACAGACTTGAATGCCATTCACACATGGGGCAGGCAGTGATTTCTCCATGGATACCTTTCTCACCGGCGGAATGCAGAGACATCATTCATATTTATCATGAACTAAACACAATTCATAATTTTACAGACATCTGTTTTAGCTTGACATGGTCTGTAGCTGCTGAACACTGCCTCATTATTGATATAATCACTGATGTACATCCAATATTGGCACGAGTACACTGTGACATCACTGCGGGGTCAAACGGCAGTCTGGTGTGTGATGTTGCCATGGCGACTGGTGCGGTTCATGCTTCAGGCATCAGGCTCATTGGGATGAATAAGTAAGAGTCAGGAGTGAGACGTGTCATTAGTTGCGCTCTCCAGAGACCTTTTCTGTTCAGGTGTGTATGTGTGTGTGCGCGCTCCCTCATGCCACTAGCCCCGCCCCATGCAAAAAACAACCACGTAGGGGGTCGATGAGTGTTTACGTATAGTGGAGAATGGGAGGTGCAGGTTGGAATGAAATGAAATGCCCATGTACTTCTTAGCCATTCTCTTAAAGTGAACACTACTGAATCTGTACCTACAAGTGGTCTGGCCATGCATTGTTCTTTATACTCTATACACACTAGCTATACCTTCCTCCTCTGTGGTCTGTGCAGTGTGCGTGTGTGTGAGGGGGGTTATGGAGAGAGATGGGCGACAAACCTGATGGCAGCTGGGCGGGCTCTCCTGAGGTACATCCGACAGGCAGGGAGGGGTGGAAAGAGAAGGCAGGGTGACAGTTAGTCAGCAGCTCCATGATCATATGGGGGTTAGATGGAGGACATGGTACAGACATGGGGATTATTATGGGGTGGGATGGATCATTTACTGTGAAAGTGATAAAGGGTGGGGATGTATCTCATACATACTTCAATCCAAAATCCCTGTATTGTTTAACCATGTAAATCTCTCCTATATGAACATGGCAATGGATCCGAACACCAAATTTTAACTGAGTATGTATACCATTACTGGCTTGAGCTAAGCGGCTGCTTAACTATATTTTCTGGGCGGCCCATTTAGATTATTAAAATTACCTGCGTGCAGTTCACACCTCCAAGGATGCCAGGTTTTTCTTGAGCTTTAAACAAACACTTGCCTTTGAGCCCAAAGAGAACTGGGCAAAATGTGGACTGATAAAACATATTATATTTTATAGGTAAAATGTGCTGTCAATTGCAAAACGATGTAGCATAAAATCAAGAGACATTTAAAAAATATGCTTTGACTAGCGTGATAATACACAAATGAAAAGAAGACAAAGATTCAAATAAATATCTAATAGTAGCCTAGAATAACTACTCGGCATTAATAGTCCTTGTTGTGTTAAACAGATAAATCTCTGCAAATTTGTGTCAATTTAGCAATCTGGAATCCACCCAAATTAAAGCGGCTGCCAACCTATAAAATAGCACTTGATACTACAGTAGTATACAGTAGGTCCAAATAATTACGGAGATGCAGGTCAAATGAAGAAAGTGCTTAGCTCAAGATCTTCACTAAGCACGCAGGACTATTTGATATCTACAGCAGAAGAAGGTGTAATGCTCAGGGAGGGATGAAAAACGCTGCGGCTGCTGTTGGGAGTGGCAGCAAAAGCGCGGCCGATTCATATCATTATTTATTTAATGTCCTATAAATGTAATATTGCCCTCAAATGGCGCTCCATTTTTTTGTGTGTATTTATATTGCCCAAAACATGAATTTCAGGGAAAAATATTGAGGTTACAACAAATTGTTAGACAACAAATTGTTAAGTGCTGGACTTAATATAACTCCTCGCTGGAGTGGATATCATCCAACCCTTACTGAAAAAGCCCGTTCAATACAGTTCAATTAAATTTTATTTGTATAGCACTATTAATAACTGACATTGTCACACAGCAGCTTTAAAAAAATCCCTCATTTGATCAAAATAGTAAATAACTGAGACACTCCTCTGTTTTGAGCAAACGCTGCACAAAACCCAGAGCAGCGCTTAAGTCCATTGATAATCCTGATGTTTGAATACCGATGTTTCAATACACGTGCTTAACTAAACTCTGAATGTGGCCCTTAGTAAGTATTATTGTAAACCTAAACATGAAATATGATTTGAATGAATGCATCATATATAAAGCCTTAGAATATTCTCAACTTCCTGCTCTCCCATTCAAGTGGTGTTAGCCTGCCCACAAATATGCAATTTCTTAACACAGCTTTATAGTAGTATTGTTATTATAAATCTCCAATTTCCCACTTTCCCAACTTTTTACACACAGACAAAAGTTTATTGCTTATTGTTTGGTTGTAAACAATAAGGTCAGCTGTGTAAGTGTGATGCCAAACGAGAATACAAATGATGATTGTATTAGACAATGATTGTTTGCATGCTGTTTATAGCCATAATGCAATCATTTTAATGACAGGCTACACTGGCTTCTTTTCTGTCTATATCTATTACAGATTTTCCTATCAGACTATCAGAGAGCGGGGCTAAAAAGAGAGAACTAGACGGACAGAGGGGGGTGAAGAGGCTGACTACAGCTCAATCCACTAATAAAGGCAGATGAAAGTGAGGTTAAACACAATATGCTAATTGAAATGTGTTGGCTGATTAAGGGCGATTGAGAGGAGAGTGGGCGTGCTGTGAGTTCTGGGCGCTGGTGATTAGTGCAGCATTAGTGTCTGCATGCTTTTCTTCATGATGTTCAGAGCAGCGGTATGGAGCGAGAGAGCAAGATACAGAGTAAGAGAGAGAGAGAACGAGGAAAGGTAAAATGAGTCCCTTTTTGTTCTTTCCTCTCTTCTTCTGTCCATACACACACACCCACACTCACACATACACAGCACACACGTTAGCATTCTGCCCACACACTCAAAGAATAAGAAAACTAGAGAAAAAACAGCAGAGCCCTGAGGAGCCTATAACGCTCGAACAAGCATACCAAAGAGCAGAGTCAGTGAGTCTGCGCTGCCTAGCAAAACGGAAACGCTCCAGAACATCTCGCCTTATCACAAGGAATGTCAAGTGCATGTCAAATTCGGAACACAGGAAGCAGCCTAGGCCTGGATCCTCCATAAATTGTTTTAGTTGTTCTGTGTTGTTTGTTGCTTTGTTTGCTGCTTGAGTAGAAATCTCTCTCCCTCTCTGTCTTTGTGTGTGGGGGTCTCTCAGGAACACGGCTCCTTTTTTGCGGGCTTTATTGTTTTCCGCTGTGCAGCTGCAGACCCTCAGGATGCCCCCTGCAGTTGTGAGAGCATGTGAGTGCGTGTGTATGTCTTTGGCTATGAGTGTGCGTGTGTACTGATGGATGCATGCTTCACCCCCCCCCACCAGCAGGGTGTGCCACAATGCTTGGGGAGGCACCAAGGGGGGCAGCGCTAAATGAAGACTAAAATTAAAACCCGAGCACTGGCACGCCTGTGATTACACACACACACACACACACACACACACACACCTCGTGGGGGTATCCCAGCAGAGGACCTCAAAGCCTTGCTCAGTGGGACTCTGCTATATTAAAATAAATGTAAACCAACTGAACCTTGCTTAACCTATAAGCAATGATCCATATTTAATAAACACTAAAAATGTGGTGTCCTAAAAATGTACATTTGAACTCTCTGTAAGTGCATACCATTCTTCTACATTTCATTAGCACATCTCTGTTTAATCCTGTCGCCATATTTCTATTCCCGTCTTTACTTGCGACCCTTCTTTTCCTCCCTCTTTCTCAGACTGTTCTGTCCTCCTTTAGCTGGCAGGTCTTCAATACAGCCAGTATGATAATACAGAGCAGTGCCTTACTGTCATTCAGAGAGGAAATGAGAGGGTCCCAAACCAATCCTTCCATAATTTAGGGTGAGGTGGTGGACAGGATGGAATATTATCAGTCTTATTACTGTGATTATATGCATCTCTTGCCAAGCAGGCATCATAAATGGCACAGGCTCTGTGGCATGAGACTGAGGGGGTGATCAACCCCACCCCAGCAGCCTTCTTGACACAGCCCGTAAATCAGACTCTCAAGGATTATGACAGAATACCAGAGAGAGAAAAAAAGTGAGACATTGGCGAAAAGGGGTGAAAAGGTTGACTACATCTCAATTCACTAATAAAGGCAAACAAAAGAGAGGATAGGACCCGAGAGGAGAGGACTATTTTCATCTTTTTAGTCATCAACCTCCTTAGCATGTTGTGTTTGATGCATTAAAAAATATGTGTTTGTGTGTGAGTCTTACTTCAACCAAATAGTGTTTGGGGAAATAGAGACATCTATCAGGAATAGATTAGACAGCGGGGAGTATCTGGTTTTGAGCAAATCGCCCTCCCTTAAGCCCTCCAGCCATGGCTAGAATTAACATGTAGCACCACCATAATAGAACCCCACACTGACCTCATATTAGTACACACCTGACAGACCAATAGATGTCCACTTTATTGAGACGAGTTAATGAGTGAGAAATGAGATCGGTACTGATTGGACTGTAGTAGCTATACTTATGATAAGGCTACAGTCAACACTGAGAAACCTAATAATTGCAATACTGTGTACTAGGGGTGTGAATTATTGGACTTACAGTGAACCAATTTAGAGATTTAAATTAAGAGTGATTTGATTTAATTCAATACAATAAACAGCAATTTGCTTGTGGTAATCACACATTGACAAATTTGAGTGATAGTGAAGTGTGTATGCATTAAATAATCATACCGATTCAATCAACAGGCAGAAGGAATAACGACATTCCTACAGGCAGAAGGAATAACAAACACACATTTCTTGAGGCCCGCCACCTCCCAGAGAATGGTGCTCAGATCGTGCCTGCCTGCTGCACCAGTCAGATTAATTAAACCAACAGTTTTTTTCAACCGTCCTGTCCCTCCTTTCCAGCAAACCATGGTAGCCCAAGACCTGTGTCAAATCCATCCACTCAAATTACTTCTTTTAAAACAGCCCACAGCCAAAAGACTTGCGACTATGATAGGTTTTCTACTTTGAGAAGGAGGAGGCTGTACCGTTAGATCATGACGTTTGAATTCCACACTCTCGGGGGGGTCTGCCAGTGGAGCGGAGTGACGGCAAAGGAAATGACACAGGCTGCATGACTGCACAGCAGTGGGAAGATCACAGGTGGAAGAATGGAGAAGAGAGGAGGAACAGATGTTGCAGGTTTGACTGGTTAAACTGATTGAGATGAGGTGTCATCTCTGTGGTAATGATCATTCAGAGACAGGGAGAAAGCGCAAGCGTGGGAGAGGTACAGGGAAAGAGAGAGGGGGTTTTGGTGAGGTATGATCACACCTCCACAAACATCACCACTTTTGTGTGTGTGTGTGTGTGGGGGGGTGACGGAGTGAGACAAGAAGGTGTGTCAGCAAACATGCAGAGAAGGAAAAGTTTGTTTTTTTAAAGGCTGTGTGTGAGTGTGTGGGTGTGATCAGGGTGCTTATATGAGATTTGTCAATCATATTTAGGCTGAGAATAAAAATGTGTAGGGACAAAAGGGCAAAGTGAAATAGTGGCAGAAAGGTGCATACACACCTAAAACCATGAGTGAGCACAGATAAAGATACAGTATGTACTGTAAAAAACACTAAAAAGAGCACACCAATTCCACATAATTACCACAGATACATTAAAGTTTAAAAGGCACAGACTGAACACTTGCATACTGAATGTTTGATGTTGTTGTTCTTTTGCCATTACAAGTCATATAATATACTGTATATAATACAGTCATATATAATAAGTCATATAATACAGAATTCTCATTAACATATCTTCTTAACATGAATAATTTCCAGAAAAAACCCCGCCTCATGTAAGCTTTTTTGCATCAGCATTGTCTTATGACGGGCCCTTTGAAAAAGTGCAATACAGATGAGCAAATGTCAGAGCAGCACAGAAAACGACAGACAGTTTTGTTAAGAATTATGAGAAAAAGAGGGCCTGAAATATCAAAGCCTTATAATAGCCTCAGTAGTCATATATCAAAGCTGACAGATAGTGTAGCTTTTTAATGATTGTTTTGTAATCTCCAGCAAAAAGGAGAAGAGCGAAGTGAGAGCACGCTGCAGTCAGAGCTCCTCTGTGATCTCACTGCAATTTTCTGCTGGCTAACGCGATGTCTGATAAAGGTTAATACACTGCTCTCTCTTTTATTACGCAAAGACGTCATCAATCTTTGAAGAGGGATGGAAAAATTATAAAATAAAAAAAAGCACTTAAAATAATCTGCTTCAATTCCATAAGTAATCTCCTCCAGCTTTTCTGACAATTACGATGTTAATTAACCCAAAATTCCCTCCATGGCAGAGGAGAGGCAGGTGATCCTCCTGTCCCTCTCACACATGGGCCTCTATCTTTACCATGATCAGATCCAAGAGAGGAGAGGGGAGAAGAATGAGGATGGAGTGCTCAGAGTGTAGTTCATATTGGACTGTAGTAGGTGAGAATCAGAGTGCAGAGTGTTAGGCATTACATGAATAGGTGATGTGGTTGAATTGGGTGAAGATGGAAATGGTCAGTGCAGTGAGGAGTTGGGAATCTGAGTAGGTGAGGAATTCGGTACCATTCACCTTTTTAAAACAAAAGCAGTGGTATATCAGGTTGTTCCAATACAATAAGGGCTGTCAAGCCATGAGAAGTCGCTAAGGCTTAGTGTGTTGTACCATTTGTGCTGTAAAATTACTCAAAGGCCCTGCTCGTTAATCTACACTACAGTCTGCTGCTGCAGCAATTATTACTTAAAGAATAAAGAACCTACAAAGGAAGCACATAATGCTAAGGAACAGCGCATTGCTAAACCACCACAGCCTGGACCATGGCTTTGGGAATGTCATCCACCTGGTAAAAATAACTACAGTCTGATTAAGCACATTGCCATCCTAATATCTCATCAACATTGTTGGACCATTTGCAAAACATAATTAGAACAGGCAGAGAGATTGTTTGTGGCTTTGAGGTCACCATCTTTTGTTTAATCTTAACAATGTGTCTAATCCTACTAAACCTTGTCTTTGGTTACAAACAAACTATACTAGACTATTTGGCGTGTGTATATACTAAATCATAACTCCAAAATAAAATTTGTACACCTTTACAATTAATAATATCCTCACTCTGTACTCTAATTTTCAATACAGTCAATTATATAGAGTGTATTTGTAGCTCAAACTACTGAACACAATGTGGCTAATTATCCAATATAAGATCTGGGATGAAGTGAAGGAGAAAAAAACAGCTGACCTAATTGTTTTTGGCCTTTGCAGAAGGAGTGAGACCTGCAGTCCCAGCCTCGGCTGTGTGGTGAAGAGTTACCACAGCAATCAGACCTGCAGCCGCAGCCTCAGCTGCGCACTCAAGTGTTAAACAATGCAACAGCTGTCGAGAGCGACATCTGTGATCCAGAAATAGAGCTGTTCATTTCACCTGTCTGTCTCACACCTGTGTGCAGGGAGTGAGAGGGCTGGGCAGGGCCGAGGCAGCGAGCTTTAGAGGAGGGCAGGAGGAGTGGCTGGCGAGCAGTCACGCACTCACAACAAAGCATGCACATACACACTCACACGCACATACAGAGAAAACAAAGGTGTTCACTCACCAATCATGTGATTGGCCACGTGGATCTGGATCTCACGTTCTGTCTCAAAGGTCATTTGGCATTTGATGCATTGATATGTTTTCTTCTGCAAGACAACACACAGGATAGTGGAACTTAGAACAGATAATTTAATTCATCACACACATATAAACTTGCACACACATTTTCACTGTATCTTCCTATCAAGATGTTCCTATCTGTTATACTGAGCCAAGACAAAGGCATAAGTAAAGACTGAGTGACCCTGGAAATCCACTGTCAATATCTAGCAGAGTGAACAGGCTGTACAATGGCACAGCAGGATGACAGCAGAACCCTCTTGGGCGTACGGTAATGCAGTCAGGAATTCACACATCTTTGTACAAGCCAGCACACACTGAGAAGTCAAACACCAAAACCATTGCTGCAAAAATGTTGCTGGCAATATATTTCATCTTCAAAGACCTAACATTCTTCAGACATCTGACTAAAAAAGAAAAAGGAAGAGGAGAAAAGCCAAAAAGGAAAGATAAAACTGGAGGTAGACCTCTGATTTTCTAATAATACCCACATTTAACTTGAGAGCTTCTCTCAGAGGACCAAAAGGACCAAATGTCAGTTTATGATGGAAAATGGAGACCTATGAACCTTATTTATGGTCAATTATAAAAGACAAAGAAAGAAACCAAAGGCAGGAATATCTCAATATATTTTGGCACCAAGGAGCAAATCTGAGAAATAGCCAAAAACTTCACAAGTTCTCTAGAGTTAAAAGAAGATTTTTATCACTTACTTTAGGAACAGGTGAAGCATCCGTCACTTTTTTAGCTGCACTGGTTTCTGGGCTCATTTCTGGATGGTCCACCTGAACATGGTTTTCCAGATCCTCTAAGGTCTCAAACTTTACAGCACACTCAGGACAGCGTAGTCCAGAAGCACCCTTCTCCCCTGGCTCCTGAGGGGTCACAGCTCCGCTGGGTGACTGACCATTGGTGCCTCGGCTCATGCAGCCAGCGCACAGCCCAAAGGGCAGGCCGTTAACATCCAGCTTGACCAGCTCCTGCTTGTTCTTGAACTCTTTCAGACAGAGGGCACACTTATATAGCTTATGGGCCTGTAGCTGGCCGTTGGGAGATGATGAGGCTGAACCTCCTCCCCCAGCACTGCCCCCTGATGAGGAAAGCTTCTGCATGTGGAAGGTGCCATGGATCTTCAGCTCCAAAGTGGAAGTGACAGTCTGCATGCAGACCACACAGCGGAAGCCTGTCAGGGAGTTCCTCAGGTCAGGATGCATCTGGCAGTGTTCAATAAACTCCTCCTCGCTTTGAAGGGGCATTTTGCAGATGCGGCAGGTGCCTGTGTCCAGGCTCTTGCTGTGGGTGACTTTGTGCTCTGTGAGTGTGAGCAAAGAGGGGAAGCGCTCTCCACAGATGGGGCACATGTAGTGCTTGGCTGGACCACGGTGAGTTTGGGCATGTTCCCTCAAGCCATTCTCGGAGAAGAAGGTTCTTGAGCAAACGTTGCATTTGTGATTACCCTTAATGAAGTCAGCCTTCTTTTTGCGAGACCCTGCATCAT
Source organism: Olivaichthys viedmensis (assembly GCA_028565825.1). NCBI lineage: Eukaryota > Metazoa > Chordata > Actinopteri > Siluriformes > Diplomystidae > Olivaichthys > Olivaichthys viedmensis. The sequence continues at coordinate 21,383,482 of JAOUQW010000034.1, read as the reverse complement.
CCTCACCAGGCCTTATATTGTGATCACGCAGTCGGTGGTTTTGGAGTAGGGACTCCATGGTGTATGCCGCACCGCAGATGTCACAAGCATACATTGGCTCTAAGGCATCCAGTTCTTCCTCTCCTCCACTGGCTTCATGGCTGTTAGCAGTGTCCTGGGCCCCTCCCTTCAGGAGCATATTCTGCAGGTCAGCCTGCTCAGCAGCTGCAGTTGAACCTCCCCCTCCACGCTTAGAGCTTTGACTCACCCCATTGGGAGTTCCATTCTGACTTCCTCCATTTCCATTGCCATTTCCTCCATCAAACATGCAGTGCTTCTCTCTGAGATGTCTCTCCAGCAGGACAATGGCATGGAAAGCCTTCCCGCATATGCGACAGTTAAATTTTTTACTGTGGGTAGTGATGTGGCACTGGAGCTCTACCTCTGTACCAAAACTTTCCCCACAGAATATGCACTTGCGAGCTTTGCTGGCAATTCCAGGTCCGGTGGGTTGACTTAGGTGGCTGTGCTTCACATGCATCTGCAGATCATTCTCCTTGCGGAAGTCCCATGCACATGCTGTGCAGCGGTACATTTTCTTTTCGTTACTGTGTTTGACAGCCAGGTGGACTTGGATGGAGACCTTGGAGTCAAATACCTCCTGACACAATGTGCAGTGGTAGAGCACAAAAGTGTGCATGTCCAGCAAGTGTTTTTGCAGATCATCCACAGAGGAGAATTGTTTATCACAGCTCTCACAGACATACTGTGTGGAGGTGGTGGTGTAGTGGATGGTCAAGTGCTGCAGCAGGGACTCCTGAGAGTCAAAGTCCTCTTTGTTGCACTGAGGACAGGACTGTCTCCTCAACAGTAGTTCTAGGTGGGACTTGAGGTGGGCCTGGAAGCCTTCAAAACTAGTAAAACGAAGGTCACACTGGTTGCAGGGATAGTCCCCATTAACACCTGCTGGGGCAGCGTCACCAGCCACTCTGTGGCGTTTAGGGGAGGAGATTTCCACATCTGAAGAAGCGGGGCTTAGGTCTGCCACTTTGACTTTGCGCTTGTTGTTGGCTAGCGGGATGTTCTTGTGGTTCTCCTTGATGTGTTTAGTGAGCTTAAGGAGGGAGCCAAAGATGGGAGAATTGGTGCAGTAAGGGCAAGAATACACTTCCATGAAGGACTGTGAAGACTGCAGTACGGGAGACTCCATCTTGGCCACACCACTCCCACTGTTGCAGTGGGCCTGCTGGATGTGTTCAGTGAGGGAGGATTCTGTAAGGAAACCCATGGAGCACTGATTACAGAAGAAGGCATGGTTGCCCTCTAGAGTGGTAGAGCCAGCAACCACACCACTAGGCAAGCAGTGAGAAACACGGATGTGCTCTTGCAAGCTGTTGATATCAGCAAACATGTCTGGGCAGTAGTTGCAGTGGAAGGCAGACACATTACTGAATTGCAGAAGAGGAAAGTTGGATGTAGAGCCCCCACTGGATCGATGTGCTTTCCGCACATGCTCGTTCAGATTGTACAGAGTTGGCAGAGTGTCCAAACACAGTTGACAGGTGTGGCTTTGCTGAGGTTTGTCTGCATGAATAGTCTTCAGGTGAATCTCCAGAACAGCAAGACTGTTGAAATCTCTCTTGGAGCAATAAGGGCAACTATATGTCACCTTTCCTGACCATCCTCCCTCATCATGGTCAGAGGATGGGACTAATTTGCGCCTGCCCTGTGAGGGCTTGAGGGTTGAATCTGGGGTGGATCCTCTCTCAATCGAGGCACTGGAGTCAGGAGTGGCACTGCTCATGGATGCCACGCTTCCCAGCACTGGATCGGGACTGGCACTATGGTTGCTTGAGTCAGGCTGCCGGTGGCTGTCTAGGTGGCAGTAGACATCTTCTACAGATGTGAACTGCTCTGCACACATGGGGCACTTGTGTTTCTTGTTGGCATGTGTTTGGTCAATGTGGGTGAGCAATGTGCCTTCATCACTAAAAATCTCTGGACAGTGGATGCACTGTAGTTCTGCACGGTCTGAAAGCTGAGGGTGGCGTGTTAGTACATGCTTCTCTAACTCATCTGTCTGGCTGAAAGTCTCCTCACAGTAATCACACATGTATAGGTCCTGGTCTTGGTCAGCTGCATCACCCGTAGACCCATCACGCTTGCCCTGGTCTTTTTTCGCCATGTGTTCCTTGTTTTTCCTGTGAGCCTGCATGTGACTCTGCAGTGATGAGGTGGAGGAGAAGCCACGCTTGCAAATGCTGCACTTAAAGGGCTTGCTGGAGCTATGTGTCTTAAGGTGGATCTTGAGGTGATCACTACGCGAGAAGGCAGCCTCACACTCCTGACAGCTGTACTTCTTGTCACCGGTGTGCAGCTTGACATGACGGTCGCGGCTGCGCTTGTGCTTGAATAGCCGACTGCAGAAGGTGCACTTGAAGGGCAGCTTGTCGCTGTGAATCTGTTCGTGGCGCTTCAGGTAGCTGAGGCGGCTGAAGGACTTATCGCAGAACTGGCAGGGATAAGGAAGGCCAGAGCCTCCTTCCTCTTCCCCCGTGCCCAGATCACAGCAGCCATCCCCTAGCATCTGTGATGGCGATGCCACGTCTTTGCTGGAGGGAGAGGACGCCACCCAGGAGAGCCCCGGGTCATCGTCACCATCTGCAATGCAAAACACAGACAGAATTAAAATTATGAAGGGGGAGAAAAATGTATCTATGTAGAAGCAAATAATTAAACACATGAAATCTCAGATGGAGAAATAAGGACAGAAATATATATCGTCGCTGTCCAAAGAAAAGCATGTATCTCCAAAATTCAAATTTTTCATACACAATAAATCCGAAATTGACTGTGTGATTTGTCAGCTTTTCATTGGTCATTTAGATGTCAACTGCTATGGGTAGATAGAGGTTTTGTCCACATTCCATAGATGAAAAATAGTAAAAATCGCAAAAAGTGGAGATACATGTTTTTCATTGGACAGCGACGATATGTTTATTCTCTTATGCTCCCTTTGCAAACAAGCTCATTTCTGTCTTCATATTTAGATTTGCGTTATCACATTTTCATTATGGACACCAGGTCAAAAACCTTCTTAAGAGTGATTACACCAAATAGAAACGAGTCATTTTACAGGGCAATGCGTGCAAAATTAAAACAGTGGAATATTGACATATTTTTGCAGTAATGGTGCACATACATTATACAAATGCACAAAGTGGAATGTACCGAATATCACCCTATCTGTTGGGGCCTGACATAGTCCAAACGTCATCTATTTAGCATCTCAACTAGCAGCCTCTAAAGGAAAGCAAGGGAATGAGCTCATAACTTATTGAGCAGGGAAGTTGTGTGTGCAGAGTCCCACTGTGGCGCAGACAAACACAGAATTTTCTATCACTGCCTGTTTGTTTGGTTTATTTTGCACAGTTTTATGTTCACTCTTAATGTGCTGCAAAAAAAAACCCTCTGGCATTTTACATTCCAAAAGCCCAAATGTTTCCAGAGAGTACATCCACTTCCTCTCTTCAGTCCCTACAAACTCCATCCATACAGATGAGCCAGTGTAGCAGTCAACTTGCATGTTCTAAACGCAGTTCAGTAATACCCCAAAGACCACTAAAACAATGTTGCAAGTTTTGCCCAGCTTTGAAATAAAAATAAGCAAAACTGTACAAAGAAAAGTGCTTTACGTCAGCTTGTATTGTACAAACTGCAAATAATTGTAACTCCATATGGCAATAGTAGGATTTCACTTCTACTGACTCTCCCCGTGCACACAAAGGTGAGCGCAGCAGAATTTGTGGAAAATAAATTCATGTGATGAATCGATTCACTTTAAAATGTAGGTGCTGTGCAGAACAAATACATGTCCATGGGGGTTTATGGGTAGAAATTTGTAAAACCATGAATTATGAATTTAGCTCCAAGCAAGAAATTTTAAAAATAGAGATATCAGTATCAGACCACAGCAACAAGAAAGAGTGTCACATTCATCATTATAAAAATGCTCATACAGATAGATGCTCATACAAAACAGCAAAGGACAGGTGGAAAATAAATACAAACATAGATTATGAAATGTGAAGAGATGCCAGTAATAGAGCACTAAAAGCTACAAAAGAATCTACAAAAAAGAAAGCTGACAGCGTAAATAGTTCCTCTCTCTCATAGTTTCTGTCACATTCTCAGATTACGACACCCCCTGTGCCCCCTTCTCCAGTCACTATGGTCCCCTGCCCCACAAGCTTTTGTGTCCGTGTTGGGATACGAGCCATCCCAAAACAACCTAAAATCAGTGACACGGGAGAGAGAGTGCCTTTGCCGGCCCAATGAAAGAGCCCAGAATAAAAGCCCATGAGGGACTTAACTGTGGTGAATTCTTTAGCTACACAAAAAGACTGTGGCCCCTAACAGACCAGCCTCTGATCTGGACACTGTGGAGGTGAAGTAAGGGGAAGGGAGGGGAAAGGAGGGGGTTTACACTGACTGACAGGTAAGCCGTCCTGCTGTGGCACAGATACAGGTTACCATGGGGCGAGAGACACAAAGGAACACTTGCTCAAGCACAGAGCTGGAGAAAAGAAAGCAAAAACGGGAAAGAAATAAGATGAGGGAGGAATAATGGAGACTGGGTAGGATAGGGGGAAAAAACTTCTGGCACATGTGGTCATTCTGGTGAATTATAAATCTATTAATGCTAATGCAATCCCTCTGACTGCGAGAGAATGTGAGAAATCACTTTTGAGAAAGAGGGAGATTATAGCCATTAAATAGCCTTAATCCTCAGAAGTGTGGCTGTCGGAAAATGGAAGATCACATGGCTTTTAGAGGGCTTTTGTCATCCGTCCGCCGGGGGACTTGGCAAGAGCACTAAACAGGGTAAGAAATTTCAATGAAAAGTTAAATTAGAAAAGAAACAGAAAGAAAGAGGAGAGAAAAAGAGGAGGGAGACAGCCCAAGACAGGAACTTCAATTTTCTTCACTGCTCCCTCTTTAGCTCCCTTTCCTTTTTGCAGCCTTGATGGTTTTCTCTCTTTCTCTGCCTGTTTCTTTCTTTTTCCCCCTCCCCATGTCTATCTCTGTCAGCCAGTCTCTCCTGTTCCCTCTATCTGTCTGCAAACTGTCTTTCAAGTTGTGACTCATTACTGAATTAACAGGCTGTCCTGGTGTCATTTCCAGCGGCGCAGGCCTTCGTCTGGCTGGCCCATCCCAGGTGGAGGGGAGTGGCGTAGGACAAAAGGGTGGAGCGTAGAAAGCAGGTTGGGGGGACATGACCACGGATGCACCCTCTGATGTCCAGAGGTAGGCTTGCCACCCTGCCTTGAGCCAGAGCCCAGTAATTGGGGCACATGGTAACAGAAGAAGCCACCAGCAGCACCTGATTGGTGGCTGTCTCAATAATGGAGGTTCGAGAGCGCCTCCCCCTCCTTGTGCACACCCCTACACCACCATAAGCCCAGGCCAGAGAAGACCACGCTGGCCTGGCTAATGGGCTGGCTGATGTGCTGGCATGCCGGGCTGGAAACATGGTGGAAAGCTGTAATGAAGACGTGCCCAGTCTGACGTCTGTCCTCTCCTCCTCATCAGACGCAAGGACAGAGGAAGGACAAAAGTGAAAGAAAGTGAGGGAGATCGAGAAAGATAAAGTAATGGAGGAATCCCCTCCATTTCACCCAATATGAGTCCCAGCCTGGAGCCAGGGCTTTGGTGAATACCAGACTGGCTGGTGTGTTCATTAAGGCTTTGACACATTCAGAAGTTGTACCCACTGACAACACGCAGATCTACAGCTTCCCTTATAGAACAACAAACTATTTGAAACTAATACCACACATACAAGCCATTACAAAAGTCTCTCAATAATTAACAGAGGTCCAGACTCATATTGCAAAATACACAATATTAAATATTTCTCCTTAATATGGGCTGCACTGACACTAAGCCATATTCATCTCAGCCTTTTGGGCTAGACAAGTAAAGGCAAACATCCACCCCCAGTCAGATCAGCTCTGCTATAGTCTTGCTTAAATTTAATTGTTAGACCCATTAATGCAAGAAGGTGAGCATTAGCAGTCTGTATAGATTGCATTTCAAGATTTTGCAAAAGAGAATTTCAGATTATTCAAAAGCTGAAGAGAAATTACCAAGGATTAGCCGAAATCCACGTTTGGAGTGCTACAGTCTATAAAGTAAGATGACTTTTTAAATCACTGCTGTTGGGCAATGTTTAGTCGTATTCATATACTTATCGTTCCTTAAATTATGCAGATTTTTTATAGCTCATAACAAGATCAAGGTGCCAATATTTAGGGGCTAAAGTTTAGTACTGTCATCTCTCTGAGCAATATATCAATTGCATCTTAAAACATGTTACGTTTGATATAAATTATCCAAAAAATTAAGTTTGATGAAAATCAATGATTTAGCATTATCACTTTACTGTACTCTACCTCACATGTATTCTGGTTAAAATTTCAGCACCCCAACCCCTTTCCACATCCCTGGTCTGGCATCTTACAATCTTACAATGTGTTGGAATGGCTTGGTCATGCCAAAAAACAAAATGGCATGTTGCATTTTTGCACGTAAAACTATTGTTGTGCGTTCTGGCAAAAAGATAACCCAAATCACATCAAACCCATCGACACCTTTTGCTGTTTAAAGCCCAGTACATTAAAGTAGAAAATGTTACTTGAATTTCACATTACAGTTTACAGGGTACAAGGATGATACTAAATTTGCTGTCCAGCCATCAGTGGTCACAGACACTAACATAAAGATTAATTTATACTAATGAGTAGGCTTTTCTATACAGTGCAACCATATGGGCAAAAGTCATGTGAACACCATAACCTAAATCTTTTATTTCAATAGGAAACTTAGGATCTGCATCTCTTCCCTTGACCTAGTCACATTCCATAGTGCCCCTCCCCACCCCCACCACTGCCTCCACCTTTGAGCCTGGCCCCCTGCCCAGACCTCCACCTTTCCCAGCAGGCCCCTGCTCGGCTCTCAGCCCCATCCCCCTGGCCCTCTGCCCACTGCCCCGGGCTGGAGAGCCGCACTGTAGGGGGCAGAAAAACAACTTCCACCTCGAGCTCCCACATGGTTACCCAGCATGCCAGTCAGACAAGCCTGGAGCAACGGCCAGGGGAAAGCGACTTTCAAGAGGCCCTTTCCTTCTCTCTTACTCTTTTTCTCTTCTTCCCTCAGCCTTATAGGTGCTTTATGTTTTAACCTCTGCTACCCCATTGTTTTGTTATCACACCCCCACATTATGCCCTCTCTCTCAACTTTGTGGTTAGCGCAGGTTTCACTCTTCCATTTCTTCCTTCCTTCCTTTCTCTCTAGGCAACAGCACAGCCACAAACAAACATGACAGAGGACAAAGCTGGGCTGAGAGACAAAAAGACACTGAGATATACAAAGAGAAAGAGACACAGAGAGAGAGACAGGAGAGTGCATCACATAGGAGTTGGCCGCATGGTCAACAGTCCTTTGAGAGCGGCCTCTGAGACCAAACACCTGTTCTAGGATACTGAAATACTAAAATGCTAAAAGAAAAAATTACACACATGCACTCATGCATAGAAATCCACAAACTTCAGTTTTGCTCCTCCATGCTGTTCTACATACTCTTTTAGTCTGTCCCCTTGTGACACCATGCTGACACACTAATGCTGCTCTGTGCCCTTCTGCTGCTCAAGGGAGACAGTCTGCAATGAGCAAACACACACACCCACACACTACTGTCCGCTGACAGTCCCTGCCTGATGAAGCTGACACACGCCAGTCAACTTTCAGGAGATGCAGCAGACTGAGTAAGTTACGGTGCTTCCCCCAGAGGACACACAACACACAAACCCTCACACACCCTTCCTGTCATTGGACAGGAAGTCAGTCAGGGATCAGAATCCTGGAGGATATTCACCTACAGACACACACAGAACAGGCTGTCTGTCAGGGGCTCGAGTCCTGGAGGACACACACACACACGCTGCCCACGGCCCATATGGAGCAGTTGGCGCCCAAAAGTGTCCAAGCAGCCGGCTTCGTTCCCAGGGCAGAAGGTGAAGGGCAGGGGGCCGGAGGCCTGAAGCCGGGAACACAGGGCCAGCTGAGAATCGGCCCCGAAATCCCCCAGCTCCCCTCCACAGACCCCCAGGTGGGTGCAGTCAAAATGAGGACAGGCTAAAGGAAGAAGCTGACCGCCTTGGTACCCTCTCTGAGATGTAACAGCTTCCATAAGCAGAATTCAGTACCACCATGATGGCTTATGCTGCCTTCATGTGCTTTTGGAATTATCGTAGATACAAGTTCATAAATAAAAGTTGCATATGAAGGTTTTTCAAGTCGTACATACAACTAGGGGCTTCAGAAACAATTTTGATACCAGATCCCCTTAATAAACGTGTTTGTGCATCCCCTAGGAACCTGGTTCCTTCCCAAAAATGTTTTATGTCAGTGAGGAATATAGAGATATGAAAGAAGTCAACAGTGCACGTCTGAAGGTGAGAGAAGAGAAGAGGTGAAGAGTGAGGAGAGAGGAGGTGAGGCTGCGTGACGACAGAAGCACTGGCAGTGGTTAAGAGGCGTTTGACTCCGATGCAGCGCGGTGTGTGTTAGCGGCGGGGGCCTGCACCGTTAAACAGCTGCACATTAATTACATGTGAAGTGTACCAAAACAAGTCTCTCCGCTGCTCCAGCGTCAGCAGGCCAAGACATCTGGCATCTGCTCCCGCTTTCTACCGCACATCTCTCTCAGCATCTCCTTCGCTCGCTTCATCACACTGTTTCCCATTTTTCTCTGCTTTCTCTTGTTTTTTCCCCCTTCTGACACAAACTGTCCTCCATCTTTTGTTTGCCCTTATCTTATATTCCTTTGATGACTCTCTCATGGAGAGCCTCTGTCTCTCTCGCTCTCATATGAGCAGCCAGCTTCTCTCTGAACGCTGAAGCCAAATGGGAAACAGCTGTCTACCCGGCCATGCAGGAAACCAGGGCAGCAACAACCTCACTTACCCCCACCTTTACCTTTCTTAGCCTGAGTGTGTGCCCTTTGTGCAGCCTCAGAGTAGGGTACCCCAGTTTTTCCTCTCTTTGATGTGTGTGTGCGCTCTGGAGCAAGGCCGTTGCACAGATCACACAGTCTTGTCTGCCGCTTGGCCCTCTTTGATCAAACAGAAGCTGAAAAGCATCAGGTTAAGGCTCACCTGCTCCCCCTATTAATACTCACTGCTTGTATGCTTCTGCCCTGGCCTCCCAGCACACACATAAACACACTAAAACACTGAGCTGCAGCTTCAGTCACTCCTGCAGCCAAACTAAATCATTGTGAAATGTGGGTTGTGTTACATGCAAATGCTTCTACACTCAAAATAGTAGCAATTATTTAATTGATTTTAGTAAGGCTAAGGATATACAGAAACAACTGTTAGAACGTTCTGATTTTAACTGCTTTAATTTCTGGGTCTCTGTGAGGTTTGTTTAAAGTAATAGTCCAGAGTTTTTCAACCTTATCTCCATCTACCACATCTGTCGTGTATGTGTGATTAGCACAGACAATAATGTCGACATAGTTGTACTGAAAAACACATTGACTCCAAACTCACTTTTTAATAAAAGTCTAAAGGCAACTGTTGAACTGTGTTAATAAATGTTTATTCTTGCATATTTAACATGCTTATTGATGGAGCTTAACAATTGCCCTTAGATACAGCATGAATTATTATACTCAAAGAATAAAGGTTTTAAGATGCGATAGACATGAGAGAATGTTTTACCAAAGCCTTTCTTATGTAGTTTTAACCAACTTTCAAACACTGTACACTCTTAAAAAGGTTCCCTCTAGCACCCTAAAGGGTTCTTCAGTTTATATTTAGAGAGTTCTATGTAGAATTCTAGAACAGAGTGTTTCCCTTTCAGAGAGTAGGTTCCAAGTAGAATCCCTTTAGGAAGCTAAGAAATGTTATCTATCCGAAGAACCCTAGGGGAACCTTTTTTCCTAATTGTATAGCAATACAGTACAAAGTAATTCTAGTTACTTACCATCCGTGCGCATCAGGTGTAAACTAAGGCATTTCTGTCTGTGTTAACACATAACCACAAATTCTTCCCTCTGAAAAAAGTAGTCCCATCTCTTAAAGGATTAATACAGATTTAGAGCTTAAATTAAAAATAGCTTTCTCGAAAAATATTTGTTGCATAAACATTTATTGATGAAGTTCAACAACTGCCCTTAGACTTCCACTATAAGTAGGTTTGGAGTAAACAGGTTTTCTGTTCTTTATTCAGTACAGAGAAACATGTCAAAAACACAGGTGTATTCCTTTAATGCTTGTTTTACCAGGTAGGAAACATGAGATAAAAAAATCTCTTTTTAAAATGAGAGTTTTTCAGAATTAGTACATAGAGTCACAAACACTAAAACACACTAAGACAGAAACAGTAAGTGTCAGAAAAGTGCAGACAATATATCATAAAATATTACACAAGTATTAGAAAAAAGGGGCATAAAATTAACTGTAAGTTATTGCACAAGTGGACTATTTTAGCAGTAAGAGCAGCATGACATAAATTAGTTAAAACAGAGACAACTCCCAATTGATGCTGCTTGACAAGTGGTCGGTGTGTCTGTGTGCGTGTGTGGTCTGTAACTGAGCTCACTTGGTAGACGGCCATGCTTGACTCTGACCATCTCTCATTTTTCTGAACTCAATCAGCCAAACCTCATTGTTAAAAATAGTCAGTGTGCCTGCAGGCTGCCACACTACAGGGGGAAGCTAATAGAGAATGTGTCATACTGACTAAAATGTGTGCATGCCTGTGTGTGTGTGTGTGTGTGTGTGTGTCCTCCACACAAACACGCTGTAACACAAAAGTGCATTATGGCTTTGCTATGGCCACATTAATAGCCAATTAACTATGTAACATGGCCTATTTTGTTTAAAGTGATCCATGAAATCACAACTGGTGTTAGAGCTTTTTGTACGTCTCGTAAATGGCAGAAAAAATTGCTTTGTAGATACAATTCTTTGAATTTTACAGTTTGTCATTTCCTGGAAATACTGATGACTCACCCGGTACTCCAGGGGGCGTATATTAAATTCATGTCCAATTAAATGCTCTTAGAATTAAAATGTTCTTCCCTCATGAACACAAATTCTGCTGGTTATTGATCAATTTAGTGGGGGTGTTGTTAAGTCAAGCTCATCGACATGTCCCACCCTGATGTCATCATACGGAATCAAATTACCAACCTCAAGCCTTTTCATGGGCACTTTAACATTTCATACCGTTGGGGTTCCTGTCTTTAGGTTGGCATATATGAAGATGTGATAAGCACTTCATTTTAGACAAGTGTTTAGTCCATGTCAAGCTATCAAATAAACATTTCCTTTCCATGTACTGTCTCTGCAGTAATCCATTCACAGTTTACAACAACCCACATGACTGAAGTAGGCCATGCAGAAAGTAAACACACATGCTCATGTGTGGTGCTGTGATTTATAGACTGTTTAAATGAGAGGGAATACAACGAACTGCAATCTGTGTAGTAATGCATTTAAAAATCATGTCCTATGTGCCCGAGTTATGTTTTGTCTGGGACGTGCACATCGCCCCCTACAGGAAGATCAGGGCAAATACATATGCGTGTTCCTCTCAGTGTAAATAAGTCATAAGTCACACAGGCAGTTAGAGAAACAGATCGGGCTGGTATAAGGTGATGGGGGTAAGCAGCAAAGCTCCCGAAGGGTTAAGAGTGGGGGGTTGCAATGGTCCCAGAAAAGCCACAGGACCCAGTAGAGGCCCTACACAGGCAGACAGAGGCGTGAAGTTCCTGCCCAGACTGGCACCCCGGGAGCGCCTGCCATCTCCTGGGAGCCCAGAGCTGAGAGGAACACCTGGACCTGCCATTAGTGACACACACCCACGGAGACAGGACCTGATGGCAAACTAAACCACACAGACCCACAACCCGACACGCACACACTGAGAAACAGGCTAACATTCACGTAAACACACCACACATAAAGAGTGGATATTTAATGGACATATAAATAGCAAAGATCCTGACACACATACTGTACACCCACATTAGATAATGAATATTAAGAAGCTTAAAATAAAGGACATGGACACTATAAAGACAGTACACACACATACACACGCAGTATAGGGTGAAGGAGACACCTGGACGGCAGTAGTTAGGAAGGAGAGGATAATTACTGTGGTATTAAACAGTGCGTTCCCCAGGGGGACACCAGAGCGCCCAGCCGGGGTTCAAGGACACGGAAAGAGCTCCACCTCGCTGCTGTTATTACAAGAGCGTTCGTTCCTGTCTCTCTCTCTCTCTCTCAAATACAGAGAGAGCTCCAGCTAATAACTGTTATTAATGAAGCAGTGTGTCTCTCCTTCACACTCACACATGTCAGCCTTACTATTCTCATTACAGCACCGTGACAGAATCGGAGAGAGAGACACAAACAGAAAGAAAGAGATGGGATGGGATTCAAGAACATGGGCTTGGCCACATGGGTGACACAGGGCAGCAACTGCCATCCTTGATATAACCCTTGCCACCCCAATCACCACCCCAACTCAAATCACAAATCACATCACCTCAAATCTCTTCTCTGAGAAGTCTGTTACTCCTATGCAATTCATGCAGACTTAATGAATCATATCTAGCTTGTATTGATTTAAATCATCATTGTAGCATTGTCCAAATCCCTTCAGTATTAGAACAACTATATGCCTATAAGCCAATACTGTAATGCCATTAGTTGGCTATTCATTTTGCAACAAAAAAAACAAATCAGATATTCTGTCAATGCAATCTTGTCCTATACATAATTAGGCGGTTCCACCCCTTAGTGTGCTCTTGCCCCCATTTCCCACCCCACATCTAACCACCTTTAAAAAAAAGGGACGTCTTCACTAATGCACAGACATATATTTGGCGCCAGCAATATAACGCTGCACAGACATTTCACTGCTTGTCCCTGTTCTTTCTTTTTTTGCCACAAAACCCCCACCCATACTTTGTTAGCAAAAGCTAATCACATCTGTGTCCTGATAGCGGCATCAGATATTTTCTTTCTAAGAAGCTTTCTTACCAACGCGCACCAGCCTTTCCACAGTGCAGAGCACTATGTGGTGTGGCAATTAGCCCAAAAGAATAGCTGTATCAAACCACGGTGAATAGCAAATCAACAGAGCATTATGCTAACAATGCCATTACCTTGCAAACAAAAAGCGGCCCCAATCCCCCACACATGCAGGAGGCTACGGATCAATGCCCCGCAGGATGCGCACTAAACAACGCGCCGCACCGACGACAACAGGTGGGGGCCGCTTACTCACTTTGGTCTGTTTTCATAATTGCGTTATTATTTTGTCGCAACACCTAGGCGCACCCCGAGACGCTCTGTTACACGCACGCACACAAGCGCCGCTTCTTTCCCCCGTTCTTTCTTTTGCTGTTCAAACGAGGAGAAGGACTTTTTGAAAATCAGGAAGCGATCCCAAACAACAGCACAACCTGAGGAGTGGCCGGCCATTAGCTTTGTGCGCTTCTCCTTTGCTCTCACGCACATTGGCAGAGTGGAGTTAAAGAAGCGCACCACCTTTCATCAAGGTCAAGGCCACGCCGGGAAAAGAAAGTCGAGAAAATCAGTATCAAGTTTGACATGGCCGTCAACAAAAGGAGGTAACTTCTTTAAAACTTTAAAACAAAATGGGGCTGTGTATTGTGTATTAAAGAGAACACAGTGTCTGCATTCAAGGGGGGGTCCGTGAAAGAAAGGAGCGGCTGAGAAAAGAACCAGAGGACGAGACAAAGGTAGAGTGAGCAGGGGAAAAAATGTGCTCAACATGAAACAGATCAAAGGCTGGGGCTGCGGGGAAGAGAGAGGCCAGGGGGTCCAGTAATTACAGCCCACATCCGCCAAAGCATGGGGCGAGAGAGGGCGAGGACGGGGCCTCTACAGAAAACTTATCCAATCCATTGATTCCTGGGGTTGCCTTTGCACTAGTACTCCACACACACACACACACACACACATCCCAAACCCCCGCCAGGCCGCACAAACCCTGCCAGATCCCGTCCTGGCCCACCCCCTCCGCCAGCAAGGCCCCAGCCCACGCAGGGAGCTCTCCCGCTGGCCCAAAGGGGGACGGCTGTCCACTGTGACTGCCCGACAGAAATTAAAAAACTTTTGTTGGGAACTTCTGGCATCGCCCCAGGGACTGTTCTCTGAGAAGGAGAAACTGAGCTGACCTTCACACATACATTCACACGCACAAAACTACACAAACATGACCACGAGAGCGCACATGAACCTTCACACACAAGGCCACATATGCACATAGCCACATGGACTTACATACATGAATGTAACCCATAAACACAAATGCCAGCACACACAGGCATGCGCAGCGTCACATAATCGGGCTCTCCTGCAGAGCGCGGTGGAGGGCAGGCTTAGCAGGAGCAGCAGATCAATGGTGGCCGCTAGCTGCTCGGACTCGGCGGCAGAAAAAAGGATTGCAGAGGGACCGGCCTAAAAGTACAGCCCCATCCCAACTTCAAACGCCACCCCACCTCTACTTTTTAATAACGCAGGAGAACTGAAACATGGAAATGGCTTCAAATATGGACATGCGGTGGCTTTCATGCCTCCCCTCTTCTCCCTCCCCCTGTCCAAGCCCCTGAGCAGCGGGAACGCCGTGGCCCCTTCTCTAATGGCAGAGCAGCCGCCAAACTCTCCCATTAATCACGAACAATCACAGAACAAGCAAACCACTTCCAGCTCACAACATATTCCATGTGTAGGGCTGAATAGTGTACAACCTTCAACATTTTTCTCTGAGCACTACGAGTTAAATCAATGTGGGTTATGTTTGAATAAGTTTTAATAAAGTAGTAGGAAAAAAGGCTATACCATGCCAAACACACATATTGTGCACACACATGTAACTGTACTGTAACACACACACTACTGTCTGTCTTATCTTTCTTTCTGAACTGTATTTGAGCTTATTTCCATCTCACACACACACACACACACACACACACACACAGTGCAGACAGTCACAGAGGAAGGGCGTGCTTTGTAGCTGCACACACTCACTCACATGCCCCAAAATTAAATTAATATGAAAAAAATTAAATTAAATCAAACCCCCAAGTGTTTTATTACTTACTAGTGTTTCAAGCCATTAAAGACGCTGTATTACTAAAAATTAATAATTAAGGACATGGAGTGTTATTACATGGGGGAAAAACAACCCTTACTTTAAGATTTAGAATCTTACTTAATTTGCAATTACTTTTACAATTGAAAAGTATGGAATTAAGGTGCCATGTTTTTAAATGTTGTTGTCCAGTATATGCCTAGTGGACACTACATGACTTAATTAAAAATATATATATATCTCAGAATCACACTACAGGCTTACAAATTACACATCTGCCAAAAGGCCAAAATGGAGTCTGAGCAACGTACCGTAGTTGTTATTTCTGCACAACAAAGAAAATAATTTTGAAAGAATATGGAGGAGAGATTGGTTGGGAAGACGTGGGCAGAAAGTATTGTCTGTTCTGCAAAAATACTTTTTATTTATTAATCTTATTTATTAGTTTATAGAAGTCTTAGTCTTATAGAAGCAGCATTATAATGCTAACATTTTGTACCTTCCATACAGATGGACTTTTTGTTGTTCTGTTTGTCCTCCTTCCTCGAGTTTCCGTTCACATTCTTATTGACTGTAGTGCTGCTTATACAACTTGGTGTATGTGTGTTCACACTACAAGATTTATTTACGATAATTTTAGACATGGTAAAAATTGTCAGACATTTGCTACTGTACTGTTCACACTTCTCGAACGGTCATGACGGATACACACGGTGATTAGTGACCAATCTGGGGGTGGGATGGGGCTCTCACAGATGCCAAAACTCTGTCTGTGACAGGAAATTGGGGCTAAAATTGTGTCATGTGCACTTGGCATTATGAGTTTGTGTGTGTAGAGCGGCGCATAAAGTGCTTCATAATGTATGCTGTACTGCATATGAAAGCACATAAACACAATAATAACAGTGTAAAAAAAGCAGTATATTGTGTTAAAAGTGTTAAAAATTAAATAAGTGTCCTGTCCGAAAGTGGTAGAAGACAGGATGGATGAAAAACCCTCTTCTGCCTAAGGTGATTCTTGTTGGTTCGACTTGGCAAGACAGGCATGTGTGCCCCCCTAATGTTTCACTCAATCAATTACTGACATAACACACACACACGCACACAGACATGTCCTTTTTTGGCTCTCCTCTTAGCTCTCCTTAACTTTCTCACAGTGTGTGTGTGCTGGTGGATTATTAGTCGTCTCCCCAAGTCTGCGATCCGCACCGACCCCTTATCAGGCCCACACCAGTCAGCCCTGAGCCCCTGCAGCTGTCAGAGTCCCGTCCACACACATACACACACACACACGAGTGCACACTCTCCCCTGGTCCCTCTGCTCCACACCCCCATCCCACTTTATCTACTCGCTTGCAGGCCGCACAGTTTGGCAGCATACCGAGCGGGGGCAAGTCTCTGTCTCTCTCTCTCTCTCTCTCGCTCCACCCCCCCCGTCGCTTTTCCATCAGCAGCAGCAGTTCCAGGCCGCCCAGGGAACGAAACGTGGAAAGCGGCCTGCATTGCTGTGCCATGTCCCGGGGGAGTTCATTACTCGAGCAGGGCGCTCCCACCAACCAGCCAGAGTACAGGCCCACCACGGCCCCGCTGCACTCCAGCGAAGATGCTCTCATTAAACACTGCAAAAAAAGGAGAGCGATACAGAGACGCAAACTAATAAAAGAGAAAGAAAAGAAAGAAAAATAAAGAGATGAGGGTGACGAGGGTGTTCCACGCGGCAAGCGCGTGGCTGTGCATTTAAAGAAGAGGTCATTGGACAGCTCCTCCTTTCCCAAAAAAAAGTCTGCTGACTTATTCAGTGTGTTTTCCAGGCTGCACCCGAATGAAAAGCAGGTTTAAATATTTCACAGTGGCTGGTGCCACAGCAGAGCGTCGGCGCTCGCAGGAACAGCAAAAAGATGCTCCAGATCTTTAACCCCAATAGACAGGCCTCCACTTTGAATACCCAACCCCCATCACCCACTCTTTCTCTCTCCCTTTCTATCCCTCTCTCCCTCTCTCTCTGCGGGGAGGCTCCTGTGTCACAGTCTCAGACGAATCAATGCACATTCACCTACACCCATTCCGTTCCCCGGTTATCATTCTCTCTTTCATATTACTGCTAAATTCAAATCCTTCCTCTTTCTAGCCATCCATCCATCCACCCATCCATCCCTCTCTCAGTCTCGGCAGGCGTCTCTTGTGACCCATCCAGGACGCAGAGGATTCCGATCAGGCAGTTAAGCTGGACAGCTATTTCCAGGGACAAAGGACAGGCAGAGGAAGTGGGAGAGGGGAACAAAGCCTGCTCCTGGCACCCAGGGGAGCAGCCAGCCACAGCACTGACGTCAGACTGTGTGTGTATGTGTCTGTGTGTGTGTGTGTGTGTGTGTGTGTGTGTGTGTGAGGGGCCTTTAATGGGTGTATGAGAGCCTGCCTGAGGCTTGTCCAGGTCCCTGAGGGGAGCCCTCCACATGGGAAGATGCAGAACAGAATAGAGGCTCTCTCTTATGTGTGCTCACACACACACACACACACACACACACACACACGCGCGCACTCACACACACTGTGTGGCACTGCTCTATCACCTCCTACTGCTCTCTTCAGTCACTCTTTATGCACACAATAAATAGGCCACAACACAACTTACACACACACACACACACACACACTTGTGTTACTATCATTGTAGGGTATTTTACATTGACTTGTGTATTACTGTAGCTAAATAATGCTACACCTAAATCTAACCCCAATCTTAACCTCAGTAACCAAAAGGAAATTGTGGCTCTTTACAATTTTCAAATAAAAGCTGCATTTTTACAAATAGGTAATTTTCCTGATGGGGACCAGCCAAATATCCCCGCAAGGTCAAACTGTTAAATAGTCATATAATCATGGAGACATTTGGTTCTCATAAAGAGCTAAATACATGTCTCCCCCCCAACACACACACACACACACACACACACACAGACACAGACACACACCCTCTCGTGCTCTTTATTACTGCCTACTGTAAATGAACTTCACCTGAGTAAACAATTAAACCATCATACACACAATCACATGTGAACAAAGCATCCCACTTTAAAGAGCACAAAAAGGTACTAGAGCTGTCTCAAAAAGATCACTTCAAGTGGGTGTGTGAGGCTCTACCTGAGTGTGTTTATGAGGACGGCTGATGGAGTGTGTGTGTGTGAACGCGTGCCTGTTTGTGTGTGAATCCAGTGTGTGAATAAGACTAAGTGTGATTGTGGTGATGTGTGTAAGTCTTTTTGTGCGGTTAATGGACTCCAGAGTGCATGTGTGTGTGTGTAAGTGAAGGAAGCATGGCTGGGCTCTTTGAAAAGAGTGTGGAGGCAGACAGCCTTGCATGCTTTTTCTTGGCGTGTGCGTCCCAGGGGCAGTGCTTTTCCCTGACATTTCACTTGACAAAGGCGAGCCACACCTGAGCGCAGGGTTAAAACTATTATAACAGCTCTCCCCCTGGCACTCTGCCCTTTGCCTCTGCTGCAGTGTGTGTGTGTGTGTGTGTGTGTGTGTGTGTGAGTGTGTGTGTGTGTGAGTGAGTGTGTGTGTATGTGTGTGAGTGTGTATGTGTGTGTGTGTGTGT
>JAOUQW010000034.1:21311169-21330695 GCA_028565825.1 Olivaichthys viedmensis | reverse complement strand
AAAAATATTATAAATTATTATAAAACCCCCAGTTATGTAAAACAGTACCTTTAGCTTTTTCAACAAAGAGAGAGGAGAGACTGTGCTTTTGCTAAAGGGAACTGTGGTTAAATGAGCTCCTACTGATACACGACATCACGGCAAACACTGAAACCACTTCCTGCTCTGATTGAATCGAGGGAGGGGGGAACACAAGCAGGCACTGCACTGTCTCTTTCAGACATGCTGCATTCCTTCCACATTATCAGAGACTTAATTACACACAGACACCAAGCCTTTCTTTCTCCCTCTCTTGCTTTCTCTCTCTCTCTCTCTCTCTCTCACACACACACACACACACACACACACACATGCACACACACAGGGCAGGACCAAGCATATTGCCAGAACTCCGTACATTGCTACCTCCCAGTCTGAGCTCAACAAGGCAACAAAATGTGTGTGTGTGTATGCGTGTGAGTGGCGCCAAGGCTAGCAGGTCTCCATGTTTGCTCTGTCAGAGGGCTGCTATGTCAGGAGCTGCAGCCCCCGGTCCGCCACACATGGCCAAAAAGACCGGACTGTTACCACACGCCAGGCTCCTCGGCCCAGAAATAACAGCACACCTCCTCTGAGCTCATTTAAGCTGGTGCTATACATCCCACATCTCTCTGTTCCTCCGGCTCATTTCTGGTTCATTTGTGCTTCTGTTCGCTCTTCTGTTAAGGATGTTAGCATTGTGCGCTCAGTTCCTGGACTCATAGGTTGCCGTTTGGCTTTGGTGACTGCATGCTCCTGTAGTGTGTGTATGTGGGAGTGTATGTGTATGTGTGTGATTTTCACACAATACTCCCAGAAAACATCACAGTCTATATTTCTGTAGCTCCTCTGCCGGCCTGGCCTGGCTGACTCAGACGCCTTGCTGGAGTATTTTTTGGGAAAGGCACCATGTTGGCTCTTCTAGTAAGATCGTGCACTCTTGTTCTCTGTTCTGCTGGGTTGGGCCTGACTCCCCTCGGCTTTGTGGTATGCTCCCTTTAGTCTGTGAAGTCTCAGACTGTGGGTTACACAAAAAGACTTTTTCCACTGCACAAAGTACTGGATCATTTGGCACCAGAAAACTGAAACTGTGATTTGTCCATCAGGCACCAGTCCAGTACCAAAGGTTCCAGTTGTGTGACTTTTGGTACCGGCTCAACATTGGTACCAGCAGGAACTAATAGTACTTGGGTGGGGGCTAACTGCACTGTACACTGATTGGTTAAAAAATCACAGAATAAACTGGTTTGTTGCTTCTATGTTTGTGCCGTCAAAAGCAAAATTGTGCTGTTTTAAAGTTTAATTTATTAAAAACTGTACCACTACATATAATAATTTATTTCATGGCATGAACGTAGCACTATTGAACAGAAGCACTTTTGTTTTCTGATCATATAAAGTGCAAGGTCACTGAGGTTTTTAGTGAATTAATTATGTGCTTACAACATTTGGTTGAAATTAAAATAATTTAAATTCCATCATGGTGCAGATTTTTTTTATCTTGTCGTTATAGCTGACAAAATTTAAACACTCTTCATCAATAAGCATTTTTGTAAAAAAAAAAAAAAATCATTTCAGCTAATATTAACCAAATGGTTAATCAGACAAAAAGAGCAATGTGAATCCAAGCATTTCCTCCATATTAAAGGCCAGCTTTCTTTCATGCAAACAAACAGAAAGTTACCACTACTATCCTACAATAACCCCTGGGCCGTACACAAAGCAGAGATTTACTAATTTTATGCCTGTTCATTTAGTTACAGACACAGCTATCACTATAGTCTACTTTCTTTGAGCACTCTTAGTATACGTGTCTTATGTCATAGGTGTAGAATGAAAACAGAATGATATTTGACTATATCACTAAAATATTTGGCCCAGTGAAGTGAATATGTATTGTCCAATCTCTTAAAGGTGGGATCAGTGTTTTTAAAGTCAGAATACTTTTTTCAATATTTGGCAAAGTTCTGAGCAGATATCTTCTGTAAATGTCTGCTCAGAGGAAAAACCTCTCTGTGGCGCCCCAGACTCGATCAAAACCATCAAAAAACAAATGACGTGGACCACTGACATCAGAGCAAGGAGGCGTCTCTATTTACCTATCAATCATGTAACCTGTAGTTCAGAAAGCTCCCCCTTCTGCACTAGCATTCAGCCTTTCTAGCCCAGACAGTGCAGGTGTGTGTGTTTTGGGGCATGGCTTTGTAGAGAACACTGAAGGAAGGGGCTAGATTTTGTTTGAATTTTGAGTTTTAAAAAAGCCAGAATCAGCTAACTTCCTCCAAAAGCCTATGTTAACTGTAGCTTTAACATAGAAAAACCTGACTGAATGGATGTTCTCTGAAATCATAACTAAAAAGAGCTCTTGGCAGACCAAAGCAGCTGCATTTAGGAAGATGAATGTGAGAGATCATTTTCCAATGTATGTCAGTTCATTCTGTGGCTGTATTATTCACTAGAAGAAAAGGACTGACTTGTGTTTGAAGCCACAAAATAGGAGGACTAATATCCATTCGTTAGTGCAACATATCCGAGTGATACAATACCTGGAAAAGTGAGTCTAATCTAACCCAAAAAGTCTGATCTCCCCAAAAAGTCACTTTAGCCTAAATTATGTCTAACAAGCTGGACGTTAAATTCCTAAAGACATGTCTTCCTAGCGGAAGAGAAAAAAACGGTAAATTACCCCCAATCAAAGCTCCACTCATCCCCTATTTACCGCTTCATTAGAAGAGAGATATTGGAGTATAGTCAGGCAGAGAGTGAGAGAGAGAGTGTGGGAGTATGGAGGAGGTAGAGGGTTACGCTAGACAAATGCCCTCCACCTCAAACACACACACATACACACACTCGTGGCTCTGTTCACCTGCAGGCTACAGCACAACAGCACCACACACAGTTGAGCCTGACTCCCTGACTAAACACAATGCAGCCAGCGGCCATAGCAAACCCCAGCCTCCTACACACTGCAAATACTGGACACCAGGCCAAGTAAAACACACACACACACAAACACAAACACAAACACACAAACACAAACACAAACACACACACACACACACACACAAACACACACACAAACACACACACACACACACACACACAAACACACACACACACACACACACACACATACATGAATACACACACACACACACACACACATGCAGAAAGAAACCACAGAGCACTTAAAATATTCACTGTAATGCTTGTGTATAATAATATAATTAATATTTATGGTGTGGCATTTACAGTAAGTGAAATACTGGAATATTTGTAGTTCTACATATGTTTTCAATCCCAATGTGTACAGTTTTCATCAGACCATGCTGACAAAAGGCCATAATGTTTCTTTTAGCAGTGTTTAGGCAACTGAGTGCATGCACACATTGACACATACGCATACACACACACAGACATAGAAAGATAGAGGTGGGGCAGAGTCCAGATGTGAAGTGCAGCACTATAGAAGGCTCAGAGAGCGGTCTCTCTCTCTCTCTCTCTCTCTCTCTCTCTCCATCACTACAAAAAAACTGAGTAAAAAGTCCCTGTAGAGAATATCAAGACCTCACACTATGATCTCAACCAAGCAACTCAAAGCCATGCAACAAATGGAGAAAGATAAAGGCTGAGAGAAAAAAAAATCATTAGAAAGAGATAAAAACACTCTTCTAATAAGAGCATTTTCCTCATGTTCCTGTGGGGAATCACTCTCCTTCATTAGCGGGCGGGATATATTTATCTATTTCTTATGTTTATTCCCCGCAATGTCCTGCGTGCACAAAGCACCGCTAATGTGAACTCTTTCCTGTTACTAAAAAGTTAGGCTATGGCATAGCAGGGATCCTGCCAAAATTACATATTTATTTATGACATTCCTTTGCATTAATGTCTAACCTTAGATTTGTGTATCCCTTGCTTCTCTAGAATATAACCCATATAAAATGTATCATACTGCATTACTGAGCTTCTGCGAGGCCGCTGGGTTGCTGACTATTTAAGTACCAGCCAGGTGGTTTGTCAGGTTAACTGGTGTGTCCTCTGCAGTGTGTGTGTGTGCACGTTAATTATTTCCTCCACTCTCCACCAGTCAGTAATGAAGCTCTAAGTCAGGGGTGCTATGATCCAACTATTGTCCTGGAGGGCTGGTGTTCAGCACAGTTTGGTGATTTTCCTACTAACACACTTACTAAACATGATAATGACCTGACGAGCTGAATCAGGTGTGTTTGTGCAGGACTGCAGTTGGGCGCTGCTGTATTAAATAGTGTTTAACTATATCCGTTATAAGTGCTGTAAATAGGAGTGGTGAAAGCTTCTTGTGAACCCTGTTTCCTTCCTGCATCAGAACCAGCTTGTAAATACTTAATACAGTGGGGCACATAGTCTAATGATTACAACATGTTTTTGAAGCATTACCTTGGATTACCCTAAATGCACTCTGCTGCAGCTGGTGCCAAAAGCGCTAATGCAGGCGAGAAACTGACAATCTGCCTCCATTTCAAAATCCAAAATGGTTACCGGTGACCCACACTGACCAGAGACATTACATACTGGAATGACAATAATATGGAAATGAATGAAAAAAACATAATACTACGACTAACATTAATACTAATAATACAAATAGCTTTTATATAACATATATTGTAATGTAATGTTGTCAATATATTCCTAAATATACCAAATATATAGAATACAATGTAACAGTATTTTTTATATGGGCTATAATAGATACAACAGGTACAACAGACAACAGTAATAACTATACCTGTATCTCTGTTGTAGCACAGATAGAAAAGAGTTCATAAACAGTCTGCAGTTTTAACAGTATTGTAGGGGTAGATTGCATTCACTCCCTCTCTCTTTAAACTATTATTTAAGACAAAGAGGAAAAAAACACTCTCTCCCCCAAGGGCTGTCTTTTTCCACTCACAGACACACACACACACACACAAATCCTTGACACAATTTATTTCTATATTATTGAAATTCCTCCTCAGTTAATTACTGCTGCGTTGAAGTAAGCGTGCCGTGTTATTTGCATTTCTGTTAAGCAGTGTTAAACACTGACATTACCATTTACAGCATAACTTTCTCTCTCACACACACACACATACACAGGCTAATATACGACAGTGTAGCTGACGGCAACGAGGCAATCAGCGCTGCAACGCAGAGAGTGGCGGGAGGGCAGGGATCAAACAAGCGTGCCAAAAACGACACGCCAAACACAGCTCTCATATTTAGACGCCAAGAGCAGTGGGCGGCCGGCAGCTGAATGACACAGGCTTTAATTGTTTTAAAAATGAGAGAAGAGTTTTTAATTTAACAGTGGCTGATGGTTATTGAGCAAAGTAACACGCGTACAGGGGAAATGAATAACCATTCTTATACTCACACACACACACATACACACACACACACACATATGCGTACAAAACCTAGAAGCATGTTGTGAGGCCTGTCACAATTATTACATCATTGCTTAATCGCGATTATTTGAGCTGATCATGATTAAGTGTTTGAATTCACAAGTATATGTTTTATATATGTATATGAATAATAAGCCGGGTGTTTAAAAGGGGTGAAATTATTATGCGTCATGCCTTCCATTTGCAATGTTGAATGTCAATAAATTGCTGTTCTTCATAAGGCGTGTGCATTATTACACTACTATTATATGGCTTATATTATAAGAGTGGAGTAAAGTAAAAAGATTTCAATCAAATTAAATTTATCACAATTTATCACAATTCTTTGTAGGACAATTAATCATCAGTCACATTTTCCTAATTGTGACAGGCCTAGTGAGACTTCATAATTGCTACTGATAAAGTAAAAAGGAAAGTTTTTTCTTGACCTAAGAAATATGAAGCACTTTGATTATGAGTGCTTAACACCAGGAGAGCCCTTATTGAGCACACACACACACTCGAGCTCCCTGCCTGTCACAGTGAGACCCCACACACTCATCCGCTGCAGGTACAGCTTCAAAGGCAGGCCTCGCCCACCATGGAGCAGAGAGGAGAGTGATTGTTATTTAAACAGTCGTGCCAGTGTAGCATCGCTGAATCTGAATCTGAATGAGAGACAAAAAGGCCTAATGGATGGGGCTGAGAGAGAGCATTATACAGACATAATTCTAATGACAATACAATGGAAGCTGAGGTCAAGCAGCATGTAGGTATGACTGTTTAACAGATGGAGAGAGAAAGAGGGAGCGTGATTAAGGGGGAGAGGGGAAGCAGGCACACAGAAGGAAGTGAACAAGAGAGAAAGAACATGGGAACAAGGGAAAGAGTGACAGAATAAGAAGGAGAGAAGTATGAAAAGGAAGGAAGGAGAAATAGAGGGAATAAAAAAGAAGAAGAGAGAAACAGAGTACACAGAGGGAAAAAGAGCGAGACAAAGAAAGAGCGAGCGCTGTGGGGTAGTCTCACCTGGGCCCCGCTCCGCTGCAGACCGTCTGCAGAAGAAACAGTCTTAGAATACCTAATGTGTGTGTGGAGGGCCATGCTACACAGGCTTGCTACTGGCCCCGGGCCATTCTGTCTGATTAAGTCTTCTACACTTAAGGGATAAAACCCTGCTCTCCCTCTCTCCCACTGGAAGCCATTAGCAGCCCCCTATTTGCAGCCCTGTACGTGTGTGTGTGTGTGTGTGTGTGTGCATATGTGTGTTGTACATGTGTGATGTGTGTGTGTGTCCTGTGCATGTGTGAGCCTATGCATCTGAATAGGTTCTCACCCTTCTGTCTAGGTGTTCATAACTTTTTGCATGTGTATGCGCATGTATTTTGTCAATAAAAACACTGCACTGTGTCACACTGGGTTTGTGTCCGACAAAAGGCTGTTTTTGCGGCCACCTTCACAATCAGGGTCCCGTCTACATCCACTACGCAGCCCCCGGATGGATCTGCAGCCCCTCTCAACTTGCAGATACACACAACCACACACAGATTAATTATGCCTAAAATCCAGACCGTTGTAGGATGTGGACTTGTTTTGCTTCTGTCAAACAGTTAGAGAAAAATCATTTCGGAGACTAGAGACTTCATACACGTCCCACAAAAAACATAAAAGAGCAACACATCATTAGCAAGCATGTTATGCCTCTGCTTGAATAGGTTGTGTTTCTCTGGCCTGCTAACTCAAACCAGGATGGACTGATGCTAGCACAAGTATCCACTTCCATCGAACCCCTTGGTAAAACACAAGGAAAGGCAATTAGCATTTAACCACAGAAATCTAATGTGAAATGCGGCTGCCGTGGAAGAGCTGGGCTAATGAGTGGGCCAGGGCGCATGTTCAGAAGAGAGGGATGAAGTGATAGAGCATGCTGTCCATCACTGCCATCTTTCTGGGTTAATGATGCTTTAATGGTTACTCTACCCTGATGCCTGCTCTGCCAAGGAGAGAGAGAGAGACAGAGAAGGAGAAAAGAGAGAAGGAGAAAGAGTCTTTCGTTTCCAGGTAATTAATAAAAGATAAAAGTCTGACTTGTCCTGCATGGCTTAATGGCTTTTAATAGCAGGGAGAGTGACGGAAACACGCACGGCTGGGTCTCCAGACACTTGAGCTCACATGTCTCCAGAGACACCGCCATCTTACTGCAGAGCAGAGAGGACCTGCTTACCTGAGCTCTCTCTCTCTCCCTCAATCACACACACACACACACACACACACACACACAAAACAAGGAAATTAGTCATGTTGCCTTCTGTACATCGCTCTTCACTTTTGGCAGCACCACATGGGCAGCTGCCACCCTTGAAATAAGCCTTGCCACCCCAGTTCTGACCTCAAATCCCATCTCTGAGCGGTCTATTTCTCCTATGCAATTCATGCAGACTTAATAAGTTATATCTAGCTTATATTGCCACCCCCCCCCTTTTCAAACTTATACACACCCACATATAGACAAATGACCAGCCCATTAACTTAAGCAACACAACACACAGAACATCTGACAGTGATGTTCTCTGATTTTCCTATCTACATTCCTGTATGTAGCAAATGCATTAGCACAGACAACAAATACAAAATGAGCAACAACACCACAGCCTGCCTAACCTAAACACACACACAGTAGCCTAAAGCAGTGCCTGTAAGAGTAGCATTGAACTGCATCATGTGTGCAAATAACGTCACACACATCTTTCCCATCAGCTCCCGATGGCTAGAACATGACATAATTCTACACTCCACTTAGTTACAGTCACACAGGATCTTTTTCTCTTACACACTACTACTTCAAACGTATGTCACTTGGTCTCACTCAGGGGTGGCAATATATCCAAAAGTTTACATTACAATATTTCAAAAACAGTATATATCACACTATACACATGTTTATGGAAATGAAATTTAAAAATGACTACTGAAATACTCTTGTGACTTAAATTTAAATCCAAGAAGAATTTTAAAAGGCTTTGAACAGCCATACATATTGCAATTAAACAAACATGAGGGGGACAAAAAGCTATTTGATAGTGAACAATCAAGAGGTGCCACAAAACAGCTGGTATTTTAAAAATCCTATTGAAAGGTCCATATTAATCACTACAATCCAGTTATTTTCTATCCAGCTCTTTGTCATTTTGTTTGCCATGTAGAGTTGAGAGACCCAGCCGTTGTGGTAGTGGCTGATCGTGATGCCTGATTTATGCTTGATGGATCTGCACTGGCGCGAGGGGGCACGCAGTCAAAATGGCTTAATCACGATTGTAGTGAGCCATGCACATGAACATTTTGCAGCTCCTTTTTGATAACAGGGAACTTCATCCATGCAACACTCGATGCCAAAAGCATAACGCAGCCTTAAAGCAGTTAGAATGCCCGCAAGCAGTCTGTAACCTTATGGCTGTATGTGCAACAAATAAGACAGATACATCAGTGACCATTGTAGTTTTGTTCAACAGTGATATAAACAGTATTTAAATACCAGTTGACAATTTTCTAACGTTGTCTCATTTATAGTAATATACCGTCCACCCCGAGTCTTACCGTCCAGCACTTGTTGACCTTGCAGTCTTAATTGTATGTTTTACCTCCATTCACTATAACAATTGGAATGGTCTATGGCAGTGGTTGGGACTTCATGCAGAAGCATGGACAGTAGAAGCTTGGATTGTGCCCTTATCACTGAAATGGGTAACAGTGCCCAATCAGGCTTTAAAGACCGGCCCAGGACTGTGATGCTGGCATTTCCTGCTGGATAGGACGCTTCTGCCAGGCTAGTGCCACCCCTATGGAGTCAGGAGGACACTCCTATTGGCTGCCAGATGTGTCTTGCACACCCGGTTTGTCCAAGAGCAATGCCAATCTTTCAACCCGAGCCGTTTTCCCCCAAGGAGTGGCATCAACGTCAATGGCCTGTCCTCCAAGCCTGGAGCAGGGGACAGCGAGGGAAGCTGATTAACCAAATACTTTTATCAGTGCTGAAAACCCTCTGCCTCACAAAACAGCCTTAAAAAGGCAAACCAGTGCCGGCGGCCAGAAACAGTAGTGAGCTGGAGAGAGGGAAGCTCAAGGCTTACACAGCAAAGGCAAACAATAAAGATGGATGAGGTCCGGGGTGCAGCCACGCTATCCCTGGTCTTTCAGAGGACAAGCGGGCTCCAAAAAGTCTGCAGAGCCTTCCAGCTGCTGCCACTACACACATAGACACAACAGCCTAGCCAGTGAGATGGACAGAGCTCAGGAATGAAGAACAAGAAGGGAATAATAGAGGAGGAAAGAGAGAGAGTTAGAGAGAGAGAGAGAGAGAGAGAGAGAGAAAGCTTTATGCTCTTGGGAAAATAGAGATGATCAGAGTCAAGGATGGAGCCTAGTGCATCTCCCTTCCTCTCTCTCTCTCTCTCTCTCTCTTTCAGTATGTCTCTTTCTTTGTCTAGCACAACAGAGAGATTATGTAGAAACCTGATGAAGAATAAAGCTATAAAGGTAAATGATGCTATCAAATTAAAAGGTGCACAACGTATGAGACTACAAAAGAATATAAAAGCAATGAAAAAAATATGAGGATACAATGCCAGACCACACCATAGTCATAATGAACAAAATAAAAAGTTAGAATACTACATTATCTGTCTTATAGCCATGAACACCCATGGTCAGCCTGTTGTAAAGTCTACTGGGCAGGGATGTGTGGGGACAGTGCACATGCACACAAAAAGAAAAACACGTACACACATTCTCTGTCTCTCACACTTCCTCCCCCGTGGTGCACACATGGCACATTCCTGGCGGTGTGGACGAGGCAACTCTGGCTCCTGCCTCCAACAGGCCTTTCCTGAGGAAAGCCCTAGCTGCAGTGTCACCTCTCCCTCTTCCTCTGTCTCTCTCACACACACAGATACATACACAAACACAGACCCAGGCAAACATGAACACATACACACACTGAGAAGAGGAGTTAGGATCTTATCAGGCCTCCACATCCACCTCTTCATGCAGGGTGTGTCACAACAAAGTGTCATAGTTTCATCTTTCCCTACAGTAGTAATTAACCCCATCTTAGTGCAGTTTATCACTGCCTGTTTGTATGCAAAGATTTTCATCAATTTGATTGAATTAGTTGAGTGGCATTTAATTTTACCATAACAACAAGAAGCTTATGAGTCTTGTTTGAGTGTAATAAGTAATGTTACTTCAGCATGTTGCCCGAGTTTTCATTCACCTTGCTTGTATTTTTACAAGTTTTAAATTGTCAGTCTCAGCAAACCATACTCCAAATGTCATTAATGAACAGAAGACGCGTCCTGTATCATTCTGCTTCAAAATATTAGCTGGATGCCCATCACACTCCCTATCCAACTTTGCAATTATTCAAATCTTAAATCTTATTAATCTATTAAAATCTGTTACGCGAGCATGGTTTCCACACAGTTTTTTTGCATCTGCCATGTTAGTAAGCATGCGTCGTTACACAAATGCACATGTACAAAATGTATGCAAAGATACTGATTGTAAAAGTAACCTGATTCAATTTGCATGTACATACATGTAGTCTGGTTATTATACATATAGTCTCAATGTAGGATCGGTGTCACACTTCGCTGGCGTACGATGGAAGGACACACTTGAATAGCCGCTGAATAACATCTTTATTTAAACTCAGATACACTCTAACATCAGACATCCAACATAACGCAGGTAACTCACGGAACACGGAACATGACATAAACAATAAGTCACACCAGACACCGAAACACACGGGATTTAAATACAAACACTAATCACACAGACGAACGAGACACAGGTGGGATCACTTAAACTGACGAGACAGGAAATCAACAAACATTCAAACTCGAGGCGTGTGGCGCTCGTCACCATGGCGACCGCCACGCAAGGTCACGCGCACCGCTGTGCGAGGCATGACAATGCAGTAAGTACAGGTAGCACATGCTCAGACCCAGCCAACTTACATTTACAATGAAGCAGAGAAAGTGTTCGAAGCCAGTCTAAATACACAGTGGGGTGATGGGTAAAAAAGCAGTGACTGCAGGCAGCACAAATTGTGAATGGAAGTGACATAAGGTGTGTATTAATAAACTTACATAAGAACTGATCTGAAATTTTAGTTTTAACTTCAAATATATCTACCCTAACCCTACCGCTCACACATACCCCCAAGCAAGCAAACATATAAACACAATAACACACACACACACTTACAGAGAGCAGACAACAATCGATCTGTTGTGTTCAAAAGGAGACAACACAGTCAAGATGGCCTCAGATCTGAAATTTGTTTTTCGCACATCTCACCTGTCAAACACGAGAGGAAAAATGTTTCCAATATACTTGCAGTTTGTACATAAAGCACACTAGAGAGAGCAAGAGAGAGTGGAAGAGAAAAAGGAAGAGAAGTGAGAGAGCTGGAGATGGACGGAGTGATACAAAAACAACGAATAAGTGGCAGTGAGGGAAAAAGGCAGGGTGATATAAAGTGAGGAAGAGAAAGTGACGAGAGAGAAGCAGGCGCGATTAAATCGCATTGGCTGTGTGTGGCTGTCATTGAGCGTGACACGGGCTGAGCACGCCGCTCGCTAGGGAGCGTCCCATAATCGCATTCCCTCTTCTATGATGCCATCAAATGGGGACGGGGCAGGGGGATAGAGGAATGGCGACAGCAGCGGCTTCAAAGCGGCCCGGCAAGAACAACACACCCTCCCCAACCCCATTTACGCCTCCTCATAGGCCGAGAGCAGCGAGCTTAACTTAACGCCCCTGACCTAGGAGGAGGACAGCCTCGCAGGAGCGCCATGTCTTCAGGGAATGTCCAGAAATAGATGTGCTCTGAGCACCACTGACAATACCCGCCATCAACGAAAGAGGAGAAGGAGAGAGTCATTCTCTCTCTCTCTCACGCACACAGAAACACACGTACACACCATGGCATGGGAGCAGAGCCTGGCCATGAGAGTGGTAGAGAGAAATAGGGAGGCAGGAAGAGAGAGAGTGTCTTAATTGCCTTATCCTGTAGTACAGGCTCGGGAGTGCTTTTTGACTTTGGCTTCCGATTTCACACTAAGGCATTATTTAGTTTGATACAGACTTGATTAGGCATTACAGCACAGGCACTTTATGTGGGGGCTTTGTGACTCGCCTGTATCGCTAAACAGATTAACACTGCAATCGCGCTTCTTCAGAGACTTCCCCACTGTTCACGACCCCTCGCCTGAGACCACGCCAGCCTTTCTTTGTTTGTACATGGGGATTTCGCCAAGGGACTCAAGACCAATAATAATAATAATTAAAAACGTATCTGGTATAAACGTCACTGTCATAGGCCACAACCTCCTTCCTTGAGTAGCCTCCAGCTGCAGCCCCTCAGACCAAGCCAGAGCCTGGGCAAATCCACACCTAGGGATGTACCGATATGATATTGAGTATCACTGTCGTGGGCTAATACTGGCCTGAAACACTGGATTAGTAAGGGATAGAATTTGACATAATTTTCCTATTTAATCCACTGAAGTATTTTATACCGTGCACAAAAAAGGTACCAAACTGTACCTTGTCACTGGGGTGGTACCTTCAAGAGTACACCTTTTGTCCCTTTAGGAGGTATCTTTCACCTGGAAAAGTAAATGTAGTGTACCTTTAAAATTCATTTAAGGTATGTATTTAAATCATGTATTAAAGGACCATGATTGTACCTTAAATAAGGTACACTACATTCAGTGTGAACGTGCATTATGTTGACTGACCCAACACAGATCTTGCATTGAATATAGGACACAACTTGTCTAAAAGCACACCGCCATCATTTGTCTGAGGCTTCACATACTGCAACAGAAACTTGCAGAAACTCGGCTGGGGAACTAAGAGTCAGTATCAGATCAATATCAGGTATCTGCCTATACTCAAAGCTCTAATATTGAAAATGGACAATGTGGGATCAGTGCATCCCTATATACAGCTTAGGCTGTAATCATATAATTATGTTTTATATTATGTTAGTCAAATAACTGTTCACTGAAAACAGTTTTGTTTTGGTTTATGCCAGTTAGTTAGCTAGCTAAGGTGTTGCTAAAGTGAGCTAGCTAAAGTTTGTTAGCAAAAATAAATTGTGTAACATTTCTGACAGGCCATCCTGTAGTTGCATATGTAATAACACAATTAGCTAACTTTATATAATGTAAAACATAAATTCATGGAGCTTCTTTTGTCATGCTTAGGCTTTGCCCAAGCTGTGGCTTGGTCTACAGATGGATATCACCCCCGCCCCATTCAGAGTTCTCTCTGCCAAGTACATATGAACTTCAAAAGAACAGCCTTCAGAGTCCAAACCTTGACTTTTCCCACAACACCTATAAATACCCACACAGCAACAATGGCAGCACCCGTAAACCAGACTTTCGCCAGGCTAACAAACACAGCCGGGGTACCAGGTGGATCCTGCATTCTTCACTGTCATGGAATGCAAGAATAAACAAAGCTAAAGCTATCCAGCATTTTTGAGGCATGCCTCAGGCTTTATCTCAAAACATATCTGTAAGTGTGCATGTGTTTCTGTTGTGTGTGTGTGTGTGTGTGTGTGTATGGCTAAAAGTGTGTGCATTTATGTCAAGGGACGCGGGTTATGCTTTTCTGTGCAGCAGCTGTATGTGTAAGTGTGTGTATGTGTATAAAGCAGACAGGCAGACTGGTCTTGTACTGAGTATAATAACTTGAGCTCTCCTTTCTCCTCAACCCAAAGACATCCTCAGACAACCCAATCCTGCCACTAACCATCGACACAGCCAGGCCAAAAATAGATTTTTTAACATTCTTCCAGCCATCTATCTGTCTGTCTATCCATCAACCACCAAGGCCTACACTGCACAAGCCCACTCGCTATTCTCTTTCTGCATGCTCACTTCATCTTCTTCTCTCTGCCTCTCCTGAAGCAACTCAGACCTTGTTTGATGGCGAGATGAAGCATTTATTAGGAGAATGCGTGCTGGATGGATAGAATAAAGTCAAGTTGGGGAGGTAGGAGAGAAGGAGAGCTGTGTTAATAATTCTGCTCTCTTCTCTCGGCCCTCGTTTGTTTTGCAGGCGCTCCCAGAGAGAAGCTTCCCCTCATCTTCGGGCAGGCAAAAGCAACCGGCCGACCTCAAGCACACACACACACACACACACACACACACACACACATAAATATAAGGACTACCATACTAATGACTACATATTCTGGTGTGCTGTCGAGACCAAATGTTGTGACCTTAAGCAACTGTGTAGACCTGTGACTGGTTTTGCATGGTTGCATGGTTTTGGGAGATGTTGGATTTAATTAGTGTGCAGTAATGGGTTGTGATCACTCAGCCCCTATTCCATTACACACTAGGGCTGCACAATATATCATTTGTTAATTTTTATTTCAATGTTATCCTTTGCAATACTTTCAAAGAAGCCTATAAAATGCAAATCACAATTAATTATTGTGTCCTGTGTGCATTCCAGATAATTTTGTTTGTGGGTGTTTTGATTGTATCAATGACATGATCCAAAAAAAACCCCAATTCATTTTGGTAAAATTATTGAAGGGTGCAGTAAATGGACTTTTGGTCTTTGGTCGTGACACATCAGCTTGTTTTAAAATATTGCAAGGCATATCACAATCGCAACATGTCGCAATATAATTACAATATGCCATTTTTCTGGTGTAATATCATGCAGCCCTGTCACGCACTGCAAATACACTACACCGTCATGTTGATACAGTAGTGCTATGGTCAGGAGCAGTACTCTGGACAGGAGCAGTACTGCTAGTGAGCTGCTGCCTGATTTTGGCCTCTCCACACCTTCCCACACACACACACACACACACACACACACACAGCTTCAGTCTTCTAATGTTTCATTCACTATTACTGCTCCCTCTCAGCGTTTTACCACCCAAACACACAGCCATTCACAGCTACGCCATGGAGAGCGTGCAGAGCACACACAATATAAAAGCTTAAATGAATTGGCAAAATTTTAATTCTCATGCATAGCAATTTGTTTTTCACTAAGAAGCGTGTTTAGAGTTTCACGTGAGATCTTCAGCCTATGGAAGGAGTTAAGAAAATTGCATTAGATGGCCTCTGTAGGCTTGATTCATTTCTGCAGTTGCAACAGTCCTGCATGCTAACTGCATATCATCTGATACAAAACTATATTTTACCAAGAAATATACACACTGATATACATAAGCCATGTAAATGCAATTATTTCCAATATTGTGTGTGTATTTGTGTGTGCTCTGAAACAGTGAGCCACTTTAATTGTTTCTTCACTATCGCCCTGCTGTTTGCATGGGTTATTATCCTCAGCTCAGCAGGGAGGCCCTCCCTTTTTGACAGCAAATTGAGTGAAGAGAAATAAGGCGAAACTGCAACATCAAGGGCTCCGTCTATCTCCGAGGTTAGCAAGGACCTAGGATAAAGGAGCTCCCCTTTACAATGAGGCGCTAATTCTGTCCGCGTTAAGAAGCCTTCTATTCCCCGATTCTCGGCGAGTGTCTAGGCCTGGGATAAAGGCTGAAACGCTTCACGCCTGAAAATCAATTTGGGGGATGACATGGCAGGTTGTTTCCAGGCATCCCCCCTCCAGCACGAGTCGTCTGTGAGTATACACAAATCTCTTTCTGATAAAAAGCACAAGCTTGAAATCGGTCTACGAGTGCCGACGAGTGAAAAGGCTCTGCAGCAGCTCAGGCTTGCTCTCATCTGTCATGTCAGTGCTTAAAAAGATCTGATAAAAAGCCAACGGCAATAGCACATCACCTTCCACGAGCTGCCAGGTGGCACAAACAAGAGCTGTTTACATTCAGTGGCAAATTATTGGTCACCCCTTTTTTTCTCTTTCTTTATTGCCATAATTATCGCAGAGTCTATTTATTTGTATAAATAAAATAAACGTGGTGAATCCAAATGCAGTGGCATCAACAGCTGAACTCTGAAAATGGCTCAAAAGTATAATTAGTAGAGTCAAACGCTATGTGCGCATAAGAGGCCAAGGTTACTGAATTAAATAAATTCCTGCTTGTTTTAACTCTTTTGTACTTTCTTGCAAAAAACTTTCCAGGCGTAGTGAAATCAATAGGTTGAGCACCAGCGTGGTGGGAGCCACAAGTGCCGAGGCGATTTTTATGTGCGTGGGCACACAGGGTTTTCACACACACACTCACACATACATACATACATACATGAAAAAAAAACTCAAACTTCGAGGGCTTCAAGCTAAACCTTCCCTCTCCAGCTCTCCAAATCCTGGTCCGGTGTTGGAGAGCTCTCGAAGCCCAGGGCAGAGAGGGCCGAAAGGGCTGGTGGGGGCGCAAGCGGCCTGCTGAGGGGTCAGTGAGGACTCTGGGGGGGTCAGCAGGGGTCACGGCAGCTCGAACACTCTTTGCTAATGACCTCCGCAGCCCCCCTGCTCACCTCTCCCAAAAAGCACAAGCCAAAGCCCAGAACCAGTCCAGAAGGGAGGCCTGCCAATAAATATATGCAACAGCCAGGTGGAGTGAGTGGGCTTTAATTGCCCCCTTTCCTTATGTTTAATGTACAGCACAGCAAGGCAAGGAAGGGTCGTAGAGCAGCCACCCGGAGATGGAGGGAAGGGGAGATGGAGGGAAGGGAGGGGCTTGGAGGAGAGAGAAAAGCAGAAGAGAAGCAGTTTCCTAGTATGCAGTCTGCTCTGATGTACCTATGATTAGCAGGCCCTTATAGCCTCAGAAGACCCGCCCTGAAATACACCTGCACTTCTGACACTTACAGCAGAAGTCCATTATGCACACACACACTCACACACACACACACGCACACACACACACAAGTAATCAGGTCTCACCTCAGTAGATGTCACAAAGGACCAGCCTGAACTGTAAGGGACCCTCAGTAGATTAACACTTAGTACACACCCTCCCATTTTGAGTAACTTCAGTTTTAAAAAAACATAGTTAAAGAGAAAATAGCCCTATAAACCTAACCTCTCCCAGTGAATCCCAATGCATGCCAAAAAGAAAACTCTGGCTGCCATATTTAATCTACATGGGAATAAGCAGATTTGTGCGGGTTTTTCTCTGAGTGGTGTTCCAGCACATTTTAATCTGCCCCGTGCAGCAGCTCAATCCGGGTTCCAGCGTGTGGCGTCTTAGAGCGGCCAGCCTCCTTAGGGAGCCTTGGACGTGGGGAAGCCATGGTTGGCAGGCCAGAAAGGGGCACGGGGAGTGCCAGACGCGCAAACAGAATTAATAGCAAGCCTCGCCAGAGCAACGCCTTCTTTTAGAAGAGAAGCGTGGTGCAAAGCAGATCCTGAGCGAGTCCACAGTTCCGGGCCACTAAGTCCAGGCCCACTGATAAAGCGCGGTTAAGCCGTTACAATGGCACATTGTGCTGAGCTCTTACATTAAGACAGATCCTTGCACACAAAACTAGCAGGCAGGCTGCAGATAAGGAGTTGTGACTGGCAGACACACTGTCCACCAGGGAGATGACACCCCCTCCTCCTTTCGTAACCCCAGCACAATT
Organism: Olivaichthys viedmensis; assembly: GCA_028565825.1. NCBI lineage: Eukaryota > Metazoa > Chordata > Actinopteri > Siluriformes > Diplomystidae > Olivaichthys > Olivaichthys viedmensis. The sequence goes on along the minus strand of JAOUQW010000034.1, from coordinate 21,312,670 downwards.
GCAGTCTGACGCTAAAACCTACCAACCTGAAGGGGTCACTGTAAAACAACAGCTAAGCAAGCCGAGATAACAACTGGAGACAAATTGTAGGCTGCAGCCTAGATAGGCAGCTCATTGGTAGCACTGTTCTAGGAAGGCTCTTCCTCAATAAAGTGTATTTGAATTAACTACTGTAAAGTATATTTTACACTAGCTAACATTCCACTTAACTCACTCACTATCTAGATAATCAGCTAATCATTATGTTACCACCAAAGCTTACCAAGTTACCATATTTTGCATTTGAAATCGACTTACATTTTAACTCAGTCTCTGATGTACTTGTGCCTTTGCTTTCTGACATTTTCAGACAGCCGCAGAGAATTTTTAGCTGTAGAAGGTTGCGAAGGATTAAGCATTTGTCTTCTCAAAAACTCTTTAAATGTAGGCTGCATTTATTGGCTGTAGCCTCGGCTGCAGCCTATTCTTTGGGACGCTGCTAATATATTGGTTTTATACATGCCACAGCTGCTGAAATAAAGAAAAAGAAAAAGACTTACCCTGTAATGCTAATGGTACTGGGCACATAGTCAGCGAGTGAAAAAGGGTAAGGCTGTAGGTCAAAAGTGTTTATAAGTGTGTATGTGTGTCTGTGTAATTGTGCGTGAGAGAAAGGGAAAAAAGAGAGTTGCACTTTTTAATTGTGCCACTCATCGTGATTGCAGCCATAATGGCGAGAAAAAACACCACTGCTGTCAAACTGTGCATAATTACATTTTCTCCTGGTCCTGATGAAATACTTTTAAGAGTTGTTTAACAAACGGCTCATGCTGGGAACTCTGTGAAAATTAAAAAATCAACTTTCTTGTTCATCTCCCATTACTGCAGAAACTAGGGTACCGTATCGGTGTCAGTAGAAAATCTCTGAAGGGCACTGATTCGTTACTAGAATGCAACCAATGTGTAGTAACATGCAGATATGATAAAACCTAAAATTGTAATTATGTAAATAAAAAAAGATGCTGAACTTCTTTAATTTGATGTATTATTGTGACTATTCCCTCCATTCTTAAATGTTTAATTAAAACAAAAAGGCTAGAATGCTTCTCTTAAAATAGTCTGTAGTTTGAATGGTAGGAGAAAGAGAAGTAAGGAGAAAGCTCTTAGCTGTAGTAACTTACTCCACATTCAGATAATATACTAACAAAGTTCAGGTTTACCACAGTGGCATACATCCCATCACTGTGAATCAGAACAGACACTATACATCGTGTTATGGACAAGCCAAAAACATAGGTCTGGGTCCAAAGTTATGTCCCTCACTTTCCTAAAACAAGCTCCTTATAAGGGAACTGTTCCTGTCTGAATATGTGATTTTATTGACATAAAAATATTTTATGTGTGCAATTACTAATACTAATACTACTTACTACTAATACTTTTGTTATCATCCTAAATAAATAGATGTGCCATGTCTGATGTAAATAATGCAGAGTGCATTGCTGTTTCTTAATTAGGTTTG
>JAOUQW010000034.1:21281184-21301088 GCA_028565825.1 Olivaichthys viedmensis | reverse complement strand
CTTACCAACATGCTGGGATATGCGAAGAATCAATTTCACTGTACTGTACTTGTATATGTATATGTGACAATAAAGGTTCTTTCTATTTCTATTCTATCATGAAATAGCAGTGAGTCATACTCCTCGCTACCCCTAATTGTGAAGACAGAATGCACATCTGAAATCACGTCTACTGGGCTATGAGAGAAATCCACTCACCACAGAAGAGTATTTTCTAGGTCAACCAGGTACCCCTCTTCGTCGTCAGGTCAGATCTGAGGAGGGAGCCTTCTGAGTTTTTACAACAGCAAACTGAATCTTGAAAAACATCCTTGCCTGTAATCACAGAAAGAGGGGAAGTTTGAATAGCATGCCATTAAAGGCTTTGATTATTTTACCATGCTGACTGATTTATTTACAATGCTGACTGAAGCTCCTGTATCATTTAACCATTGGCTAACATCCTGCTCTAATGAACAACTGGTCAACAACTGGTCTCCCACATTTGTCTCTGTCTATTTGTGCAACTAGTGTTATGTCTGGCTGTGTGTGTGTGTGTGTGTGTGTGTGTGTGTGTGTGTGTGTGTGTGAGACTGTGTGACAGAGTGCCCCGCCACGTATCGTTGATTCATTCATTTACAAACATTTGTCCCGTTCAGCTTGCTACCTATGAGTCACTATCGAACGCCACTGAATGACCAGTTTACCACCATGCCATTTGGGGTTAGGCAATGTCATAGTCTGGGGACAGGCTTTGGTTTGGGCGATCGGCAGACAGAACATCAAAGGCAAAGACAGAGGCGTGAGTCGAGGAATCCGGTCCAGAGTCAGTAACGGGAGATCAATCGGAGAAACGCTTGGTATGCTGGAACTCATCACTGGCAATACTGAGCACTGAGGTGAGGTTACCATGGGCTTATGTAGGGGAGACTGGATTGCAGGCAGGTGTGTGTGTGATTGCGCAAGTGGGAACAGGTGTCGCTGATCAGAAGCTCGGCGAACTTGAACGCGGAAATGGATTCTGGGAAATGTGGTTCTGGGCTGCCGGTGTGTGTGTGACAATCTGCGAGTATTTTGATACTGTTTGCAGTATCTGATTGTTATTGCAATTCTTACTGAGATGGCCCGTCCTGCGACACTTACAGTATAACAGAATTTGCCAAATTTTGGGCTCAAATCAAGTTGAACTACTGCAACATGTGTTTCTCCATCAGTCACCATTGCTTCTTTTGAGTCCTTAACTTCTCTCACTGAAGAGGGGGGGAGGTGCCCTTGCCTTTTTGGGTTTAACCTTTTCAACTACCACTTCTCTACTCTAGCTTTTTGTGACCTGTGGTTTACAGAGAGAAGTATTTTTTCCAAAAGTTTTTTGGTGGAGATGTGATCCAGGTTCACTTGTGGTCTCACCACATCCCTAATTTGAGGGATTGGGGCAGAAGGAGTTTCCAAAGGAGTTGGAAGGAGTTGCCTTTAAATTTTTCTGATCAGCGTCCGGCATGCATTCTACATGTGTCTTAAGCAGGCGCTTCTTAATTCTTTCAGGAGACTCCTTCTCTTCCTGTCTAAGCAGTGAGACATCAGTCATGCTAATCTCTGCCTCTACTCCCATTACAGAATAGAAAGCTTTGCCCCTAGCCCTTTCATCCATTGCTATTAATGGGTGCTGACACAGGGCCAAAACATCTACGTCATCAGACACATAGCGCAACAGGAAACATGCATCTGCATCACATAGCTGCAGGCTAGTTACCTTTCCCTCAAATCGGTTTAAAAACATGTGGGGTTCATTCTTTTCAGGGTTAATTTTTCCCAAACTTCTAGCAAATGTTTCTGCTAGTCTCTGGTTAAAATTGTTTACATCTTCTAATCACTGTCATCCCCATTTTGGTTAAAACAATCTCTAGTAGGTATAGAAAAGTTAACATGCTGGCTGTTTTGTTGTTGGTGTTTTTGCCGGGAAGAGGGTCAGGAAGCTGCCTGTCAGGGCTGGGAGTGATTAGATGGCTCAGGGTTAGGGAACACGTGTTATCCTCCCCACTCTTGTTCCTCCTCTAATAGCCATTGCTATCCCAACTTGCTCGGGTCTCGTGTTTTTTTCTGGCCTATTCAACTGGGTTTTTATGGGAAAAAAGCTTTGTCTGCCTTCTGATAATAAAAAGCTCGATAAGCAATGCCGTTCATTTGTGTTTTTAGGTACGCAGTCTCTGAATGGTCTGTTGCACCCCAGTTTTTTCAGTTGACTTATACTGTAGCTGTTATAAAGGAACCCCACCACTAGATGTATTATACCGTTGAGTATAAGCAAACTTTGCGTGTGTGCAAGTGCCTTTCAGAAACATCAATGCCAATAGCCCAGTTGAATTAACTTCCATATATTTGTTAATGTAAGACATTTTTAGTACCTAAAAGTTTGTATCAAGACTTCCAATCCCTTAAGCAAATGTCTCTAAATCTTTCACCACAAAAATATTGGGGTTGCTAGTATTGTTTCTATTTCAATAATTCCAAATGTCAATATTATTTTACCATAAGAATATTGGAGTTGCTAGTGTTGTTTCTATTTCACCTAAGGAGTAATACATAAATATCACTTATGCTGTTATACTGTGTATTTATATACATAAGTATTATACTATATAACGGTGTAGGGATAGGTTATCATAAAAAGAGTTTGCTGTGCTAAACCATTAACAAACTAAAATACCCATCTTAGACACTAGAGATCTGGTCATTAGAGATCTGGGTTGTTACAAGACTAAGTGAACAAAAGCTCCTTAAAGGAAATTGGTGCCAACATATGGACGTTTTAACTGCTTAGTCTATCTGTTCATTATTAAATTGAGATACTTCTTCTTGTTTACATAAGTGATGGTAAGGCAATATAATACCGCCTTCGGCTTTGAAAAATGATGTTGTATGCGTTCCAAATGGCTATTACATTGGACCCCTACGGAGGGGCACCATTCAGAGTTCTCACTGTGAAGGGTGAAGCCTTCCGAGGGAGAAAGGCATAGTCATGATTACTTCAGAATGGACTGCAGCCTCATACTATTGCTTCTGCGTCATCCTTCGGGGTAAAACAGTAGCCTGCACAGTTCAGTTCCGCACTGGGTTCAATAAACACTCTGTTTTAGCCTACCCATGAGCCTACATCTGTCGGACTATCACATACCTGATGTAAAGTGAAAACTGATCATACTGTAGTAATGCGTCAGTACCGCCTAATAAACTTTACTAAACACCAATAAGGCTTTGTTCTGTATTTAATATGCCAAATACAAAGTGATATCTAATAATAGATTTTGAACATTTGTAGATTTAGCAGTGTAGGCCCTTCTATTTTTATCATTAGACAATCTTGTCAATCATTTAATAGAACACTTAAGGTTATGGTTAGACCAAGTGAATAGTTTCAGCATGCTGATCCATCCAGGCCTGACTGAGAATGGTCTGAATGATAATTACTTCCTTACAATATATACAATGCACAAAAAATTATTACAAATATAGAAAAGTATACACTAATATGTGGCCATTGTTTTTGATACATAATTTACATACATAATTTAAGCTATTAAGTTAAATTGGATTGTTGAATCATAATTTATACATATATAAACAACGGAGTGAATACAACATTAACTACTTTGTTATTTTGTTAAAGATGTTATTTGTTTACTTAACATGAACTAACCATTATTAATGCATTTGCCTATGTATTATTCTTGTTAACAAATGCATTACTTGGTCAATGTTAGTCAACACCTAATGTAAAGTGTTACTAATGTAATGGTCGTTAGTGTTATTTAAGAGTTTGAATTAAACCTACTACCAACCTATTTTTTCAAACGTATCTGTAATCTGACTACTATGTTTTTGTGACTGTTATGAATTGCCTCCACTGAATATAATCATGTTATATGAGTGACAGGCAGTGTATTTTTACAAAAGCATGCAATGTGAAAATGTATCAGTGGTGTAAAAGTCCATTCTTTCATGGTGGTCGTTGGGTTGAAGGATCCAGAGAATAATAGAATGAATGCTGAATGTTTATCATGGCAACTGATGGAATATATCTGGTAGAATAAGCCGAATGATTGCTGGCCTACATTTCAGTAAACAGAAGAGATTGGAGTGTTTTTTCCTCTTTGCAAGGCTGCAGAAGGGCAGAAGCCTGTTTGCTGATGATGGCCTGAAGCAGGCGGTCAGGAATAGATATTCAGATCTGTACAGCTATGTGTGTTTTTAATTTTCTTAGGTACACATCACAAAAAAGTGACAAATCTGTTTATGCAATCATGTGTTACTACTGCCATATCAGCACAGACCAATATTACTCTCAGATCTCCTTCCCTGTCTGTCTCTCTTTTCCTGTCTCTCATGCTGTTTTATGTATCACACATTGGTACCATCTCTCCCTCTTCAGTCAAAAATAACCTTTCTCTCTCTTTCTCTCCCTCTTCCTGTCTCTATGTAGATACAGACTGCCTGTGTCTCTCACCTTGTCCTCAGAAACCCCACCTCACAAATTACTCCCTGAAGCGAGAGGGAGTGAGCTACCAAGAGGAGGAAGGCAAAAAATGTGGTACCAAACCGAGAGAAAAGTGATGACAGGTTATTTTTCACCACCGCTCTCCTGACAGTGCAATGCTGTTTTCCCCTCTCCTCTTGACACACGTAAGATTTAATCTGGCCATCTCAGGGCGGCCTTTCCACTCCCATAACCAAATGAAAGCCATTATTACACACTTTACAGACAGCAGGGGGAGCAGAGCCCAGCCAGAAAAAAAGGCCAGAGCAGCAGATTTGCAAGGCTCGACAGTGTGATTTTAGTGTGTGTGCTTGTGCTTGCACTTGTGTGTAAGAGTGAGCGAATGTGTATGTGTATAAACCATTATTGTTGATGACGCTTTTTATTCTTATTGAGGGTTATTGTTGGCATGCCAGGTGGGAGACATTGCGAGTCATAAAAGAGAAGTGCACACTAAAGACCCATCTTCCGGTGCTTTCAGTGATGATCCTAATGGCCCTCACTCCTCGCATACCTCTTCTTCACTCCTCCGTCTTTTGCCCCCTTCAGCTTTCGAAAAGGAAATAGAAAATAAGATTTTAAAGTTGCGTATATAGCAATTTACAAGAGATTGTGTTGACTCAAAACTGTTTAATTTTTTTTGGGAGGGATTAATATTTTAAAACCCCGCTTGGAATTAATAAATCAAAGACACTATTCCACTGAACCTACACCTAACGCCAGTAACTATAGTGAAGAGTGAATAGTGAGAAATGGTCCTGACTATTTATTTAGGTACTTATTATATTATAGAATATAAACTTTTTTGGCCATTCCTAAATACACTTTTGTTCAATGGTTTGGAATCGCAGATGAAATGTTCACAATAATACAAAATCCATTTTATTAAACAGATATTTTGTTGCAGATACATAAACTGATTCTTATATGATGCTTGATTGATGCAACATGCAATCAACTGTACAAATCATTTGTAGGAGCTTTAAATAAGAAATGTTTCTTAGATGTAAGCAACTGAGAAAGCTGCATAGCATCAGAATGATGTTTAATAAAATTAATATATAGGGTAAGCTGGTACTAAGAACTTGTTGTAATAGAACAATAATTCGTCCAAGTCTATTATTCAGTTATCAAGATAATGGTTTAAAAACGTTAGTCCTGGCAAATCATAGCATTACACAGTTTAATGTGCACAGCTCTGATTCAGCTTGTGATTGATCGACAATTATTAGTAGTAATTATCATTTGTATAGTGGCATATTGATTTTCACAAGGCTGTAGTAAAGATAGGTACATTAAAAAACAATAATATATATAAAATAAACACATTAATTAAAAACATTGGGTAAAAGCTAGGCTAGGCCAGTTAACAAATGGCAGACATGTTATTTTGCTATTTTAATCTTTTAATGTAATAATATGTGCAGTTCAGTCGGCTACAGGCTTTAAGGGTTTAACACCAACAGTATTGGAGATCTTTTGCCAGGCAACACTTCTTTTAATTTTTATTTAAATAATCATGAAGTTTGGAGTCTATACAGTACAAAGAACCCAATATGTCAGGTGTTAGAGCCGCATAGTGCTGACCAGTCAGGACTCGGGGGGGATAATCGGGGGGGGGGGGGCAAGTTGCTGTTGCCAGACTGTACATTCAAACAAGGCCCAAGGCCCATTACTCTCACCCTCAGTCCTGACCTTAAGCTGTCTGCGTCAGACACCCAGTCGAGTAGAACTTGCCAGTCCTGGTAAATTACATTACCAAAATGCATACAGAACAGTATGTATAGGACAGTACAGGAAAGTATGTTTCTGACAAGCCACCAACAGGCCGCCAATAATAGTCAAGTCTAATGTAATTTGCTAAATTGCATTTGCAGGGCTTTTTATTCTTGATTGGATTATGTTCAGCGAAGGAATGGACACAGTTTACTGCTAATCAAATTAATTGTTGTTGTTACCTAAAAATGGTTCTAATAAAGAGGAAAAGATGTTGATTAAACATTAAATCCACATCCAACCCATCATTGTAATATAATTTATATCAATCTATGATTCCCCTGATGTGGCGAACCACCTTCACTGAAAGGACCTGGCACAGGTTAGCAGGGTTTGTTTATTCAGATTGTGAGAATAGTCTGTGGCACACTGGAACAAAGCACAACAACTGAACACGATGTGTTATGGTGAAGCTCTATTTACGATGTGCTAAATGTTTTAAATAAGCATGCTAATTACTTTGGTTGTTAGCTTCTCATTTTGAGGATTCAAGCATTTGCTTGCTAATGGCTGTTTAATGACCTTAAGTTATCGGCTTGTCTACAGGCTTTCCCCCCAAAACAGAGAAGCATGTGTCACATTATAATATTGTATTATTGGCTTGCAGGGGGTATTTCCATTAATGTGTAGTAGATAAATACCCCCCCTATTCCTTTAATTACACAGTGGGGCAGATGGAGGGACCTCAGGAAGCAGTGAGCTGCAGTGAGACCTGGAGGACGTGGTGCGTGGCAGGATCGGTCCTCACGGGATAGCTGTCACCATGCAACATCCATCCTGACGCTCCAGTAACCAAGCTTTTACTGCTCATCTACCACAGCCTTTATCTTTTTCTCTCTTCTAACCCACCCCTTCTCTGTATATAAAAAAGAAAGCTAATCCATATTTTACAGTAAGGCTAATGTTGACGTAATAATTTATCAATAGTGGAATGTCATAGAAGATTTCTTTGGAACCTACAGATTTGGGCACGCACATATGCCATGTTTTTTTAGTGGCTGAGATTCAACAGGCATCTGATATTCTTAACACTTCATTTTATCTAGCCACTTTATTCCCACCTGCTGGAAGAGAGCTTACTCAAATCCAATCAAGCATTGAAAATAACAGAGGAAGACTGCGTCTGATCCTCACTACACAACAAAGGTTTTTTTTTAAAAGAACAGAAGCTCTGTCATTTCCAAACTCTTCTGTTTTATTTCTGCAATGCTTTGGTTTACCTTGTTTCATATCAGTAGAACAAATTGAAGTTTTTTGAGGTCAGTGCTGTACCCAGTGATGTCTTTAGCCACCCTACCCACTACAAAGGACAGCTGACCTAAATGGAAGAGGACAGTCCACCTGGCTGCATATTCCTTTGAATCGTTCCTTTTCCCATAAATTCCTAACTAACTGAATAAAGGAACTGGATTAACTGATCCTAAATTGACACACCCGATCGCTTCCTTGTTTTTATCATAATTTGATGAGAGCTGTCTATACGCGCGAGGTTCTGAAATCTTTGAGGCCCAACATTAAATGCTCCCCAAGCGGTTGATTCTTGAGTGATGTTGTGTCAAACCCATCCTCGACTTCTCAATAAGATGTTTTCCAAATGTCTTTAATTAACTCCTCCGCTTATGTATTCTCCTACATGCTTTGTTGTTGCTGCCGCTGTTTCTTTCAAATGTCAAGACAGTCCACGGTTCTGTTTAACTTGCCACGTCTTCCTTCCCCCTAAAACCCGCTCAGTGATCTCATTTATTAAATGTCATGTAGGGACTGCGCTGGCGCAGAGCGCACGCTGTCAAACCATGAAGCGCGCGGGCCTTCCGCAGGCGAAAACGCATTTAAGATACGGTCTGAAACGCCAAACCGATTCCGTCATCTTGCACAAACTGCAGGCAAAATATTGTAAACAATAGGGCGCGTTCCCTAAGTTATGTAGACAGCGCTATAGCGACATGCCAGCCTTGATCCCGAAAAAGACGCGCTGCTTATAAGGCGAGACAGGCGTGTAATAGCGCGCACAGCCTTTTTGTTAGTCGGTGTATGTTTGTGTCTCGTGCGTGTGGTCTTCCGATATTGTGCCATTTGGAGCACTATACAGTCGTTCGAAAGTTTGTAATAACTGAATCGATGGAGTTAAGGATTTTTTTTTTTTTTACAGTAATGTCCATTGGTGCATGAAGCATTTCGTGCTGCTTAAAATTGTCCTCGTTTCAGAAATAAGTGTCCACTTGAACAAAAAAAATGTTTGTTAATGTGTTCCTGGAGCCATTGATAAAGACTACAATCAGCTGCCTCCGTAATCCATTAGAACGTGGTATGCAAAGACAAATGACCTCCTGGCGCATTGATGGCGCGATGTGCCACCGGCGCACCCACATTTTTAAAGGAACGGAGCGTCGTACCCTTCCTCTCCCTAGAAGCAGGCAAAGCCCACCTGTACAATCCTTCTTCATACGAAGGCGGTGCTTTGCGGGACGTCACGGGCTTGTGAGGCGGTCCGTGCGCCGCGATTGGCAGACCGGAGACGCGCTCGTGCGCCGATGGGAAGCCGCGGGGAGGGCGGGGGGCGCGATGCTCAGCAGCCTTTGTGTTTCACTTCCAATATCTCACGCGTCAATAATTGAGCGCGGGAGCAGACGGAGCCTCGCGCTATGTGTTCAGCCGCGCGCCGACTAGACGAGGGCCTCGCTGCGTTCACAGCCTACTCGATAACGGAGTGAGGCGAGTTCTAGGAAAGGGAGAAGAGGATCTAGGAAAAGAAATCTCATAACTCCTCAGGCGGGTTCGGAGCAAAGACTAAACAAAGCTCTAAATAATAAAGAAAGAAAGAAAGAAAAAAATTGATTTTTTTTTTTTTTTTTTTTTTTTTTTTTTTTTAAACATCCACAACTGGAAGCACTTCATTTTCAGTGAGGGAAAGATCGGAGACGACTGTGCATTTCTGAAATAAAGTAGGAGAAGCAACTCCCATAGGAAGCTGAGAGAAGTGTAGATCTTTTGGTGAGGATCTGAAGTTGCAGTAATGTTGACGTTTGTGCTGGGCGCGCTGGCGTTAGTTTGCCTTGCGAGCGCGCAAAACGAGACGGAACCGATCGTGCTGGAGGGAAAATGTCTGGTAGTGTGCGACTCAAACCCAACTTCAGACCCGACCGGTACGGCGCTGGGGATATCGGTGCGCTCCGGAAGCGCCAAAATTGCATTCTCCGCTGTCAGAAACACCAACCACGAGCCATCGGAGATGAGCAATCGGACGATGGTCATCTACTTTGATCAGGTAACTTCATCAAAGGCTAATTACAAAGCGGGAAATATAATGGGACCGTTAGCGTTGAATGAATACTCTCTAAGCATGGCTGGTGAGAAGCTGCTGTGGCATTCCTTTGGTAGAAAGGAGTTGATCTGAGCTGTGACCCCTACAGCGTGTCCACTGATAATAAAATTCACATTTGAAGAGTGTGCTGATATGAGTAGAAAGCGTATGCCGGTTTTATTCCGGTCAGTGAGGCCAGTCTCATAAGCCTTTAAGTCTTTCAACGGCATGCAATTTCTTTTGACGAAATTTCCATTCGGTTTGCGAAGGCTTTCTTTTTAGACGTTTAAATCATTCGCTGTTCTCTCGTCTCGTAGACGTGTGAAACGGAAACTGTACTGTGTAACTCCCATTTTGTAGTTCTGTTCGCAATTTTCACACTCAGTTGTATTATCAGTAGAATTACATCTTGCGATTCTATTGCAATTGGCTCTTTGATTAGTGACTGCGTAATCGGGCTTGTAGCGCGACTCTTCATTCTCGGTCTGCGCTGCGTTTTCTCTTCCTCAGGTTCTCGTGAACATCGGGAGAAGTTTCGACGAGGAGAGAAGCAATTTCTTTGCCCCGCGAAAAGGGATTTACAGTTTTAATTTCCACGTCGTGAAGGTTTATAACCGTCAAACTATCCAGGTCAGTGGTTTTCTGTGCGCGCATCTGTCACATCTGTGTACATGCGTGCGCGTGTGTGTGCGTGTGTGTGTGTGTGTGCGTGTGTGTGTGTGTAGTCCTGACTGATAGTGGAGGAGATATTAATGCAATTTCACACTAATACAAACTAAGATTAAAGTAGATAACGATCACTGCTTATTCTAAAACGACGTGGAGAGACTGTTTTACCATCTTGCATAGCACCCGAATAAAAGTCCAAATTTGATATGGTTTTAAATACATAAGCCAAGCATTACGAGCACGAACTAATGGCTTCTACACCCTGTGTAGTGTTGTGCCTGTATGTCCAATGCGAAGTCATTTGAGATTCAGCCGGTCTCTGGCGTCGGGATCAGGGTCGTTACAGTAAGGTACCGGTACAAAAAAATGAAGACCGTCTATTTACGAGGGTTTTCACTTCCAATAGGCTACTTTAACACACTCCTATACTTAACAGAGGCTTCTCATAACGTTTGTGCCGTTGAAACATTTCAAGAAATATTTCATCCAGTCGATTTTTTTTTTTTTTTTTTTAAATTCATCTGACTGACAGCGTCGGGATGTAAAACTTTGACTAATTCAAACTTATCGTCGTATTTTTTTGCAGTGATTTGTGCGTTAGCCAGATCCGATTTGCAGTGAAATTAGTTAGGAAAGAACCCCTAACGCGAACACGGGCCAAAGCACGCAAGTCGTGAAGCGAGGCGTTTCAAAAAGAAGTGCAAATCAACGAATTAGTTTCAAATCCGCCCACCACCAGTGCGGCCAAGAAATAATCACGATCTGAAATAGAAATAGTCCATTTCTGTTTAAACGAAGAAGAAAAAAAGTCTCTTCCTAACGTTCCATGACTTAAAAAAAAAATAAAAAAACCCATACAAAAACATCGGACTAGTTTCACGAGCTTCAGGCTTTTGTGGCCGCACATTCCTTTACGCAAACTTGGCGCTCCAGCACATTTATAAAATAATACATTTGAGGAATAAATGACTGTGGCCTTAAAATGGAGGGCGGAGGTAGATAAGAGGAGTGTGTGGGAAAGACGGCCGAGCAATGGTTTAATTGTAGAGCTACAGGACTCTAAACCAAAGCTTTTTCTGATACTGGCTCATACTCTAAACCCAAACAGTACTTCCTTCATTTTACCAATCTATTTATGCATACTGTAGCTATTTGGAGGTTGTCAGATGCCTGGTCTTAGTATTTAATTCTGTTTGAGGTTCGCTAGTGACCAAACTGAGATATATAATACATTTTAATGCAGAACACAGCACTAATGGCAATATATTTTACCATTGTATGGTGGCAACATTTGGGATTTTCATTTATTTACCCGTAGTTGGATAATCTATGGGTAAATAAATGAAAATCCCATGTATTAACTACATGGATTTATGGATATGAATCATCAATCCAACTTGGTTTGATTGATGATTCTTATCCATAAATCCATGTTTTTTATAAAGGATATAAAACATATCAATAAGCATATAAATTTAATGAGCCTCTGGATGTACAATTGGCTAAGACTAGCTAACTGAAGTATAGAAACTACAGATAGTGACCACTAAGCTTTTAAGTTAGTCAATGATTAAAAGCACATTGCTCTACTGTCATTCATACACAGTGCACTAGAACATATATACAGTGTATGAATCTGATAAAACCCCAGGAAGCGAGAATTGCATGCATTGGCTATGAATAAAGCCGTATTTTCTTTTTTATGGCAGGCCATTTAAACTCAAGCATATAGTCATCTCAGAGTTGACAGGGCTCAAACAAAAAATAAGAACAAGTCCACAGAATGATGTTGCATGCATGTTATATACTCTTTAAAGTGTGTTATAACAGACCCTGCAGTAATTTGAACTCTTTTGCCTTCTAAATAGTTACTTAGAGTTCAAAGACTCTTCTTTGAAGTGTGTGAATCCATATGAAAGACAAGATTGTATAATGAGGTTAGCCAAATAAAAGCTCTAATGTTGTTAACTCTTTCAGTGTTATTTTAAGTTTAATCATCAAAATGCAAAACTAACAAAGTACAGTAATAACTCTTACAATAAGAATATAGTACAGAAATAAATTAATGGCCCAGAAGCTAAGTTCTTTAAAATTCAAAATGTAAGGTTTCTGGTTCAAACCCTATATGCTGCATAAAGTGGCTGGAAAGATGAAGATCCCAAAGCACATGCTTTTCTATGCAATGAGGTAGTGACATAATATGTTTCACTGTTGGGTTTAGAAGACGCTTCTATGATGGCATCTTACTGTTGTAAAAGGGTTCTTCCTTCACCACAGTTTTCACCTGAAAAAACCTGAATGAGGACACCTGCATTGCAGAACAGCTACACACCTGTTCACAAAATAAATATTGTAGGTATTTTGTAGGTTACCAGATTTATTCGATCTGTCTTAATGGCGATCTTCCATAGAATTAGGCTGAGACTTAAATAAATCTTAAATCAATAGGAATTGACCTGTGTGCCCATGGAATGTTTAATGCATAAAGGCTCATTAAACTCTTCCTCAAAATGGAATATGAATTAAGCCAAACCACACAATGTAACCGAGGGAAAATAAAGAAGCCCTCCTCTGTAACTCACAATATCTGGATCTGTGAATGGATACATACTGTAAAACAATATTTGTCTTCTCGAAGTCAGTGTCAGCCATTATGTCTGTCTAAGTTAGGGAAAGAGAAGTGCTGAGGATGATTGTCAGGGCCCCTGTCACTGTGCTGCTGTTATCCAGACTAGAAACTATGTGTCAGAATCTGTCTGTTCTGCTAAATGCTAAATTATACTAAGTGTGAAGACCCAATCAGGACACTTCTGTCTATATTCTCTCTCCTAATTGGGTGCTTTAGCGTTAATGAAGCGGCCTGAATGGACCTGACATCATGCTCCAACCACTTCACTATTTGCTCCGCCATGTAATTGCTGCTGATGGGAACAATTGAATGCATGTCTTTTTGCCAACGGGGGTTACAATGACTGGGCCTGAAATTTTAAGACAGTCCATTTTTCTTTGGAGAGAACCAGTCATTCAGAAACAGTGGCTGTTCCATACGTCTTTCAACACTGCTATTAATGTATGTTTTATTCTGTCACAGTTTTGGCATGGCTATTATGTATTAATAGATCCATTGTATCACTGTGGTACAAGACATTAAATTGGCTTTTTACTAGATTTTATATTGCATCTGCATCTTTATTGTTTGTGTATGAATGTGTAATCTGTCAGCCTGGAATTACTCCAGTCCACTCACATCTCACACACATAACTCTGGTCACTGAGCAAGTATCATGTTATTTATCTCTGTCTCTGTAAGAGTCCAACACAGAGCACAGTCACATGTAAAACCTTGTTGCAATTCCGTCCTCTCCTTATGGCTCACAAAAACAGCGGTCAGCTTTAATGCTCAACTATGGGTTCTAATGCTGAGCCATTGACTAGCTTCAAAAACGGAAAAAGTGTATGAATGAGAGTTACTGAATGCAGAGGTGAAGGTCAATCCATCTCTTAATTTTATGTTTGGCCTGGAACACTACAATAAGTGTATCTCATAAAGTTGGAATGTTGTGTCTTTTTGCTTTATGGTAGTTTATATTTGGAGAGGAAAAAAGCTTTTTCACTGCTTATATTTTTTCGAAAGATAAACTGGGAACTACAAAGAAAAAGGAAATAGAGAGAATATGTGAGTCTGTGTGTGGGACATTATAAAAGCAGGCATCTTGCCTATAACCTGTGTTGCAGGTGAGCCTCATGCACAACGGGTGGCCGGTGATCTCAGCCTTTGCTGGAGACCAGGACGTGACGCGTGAGGCTGCCAGCAATGGTGTTCTGATCCAAATGGAGAAAGGCGATCGCGCCTACCTCAAGCTGGAGCGGGGCAACCTGATGGGCGGCTGGAAGTACTCCACCTTCTCTGGCTTCCTGGTCTTCCCCGTGTAGATGAGAGGCTCGCCACGTAGGGACTATTGCTCTTCAGCTCACCAGCTTGGGGGACTGTGGCGATAGAGTGAGAGATGATGAGAGGGATAGGATGTGTGTGAGAGATATAGAGAAGGAATTTAAAAAAAGAGAGAATTAGTGTGGCTAGCACTTTGACACGCCCGCTCCGCTGCTTGACTACAGCTCTGGACAGCCAAAACTTTTTTATTATCCCTATGATTACAATAATTAATAATTAACAATGAAACTATAGAGACTATTGCCCTTCTCCTCATGCATATCCTCATTTACATTTTCATCTGCTTTAAAGAATGTCTGTCATCAGACAATTAAGGAATGTTAGTGATAAAACTCACTGCACCTCAACCTCCACCTCCCCCTGATCACCCACCTCCATTAAGTCACATTTTTCAAACTTACTCCTCATATGTGCACATTTCTCGTCTTTCTCTCCATACAATATCTCAAACGCCGATCTCAATTGTTCAAACATCAATCCCTTATGCTGTTTCCGTCAGTTTTGATGGGTACTTTCTCTCGCTCTTTTCGCCTCTGCTATTCTCCTCTCACCGAGAGGAGGACACATCTCAGTCTGTCATGCCTGGAGAATATCCAAACTACTCAAAGTGACTCTTACTGTATACTGGATATATACAGACATATAAAAACGTAAAATTTCTATATGATATAATCTATGACTAAATGAATCTGGTTGATCTGTATTTCCGTATTTCATTGTTAATAATAGTGATTGTGTGTGTGGATCATAAGGCTGCTGCCCAGTTACCAATGCTTCTTGTTTTCGTTTCGGTCAGAAATGTGGGTACAATTAAGCTATATCAGAAATACTATAAAGTAATTTTATTATTATTGACTGTAAGATATATGTGAATATTAAGCAGACAATACCCTTCCTTTTATTTATCAATCAATTGATTTAATGATTGTTTTTTATTTGCTTTGATCCAATAAAACTTAAATGGTAATTTTTATTTTTCTTAATCTGATTCAGTTTTTTCTCTGAAGGCTCAAAGAGCTCATTATGCATACAGTTCTCATATTTACTAAAAAAGCTTATATGTGTGTGCACGTGTGTGTGTGTGTGTGTCTATGAATGAGACAGTGACACTCTGTTGCTCTCTGTCAAGGGTAGATTTCTCTATTCCCAGTGACATGAAATTTCTCTGCTTGGTCTCTTTCTCTCTCTCCTGCTCTCTCTTTCTCTCTGTCTTTCTCTCTCTATCAGGTGATAGAAAGTTTTTCTCCTTTCTCTCTGTTGCACTCAAGACATTAATGAGCTCCTAGGGGAAAATTAGTGCTTGCATAATAAGCAAACTCCAGTGTTTACACAAAAAAATCAACTTGTGTTCATCTTTATTTCTGTTTTTCTTTGTTTCTGTTATCACTCCGTTACCCCTCGTTTCTCTTACCACTCTCAGTACTTCATGCCTTGAGGCAGAATGTTTTTGTTTTTTTTTGCCATAAGGTCTGATTCATTCCACATTTGTGAATCATATGGTTTGAATTATTGTGACATTTCAGGCATTGATCTCATTGTCCACCCTGTCATTTGGATGAGCTTGGTTTCTCTATTTCACTTCTCAATGATCCACAGTGTTTGGTCAATGGTCCAGCTAAAAATGCCTATCTGTCTTGGAGAACAATGGCAATGAGCTTAATCTGAAGTTAAGGAACAGAGAATGGAAAAGAGTGAAGAATGACATGAATGAGCATGTCTCTCTAACAACCAACACACTGTGTTTGGTCAAAGGTCCGGCTAAAGATAGCTATCTGCCCTGAGGAATGCTGGCAACAAGCTTAAACAGAAATTTAGGGACCCTGGAAAGGAAGAAATTAAATAAAGTGAAATGAAGATGAGCACAGAGAGGCCTTTAGTGAACTAATGTTGCCTCTAGTGCCAAGACACTTTTGTTTTAGCAAGCGCTGATACATTGAAGGCTCACCATGATCCAGGCTGTCATTGCCCTGCTGGATGTTGAGAGAGTTTGTACACAAGCCCCAGCATTGATGCATGGTGTGTAGTCATGGGGTAGGGTGTGTTAGTGTCATACACCGGAAGAAGGAGAGTATTAGACCTGTGCTGTCAATATCAGCCTGTGTCTGGGCAGCGCACTCCTACTGAGAGGCCCTCATTAGGACCCAGCCATCCATCTGAGGAGCAAATCGGAACAAGAGTCGACAGGCTGGCAAGGCATGAAGACAGAGACAGAGACAGCAACAGAGAAGAACAGGTTTTCTTTTTTTTTTCCCATCTCCGACAGGGCTGATGAAGCTGATGGGACAGATAATGGTAATGTATGAATGTGAGATGCTCCAGGAACAATGGTCTACTGCTTCTTTTAACCTTCCACTGCATTTCTTACATGCCAGTGTATTTTTGATTTCTTCATCTGCTAAGGGCAGTGTTTTTTTCCCCGCAAAGCAAGAGGGCCCTTTGTTGAATGAGCCAAAGTAAATCCTGATGCACGTTGACCCCCTGGCAAAGCACAATTTAGGTTATTAGACACAAGTCATTGTGTCTAATAGTATGTATACAGAGTTTTTAAATGTAATCAAATAAATCGTTCACATTTGTATGTAGGGCTACACTCTCAGAAAAAAAGATATGAAACTGTACCTTTTCTTGTCACTCAAATGGTACCATAAAGAGAACATCTTTTGTACCTTTAGTATGTATCTTTTACCTGAAAATGTGAATATAGTGTACCTTAATTAAAGGTACATAATTAGACATTAAGGATCACTGTTGTACCTTTTAATTTACTTCTAAACTTTAAAGGTATACTACATGCACCTTCCCAGGTAAAAGATGCACACTAAAGGTACGAAAGATGTTCCCTTAAGGGTCCCACCCCAGTGACAAGAAAATGTACAGTTTAGTAAAGTTTTAGTACCCAGAGAGTGTACAATTTTGATATGTAAGCATTTCTCTATAAAGCAGTGTGAAACTGTAGGCCTATTACAGTACCATTTGTTATTACCATAAGCCCTGCTATGATTCACATTTCCATGAAATTATAGTGCTGGAGCTCCGCTTGCAGTTCACATAAACCAAAGTGCTCGGCGAGCGCCTAATTATGAAAGCGCAGCCTAGCCTACACATTAACACTAGTAATGTGTCGTTCGCGAACGAGTCGGCTCTTTGAGCCGGCTCGCATATGTCTCGCTTCTTGCTGTTTTTACATACATATTTAAATAGATGTAATAACAAACACAATGCAAAGAATGGTTGTTTCGGTTAATTAGAAGGTATAGTAAAATTAAATTTTATTTAAGCGATAGATAGGCAACAACTTTGGCTGGTTTTGAGGAAAGAACTGACTTGAGCCCTTTGGGAGTCGAAAGAGTCGGCTCTTATTGATGAGCTGAGCGGATTGAAAAGAGCCGAAATGAATTACTAATTAAGGCGACAGTGTTGCTTTTTGCGGTTATAATTGCTTTATAGCCTTCATGTCCTTCATGTTTGCGCAGAATAATTTATTGTTCTTCCACTGAAAAATAAGCCGCTCAAACCCTCTCCATGTTTCTCGCTTTTATATGCACGCGAACGGGGTTTAAGAGCTTAAATATCTCAACCCGGATCCACAGAGAACCGTCGTGAAACGAGTTAATCTCGATTGCATTTGTTAGCCTGAGTTCCCGACTACATTTCAGCTGAACAAAACCAATGTTAAAGCCTGCTTATAGGGTATAACTAACTTCTTCAAAATTCATAAACTCAGCAAGCTGAAGCCACATTCGTCATTTAGTAATATATAGAGTGTATTTTAATAACAATTGCCAATGTTTAATGATTCACCTGCTAAGTTTAATTAGAGTCTTATTGACACAAAATTATATTTGAAAGCGAACATTTTGCAACAACAAATTGTCGTCTGCAGTCTAGTTATTGTTTTTGTTTTGTGCTTCATTAGCTATTTGATTGAATTGTTGGGCATTCTAATTGCTAAAAATGATTTAGACTTTATGGATCACTAAAATGGGGGAAATTACAAATGGGAATTAATGAAATGCAACAGAAAATGACACAGCAGGCTGCAAAAATTAGTTTTAATTCATTACACTCCCAACAAGAAGCTGTCTTCAATCGAAGCATAAGAATCAAAACAGGCTTTTTGTACAATTTTTAAGGACCTTTTATTTAATCACTTTTTTTCTTTGGCGGGTCTGCTGTTTAACATCCTCCTTCGCCATGTAAACAAGACTTTAGTTAAAAAAAAAAAAAAAAACTACAATAAAATAAATAAGGGAATTGAAATGTTACAACTTGCCCCATTGATGGGGTTAATTGTAACATGCAGAGGGAAAGTTGGAACACTGCGTAGGTTGGTTTAAAAGTTGCTTTAAAGTATATTTGTTTGATACAATTTGCTATGCTACTAGCCGAATAAAATGTTCAGTACAACTATTGATAATATTTCAGAGATCTATGTTTTGCCATCATACGATAGACTTCTTACTTTGTCACATATCGTCGATCTACACTGGGGTCTCCACGGTTCAGACCACCAAGAAGCTGCATCGTCAGACACGTTAATCAAGACTACAACCATTTATCTGAAACAATGTGTGAAAATGATAGAATATTTCTAATTTCTCATGTTACATTATGTGATTTAGACTTGCAGAAACACATAGACATAATCTGATGAATAAATCAGATTGCCAATCAATAATATTGATGACAAGCTATGATCATTCTATACATTTTAGTTTATTAAATTAAATCATATTTAAGTTATTTGGACACCTCTGATGCTGCCATCTCTAAAATCTCCCTGGGCACTCCCTTATCTGTTGTCCTCTTTCTACTCTCATCTGGGATAAAGATAAGTATGTTGTTCACAATTATATTTTTATCATGTTTATTAAATATAAATTTTCTATTATGTGTGGGTAGCTTGTGTACAGTTATTTCTTAAATTTCTTGGCGATACCATCAACAAAACACTTCCAATTCGACTAGCAGCATGCCTACTGGTAGGTGGCATAATTCTGACACGGTGTTACAATTAACCCCGCTTGGTACAGACTGGATGTTTGCTTATATAGCCATCTCTGCTAGCTAGAGAGATAAATGAAAACATGCTAACTGTTAGTCAACAGGACCCTAATTAAAATCATATACATTTGGATTCTTTGACATGCACCAGAAACACAACAATCGAAAAACACTTCCGGTAAAAATATTCACTTTCGGGTATTTAAAAACTGTTTTAACGCATCTCCGAAAGATTTGCTCCGATTCCCGCAGCTTTCTGCGCAAACGTAGAGTGGGTGATTGTCACAGTACCTCAGAGAGAACCATATTAAAAAAATCCATGTTTCTTTGTACCCCACGTTAGTTTGTTCCCTGCTCTCCCCTATACAGTGGGGTCCAAAAGTCTGAGATTACATTGAAAATCTGTGATTTTTTTTTCATTGTCACTGTATGGCACTCTAAAAAGCTTTGCCTTTTGCCAAAACTGGATCAGTCGTATCCAAAGCACGATCAGAAGAGCAATACATAAAGCTTTGTTCACTGAGAGCGAGAACAGCAACTTCATCACAGATACAGAATGTACTGAATAAAGAACGAGAGACTCCAATCAGCAAAAAGTATGGTCAAAAGAAGGCAAGCTAGTAGTGGTCTCAAAGGACGAGTAGCGTCTCTAAACCACTTCTCAGGAAGGGAAACGAGGCTAAACGCTTGGC
>JAOUQW010000034.1:21254425-21266434 GCA_028565825.1 Olivaichthys viedmensis | reverse complement strand
CTGTGCCTTTTTATAGTCTGGTCTGATAATACTATCCACGTTCCAAACTGCATACTACCGTATTAAATAGTATGTCAATACACCATTGGTGTCATTACTATTTAGGCATACTACTTAGTGCACATTATGCGGTTTGGAGTCATGAATTCTCTCTGAATGTGCATTGACTTGGCACTTGGCCGTGAGATTAATCTGCGGTGGAGAAAGGCACAGCACAACCCACATTATGAAAAGTTCTTCCGCAAATAGCTTGCTGTAACGGCGGACGGGAGGCGTGAGGCGGGTACAAGCGCAATGCCGCTTTTAACAAATAAACAGACTGAAAGTGAATAAAGCAAACATGGACAAAACAATCAAAATGATTACATGGCAGGTAAGAATGGAACACATCTAGGAATAGATACAGGTAATCTTTCACCCTGAGATATGGAAACAAGGGGGTACATATACACACATTAATAACAGACTAACAAGGAACAGCTGGAAACAAACAAGACATAGGTGAAACAACTCGGGGGTGAGACAAGGTGGAAACACGAAACAGAAACCAAAACATAAAGCACATGGCGCTCGTCGCCATGGCAACCTCAAAGCACGGCCAGTGCGGGAGTTCGTGGCGGCGAGCTCGTGACACTCGCAATAGCGTTTTTCTACCAGAGAGGGCAAAATTCCAAAATCGTACATCCTGTAGCTTTAAGTTTTATGTTAATTATTATTACTTTTTTCCATTAATTTTGTCTCTTTTGAGTTTTTTTACCATGAAGATTTTGGATTGTAAGTTGGGGCATTGCCAGTATTTGAGGGAGAGGCTGGGAATATATGAGACTGACCGAGGTGGGGTGTTTAAACAATGTTCAATTTGACTGTATATTGTACACTTTTCATACCTAAAAACAGTAAAAATAATTGATCACAAAAAGTACTCTTGGAAGAACTGAAACTTCAGTGTTTCTTTAAGGTTTGATTGAATCTGCAGTGCTAATGGAGCTGAGCAATTCATTCCACTTTTTTTTATAACTTCCAGTAAAAAGAGTTTGGCTTTTAACTTAGTACCACATGGTGGTGGTATCACCATGTGCCATTCAATTGGAGACCTTAGTGATCAGGATGGCCCTGACAAGTCCTAATGAGTGATTCCATGTAGGTGAGTGAAGCTTCATTGGTCACTCTGTGGGCCGAGCAGCAACAGGAAGCCAGTGAAGTGAGATGAAGAGGAGTGTAACATGTACACGTTTTAGTTGACTGAAAACCAGATGTGCCGCTGCATTTTGGATCATCTGCAGTGGTTTATAACAGCAACTGGGGAGTATGCAAGATTTGGAGGAAGAAATCAGATTGGGTAATTATGCCTTATTGGTGTACCTGTTCTTTAGGTCTGAGACTCAGTCAAGTGTGTTGCCATGGCACCTTGTACTTCCAATCTGTTTGCCTGCATTTGAGTAACAGCTCTATTGATTAGAGCTCTATTGTCTATTGACCCTGAGAATAGAGACTGCCGCTCTCTGAAAGAGTTGCTTTAGGACTTCTCTGTGCTTCTGCTTAAATAATAATTGCCTGTTTGTTTTCTCACAGACCTTTCACATCTATAGTATGTTGGAATAATTTCGCTTTTGCATATCCTGACCACATGTTTCATCATGATGCCAAACTGGTAGCTATAAGTTTTCCTTATTTGTAGGCTACATAAGCCACACAACACCAAGGATAGCAAGCATGTCTTGGCTGATAGACTGCATTTGGGTTAATAGCAACATTTTGGAAATTTCTGATTTTTGGAGAACTATTAATTGAAAGTCATGATAGTTAGCTGATGAGTTGAATTGGTGGTATATTAAAAAAAAAAAAAGCTGCAGTGCAGTGTTGTAGCCCCATAGAATAACCCTTCCCTGATTTAAAGGTTTGTTTTCACAATCTTGTCATAATCTACGATTTTACAGTTAGTTCTTCTATAAAATATTCATTGTTATTGATTATACATTAGGTTTTAATGAAAATCACTACTTATTGCAACATAATGTTCATTTTCAGCTCTCTCTGTACACTGGTTATTTACAACCTGGGGTTTGAGCCACAAAGCTCTGGTCTCTATATCTCTGTCTAGTCTTCCCAGGGGAGTTGTTGTGATGAGAAATAAAGTGGGAATTTCTTCAGTTTGTTTTCCCCTATGCAAGTTTGGCAACCAATTTCTGTTTGTGCGCAACTCTGACAGATATCATATCAATTCTCTGTTTGAGTGACAGCTCGTCTCATTTTCTCACAAAGCCTGAAACCAGATGATGGTGCATATGTGTGTGTGTGTGTATGTACATGTAGCTTTGTAGAGAACAAAAAGAAAATCTCATCTTATAACAGCATATTTTTTACTTTTTTTTTCTGTGTGATGCTTCCCTTTAAAGTGTATATATTTTGCGGGATTTTGAAAGGTATTACCTTGTCTTGTGTGATTTTGTTCTTCAGCCTGTCAATTTATATCAATCTGAGTGTGTGTTCTTCAATGGGCTGTCAAAGGAGGGTGAGGCAGAGTGGGGTTTAGTCTGTGGCTCTGTTCTGGGGGGAAAGGCAAGCATAAGGAAGTGTGCATTTGCTGGATTCCTTACACCAGCCTGTCAGTATCACTGAGAATTACTGCCAGCCCTCTCACTCTCTCTAGCCTAGATTAGTGCCATGCACGCAGCCATCGAGCTGTGCGATTGTGCAATGATTATTCCTAATGGGCAGTGATTTGTCGTGGCAGGGGTGCTAGTGTTTTTATAATTGACTTCAGATCAGCCTGATGCGGAGCAGGAGAGACAGATGTTGTGGCTCATTGTGGCTTGTTGTGCTTGCCAAGGAGAATTTTGAACAATCCCTGCACCTGTGTTCCGCCATCTCCATTTACATATTCTCCCTGTCAGAATGCTCTAGGATGTTTTCACTTATAGTGTATGATACGTTTGATATACAGGGCCTAAGTGCAGTTCCTTTCTAGTGTCTGTTTCTAATTGTGTTGGCTTTATAGTCAACTTATCACTGTTTTGCTGTGCTATTGGTGTCAGCATAGATTTAACATGGCAACAACCTAACGTGTAAACCGAATTTCTTTCACAAATGAACCATTGATTAATGTCCTACATGCATTTTTTTTTTTTTTTTTAATCTTTTTTGCTAAATTCAGTGAGATTTTAATATCCAAAATTACAGAACAAAAACTTGCCCTATTATTATGTGAAGTGTTCCAGGACTAATGATACTAGAAGTTTGTGCCTATATTTAAGGATAATCTGAGCCTGATTGAATTACATCAGCATGTAACTCTTATTAAATTATTATTCAGTTATTCATCTTAAAGAATGTTATTCAATAACTATCATGAATTATTTAGTAATTATAGTGAAACTAATAGGAAATGGCATGTAGTTAACAACAGTGAGGAAAGTCTGCACCATAGACTAAAGAGCTTCTCTTACTGGTTAATAGAATTCCAGATTTATTTAAAGTACTTCCTCCAGAGGCTAAAATGAAATAGTGAGATAGAGGTGTGGAGAAGAGAGCAATAGAGACAGATAATCTGTTTAGGAATGACATGGGCCTGGCCTTCTGTTCTCACTCTTTCAACACTGCCTGATGGCTTCAGCCAATTTCTCTTCAGAGTGGTGGTCTACAGGAATAGCTGGAGTGGAGTGCATTTCGCAGGGAACTCACACCAAATCCACAGTTCGATGAAATCCTGATTAGCCCCATTATATTTCAGTGCACCTTTAATAACAATCCTGTTTATTTTACAGGTCCATTAGAAGTATTCAGATAAGCACATGCTGCCTTTTAGAAGGCAAAATGCCTGGCCTAACTATACCTGCTGTTAAGGACAAAAGCTCTATGTTCATTCTTATTCAAGCATTTATACCTTTCAAATGATATTTTTTTGGCTCCATCATTCCAGAAAAGCATCAATGAAATATTGTAAAGCTAAGTTACTCGTCAGCTCATTTTGATGACTCCTGTGTTGGTAATATGGGGGGATGTGTGTGTGTGTGTGTGTGTGTGTGTGTGCGCGTGCGTGTGTGTGCGCATTACTGGCTCCTAGGATGTAGCCTATAAAAATCGCTTATTTTGCCAATTAGGCGGCTGCAGCACTGTGGGGAAGCTGGCGATAAATAATGCACCCGTGTCATAGAGTCAGCCACTGTAACCTTTTTCTAGTTCTTTAAAGTGCCATTTTCAATGAAGCCTCATCTCCATCATTTAGTGCAAAGAGAGAGAGCGAGAGAGAGAGAGAACGAGAGAGAGAGAGAGAGAGAGAGAGAGAGAACGAGAGAACGAGAGAGAGAGAGAGCGCGAGAGAGAGAGGTGGATGGTGGAAAGACAGAATTATATGAGCGTTTCATACATGGGGATCAAGCCTCTCCACTTTCTCCTTGTCATCTACTCCTTTCACTAAAAAAATGTGGAGAAGGAAAAGTGAAATGAGAGAGAAATGATCATGCTTTCCAACAGTGCAGTTGTTCTAGAGACAGAACTGACAGATCAGAGAGAGGAAGAGAGAAAAGTAGAAAAGATAGGATTCAGAAGAGAGAGTGGGAGGACTAAAAAACAGGTTTTTAATTGGTTTTCCTTGATTGCTCATTCATTACGATTTGAAAGGAAGAATTCCTGTTGCACTGCAATGTTGTCTTTCAACCTAACATAAAAAAGAAAAGCAAGACATAAGTTAGATTGAAGACCCTTGACTTTTGTTGAGCGATTAATAACTCACTGGAACCTGAGAGGTGTAAATTCATTTTTGTAACCCACTTCTTGATTGTTCATAACTACCAAAAGCAGTACTGTAATATTGGTACTCACATACACACACAAAGTAGGATCCAAAAGCAGTTTTTATTGTTTTTATTGTTAAACACAAGTACAAAGTACAGGCAGAGTAAGCTGGGTGATCAAACAGAAGACAAACAAAACAAAGGGAACAGGCAAAATACGTAGTCGAGAAAACAGGCAATATAGTCGGAAACCAGAAATCCAATGTGCAAGAGAAACACTCAGAATTATCATATGGAATATGGGCAAGACTTTGCAAAGTGTCCGGGTAAGTGAGCTGTATAAATAGTGAAAGTGATGACTGTGAAATGTGCAACAGGTGTGTGAACTGTGAATCGGAAGTGTTAGAACTCCGAAGACTGAGACCTCTGGTGGTGTGGGGTGGTAGTGTCAGTGGAGACCGTGACAGAACCCCCCTCCTATGGCCGGCTCTTGACGACTGTGCGCGCCTGCGCCGGGGCCGGCCCCTGGGCCTCAGGGCAGGTCGACTGGGGTGATTGTGGTGGTACTCCTGGATGAGAGCAGGGTTCAAGATGTTGTCAGTCGGAACCCACGATCTCTCCGGCCCATAGCCTTACCAGTCCACCAAGTAGTACATCCTCCTACCCCGGCACATGGAGTCTAGGAGCATCCTGACGCTGTAAGCAGGCTGTCCGCCCACGTCCAGTGGCAGAGGGGGTTCGTCCACCGACCTGGGAATGGTAATGAACAGGTTTGAGGAATGAGACATGGAATGTGGGAGAAATGCGGTAGTATGAGGGTAGTTGTAACCGGTAGGAGACACGGGTTACCTGACAGATTATTTTAAAGGAGTCAATAAAATTGGGACTTTTTTGATGGGAGTCTCAGTCTCAGGCTCTTGGTGGATAGCCATATGCGTTGTCTGGGTCTGAAGTGAGATGTGGGACAGCGCCGACGATCCACCTGGGTTTTTTGATGTCGGATGGCTTGTCGGATTTGCATGTGAGTAGCAGCCCAGGTCTCTTCACTCTTCCTCATCCATTCGTCCACCGCGGGATTATTAGAGGGGTCGCCAGACCAGGGGGAGTGGGGACTGGTAGTCCAAGACGCAATGGAATGGGTGAGTCCAGTGGAAGCATTAATGAGGGAGTTCTGAGCATACTTGGCCCAAGGGAGATAGCGGCTCCAATCTCCCTGGGATGAACTGCAGTAGAAGCAGAGGAACCTGCCCACCTCCTGATTGAGCCTTTCGACCTGGCCATTGGCTTGTGGATGTTATCCATAGGTAAGGCTGACGTTGATATGTAGTTGCTCACAGAACGCGTGCCATACATGTGACGTGAATTGTAGGCCCCTGTCGGACACTATATCCTCTGGGAGCCCATATAATCGGAAAACCTGGTGGAACAAAAGTTCTGCTGTTTCCAGTGCTGTGGAGAGTTTGGGTAAGGGGAGCATCCGACAAGCCCTGGAAAATCTGTCGATGATGACAAGGATGGTAGTATGTCCTATGGATGGTGGTAGATCGTTGACAAAGTATACCGCTAGGTGTGTCCATGGCATTTCGGGAACAGGGAGAGGTTCCAGGAGGCCGTATGGAAGATGTCTGTTTTGGACTGGGCACAAATGGTGCATGCATTGACGAAGTGGTCGACATCTAATCTCAGGCCACCAGTACTCGTTCGTGATGAGCCACCAAGTGCGTTGCTGTCGGAGGTGCCCAGAGGTGAGTGAGGAGTGCACCCACTAGAGTACTTGGGGTCGTAGAGCTCGAGGTACATACACCCGATTGGGTGGACACCCTTCTGGGGATGGTTCGTTGCAGGAGGCCTGTTGAATTGCCTCCATGATTACCCCATCGGATGGGTGCCACGATGCAGGTAGGGGTGATTATGTGCTCTGGGCAGCTGGGTGCGATGGAAGTTTCATAGATACGTGACAAGGCATCAGCTTTAGTGTTCTTGGAGTCCGGGCGATAGGTGAGGGTGAGCCGGAACAGAGTAAAGAATAGGGCCCACCGGGCTTGACAGGAGTTTAGACGTTTGGCAGTCTTAATATACTCAAGGTTCCAGTGATCGGTGAGCACGAGAAAAGGATGTTGAGCCCCCTCCAGCCAGTGCCTCCACTCCTCGAAAGTCAATTTGATGGCCAGTAGTTCCTTATTCCCCACATCATAATTTCATTCTGTGGGGTTAAGTTTATGCGAGAAAAGGGCATAGGGATGTAACTTGAACTTTGATTCTACCCTCTGGGACAGAACAGCCCTCAATCCTGTATCGGACACATCCACCTCCACTACAAATGGTAAGGTGGGGTCAGGATGGCGTAGGACAGGAGCAGACATGAAGCGTCGTTTCAAGTCCTGAAAGGCTTGAGTGGCATCCTCAGTCCAAGGCTGTCGCTTACTCTTGGTTTTAGTGAGGTGAGTGAGTGGGGAATTGAATCCTCGGATGCAGTGTCGATAAAAGTTGGCAAACTTCAGGAATCTTTGCAATTCCTTCAGGTTAGAGGGTTGAGGCCACCTGAGGACTGCCTTGACTTTCTCATCACTCATCTGAACCCCTCCTTCGGGCAGGACATAACCAAGGAAGGAAACTTCTGACTTGTCGAATTCGCATTTTTCTGCTTTCACATAGAGGTGATGGGTGTAGAGACATTGGAGGACTGTGCGGGTTAGGTGGACGTGTTCCGCCATAGTTTTTAAGTAAATGAGAATGTTGTCGATGTAGGTGACCACTCCCTTACCCAGTAGGTCCCAAAGTACCTCATTGACTTAGGCCTGATAGACTGAGGGGGCGTTAGTGAGCCCATACGGCATGGCGGGGTATTCATAGTGCCTCCTGGTGGTGATGAATGCCGTCTTCCACTCGTCACCTTCTCAGATACAGATGAGATTGTTTGCACTCCTCAGGTCCAGTTTTGTGAAGAGGCGTGCGCCTCGGTGAAGCTCAATCGTGGAGGGAATGAGTGGCAATGGGTATCGGTACTTCGTTGAGCCCCTGAAAGTCAATGCATGGTTGAAGACCCCCGCTCTTTTTTTCCACGAAGAACCCAGTGGCCGCGGGAGACGTGGAGTGGCGTATGTATCCGTGGTGAAGAGCCTCCTCAATGTATTCTTCCATGGCTCTCTGTTCTGGTTCAGACAATGGATACACATGACTGCATGGGGGAGTGGAGCCAGGTAGGATCTCAACTGCACAGTCCCATGTTCGGTGAGGAGGCAGTTGGGTGGCCCTTTTCTGGTTGAAGACCTCTGCCAGGTCTCGATATTGTGCCGGAATGTTTACTGTAGGTTGCTGATTGGGGATCTCAATCCGGGTGGCCCTACAGGAGAGAGTGAGACACCGTGAATGACAACCACAACCCCACTGGGTCAGTTCTCCTGATGCTCGGTCATGCATGGCTAACCAGGGATAGCATAGCGCAAAGGTGTTTTCAGGAGAAATAATAACAAAGAGGGAGATGGTCTACTCATGGCATGCTCCTATGCGCAGCGTCACTGGGATGGTCTGATGAAGTACGCGCCCTTTAACAATGGGATGGCCGTCCAGAGCTCGTACTTGGAGTGGTGGTGTGATGGGATAGTGGGGATCTGGAATTCCTCGATGAGCTGATGGCTAATGAAATTTCCAGCGGTTCCCGAGTCGATTAGTGCTGAAACACAGAATATGATACCCATGTTACCACTACCGACAGAGGGAGAGATCTATTCTCAAATTGAGCACAGAGAGTGGTACTCACCATTGAGGCCCCAGCTGAGCTGGGGTGCAGAGGACAGGTGAGGTGAAGATGACATTGCTGACCACAATAGAGGCAGAGATGTCATCTAATTCTCTGTTGGCGTTCCTCCATGGTGAGCCGGGACTGGCCTAGTTGCATGGGTTCATCCTGTGCCACCATGGGAACCGAGCATGAGTGGAAACTTGCGCTGGGTGTCCTCCGTCCCTGAGCAGGTTATCTAGCGAGATAGATAGCTGAATGTATCTCTTGAGGAAGAATATGTCACCCCGACATACCATCTCCGTCTAGAGTTCCGGTGGTAGTCTTTGGCGTTACATGGTAAGTAACGTGGGTTCACTCCATCCGCTACCAGCTGCGATTGTGAGGATCGATGGCATAATCTGGTTGCTGGATTTCACCGAGAAAAGAGCTTGGATCCTGGCCTGCTGCCAGATGATCGAATATGGTGAGAATGCTACTCTTCTGGTGCCAGAGGGCGATAGCCCACTCCTTAACCTTCCCGGTTAGCATCGACATCACAAAATGGATCTTGTCTGTGTCGACTGCGAATTGATTCGGGTGGTGTAGGATGTACAATGCGCATTGCGTCAGGAAGCTCTGACACTGGTTAGCTGAGCCGTTGTAGAGCCTGGGTATGGCTACGTATGTAGCTCCGGAAGGACTACTCGCGGTGGTCGGTGCTTCGGGAGCTCCGGGAGCCGTGGAGGAGGAAGCCTGAGACAGGCACTGCATTAACTGGAATAACTCCTCCATGCATCCTGACGCACCATGCGAGAGTCGAACTCCGCTGGAGCCATAGCAAGCCGAAGTCTTCTGTAATACTGGTACTCACGTACACGTGAACTGTGAACCGGAAGTGTTAGAACTCCGGAGACTGAGACCTCTGGTGGTG
This sequence comes from Olivaichthys viedmensis, assembly GCA_028565825.1. Taxonomy (NCBI): domain Eukaryota; kingdom Metazoa; phylum Chordata; class Actinopteri; order Siluriformes; family Diplomystidae; genus Olivaichthys; species Olivaichthys viedmensis. Next base: position 21,257,049 of record JAOUQW010000034.1, on the reverse strand, counting down.
CGGGGTGGTAGTGTCAGTGGAGACCGTGACAAGTACTGTGTAATCCTAAACAATTAAACTATTATCACTCCCCCATACTTAGTCGTGCAAGATGGGATTTTTAAGGATTCCTTTTTATTATTATTTTTTTTTTTCTTTCTTGTTTTCTATTCGTTTTTTGTTTGATTCTCTTTTAGTAGTGGCCTAATTAATCCATGAAAATGTATACTGCTAACAGTTTCATGGTCACCCGAAGAGGATAATAATGTGAGCAGAGAAATCAGCAACAGCAGAGCATCCCATACAAAAAGCTTTAGTAAAGTATGAACTTTTGCGTTAATTGTTTAGAATTATGCATAATGCTTCCCAGTTTCTCCTGTTATGATAAACAGATAAAGCCTTGTCAGGTTCCACGGATTTAGAGGAACTGGTGCACCATTCTCACCTCTCTAGGCTGCCTTCGCAGGGAGCACACTACCTCCAGTCTTCCCCCTGCTATACACACACACACACACACACACAAAGTGAGGGGACTCTGATCTGGCTTCTGCTACATATCCGTGTGCTATAAGAGATGAAGTGGAGGAGAGAGACGGAGGAAAAGGAGATAGATGAAAGAGAAAAGGACCCTCTCCTACACTCAGCAGTAATCTATGATTGGGCCATACCATCCGCCTCCATTATCACCTTCGGACTCAAGGGAACGGAATGAATTACATCTACCACTGAACGCACCCTGGCTGTCTGCACGCACAGACACATACACACACACACACACACACACACACACACAGGTTACATGCAAGGGGAGGAGGAGAATAGTATACTGAGGGCCTCTCCTGAACCAGTCATGTAGCAATCAATTCAGATAAAATGGAAAGGAGGAACAAGCGAGAGAAGAGAGAGAGAGAGAGAGGAAGGGGAAGAAAGGTAAAATGCAGTGATGAGGAGTAAGTCAGACTAGGATGCATTTGTAATGGAAGGCCCCAATTTAATATAATACAGTTCTAGCATGTCTCCTGACTTGATGTTATAGTTCTAGACATAATAACTACACCCGCTGTAGTCAGTATTATTTTTCATTTAAAGGGAGTAATTTCTACAGCTGTAGCGCTGCTTTTATCACTGGTATTCATAAATATGTTTAGCACATACTGCTTCCGCCTACATAACTAACAGAATTGGGAAAAAAAGTGTTGTAGCCTACATGTGTTTCAGGTTAAACATCCTGCACTACTGGCTGTGTTTTTTGTCAGCTGCTGCAATGCAAATGGTGAAGAACCATTTGCAAAACAACACACACAAAAACAGGTGCAGCCCTGTAACCCACATGGTTGAGCAGTGTGGAGTGAAGCACATCACCATCCTCCACTGAGAAAAATGCTACAGAGCTTCAGGCTACTCTGGACCTGCTTGGAGTTTAGCTGTCTCCCACTTACTCACAGAAAGGCAAATTCATAACCATTCAAGCTGTCAAACATATTACAGACTGTGTCACTCAGTATCACAGTGAGTCCAAGCCACTAGCTAACGTATTCAGAGAGACTTTACACTGCATAACAAAGTATACGGCTGACAACCGTAGGGGTGCGATATCAAAAACATCAGGTGCAGACTTAGCTTAAGGTATTGGAATATACTGGCTGTATGAACAAATATAATATTCCTCAGCCATAAAGCACAAAAAGGCTGTATTCTATTCCTGACAAGCAGATCATCCTTGCAGGTTTATATAAGTCTGTTTTCAAGGACACGATAATGGCTAAAATAATAATTGCTATTATTTTTGTTTAAATTTTGTTCACATATTTAGCCAATTTAGGACTAAAAACGTTTATCATTTAATTGTTTTAAACCAACTTATTTCACATTATAAGCCTAGATTCCTTTAAATGTATAAATCTTTGAATCAAAATATGACTGCTCCCTAGTCACACTGTCTTTTAAAGGCTCAGTATAACATTGAACTGTAACCACCTCACCATACATTCTTCATTTTGCCCAGTGTTAAGCTAACCTACTGATTTATGAAGAAACCATAGCTGTGATGGGCTGCATGGTCTCTTGCCTTTGTTAAGACCAGTTTGACATTTCAGGCCAAGCATGGCACCATATTTATATCAGTGCATCATGTGTTATACAATACACCACACATAACAGCATTACAGTGGTATCAAATGTTGTTTTCTCTCTTCGATGGTCTGTCTATATTTTTGCTGAATTTTCATTTGTGGGTCGTAATGGAAATGTATTGTTTATGAAGTCCAGGCCATGAGGACATTCGTCTGGAGCTCCAACCCCAGAAAAGTCATTAGTATTGATTGAGGCAGACCACTGATGTGGTGGCCGGCTGCTGACAAGCCTGCAGAGAGCGCGGTGCTCTGTGGTTACACAAATGGAGCTGAGCACACTTCTTCGCTGCTCAGGGAGTCTATTGTGGTGGAGAGTGTGTTAATTATGTCACTCATGTTTTATAGATATTTCAACGTATTAAAAGGGAACTGCACATTAAAATCAGTATTGATTATCTAGTGCTTTGTATAATAGCAAATTTTGGGGAAAAAGCTCTAATCAAGTTCAAGTTCAAGTTCAAGTAGGTTTTTATTGTCATTTCTCCATATACCACGTATACATTGAAATGAAAT
>JAOUQW010000034.1:21217614-21232661 GCA_028565825.1 Olivaichthys viedmensis | reverse complement strand
ACTGCCGCTCACTGGATGTTTTTTCTTTATTGTACCATTCTGAGTAAACTAGAGACTGTTGTGTGTGAAAATCCCAGAAGATCAGCAGTTTTAGAAATACTCAAACCAGCTCGTCTGGCACCAACAATCATGCCACGGTCCAAATCACTGAGATCAAATTTAATCCCCATTCTGATGGTTGATGTGAACATTACCTGAAGCTGCTGGCCCGTATCTGCATGATTTTACGCATTGCACTGCTGCCACACGATTGGCTGATTAGATAATTGCATGAATAAGAAGGTGTACATGTTCCTAATAAAGTGCTAGGTGAGTGTGAGTGTATGTATGTGTGTGTGTGTGTGTGTGTATATATATATATATATATATATACACACACACACACACACACACTGGAGAACACAAGCATACATCAGGGACCTGGCAGAGAAAAGAGGGCAAAGCACAAGGATAAGAGGCTGGCTCAGTAGTCCCACACTAAGCAGACAAAGAATAATAGAATCTGCATAATGCTCATGTCCCCTTTCTCTCGGGACCCCCCCAAGCCCCACAGGGTTTAGTGGGTAATATATGGGGGCTCTCAGGATGCACTACACTCCTGTGCTTGTTTATGAAGGAAATGAGCAGAGTAAACTGCAAACACAGCACCCGGAGCGACGCTTAATGGCCTCCTCCTCTGTCTCCCTCTCTGTTTTGTTTTTTTCATCTTTCACTGCTGAGATCATTTGCTATTTTTCGCTCACCTCTTGAAAGGGTGAGAGCAAATCCCAGGTGTATTTTTTTTTGTCTTTGAGTAAAATGTTTCTCAGTGGTCATTTCATTATAACATCTATGGTGTAAAGAAACCCAGTTGGTCTTTCTAGAGAAATTGTATGTGTGTGGGCAAGTCCACATGAGAGCTCTGTAACTCACTTACACACCTTAAATTTCCTATTCAGAATAGAATAGAATAGAATAGAATAACTTTATTGTCATTGTACAAGTACAACGAAATTGAACTCCACGAGTGGATACGTACAAAATATGAAATCTATATACATAAAAATGTCACACGCACGCCGCTTCATACTGCGGTGCGCATGACAGCGTGTGGAGGTCGCCCATGTGACGAGCGCCACGCGCCTTTGTTTACGTTTTGTCTGTTCCTCGTCACGTGTCATAAATGTTTCCACCTGTCCCGTTAGATCTCCCATTAGTAGTTATATAAAAGCCCTTGTGTCCCCATCCAGTTTTGTCCTTGATTGTTTCGTGTCATGCCGTGTTGTACCGTGTTTGTTGGTGTTAATAATGAATGTTGTATGTTGAACGGATTGTGCCTGTGTCCTGCCTCCACCGCTACAAAAAAGGCAAATATAAAATCTAAAAGAACAAAACAAGTGTACCTGAAGTGTCCAGTGTTGCCATACATATATATGCAGTATATGGAAAGTACTATGTACAGTGTTGCCATAAATAACATATGCTCAACATTTTATGTACATTAATGAAATATAAAAGATGAAAATGTATTAATAAAGGCAGTTCAGGGTGTATGAATTGTGAAAATCTGCAAGGGGAAATATTTGCAGAGTCCAAGTGTATACAGTGTATAGTTGCAAAGTATATTTGTTTTCACACTTTCAAATCCACCAGGCCCATATCATACCACCAGAGCCACAGTTACTGACAAATGTCCGTCATCGAATTAATCACAGACAGACGAGAGTTGCTAGTTTTTGTGCAGTGTGAGTCTGACACAGGCTCAATGCTGGCTGTGTGTGTGTGATTGGAACTGAGTGAATGTGTAATGAGCAGGGCTCAGGTTTTCTGTGGTCTCATAACAGGCCTACGGCAGGATGAATATCTTTCTTGCCGAGGGAGTTTAGCCTTGATTATTGGGACGCTCACTGGAGAAGACAGGAGCTTACCTGTTCTCTGAGTGTAATATGAGGAGCAGGCCATAGACCAGATATCACATACGGCAGCATAAATCCCTCATAATTGACTGCAAATCTGAGCACACTATTGTTGATCATAATCCTGGGGTTTACTTCCTTTTGGATGTGTGCATATCTGCTTTTCTGTTATGCTAAATTAGGTCATAAAATCACCAATAAACTCTCAAAAGTTTAAATAAAGTGATAAATAAAGTGAATAAAGATCATTGATTAATGATATATCACCTTTAATTCTATATATAAATTGTGATTACCACCAACCTTGAAACAGTTAGTGATCATCCACTTTTTTTATCTTTCTGAAGCATATGAAGATTCAGAGAAACCCGATGTACTAAAAGAGTGAGGTTTTTTTTATAAGCATCCATACAAAAGTTACCTGCCAGTTACAAAATAATTTAATTTAATCCTCATTTCTCTTTGCTACATTCCCTACAATTCAAAAATATTTTTTGATTCATTGATCCACTAATTATTTGTGTTCCACAACCAAATAATAGGCTAGAGAAGCTTTTTTTATTTTTGCGTTTGTCTTCACTTAGCCAGTGCCCTTGGCAGCTGAATTGATAGAATTGCAGGCATTTTTTAAATTAATAGTTGCTTTGTTTATTTGGTGACCCCTAAATATTCATGAGAGGAAAAAGCTAGAGAGAAAGCGTCAGCGTCAAGTCTCTCACTGTGTAATCAGACAGGCCATTAAACAAGAAGAGAGAGAGATACTATCTCACTCATGGACAGGCATCTACTCTGGAGCCATGTCAGAGTGCCCACAACACAACAGTGTCCTGTGCATATGTACCATATACCATGAGTGACAGCACAGACTAAACTGGACATATGGAATCAGGTGACTAATGAGCACCTACGCAAAAGCACTACGTTGTTAAACAAATGGTTAATTTCTTGCTCTCTCGTGTTTTATCTGTTTGCATAGGTCTAATGAGGCAATAGGATGGGGGGAGAGAGAGAGAGAGAGAGAGAGAGAGAGAGAGAGAGAGATTCTCCACCTGCACACTGTGGCCAGCCTGCAGGGGCGGTTAGAAGTTTACCGGTACACACACTGTGCAGAACAGCTGTCCTCACAGCCACAGCCTCAACACATGCACATGAATACACACACTCACACACACTTTTACAGAGAAGAGCACAGAAGCAGATGCTGTTACAGGCAAGTCAGCATGGAGCCAGCTTACTTTTTCTTTGCACACACACACACCTGCAAAAACAAAGTCTTCTTTAGTACAGAGCCACATTTGGTTTTGCACAGATTTGCAAGTCAATCTGAAGCACCATTCAGTTAATCTCAAACTTCCGTAGCCCAAGACAAAACTGCTCATTTGGATAGAAAAAAAGCCCCATACTCTGGTACACACACACAGACAAAAGACAGGCATGGCAATAGTAGCGGTAGTGTTTAGCATGGGACCTCTCCAGCCACTGTTTAGTATGCTGAGAGGGAGTGAAGAGCTGACAGTGAGTTCTCCCTCCCTGCTGTCAGGAGTCGGTGATGGAGGAGCTGACAGATGCCTGCCACTCCACAGCCCTACAACATGCAGAGCAATCACACCTCGGGCAGCGTCAATTCAACCTGGGAGGTGAATAAACTGTTCCTCAGTGCCGAAGGAATTACACAGCTTCAGAGAAAATATACCTCAGTAGTCATAAAATACTTAAGAAGCTTAGGAGAGCGCAGTTTAGGTTAATAAAATTGTGCTATTTAGGTTTAAACCACTTCAGTGCTACATTTTTACTGCTCAGCTGCTGGTTTTGGTTGATTTTTTCACTATATGAAAGATATGAGATCAAAGTACACAACAAAAAAATTATTTAAAAAAAAGGGCTGCAAATACAAAGACAAAGTCTCTGCCTAAAGACGTGATAATGTTTGGAGATGATCAAGAGTATGCAGTATTACTTTTAGTATTATGGGCACCTGGTGCAATACCGCCAGTATGTAACTGCAACTGGACATAGTTTAAAGGAAAATGGTAGGTGTAAAATAATTAAATTTCATTAGTTTAATCAGTATGGCTAATAGAAAAATTATCGCAAAATCAATAGCTAAAGTAGAGACAGTCTGTTACTTTTCACCAATGTTATCATCACTGATCTGAGAGCAGCTGTTGCTCCTTATGCTCCTCTAATGCTCCTTTATGAGTATGTGTACCCTCAAAATCTGGGGGATAACAGAGACACTCAAGCAGGTGGCTGTGCTGACATTGGATGCTACAAAGTCCTTTGTGTGTTTCAACTCTCTGCCAAACCTAACAATCTTGGTTTTACCAAACATCAACAATGTAATCAAAATCACAGAGAGGGAAAGAAAAGGAAAAAAAAGGCAAAAGGAAAGAGGAGGTGTACAGAGACAGCAAGGGAGAGAGAACAAAATGTTGACACTCCAGCACAGCCACCTCCTGCTTCACCCACACCAACACCCCTGCGCTCATCCCTCATGCTTTTCTTTCATCACCACCTCCTTCTCACAGCTCCACTTCTGTAAATTATAGTCAGATATTAATCCTCAGGGTGGGGGGCAGCTCACCTTGACGTTGCTGTTGTCCTCTGCCGTGTTGCTTACTTCATCCCCAGCTCATTACACATGCCACTGTGTGTCTAAAACAAGCACCCATCTGAAGCGTGGCACTCATGGCTTGCATCACTAACTCCCATTGCCATAATGAACATCAGGTATTGTTAAGAACAGGTATTGTAAAAATTGTGACTAATAGATACATACTTATATACATACCTCATTGATCCCATACAGGAAATTGCCCTGTTACAACAATCAAAAAAACATAATGAAAAAGAGCAGCACTCATTGCCACACTGTGGTTAAATCAGCTTTTTGCTAAATGTTCTCTTCAATTTAGTATGCCACGGGTGCGTGACATCTATGGTGGTCATCCACAATGCTTCAATTCTAATAGCAACAATGAATAGCAATTTGTTATAACAACCATATTAAACTACATACTGTATAATTGAATCTCATTGATAAAACTGCATATTAACACAACACTCCTAAATCACTGTAAATTCAAGTAATTTATTCCTGAAAATTATTTTTGTATTTGACAAGGATCTGTACAAGGGCTCGTCTTGAGGCCTACAAGTCCCTGCTCCCTCTTCTTTGATGGATTGCTGACTATGACTAATCTGTCAATGATTCCATTGATATTGATAACTAGTATATTGGTATCTTTATTGCTAACCATTAACCTAAATTCCATATATACTACAGTTACAGTATATTACAAAAATATTTATACAAATCTGTTCTAAAAAAAATTCATTATGCCCAGTGTCAGCAAGAGGAGGATAGGTTTCCCCTGCTGAGTTCCTCCCAAGGTTTCTTCGTCCTGCTTCCATTGTAATGATTTTTTCCTCACCAATATCACCATTGGCTTGCTCCCTGGGGATTAAGGCACAGATGTCTGTAAAGCTGCTTTGAGACAGTCTATATTGTAAAAACCACTAAAAGTAAAAGCACTATAAACTCTATTCTCTAACGAGAGCCATTTTTTATTGTCATATAATTCCTACTTTGCTTCATTCCATCTGTCATATAAATATTAGCCTTCTTTTTATGCAATAGGGTGCCTACTGTAAACTGTACAGTACTGTAACTGTTTATGAGAAAGTCATTTCTGACTAACACCAGTCCACTTGTAGGGCTCCACTTGATCTACATAGAAGGGGAATTTTTGTAGTTTGTCTTCTAGTGTCTGTTACAGGTTTTAAAGCTAGTGGACCGCTATTGCAGCCCTACCCTAATGATAGCCTATATCAGGTTTAGTAGTTGATAATTGTCAGTGTTTGTGCTATGGCAGTTTTGGAATCGATGAGATCTTGCTCATCCTGTAAAGGTTGGAGTGTGGCATGTGATCAGCAAGGTTTACAATCCCCACCACCCCTGCACAATACCAAATTTAAGTTTACAGACAGGGTATGTATACACCAAGTGACAGATTGGTTGTACTGTGCTTCTTTATGCATGTGAGTGTGTATGTGCTGTACCAAGGAGCAGACTGATTGTTGAAATTGATGAGGAGTCTGGGATTGGAGGCATAGGGACGCAACATTGCTGTGATCTACAAACTTAAAACAACAGCAAGCACCAACCACAGCATCGTGTATCCCTCTCCCCATGCTTCTCACATCACAGAGCCTGCTCTCCTCTAGTGTTCCTGCTCTTTGTGTGTGCTCTGGCTCGTCTGTCTCCAATCTCCACTCTCAGCGTGAGTCCACCGCTAACATGGGCACATCACAATCCTCCTTCTCCCCCCTCCCGGTCTCAGGATCGAATCCCCCTCTTGTTTGCTCCTCTGTCTCTGCTATGCTCCCTATAAAGGCTCACCGATGTGGAGCAGATGGGAAAACTAAAAGCCCCAAGACAAAATAAGGCATCAGAGGGAAACCCAGAGAGTGAGTATGTGTGTGCGTTAAAAGTTAAAATCTTTCAGCAGCTGTTCCACCTATTCCTGCTCTAGCCCCAGTCCATAGTACTCACAGGTGGTCGGTCAGGAGTAATTCCCCCTTTATCAAAGAGCAGCAAGAAGAACCCTGATCTGGAAGACAGCGTCAGAACCAGGGAGTGTGTGCTGCTGTATCTTTTATCTAGGTGTATACCTTCAGTCTAAGCAAATCACAGAATCAGAGCGCCTATGTGCTCAACCCAGAGGACAGTAAAGTGTGGATTTAAAAAGCTGCCTTGCTGCCTGCTTCAGCAGTGAGACCTTCTATCAAGTTTATTTCTGTACCTGCAGAGAGGACTGAATGTATGTAGCTTAGGGTTATTTAGGTGTGCTATTTAAAAGGCACTTGGGCCATTTGTGAACATGTTCATACATGGATTTATATAAATCAAGCGCAAAAAGGGATTTCACAGGAAAAACGTGCAGAGAAAGCTTTTGCTGGCACTACAGAAAGCAGACTGGAGCTGGTCTATCCTGCTTTGATAACTGAAAATGAGCTGAAAAAGAACTAAAAAAAGCATTTGTGTGTGTGAGTGTGTGTGAGAGCACCCATGCTATAGAAATTCCCTTCCACCAGGGCTTGCCAATCACATGCCAAAATTTATGCAGATTTTAGATGGTAAAAGATGCTGCATACAGAATTCCTCTCGGTTTACTAATGACTCCCTCAACTCTCTTGAAACATTCAAAACCAGCTCTATGTCTCTTTTAGCTCCGTTTGAGTATTTTTAGTGCCTGGAGGAGAGAGAGAGAGAGAGAGAGAGAGAGAGAGAGAGAGAGAGAGATAAAGGTGAGAGGAGCAGATCCACAAGTCTGCACTAATCCGTTTACAGCACAAAGGCAAAAATTAAGATTCTGTTTCATGTCAAAACACCAAGCCAGAGCAATGACCCTGGACGGCTGTATCACAACTGAAATATAAAAATATAAAAAGGTTGCTGCTCAGGTTGCACTGCACTGAGCAGCAAAAGGTGACCTGCCTTTATTCTTTGACTGCAGAGAAACCAGCCTGCATGTGCAGCAGAGTGGTACACAATGACCTCTGGATATAGCATTTAGGGGAAGCCAGACAATTCTGGTAGAGGTTTCTCTATGAGGCTGATGGGTGCTGGGAGAAACTTGCTTTAAAACTTAAGGTGAATCTGGTCTGAACTGAATTTCCAATAAACTATGTGGCAGTATCAGGCTATGTACTGCAATGCTGCAGCTGAATTCCACTCTGTCTTCTTTCAGCTGATGGTAATGCTCCAGCTATGTTAGCTATATTAGCATGGAAACCTTTGTCGATATTGTTGTAGTTTGTTGTATCTGCTCCCACCACCTGTGGTATTTTTTAACTGAGGTGTTCTTTACTTTTGATGTTGCAAAAGGCTTAAAGTTTAACAAGCGCTTGTGACTACGTTGGGGCCCAGTATGGTGGTGCACATGAATTGATCCTCCAGTTGGTTAAGAGTTCCCAAAGTATTCCATGCAGAAATGCAAATGTAACACAATTGCCTTTTTCCCATCTGAGATTTCTTTACTGCTGTTGAGGCGAGAAATCTTATCACAGTACTCACGTAACCCAGCAGTTCACGAAACGTGACGTAGACGTGAAGTGGCCGGTTTGCATAGAAAACCGATCTCCGTCCAGGCTCTGCAGCTCTCGCTAGCTTTCGTCCTTCCGCAGCTAAACACACCGCAGGCCGTTTTTGGTCAACACAATATCGGCTCTCGGCAACAATGGCCCAAGTTAATGTTCAGTTTAGCCTTGTTACTAAACTCGGGAGAAAATAAACGCAGCTCTTGTATGGCAGTATCTTCCAAAAACAAAAACAAAAAAACTTATACTGACCAGTTCACGGAATCATCCACTAATGTTACTACTTGGGCCAATATACACTCTTTATTAAGTCTCCAAGCATTAGTAACTTATGAAACTTTTGTTACGCGAGAGGCAAAAACAAACCATCCACCACCTTGGTTATGAACTCTTACATCCCCCTCCAACTAGGGATTTTTTTCTTAAAGATGCCAATCACTGAACACTGACTGGACTATCGCACATCAATCACACTGAAAGTCTATCTGAATGGTCAAAGCATGATAATTTTCTTGAAGTTCTAGCGGGAAAACTAGCTTACGAAAAAACTATGCTGGTAATTGGATCATTGTACAGATAGCATAATATGTCAAATGCCTATCTTATTAAGGGTCCCTACATTAACATCACTCTTGATGCTGTAAAGCTTTCATAGTCATTTTAGAGTCATCATTCTGGACACATGATGTTTTACAGCTTTCTAGAAATGATTTGAAACCCAAGTGCATAAACACTAGAATCATATTACAATCATTTTATAGATGGATCTGAAATACAAAATGGAGTTTATATTACTGAAAACATTGATTTCAAACATTTGAGCTGCAATTCCAAACTTTTGAACGCTAGTGTAGCTCTGACAGTCAACACCCCATTGTACAAAAGCAGGCTGGACAAGTTGAGCCGAGGGAAAACCAAGGTAAATACTTGTGGTTGAAGGAGGGGGCCCCATTCCTGTCTGTTGCCTAGGGCCCCAAAATCACTAAATCCACCCCTGTTTGTGATTGGATGCGAGTGTGATAGGGAACAGGTGTGTGTGATCAGAAGCTGGGTGATTGGGAATGCGGAGGTGAGTCGGTTGACTCGCCGCCTGATGCGAACGTGAGGGGGGACTAGCGTGTATGTGACAAGATGGAGCTTTAGACAGCGGTGTTTTGAATTTAATTTGATCTGGCCATTGTATAACTACACGGGGTCGGGGTGTGTGTGTGTGTGTCCTTTATAGTGACGTGGATAATCAAAACAAACAAACAATGTGCAGGTGAGTGTGGTGACCCGGAAGTGTTCAGTCCTCCGGTGGTGTGATGTGGAGGTGACGGGTGTATCGGTGGAATGTGAGGCCCTCTGGTGGTTAGGCAGGGGAAGGTCAGGTGCAACTGTGACAATAATAAGTACGTTTTTGTGTGGAGAAAATGTTAAAGACATGAATCCCTCAGAGATTTGTGAAAATGCATTGCATAAACTGTTAGTAGAATGTGTAGTGTTTATAACACCTGCATTGTTGCGTTAATATTTTCATATACAGAAAACAGCTAAAACTGTTAAATGCTATCTCTGCAAATGATGCAATATTTGGCCTTGCGTCACATGCCCTGGGACCCAGGGCCCTGAAGTATAACACTTTCAATAACAGGCAGGATAAAAAAAGAAAATTAAAGGAAAAAAGTTATATATACATTTTTTTTTATATATTTATGTTCACTTTTTCCATGTTCATGTGCTATTTTTTGTGTGTGTAAGTTTCATGCTTTTTTTTGGTGATTTTCTTTTAAAAGTTGTTTGCAATGCAGTTAATCCACTGTCATGCGTTTACAGCACGGATGTAGGACAATTATTTTCCTTTTTCTAGTGGTCAACGTGGAACCTAAAAAGGCTAGGGCAGACTTGCTCCATTCAACCAGATTGGACAGCATGTCTTGCATAGTCAGGCCTTTTGGCTTTACTGTTGCATCCATGTCAGGACTATCTTGCTCTGGATCATGAAACTGAGATTAATCTGGACCAATAAGATCTCTTACATACAGGCAAATACACTTCTTACCATGGCTTTTAGCGTTACATGAGCAAAAGCAAGGTGTGTGCTTGTATGTAATCCTTACATACCTTTTTGAGTGCAGCACTGTCAAACTCCGGGTATGCTTTGCTACTAACAATTTCTTGGGCTATACTATGTCTAATCTGGTTAATGTTGACACTAGTACTTAATAGTCAAGAAGAACCTGTAAAAAAACAGGTTGCCTTGTATCATAAATGAAATTGACTTACAAAATTGTATTCAGTAAGATTTGAGACAAAATAAAATAAAAATTGGTAATTAAATTGGTAAATAGTAAAAGAGAAGTGAAGCAGAAAGTTAAGAAAGAACTGCTTGTATACTTGCAGCACATGGAACCAGCAGCATAGGACTTTTGCCTCAGGAAATACTTGTTGCACAGCTCTGAGGTCCTTTAGATCCCGATCAATCACGAACCTTAAAATAGAAAGCTAAAGTGATCATGAGTAATCTGGCTAATATCACAATCATAATGAAATTTCACTTGTTTCAAATGTCTTGTGAAAATTACTATTTCAATAGGTACTACTTAATAGGTTCGTTATCCGGCATGAAATTTTAATCATTGATTTTTAATGGCCCCTATCTAAACTTTGTGTTTCAGATTTTGTACAGCAGATGGCGACAATAGAGCAATTTATACAGAGAGCACCACTTTCTTTCTTTCTTTTACTTTCTTTTCTTTTATTATTTCTTTCTTTGTGTATATATTGTATGTCTACAGATCTGTCAGTCTATTTATCTTTCCCTGTCTATCTATCCATATGTCTATGTATCTATTTTATTTGACCTGTGGATAAAGTCTAAAACTCTATATTTTATACAAATCTTTTATACTATTATACAAATATTATATATGTATATATTATAGAAATACATACAAATCTCTGTTAGGTGTTTCCTGTACGGTGATGCAGGAGTTTACAATCAGGGAACAAACGCATGTTTTATATGTAGCAGTTTTACCTAAAACACCCAAAGCACATGTTAGAGGATACTATCAAATCCGGTCAAATTCTATCAAACAAAGTACAATACTTGTTAATTTAATTAAATAATATTTCAAGTTTCTGTTTTAATAATAGAAAATGAGTTAAATTTAGTTTTTCAGTATTAAGTCTATAGTATCATGGCAAAAAAAAAAAAGAAGTATCCTGATCATCTCTTCATAAATAACACACTAATGACCTGTGTAAATGAATTTAGCATATATGTATTTGTATGTATGTATTGTGTGTACATGTACAAATGAAATGAAAAAGCTGAATAAATAAGTGCATCCACAGGGTCATGAGGGGTCACTGAACGGTTTGATGAGGGTGAAAATGATGTAAATCATATGCTCTGGTCTTCACAGTCACCAGATTCTCAACCCAATTGAACACCTATAGGAGATTTTGGAGCGTCGTGTTAGACAGCGGCTCTCCACCGCCATCATCAAAACACCAACTGAGGGAAGATCTTTAGAAATAACGGTTCTCCATCACACACTTTATGCTGGTTTTTCCTTTCATTTCTCACCCGTCTGTATATAACTCTTAACCAATAACTATTCTTGTAATGCATTCATGAAGTATGAAGCATAGCCTATGATGAGTGTTTAGTTATTTGTCTCATATCTCATATTATGTGTGTAATGCAAGCATAATGTTTTGTTTTGTTTTCTGAAGATTGCACATTTTAATATTATTAAATTCCAACATGTCTTTTATTTTTATTTTTATGTCTTTATTTAACAAGAAAGATAACAATAATGAGTAATAAAATGTACTTTACCGAAAGACAAAATTAATCAATACAAGTAGCCCATGGTTCACGTTGGCTTACATAATACCAACCGCATTTGAGCAAAAGTTTATGTTCAAAGGTAATTTATAAAGAAAAGCTTAATCATATCAAACTGCTTTAAGCAGGTAAAAAATTGAATTTGTAAAGAACATTTCTGATTAATGGAGAAGGGATTTAACAACTCGGCTGAGTTTAGGTCGAGTTTTCAAACAGGCGCTGATCAATTATATCGACGGCCCGCATCACCCACTTAAAGCCAGGGTCTGCACACACACGGCTAGCATTCCGGGTAGTAAAACTACAGAGAAAAGAAATATTTGTTCAGTGTTAGACCACAATAATCACAGAAATTAGTGATATTAGTAAGGTATTTTTAAATAATGGTTAAAAACAACCATTTTTCATGACATAAAAAAAAAAAACTTACATGATTCCAGCTTTTGGACAGTCAGTGCTCGTATTGTCATACGCTGTAATGGCTCTTATTGGTATTGGTTTCTTATAGAAATGGAAACAGCAGTCATCTGGTCCTTTTGCATCTGTGTAAAAAAGTGTAAGAACATTTATCCAAAAAATTTAATTATCATAGCCAAATACTCTGATTAAATGCTAAAGTTAAAACAAAACATAAAATGCTTTTAAAACCGGTATGAGCCATTGCTTGATGAATATCTAAAATTATTTTTGGGTGTATAGAACAAAAAACTTTTTAAATATTCAGAAAAAGGTGGTAAATGCGCTCGACAATGGAGAAATTGATCAACACTAAATGAACCGGAGAGTGTAACGACCAGATGGAAGAACACACTTTGTCTGAATGAATTCAACAAAAGGTGCATTACTAAGCAAGGGAAAAAATTATCATGTCTAGTGGCAGTGAGTCAAAGTGACGGGACTTGCGTTATAATGTGAAAGATTTATAATTCTTATTATATTGTCTTCAGGATTATGGCACAACTCCAGTCACTTCCAAAAATTCTAAATGTGCCAACTTTTTAATATCTTTTAATGCGACTGATTAAAATCATAAAAAGACAATTAGCAAATACAGATATGTATAAAAAAGTAAAAAGGTGAACTTTATCTTACTGTTGGCCATTGTGTAGTACTCAAGGCAGGCGAGAACCAGCAGAACCAGCAGGAGAGAACGGCAAAACATGACTGTTGATGATGAGGATGATGATGATGATGATATTGATGTGGAATGTATTGTAACTAGGCAAATATCACCTCACCCTTGAGTTTATATAATCATGATAGGAGGGGGAGAGTGGGGTTTGGGTATTGGGGGGGAGTTTGTAGGCAACATTCCATTTTGACTAAGAAAAAAAAAAAACACCTCTTCCACCGGAAACCTGGCTGTGGTTTTCACCTAAAGCGAGACCGAGTTGAGCAGCGTTTAACACTTCATAGCCAAACTCACCTCATACAGTCATACATTAACATACACCACACTCATAAATAAAACAAAGTAGTACAGCTTTATTGGAGTAAAACAGTAGATCTGTACAGTCCAAACTCAGATCTTCAAATCTGCTCTCAATGTGAACATTAACTAAAACACCACATTCAAAAACACTGAAACACAGTCACACACAATACAGAAACAGAGACTATAAATTCATTAAAGTGGGCAGTTTATTAGTACTTATACTTCATTACTCCCCTGACTGTGTTTGTACCATGAAGTGCTGAAGAACAGTAGTTTGTAAGTTGTTTTCAATATTTGAATATAGGTTTAAAAAACAAACCTGAATAAATAATACCAATCATTCAACTTAATGAACTGCAAATTAATCAAGAACAGCCACTAAGAGATATGCAGTTATAACCAAATTGAAAAATATGACATGACACATGACATTGAACATCAGCGAGAGAAAGAGTGGAGAGCATGATGAAGGAAAAAACAAAAAAAAAACACGGTCGCAGTGCAAAATGTGCTCGCTGCAGTTTTTTTGCAGTCCTGTTTGTGGTCAACAGAAATGAGTGAGGGGTGGAGGAGTGGTTTTATGAGAACAAGCTAACATTCAGCACTTTATTTTGCACACAGGTTTCACACACACACACACACACACACACACACAGGTTTGTTAGCTGTCTTAGAAAGTCCCCCTAACCCTTCTATGACAGTAAAGGCAAATTTCAGAGGGGGAGAGGAGGGGAGTCGATGGTGCCATCATCACAGGTCTGATGTCTTCTACCTGAGTAGGTTTATAATATGAAGCTCGAAGATCAAGCAGGCCTCCTTTCATGAAACCAATTCAGCTTAAAAACGTCTGAACCCAGTTTTGCAGTATAAAAGCAAACTCATGGGAACAAAGAAAAGAGAGATTAAAAAACAAACATATTCAGCTAACATGGGCAGAAAAACACTGTAAAATAAACACTCAATAACATTAAGCAATATAGTAAATTATTACTAAAAAGTAATAAAGTGTGAAGTCAAACATTCCAGAGAGAGTTTCCAGTTTATTGGGTACACCGATCAAGTAACTAATAACTCAGTGTACGGCCCACAACATATTTTCACAATTTGTTTCAGACAAAGAGCAGGATCTGTTGTACAAGATAAAGCAATATACAGATAAATATAACTAACTATGAAGCATGCTCATTCTTTTAGACATACACTCAGTGTCATTTAGATCAGAATGCACAGCAGTTCAGTTGAGAAAGATACCCTGGGTTACCAGTTCATTAGTGACTAGATCAGCATATCTAATAACATGGCAACTCAGGTTTAGGACGTTTTTCTTAACTCCTACACCAAACACACCTGAACCAAGTGATCAAGAACATTGGATTTGGACCATCTAACTGAATTGGGGGAAATGTCTTTCAATGCCACTTCTCTGGACTCTGTGTGTTTCTGCGTCTGGTCTATACAATTGGAGTTTTTTTTATGTTTGTTAACAAACTTAAAATGTTTGAAATCATAATGGGTTTGAGAAGGGGTAACAAAAAAGATGGACATAAAGACTGTATAAACAAAAACATCAACCAGTTTAAATAGGGTACTCCTTGGTTACTAAGGGACGCATGTGTGTGGAAGAGTGGAAAAGGGCTGTGGTAATAACTAATAAAAATAGATTATTAGTATGGCTTCAGGGGCTCGCTGCTGTGTACGTGTTTCATTCAAGTTCAAGTTCAAGTTCAAGTAGGTTTTTATTGTCATTTCTCCATATACCTCGTATACATTGAAATGA
>JAOUQW010000034.1:21190483-21210736 GCA_028565825.1 Olivaichthys viedmensis | reverse complement strand
AGTAATATATAATCTACTAATTATGGTTAATGATTAATTAAGGTTAATTAATTATTATAAAATGTAATTACTAATGAACAAATAAATTAACTTTTTATAATAATTAATTAACCTTAATTAATCATTAACCATAATTAGTAGATTATATATTACTTGTATAATGATAGTTTATTAACAAACCATAACCTGATACTTAATACATTATATAAAATGTAACTTTATACATTAAATAATTAATTAATCAATCATTAATCTTTAATTAGTGAACTATTTACTAATTGCATATAAATAGTTTATTTCCAAAATTAAAGTGTTATAGATGATTTGTAGATTGTGACATTTTATGTCAGTGTTTATGTTGTTTATGATGTTTATGATCAATCATCATTGTTATTTATGTAGTACCAAGCTAACTTTAGCATAATTAATTAGCATTAGGAACTAATCGTGTTAGTACCACGATTAGTGTCTAACTATGTGTATCCTATAATAAGCATTAGCTTATTACACTGTCAGTAGTTTTGTGGTTATAAATGTCAATTTATCTGTGACCTAACTCACTGCTGATTAGCTGTTAGGCCATTGGTTAATGTGTTAACTGAATGTATATCTTTCCCTATTCAACAGACTTTTGATTATGGATTTTCTCATGAATACTTTACCTCCCTAAGTTTTGACCCCAGTTTTATTTGTTTTGTCCATTAAGCTCTTTCCATTGGCCTTTAAAAATGTTTTTAAATCAATGTAATGTAATTTACTGTGATACCACATGTGTTGTGATATACAAAAATACAGTATAAATATAATCTCCCTAATGGCCAGATTTGTCAGCATTCTATGAGGTGGTATGACTCCTTTGTGAATGTGTACTCAATGCCTAAGATGACTCATGTTTTTCTCAGTATCATGAAGTGACCCATGACTCAGTTCCTCAGATCTGTGTCTCCACACTCACCTTCACCTCTCCTGCAGCCCCCGCCATCACCCAGTTGGAAATCCAGGCATGGCCCCTTGGCCCCACCCAAAAATCTCTCCTTAACCTTCTGCTTTTCCTTGTCCTGTTGTGAGGAATCAAGGGCGTTTTCACACTTGCCCAAATGCTTGAGTCTGTACCCCAGATCGATTCTGGTTTCGTTTAGAGGATGGCGTGATCATCGCGGGTTTGTTTTCACACAGACGAATTCCTGCTGATGTGTTATTGTGAAACTTGAAATAGGTAGTAACCATTCACGTTACCAGCCCCGCTTTAACACATGGTGCAGATTTCACCCAAGTTCACGTGAAACAAACCCAGGACCACCGTTTTCAGGTAGACCAGAGATCAGTTCCTGGGACTGCATGTGAGTTTGGAAACAGGTTACACACTCGACCAAACATACCGAACTCTCGATGCAAACGGACTCAGGTCTGTGGAAATGCCCATAGATGCACCATGTTTATGAGTTACTAGACTGCATTACTTTTAGCCCTGCCCTCAGAACCACCAACCATTTACACAATTTCTCCCACAGTTCACCTTAATTCATTCAAGAGGAATATGTACATGTGCTGCACATGAACATAAGAAACACCATAGTGATGTATTTGGACTGAAGAGACATCCGCTGTCAGTCCAGTATATGGTACTTTATGCAATAGTTAATGTTATGCAAGGAGCACATAGCATGAGTGATGCTCAGTTTTGCCCAGACAGAGAGTGTGATAATCCAACAGTTAACAGGTAGGGACCTGTGCCAGAACTGGACGTGCATACACTGACACTCACATAGCACACTGAAGCACATACACTTATTCTGTGTTATTTAAGGTGTCAACATGCTCACAACGAATAACGCTGTCAATCATTGTGCCTCCTGTCCTCAGAGAGAGTAAATGTCTGTACATCTTTCCTTTACTCAATGTCAGTCTCAAACACACCACCCTTCCACATCCTTCACTTCCTTTCACCACATCCTTCTCTGCTCCCTCCCTTCACCACCTTGCCTTTCATCTTTTCTTTCCTCCAGCCCCTTTCTAACCTGCCAAAATATCACAGTGCATTTTTATCCCTTTTTTGTTTTACGTGATGTGTCATTGATCAATGCAGTCCAAATGCCAGGACTCCATCACGGTTACAGCGTGTGATAGCGGGGCTCGGCTGCGGCCCACTGGAGCCTATCTGTTCCATCTCAGTCTCTCGGGCGAAATGTCGCTCCGGGAGAGCGAGCGAGGCTAAACCAACATATGTCAGCCGTCCTGTCATCCCTCATTGGGCTGCCCGCCATGGGGTGCGTGTCTGTGTGTGTATGGGGGAGCAGGTTGGGGGGTGATCTCAGTCGCATTTGACGAGCAATTCATGGCTGAATGCTCTCGGAAGCCGCTCCAGGGAGCGAAGGGATGGTGAAGGTGGTGTATGTATATGTTTGTAAGGGTGTGTGTGGAGAGAAGGTGAAACAGAGATGGTGAAGAGTCAACATGCATGGTGGCCCCTCCTGGCGGTAGTGCTAATCACCCTCCCTGTGACATTATCATGCCGATTAAACACAACCTATTGGGATGGGGATCAGGGAAGAGGAGTCAGGCTTGATCTAAATAACACTGTATCTGGCTTGCCAAAGGCAAGACGCTCATATATTCAAGCAATAACAACCCTGAACCACATGAACTGCCATGTGATTGACAAGCCGCTCAAGAGCCGTCTATGATTAACAAGAATAGCTATACAACACGCCTTTCCTCCTGACACCGTAATACTGACAAGAAAAGCAGACAAGAAAAAACGCAATGTTCCTCACACATTTGCTTCTTAATATGTGTGTTGAGTACTAATTACGTTCTTATAATAAGGTTATTAGCTGTCTTTGTTATGCCTTGGGCTCTGGGTGACAAAAAAGAAAAGTGTTGTTGGAAATGTATGGCCAGCTGAGCTCACACTTTGGCTCTCTGTTCCCTGGGAATGAACCATACAATACAGAGCAAAGCAAATAATTCTCAGGCAGATTAGAATTGAATTTCAATTTGCTAGGAAAACGGCACTCTTCTCTATGTCAATATTCAGCAAGACTCAGTTCTCCCTGGGCGACAGACATGCAACCAGCCTTCTAGTCTGAGCTATAGAACAAAGTTATACATGACATCTCTTCTTATTTTTGTTTTATTCATCTATTTTAGTCTGAGCTGATAGCACCCTGTTAATGGAGTCATTTGCTTTTGTCTTTATAGACTGACCTGCTGGTTTATTTTCCAGGGAGATTTGTGTAATCTCCCTAATGCTTTTTTTTTAAAAACATTGAAGTGTTACAGCTTTTAAGTATACCACTTTTATAGTGCTGATTTAAATTAATGTTAATAAGGTGTGACACTGATCAAAAAGGAATAAAAAAGTACATTGTCACAGGTTGATGATTTGTCTGTTAGAAACACCTGAGCAGTCCAACAAGGTCTATGCTTTTAGCACTTATCATTCACCGAGAGGGACAAAATGTATGATAACACACTTACACTTCATTAAAGAGAAATCCATCAGGCAGGAGAGCAATAGCTTTTGTGCAACACAGTCTACCCCGACTAGCCTTGAATACGATACAGTCCAGCATAAAGTTGGTATTGGCCCCATCGGTTATTATCTAATGTCTTCTGCTACCCTCCCTCTGTCTGTATAGAAGGGTTTCTGATGGATGAGGAGGTATTTTACTCTTTATGTTGCTGCGTGTTGTGACCCTCATTCTGTGACAGTGCTCTTACATCACCTGCTCCGGGGGGAATACCGCTCCCCGCACTATGCTTCAGCTCCCAGATGAAGATGTATCACAGGTGACCTCTTAACCGATGGAAGCAGTGTAGAGATTCAAGGAGCATAACTCCTTAATGTCCCTCTGCTATCATTTTATACAGAAATATGTGAGTGTGTGTGTGTGTGTTTGTGTGTGTGTGTGTGTGTTTGTGTGTATGTGTGTGTGTGGCATTGTATATATGTATGAATGAGTGCATGCATTTGTCCTTGTATAAGGGTCTGAATCTGCATGCGACTCTGCCCGGGTTTTTCTCTAAGTGCCTGGTTGCCTCAGTTTTTCCTGAAGAAAAACTGTTTTTCTGAAAAATTGTTTTTCTGTATCTGTGCATGCATATGTGTGTAACTCATGCAGTGTATACATACTACTGAAGTAGGCAGGACTTACCTGGTAGGCATTAGCTGACCAGTCAAATACCTATAAAAAGGGGAGTGGGTCTCATGTCTTTGGCCTAACTAGGCTGATAGAGAAGTTATAAAATCTACTTTGTGCCTGGTGTGGCTCCTCAGATCTGCGCTGTTCCTGTCTAGTTTACACAATTCATACCTGCAGACACACAGAGAGAGGAAAGAGCTGAGGGTGAAAAAGGAATGTTACAGAGAGAGAGATCAGGAGAAAGGGATTTGCCATTAAGAATGTGCTGAGAGGACTTTTAAGGATCAAAAAGGTAGGCTGGCCACTGGAGTTTTCACTGGGTTTTACTGACTAAAAACTGATTAATTGAAGTTTCTACTCTGTAATAGTGTAGCATTGACTTTATGCCCTCCATAGGTAAAGTTTGGTGGAGTTTGGAGGAGTGAGGGGAATTTGGAGGGAGTGAATTGCTGAACACCCATCATGTCTGCTTAGCTCATCCTAGTGTTTTCACTTTTTATGTAGTGGTATGATTGCTGGTTTATATTATGCTTCAATTGGTTGTTAAATTTCACAAAAATATTTATTTACAAAATCATGTTATATTTAAAAATGGTTTAAACTATGAAGTCTAGGCAACCTCTTTTCATGTAACATTTACTGCAGCATAGCATGGTAGCTACATTTTCCGAGCGGATGATCACCAATGACAGTGTTGCTTAAAACCAAGGTAAGCTGACTTGCAGCAATCTGTAGACTTTCCCTGGCGTCAAAAAGGAAAGACTAATGCTGTAGCCTACCTAGTCTCAGCCTCAGAAACTGCTCACGGAGTGTCTGATATCTTTTTGCTTTCCACAAACTTAGAGGTTACAATCTGATTGGCTCTCCACACTTTTGTGTGTACGCACTTCTGTACACTGGTTTCCGACCAAAAAATAAACTTTTGAACACTGTGACACAATGAGGTAGTCAGTGGATTGAAAACAGTTTACAGAATCATGCCTTTAAAAGTTATTAGAGAGTTTTGTTTGAAACAGTTAGTGGCAAGTAAACATTATTGGCAGTTTGCAATGTCAGCCTCTTCTTAGGAAAGTGGGCAGTTCTTGGCCACGTTTAGTGATGAAAAGCACCAGACTCTCTAGCGAAACCTAGAGGTCTGGCTCACGAGACTATAGCCTAGCTAACAGTAGATTGTAAGCAATAGCTAGCATAACTAGCTGGTTAAGTCCAAGTTTCTCATCTACATAGGCATACCCACAGTGTTTGTGACTGACAACCATATTTAGGAGGATCGCAAGGCTTAGGTCGACAGGGCCAGAGTCAGCTGCCTTCTTGTGATAGCCTTGATAATACCCGTAGCCATAGTGACAACCTCAGAGAAATAGTTAAACGTTGTCTTCACTGTCCACAGCTTTATTGTATTCTGTATTCTTAAAAAAACTCACTGGTTGCTTTAATATTTGTGAATAGTTCTGCTAGGACTGAGAATAATATTGCAATATGTATTTAAAAAAATAATCATAAGTTTTTAAAAGTAAGAATATTTTGTATATTGAATTACTGGCACATTCTTAAAGTAATATAACCTGAGCACATATAATCTTGTTAATATTTCTTATAAAACGTTTATCATATGATGGGTCGGGTATCATGAGTATTGTGTCCCCGCCAAAGCTATGCTACTGGGGCACTTAAAGTCTGCAAAAACACAGACACTCACGCTTTTCCTCTTTCTTTCACCCTCTTTGTTCAAAGCACATGCTTCCCTCATTAAAACTGATGCTTTCACATCATTCTATACTGTCATATTAGTAAAATATTAATGGTATGGATTCTTCTGTTTTTCTCCTGTCTGTTAGGAGTGTGTGTGTGTGTGTGTGTGTGTGTGTGTGTGTGTGTGTGTGTGCGTGCGTCGGTCGTATCTTTCTGTGTACTGTCATGTTGAAGAATGAACAGAAATTTGAGAAGGTGCTTTTTTTCCCACGGACGAACGTCGCTTTTGAGCCTTAGTGTCAAACATGAAGAATCAGGCCGTGAAATAATGGGGTCGAGCCGGAGGAGGATCAGGCGGTGAATGCAGCCACTCAGAACTTTTCAGAAGGTGCTAAGAGAACATGTAGGTGTGTGTTAGATTCAGGTGAAAGAAAAGGGATAGGTGTTAGTAGACATTTTAAAAGAGAAAGGCATATTTGGAAGAGTGAAGGAGTGAAAGAGTGATAGAAAAAGTGTGTTGCGTTTGAATGCATGCCTTTTTTTAGAGGTGTGTTTTGGCTCAGTGGAGTGAGAGGAATGGGTTTTTTTGTTTTTCTGGAAGGGCACAGAAACTCTTTGGAGTACAGAAACACAGCGGAAATAGCTTCTTATAAAGCTTATCTATTTTACAAGTCTTAAAATTTTACTGAGTTGTCACGACCATAGGTCCATGTCACCTCATTCATGTCAAATTCTTCAAGCACTTTTCTATTGATGAAAAACCTTGTGAAAGCAAGCATTGTACATTCTCTTAAGGAATGTTCTGCTGATGTCCTTGGTATCTCTACAATACCTATATTCGCATCTTTTCACTTTTCATTAGTTAGTTGAATATCATACACTCAAACACTCATCCCGCCCACAGTCACAATGTGTATACATGTACACACACACACACACACACACACGCACACACACAGTGAAAAGAGGCCTCACCTTGTCCACATCAGCCTGACTGAATTATGTTCTGCATATCCTTATTTGGTCAGGAAGCCAGAGTTTATCTGCATAAGTCATGCTAATGTATTCTGAAGGGAGAGACCCAGAGTAGAGGTGATGTTTCAGCATCCTTTATCTCTCAGTCATGGCCGTTTTAATCAGTTTTTTATGTAAAGGAAACGAGGAAATGTCTCTCAGAACTGACTCAAGAGCCAGGTCTGTGTGTGTGTGTGTGTGTGGGTGCATGTGTGCATGTGTGTGTGCATGTGTGTGTGCGCGTGTGTGTGCGCGTGTGTGTGTGTGTGTGTTATTGAGGCTGACTTGGTGACACACCCAGGGAATAGAATGATCAAAGGAAACAAGGCCTTTCTTTATGGCTCACTCTGTCTTTATTGTGTTTATTGTCTGTGCTCCAGTGGGGCTGAAATGCACAAGCCTTGTCAATTAAAACCCGCTGTCAGCCCCTCTACACTGATAAAATACTTCTTCTTCTGAAGGCCATGCCATTCATTCACTTGTGCAGAGATGTGTTTGGAGAGAGAGGTATATTGATTTTCTTTGAGTTATGTCAGTCTTTCCAGTATATACTAAAATTTCTTTAATGACTAATACTGAACAACTATACAATAATAAACCAACCTAATCGTACTATTTAAATCTTTTTGAAACATACAAATCCCACATACAGATTCAACATGGTGAATTTTTGCCATCTCAGAAGTGTGTCGGGTTAAGCATCATCAATTAGCTTCCTCAGTATTACTGATATAACACTTGTAGATTTAGGCTACCTTCAGTCAGCTATCTTTTCTCAACATGCCCATCTTCCTATTGTTTAGGTACAAAAATACAAACATAGCTCCTGCACACTGGTCTGGTTCCAAAGGTGTAAGAGTTTTACCGTGATGTTTCTGCAAAAATATCTTTCTGAGATCTACAGTGAAGGGGAGTTTTCTGTGCTATGTATATAGCAGTAATGTAGTAGCCTACTCGAGTCCTTGGACTTACGTCCAACTTAAGTCAGTATTTTCACTGTATTGTATTGTAACTTGACTTGAACTCGGTTATCTATGTCTTGGGACTTAACTTTGACTTGAGCTTATGAGACTTTGAACTGAACTGAACTGAATGCAAATTTTGTTCAAGCTTGTGTAGTGAAAGCGAATACGTGAACTGCTCACAGCAAGGCCAACATCCACAACACACAAGTCCACATTAGCTTTGTTGAACAGAAGAGGATGTGTGTGTGTATGTCCATGTGTATAAACATTGCAGAAGGTGGTAGAAACAACATATTGAGGAGAGCAGTAGAATTAAATATGATGAACAGCTAGAGAGCATTAGACTACAAGATGAGTGCAGAAATGCACACTGACACATACATGCACACACAAAACAGACCAAGGTCTCCACACTAATTTAAACCCATTCCCAAAGTCCTGGAAGAACAGCTAGCTTTAGGTGGGGGAAAAGTACAAGGAAAATCATGAAGGTGTGAATATAACACCCTCGTTGGCTGGTCTGTGATATGTGAAGTCTTGTGTTTGCTGAGAAAAATAAAAACTGCACTTTCTGACACTCCTCTATAGATTCATTTTGAGCAATATATTTGATGTCTGTTGCAGGCTTTTAGATGAAGATATGAAGGTTTGTACTGCAGGGATGGCTGGTGAAGCTAAGCTATGTGTGCACAGAGAGCTCTGATTCATGATGGCCAGGTCCTGTCATGACGAATGTGCTTTGTCATCACATAGACAGACTCTTCTGTGCCTAGACAAACTCCATGCCTCTCTCTTCCCCCCCACTCACATAAACAGGTGGGCTGGAATAGAGAACAGGATCCATCACATACACACACACACATACACCATGCACATACACACCTCCTCACACCTCCCTGAATGCCTATCCCTGACTCAATATAGCTAACCTCATAATCAAGCTTTAATAAACACAAAAGCTGCTGTTCAATACAAGCGCCATTTGCTATTAGGGAAATGAGTGGGTGATTGTTGTACGGGGCCCTTTCACACCTCCCAATGAAATTAATGTTATTTTGGGATTCCCATTCAGTTATGAGTACCATGGTGAGAACTGGCAGGTGCCATATGGCTCTGCATTTATTATCATGTCTATGTATGCATGTGTGTGGGTTCCGTAAGAAAGAATTGGAAAATGCCTCTACACACCCAGGTGCTTCAAAGAATGTAAGGACTTAGTTTGTTTAAGTGCGCTGTTATGTCTACTTGCCATGCAAGTATACTTTGCAAACTCATAAATGTGCCTTCACCTCTTCCTTTTTCAGTCTCTCCACTTTATTGGAAAGTAAGTAAATATCGCCTTCAATGGCACAATTGTTCTCCTATGAGTGCCATAAACATATCATTTCAATATTTGCTTTGCTTATTTTTTGCAGGGCCATGCCAGCATGAGGATTTTTGCTGTAATACATACCTGTCACTCAGTTGGTGTGTGTAAGTGTTTTAGCAATACAGCTCTGAGATCTTTATTACACTCTGTCTCTATCTCTCTCTCTCTCACCACCCCCTTATAATATGCCACAGTGGTTATGAAGTTCTGAGGTGTTTGCTGAGACTCAGTTTCATTTCCTGGGCCAGACTGAACACTGTACTAAGGGAATAGTGAGTCTCACTAACTGCAAACTGTGCTGCAGAGGATCAGTAATGAGCTGGGAAAGGAGAAAAACTGAGGACCGGTTAACTGCATTGAGGAGGTTCCTACCTATCCAGACGCATACACACAAATTTGCACAAAATGCAAATGACTTTCTCCTCAACGACGGCCACAGTGACCCAGGCCATGTCTCTCGGCGCTGGGCTCAGAAGCGAGGAAGCAGGTGATGTGCAGCGTAATTAACGCCGCTGATGCAGCAAGGTGAATGAGACTCATTCAGATGCTTATGATCAGAGGGAGCGCAGCATGCTGGGGCACTGAACACACTGACCCTGCACTCTCCAGAATGCCCTCCATTTCCGATTTTCCTGAGTGGCCTCCTGTTTGGCATGTTTCAGTTAGGTTCTGTGAATATGCGTGTGCATGAGTGTGTGTATGTGTGTGCATATGCCTTCAGTGCAATACAGCTGTATCCACCCCTATACGTTAGATTCCTCCAGTCCTTTCTTGCTCCAGTTGCATAGATACTGGTGCTAATCAGAGCTTAGCAGAACACTGCAGGCCGACTCTGGTAAGCAGCTGTGTGCACACCTGTGGTCAGCACATCAAAGGTTTACATCAGAGAACTGCAGCTCCTGTCCAGCTTCCATTTACACCAGCACTCTAAAAGCCCTATCCACCCAATTGTAACCTCCCTGTCTTTCTCTCTCTCATCTGAGGAAGTCGGCCTGCAGTGTTTGTACTTATAATTCATTTACTATTTGAGCAAAGATTACATAGGACAGCAGGTGGTGTACAGGTAAATCAGCACATGGAGGAATCTGTTTTCCGTTACAGCCCCTGATTCTGTTGGTGTTTTTCAAGCAATTTAATACTGGATACTGGATACTGTTCACTACAGGAGAGTTTGTGCAAAACCTTTTTTTCCCTGTCATTCTGACAGGGCGGCACACTGGTACAGCAGGTAGTGTTGGTGCCGCACAGCTCCAGGGCCCGGGGTTTGATCTTGAGCTTAGGTTACTGTCTGTGCAAAGATTCACATGTTCTCCCCATGGGAAACCTTGTCTGTTTCTTCCGGGTACGCCAGTTTCCTCTCACCTCCAAAAAACATGCTGGTAGGTGGACTGAATGTGTGTGTGGTGCCCTGCGATGGACTAGTGTCCCATCCAGGGTGTGTTCCTGCCTTGTGCCCAGTGTTCCCGGGATAGGCTCCCGATCCATCGTGACCCTGACCAGAATGAAGCGGTTACTGAAGATGAATGAATACATTTATGAATTCTGACAGCAGAAATAATTTTGTCACATTTCTCTTTTATACAAAAAATGAAGACATTTCAAAAGAAATCCTAACATTTCAACTCAAATTCAACAAATAATAATTTTTCATGACTATTATAGTTATCTCATGAATTCTTTAATGTACGTTTAAGAGGTGGTGTAACAAGTACTAAGATGTAAAGCAGTACCATCAGTACATGTGTAAATGAGGAAAATAAACAGATACTGAGGATAGTGTGAGTGAACGATTAGAATTAAAAGGGATTGAACTGAAACGAATCTGGCTCTTACAAAAGGGACACACTTTTGGTAGTCTCCTTAATTTTATACTCTTTTTCTTCCTTCTTCCTCTGCCTCTCTCTGCCTCTCTCTCATATCCATTGCAAAGAGTAGAGAAAACACAATGATAGGGCTGGATGAGGTCAGGGCAGAGGAAAGCCATGCTGTTTTTAACCACAAACTCACGTTCTTGAACATATAGTGGTGTAAGGGGTCCATTTATACAGCTCGGTCTATGTAAAAGTACACACATACAGTGCAAAAGGAATTATGGGACACACCTACATGAGACATCAAGAGCAGAACCCAAACACAGAGATGGACAGCTTACACTCCAAGGGTATATACTGTATTAAGGATTTTGTACCTTTTTTTTTTGAGGTGTTGGTTTGTTGAGAAAGGACCTCATTTCAGATGTGCCGTGCACATTGAAAGCTTAAGAGAACCCTTTTTCCCTCTGCATTATACAAGACCTGCGGGCAAGCATGGGAAAACTAATGAGTCCAAAAAATGTCTTCCTGAAACGTGCCAGTCATTCTAACTCCAAAATACTAACTTTCAAAACGTAATGTAGGTAGATAGACAGATGGAGTGATGGAGAGATTTGTGTGAGGGCTAAGGGTGAGAGAGATTAAAAGTCAGGCATTATTAATGATGATGGACATATTACTTCATAAATGGCTAATCTGCTATCTACCAGTAGCAGTAGCCTACAGGATTAAAGTGAAGCTTACATGGATAGAGCATCTACAGTGGCCATATTATCCAACTTAAATGCTAAAAAGCTGCTTTGACAAACAGAAATACCACTTAACTTTGCTAAACTGTAACATGCTACTCTGCAGCAAGTGTAAAACATTTTAATAGAACAGCTTTACAGTCATTGGTATCTCCTTCCCTTCACTGTATAAAAGAACCAGCATGCTAATCTCAGCAAACCCTAATAGGGCTTTAGGGTTCCCTGTCACACTCAATATTACTACACCAACAGTAGAGGTGTCTTAAAATAGGCTGTTCCTCTCTGTGGAAAAGCTCCCATGAGCCAACACGGTGCTTTGCAGCTTTTGAACTTGTCATGCCTTAAAGTTATGATACATTACAGTGTTGTGCTTGGCCTAAGCAGGGATCTGCAATAATCGCTCGGTGTAAAGCTCTGGCTCACCCCGAGCTGTGCTGACGGCTCGCTGGCCTGGAAAGTAGTGCTCTCTCCTGTGATGTCCTAGGGAGCAGGAGTTTCATGGATGCTACAGCTAAGGTGGAGGTGCCACTGCTGCAGTTAGTGCTGGGCCATGGAGTGGACCATGGTAAAGAATTCCATGCTTAAAATGCTTAAGGTTCGATTTGTACAGTTGCTGTCAGAGACGTTACTATTCCACTGAACAAAATGTTTTAAAATCTGTAATCTATGGGATTGTAAACTACGGTGTTAAACCAAATTTCATCCAGCACGTTGGATAAGCTCTTATACTACTCATTTCCAAGCAGTATTTGTCATGCAAAGTAAATGTGTTCAGAGAAGACTGCCTCCAGCTAGCTGGTACGGTGGCCAGCACTTCTGCTGAACAGCAGCTGCAAGAACAGTTGCACGGGTGGCAGTGTTAATAGACATCATTGCTAATTACTGTAGTGCTGTAGTGATTGTTAGCACTTGATGACAGACAGTGCTCCTCCTGCTCCCGGACTGCAGGCCATCAGGGAGAAATAGATCATCATTAGCTGTCTTAAAGGTGTAGGGGCCAAGCAGCACTCCAGTTAAATGGAGTACCTCCTTCCTTCCTTTTCCCCACTGACAGACACACACACACACACACACACACACACACACAGATTTTCTGATTTATCTAAGAACATTCTTGAGCCATTTAATCAAACAGTGGTTGAATTAATTAAATCAATTAAAATATGGTTAAAGAAATTCTAATACAGTCAAATCTAAAATTTCTGATAACACGTCAGTGGTCATCCGCAGTCTACAAAGCAAGCTGGGCAGGCTGAGCGCGAGCTGAAACCCCTTGGAGAATTGTTTTAATTGAGATCAGTGTAAGCATGGGGTGTGAGGTTGTGTGACACTGCCGAGATTGCACGATGTGATGTAGTGTCAGGGTTGGAAACACAGTCCACGTGCAGACGACTCGTCTGACGGCAGGTCTGCTCTCCAGCGCCAGTGGTATTGTTTTAACGGTAAATCTGTCACATTGTGACAAGCCAGCCTGACATTAATAAGGTATTATTACCCTTCATTGTTTAGAAGTCGAATCCCTTAAATGAGAGGCAATTACTCAGCAGGCCACACGTCCTGGCTGTGAGCGTTCAGCAGCTCGGAGACGTGTCAGGACCTGTCCTCCCCTGTCACTAACACTCTTCACACTGAAGCCCGAGGGGGGGGGAACTCATTAAACAATGTGATGTGAAAGAAAAGTCAAATAGTCTAACACAATAATCCAATATATGTTGATGGGTTAATCACTTGCTGAATGTACACTGATCACTTTTAATCCAATTTGCTTCCCCTTTCTCAACAGATCCTTTAAGAAGGTTCAGAGTAAATGTCCAAATGTGTACAGGAGAGACTTACTGAGGTGCACATTTTAGGGTTTAAAGTTGAATTTTACCTTTAATGGGATTTGTAGACAGCTAAAAGTTGTTTATTTATTTATTTTTTACAGGATTTCCAATGCAAGCCAACACATGAATAAACATGAATAACTTCACAAGGCTTCTGTCATGTGGGCTCCTTAATTACATAATCACAATTATTCTTATTCACTTTGTTCTATAATGTCAGCAGGAAAATTACCACCTTAGATTCTCCAGCACAAACTGCTCTTTCCATGCAGCTGATGATGACGCATCTCTCTACCTTTATGAATATGCTTTTTATTTTTTGGCTTGTGGACCTGGCCTAGGCAGAATGCGAAGAAAATGAGAAATAGCAAACATTTCTGAGAATGCTGGAACAGGCCATGGCATGTTTGTCTGGGCATCATGGGTTTTCCCCCTTTTTTGCATCCCCTCTTCCTTCCTATGACCAGGGCAGGGGTGCTCCCTCAGTGGCTAAATATGAGACTTGGACAGGAGATATGCATATAAGAACAGCAAAGCGGGTGAAAAAAAAGCCAGGAGGTCCACAGAGGGGTTGCCTGATAAAGGCTTCTCTACCCAGGGACCAGTGAGGTGCAAGAGCTTTAAAACACAACTTCCTAACCCCATCTGTCAATCACAAACCACTGGGGCCTGTGCCAATGACCCTGGAAGAGGAAGAGGTCCACCGAGTCCTGAAAAAAAAAAATCCAATTGGGGAATTTACACAGCCTTAAACTAAAGTGTGAGAAAGGAGGTAAGGACAAGGAAAGTAAAGGACGTAGAACTATAGGGCAAATTACTGGTATAAAGCAGTTTGTTAATGTATGTGCAGTCACAACAATGACAGATGTGAAGGTGATGTGTGTATTGCTTTTATGTTTCCACTTTCCATTGTTCTATTGTGAGAATAAGAGAAGTGAAAATACCCATTTCCATATATGGAACAAGGCAATACTCTCCCCCTTTCTCTGCCTACCCCTCTCCTCGTGGAGAGAGGAACACCTGAGCTTCTGTGGAAATATTTCGTCTGCCCAAGGTTCACTGCTGCAGGGCGTCTTCTCAATAGCATCTCTCTTTCTCATAATCAGTCTAAAGACATTATCCACTTACTGGAGATGAGCTGAGGGGCTGCGGGGGATACGCCGCCACGCTAACACAGTTAGTTTAATGGCCGCCAGTGAGGGAGCCTAATGAATTTCAGCTCTGAGCGAGTGAGTGGAAGGAGGGGAAGGGAGCCCCCGAGGGGAGATGGGCTGCTCCTGGGGCCTGCTAATCGGATGCTCATGTGGAGATTTTTATATCGCGCTCATTTT
This sequence comes from Olivaichthys viedmensis, assembly GCA_028565825.1. Classification (NCBI taxonomy): domain Eukaryota; kingdom Metazoa; phylum Chordata; class Actinopteri; order Siluriformes; family Diplomystidae; genus Olivaichthys; species Olivaichthys viedmensis. Next base: position 21,195,834 of record JAOUQW010000034.1, on the reverse strand, counting down.
GGGGACAACGGCTTTTATAAGCTCTGTTGACAAGGTGCAGCCTAATGCAAACAGCCATCCACCTGCCCTGAGGGCTCAGAATGCATCTGATGAGTGAAGGATGTGAGCGGGAAGACAACGGTTTCATGAGTGCAAACAAAGCAAAGTCAATATAATATTCTTCATTGGTGGTCAATACAAAATTCAGTTTGATTATTTTAATAGATTATTAGATACTGAAAATATTATATGGTAAAAATATTTTCCTCTTGTTACAATTCTTTGCTAATTTAGCAAATGATTGATTAGCCTTTAATATAACACTATTCCTTTCGTATAGATTTAATGAGTCACAGTCAGTTTACAATAACTTTAAACCAACCACCCTACCAAGAGCACTGCAATACATGTATACAAGTGCAAACATACAGCACAATACAGTGCAGGCAATGCCCTTCTTTTGTTCATGCGCTACTGGCCATTTCAATTCACATCACCCTCAGGTGATGTTTTTGTTGGCCAACCTGCTCATTGCTCAAATCTAAAATGCATTCGTGATCATACAGCTCAGAAAGAAACAAGAAGAGTTATTCATTTCCTATGCCATTTTGATTTACTGTCCTCTTCGCCATCCCTCACTTCATTTTGTTATCCCTTTGTCTCGGCACCGGTCCTTTACTCCTCACTGTCAACACACTTTGACCAAGCCAAACTTTTTACCCTCAAAATGGCTCATACCCATCCTCTCACCTCTCCCGAAGGAGGCGCACAGCACAAACTGACTTGCTCCCTGTAGAGTCATGGAAACTCAAGCAAAAAATAACAGTATGAACTCAAAGAACCCTCCACATATAAACCCCTCACAGCACAGGTAACACAAAGTACTTTAGCAGTAAGGCCCTTCCACTTTACCAGTGACTTAAAACTAAGTAAGTGTGGGGACCCAATAAGATTTCTTTGCTACCTCTCCAGCATAGTGGATGCTAATTGTCTTCTTTATAGAGGTTGGGTGCTTGTAGAAGATGCTGTGTGTGTGTGTGTGTGTGTGTGTGTGTGTGTGTATATATATTGCTTGGAAACTGTGTGAGCCCCTTTTACAGGTTTCTCAGAGGTGCTCCAAATCACCTCTGTGGGAAATCTGACAACAGCTCGTAAAACCGAGGCTCCAACATTTAAATCACTGCCAATTCCAAATGAACTGAATATGTGCGCACACTTAAAATTCAACTACTAAGGACTATGCATTATAATAACCTGAAAGGAATGTGCGTGGCAAATATTCCAAAATACACCTACCAACAGATCTACTGCATAAACTATCAAGTTAATAGTAGCCGCATATTGCGTGTGTGGAACAGGGGAGGTCTGGTGCATTTATAGTAGGGGAATTGCTGCTCTATTGCCTTCCTCACATCATTCCAACTTGCCTGCCTTGCCTATAATCACCCCAAAGTCACTGCACACTTGGCGCGCCTGTTTAAAATTACCTCTGCGCCCTTTTGTTTTTCTTAATTTGGATAATGAAATACTAGGTAATGGGGTAAGACTGGAAAATGACTCAATGCACACACAATCCATGTGCTTACTCCGCCACACGCATTTATCAGCAGGAGAAAGAGCCCCGATGAAATCCCACGTCCACAACTGGCTGGAGTGCTGGGAGATCCATCTTGCACCACTGAGATCACTGCTCCATCCTGACGCATCTCTTCTCTAGGAGGCCTCCCTAATGCCTGTTCCCAAAGCTGAGCAATAGATCAGCCTCTCAAGGACACAAATGGGACAAGTGGATGCGTGGCTTTGAACCCATGTTCAAATCTACTAGCTATACCCCAGGGATTGACTTCCATTTTCCTCTTCTCTGGATTTTGGTTACACATCACAGCAAGGCCCGGCTCCATCCACACCTGCTATTAAGCGAGTGTGCGGAGCAGCCGCATCGGCTCAGCTAGTGGACTCAATGGCTGTCTGGATGGTGGCTGCGATGTAGTTTCGACTTAACTGGCTCTTATCCTAGCTGGCTCACGTATTGAGGTTGTGATTGAGAGGGGGTTTGTAATGACACGGGTGACTATGGGGATGCACCACCAGTGCTGGCTGCTCTTAAGCGGAGAGGATTGGGAAATGCAATACACACGCAGAGTCTAAAACAAACACACTCGCATGAGAACTGCAACAAAAACACTTTTAAAATGGACAGGGCCACACGAAGAAACATTAACTAGGGAAGAGTAGCTTAAGAAAAACATATGAGCAAATCAGTTTCAGTTTCCAAATGCCTTTGTGTAGGATGGCACCAATTAAAAATCTCCAGATGAGAGCTGTACCCCTGCCACTGCTGCTTGATCTGATGAAACATCTCCATAACAAAAAAGCAACATAGCAAATACAAGTTTCATACCCTGATTTGCTATTCTCTCTGTGGTTTCTGGGAAGTGCTCAGGGCATTGTGGGTTTCTTATTTATCCATTTTTTCATTTACGCCACACAAACAGATTGGATAATGGAGAAGTGGGAATATGGGAATAATTTTGAAATGGCTGATTAGCACGTGGCTAGCTTGGGATAATTGGGTTTAGCTTTTCCCCCACGGCTCCCCAAGTCATATTGCTAGTCTGGAATCTGCTTGGACAACCCCTTTCTTCCCTCTTCCCACTTGTCAATCAAACTGCGTCTCTAGGCCAGTATTATAACTACACTATTTTTAAGTTTCAAATATTGCATTACAGGTATTTAAAAAAATGGGGAACAAGGCAAACAACTTTTATGGTGACAAACTGTTAACATAACATTTTGGTAACTAATACATTTTACACTATTTACCCACAGTCAGAGGTCTTCAGAAAATGTACTGCTTCATAAAGGAAAGTCATGGAACTTATTCCAAATCAAGCTGAAAGTTGTTTTTGTTTTTTTAACCAACACAAATGCAATACAACTTTGGTTGTATTTTTAGCCTGTGCAAAGCTTTTCCAGTAAGACAGTAAGCGGACTGTAGCAAGTGAGCGATATCTGCATCATATAAGGATTAAGAAATAAGCACTCAAGGGTTGAGTTGTTAGACACGTATTTATTTCTAGTTTTTTTCTGCTCCTATGGACTAACAGCAACCTTAAAAGGCAGACAGATTTGAAAGAAAAACAAAAAACAAAACTGAACTTAATGATTTCCTCATGACATTAAACACTGAGTAAACGTGTTTAAGGGGTAAAGGGCATTTGATTTGCCAAACCGCTGAATCCTTAAAGGGATTGGCAGATAATCTCCAATGATCTTCATCAATGTCAACAAATTATTGTTTTTACGCCCCAATTACTGTTTATAACTCCGCTACTCTGGTTAGTGCCGTTTATTACTCTCCAGTTACTTTTTATTACTCGCCACTCACCTTGAGAGTTCAATGACAACACCAATGTAAACCAAAGTAAGGCAAATTTTACAAAATCAGTGTTAATCTTATAAAAAGCACACATACAGAAAACACTTTTGAGTATTTATTGTCAAGGTCATTTAATGGCACTATTATTCATGAGCATTATCTACAGAACCGGAAGGAAAATAACTTTTGTACTCCCCACCGTATGCAATTATTTAGGAAGGACCAAGCCCTTTATGTGAACTTGAATTACAAATTGTTTCTCTAAAGTTTGACATTAGCAAACAGAATGGCAAACTGACTTTGAGTCGGGTATTTACTTTGATCTGGGGATCCTATCTGAGAACCCTGATGAGGTCCAAGGTGATCCGGTTCCGCTGAAGATCCACATCTATAACACGGACTTCGACTCGCTCTCCCGGTCCTAGAGCTAGACTTCTACGCCTCTTGTCAGGAGGCAGTTTATCTGGAGTGATGTAGCGATTTGGAATGAGGCCAGATCGGCCCACTCCGATGTCCACAAAAGCCCCAAATAAAGCAGTGTTTTCCACACGGCCGGTTAGAACCGTTCCGACACGGAGATCACTCATGGACACAATCCCTCGTTTAAAGTCTGCTTGCTCAAAGTCTGTGAGAAGAGGACAGGACACCAAAATAAAGAACAAGCGGAGGAGAAGAGAATGGGGAGAAGAAAGAGAACAAGAGGTCATTTAAATACGTACTTCATGTTTTAAAAAGACCTTTCCTAATAGGGTCAGCTCGAAGTCCCTCCATCTGAACTGATCCATTCCAAGACTATAGCTAAAATATACTCATCTTAGACCTGTAGGAACTGACACTAAAGACCGAGTTACATGGAGCTGCCTAAAGCAAATGAAATCGCCACCCCTCACGCCATCAAACTACTCTGAGCCCTCTTTCAGAATTCATTTTCTCTCTTCTCGTGAAACGTTCTTTGGGAGGTGCTTTTAGATAAACACAGCCTCTCCGCAGGCTCTACGGTCCAGGAAACATTCATCTCTGATTATTCTAATCCAGGACATCTTACCAAACGCACGGTTCACATGGCAGCTATTTGTACAGCTGGCTATGGAGTGAGCCTCATCAAGGCTCCAAGCAGTGGAAGTGAACCTGCAAAGTCCTGATGGAAAGGGTAGCGTCCCAGGCACCACACCACACACAGCTTTGATCCACAGACAGGGAGTGACATATGACCACTCTGAAACATGTGACAACCACTCTGCAGATTGCAAGAGCAGCATTTTTCTTTAAAATATTTAAATACCTATTCTGCACATATCTATGCAAACCAAATTTACAAATACAATTACAGCATTTTTGTGGCTAAGAAAAATGTGCAGTGAATTAGGGGTTATTTGATTCACGCTCAAATATATAACTACAATAAAACAGCCATATTTATTATGCATTCAAAAGCTCAAACACCTTCAAACGGTGTACGTGGTTTGAAATTCCAAAAAACAAATCGCTTTCTGACAGTTAAAATAGTCTTGCACGTGGGCCACACTAGAGGATGATTGAGCAACTCCCAACGATCGCAAAAGGCGTTCCGATTTTAGCCGGTCTTAAACGATTATCCTGTGGTGTGGGGTGTGTAAAATCCAATCTTAACCCTTCCGATCTACTCACAGTTCACTCATGGCCGTCCTGATTTCAAATCATAAATATTAAACATGTTCAATATTTACGACTCAACATCCTGTAGTGTGTGGGGGGGAACGCCGTCTGTCTCGTGTGAAAACACAACCTTGACGTCATGAAGGCCGATACTGTCAGGCGTTGGCTCCGGGTTGCGGACACACACGCGAGGCGTTTGACTTTCAACATCTTTATTACGTATTACTCTATCGTACAGACTCTAAGCGCCATGACCGGCGTGCTAAACAGATATATACACGCTGACATTAACAACGAGAGACAACACAGGACGGACACAAGCGGGTATTTAAACACTTAATAATCAAGGGAGACGAAC
>JAOUQW010000034.1:21156827-21184630 GCA_028565825.1 Olivaichthys viedmensis | reverse complement strand
TTCATCACATTTTATGATATTATCATGATATTATATTATTACTGGGGTAGTAACAATATTTTGGAAGTGTCCACAATAACTATATTTTGTTGAATATTGCAAACATATCATACAACCCACTATTGGCACATGCTTATGTCCTACACATGTACAACAATTGTTCTATACACATGGGCTACAATATAATTACAGACCCATAATCTAGTGCCCCTAGTATGAATACGATTGTGAGACTGATCACTTACCTGATAATAAAATAGAAGCGATGCTCCCTCAGCAGAGCCTTTATTCCCATGGTTACAATGAACATCTGGGCAATCAAGCCAGATGTGCCTGAGTGACAGCGTCATTTTGCTCGACCCTGTGCAGATAAAGCCAGGATTTTGATGTTGTATGGAACAAATGATGGAAAGTTGCTGCAACTGTGTGTTCATGTTTGTGTGTGTGTGTGTGAGTATGTGTGTGTGTGGGTGCATGTGTGCGTAATCTGTTATACTCTCTGTGTAAATAAATGTTCTGGCAATGATGGGAAAATATGAAAATGTCTTAATTACCCACATGAAAACAGTGTAAGAGAGGATTACTAAAGGTTGCTGTGGATAAGATAAAGTTTAAATGTGGCAGTATTTAGCCTCAGTAATAGCTACCCCCAAAAAGAGAGTAATATGTACATGTGTGTGTGTGTGTGGGTGTATAGAATCTCCTTTTTCTACTTGTTGATGTAGTTTAGTCCTATGTGTAGATACAAATAGACTGATGACAGATTGTATGACAGTAGTGTATAGCTTAAGCTTTTCACACTAAATAAATGAAAATAATGTAACAAAACTATTGAACTATCTGCATAAAAATAATGCTTCAGTTTAAATAATGAACACTGAGTTACAATGTAATTCATCAACCTTTTTACCATCACTACCTCTCTAGCTCTAACCCATTTCTCTCGCTGTTTTATGTGAATAAGATTTCTGTGGGAGTGTGTTTATGGTGTAGGTCACATTCCTGTTCTTTTATCTTCAGACGCATCTATGCCTCTTCCTTTGCCCTCGTTCAATCTCTCTCTTGCTTTCTCTCTCTTTCTCACTCTGTCTCTCATTCCCTCTTTCTGACACATATACATTCTTAAATGCAATTCAATTCATACTTGATACAGATGCAAAAATAAGAAACACCATCAACATATGGCATCTGTCTCTATACATTCACAGCACACACAACTCAGATGCGCAGACCGGTGACGAGGAGCAGTGTGTGCTTGGGAGGGAGGTGGAGGGGACGCTGATTGAGTTTGCTCAGCAGAGCTCAGGAGAGTGGAAGTGAAATATGGGGAAGGCAATATTACAGAACACTGGGACACCTGGAGACCAGCCAACTCCTCCAACTAATGCCATCATCTGGGCAAGTTTATATGTGTGTGTGTGTGGCAGGAAAGTATGTGCCTATGTATGAAAGAGAGGAGGAGGAGAGAGAGGAAAACGCAGTGACACTGGAAGGAGTTTGGGAGTTTTCTGATGTATGGAAAGGTCTGACAGAGCTGGGAAACAGTGAAAGTGTGGAAATTATATTTTATTTACCAAAGTGTAGAAAATTATAAGTGTGTTTGACTATGTGAGTGTGTGCATACTAGCATGTGTGTGTGTTCTGCATCTGATATTTATAGTGGAGCCATTCTAAGCAAGCTAATTGCTGCTCTCAGGCTGTACCTCCTGCCCCTCCCTCATCATACCTTTTTGATCATATGCACCATTCTTCTCCCATCTCTCTCCCTCCTCCGTCCTCTAGTTCTGTTCAACTGTCCATCAGGAAGCTTCAATAATGACAGTTTATGAAGCCATTGCTAGAATTCTGTTAAGGTTTTTTGTTTTGAAAAGTGTGAGAATACGTGGATGGGATCAGAAGCATCTTTTGTAGAGGAAATCTCTGCCTCCAGCAAGCCGTTTCTCTACCTTTGTTGCATGCCAATCATGTTTTAGGTGTTTGCATGTGTGTGTGTGTGTGTGTGTGTGTGTGTGTGTGTGTGAGTGTGTGTGTGTGTGTGTGTGTGTGTGTTTATATGGATTGGTGAGTCTAAGGGATGTGTGGATAGATATTTCCTGTGGTGTACTGAGGCCCTGATTTACTAAAGGTTTGTGTGTGTAAAAACACATGCAAACTTGCTACCACCCTCAAAAAAAGTGCAAGCTGATTTACTAACAGGGTCTAGGGAGGATTGCAACTTTCACATGAGCAAAATTGCACGTGTTATCCGTTTTTTGCGTGTTTGCGTGAATGAAAATGCATTTTGGAGCGAAATACAGGGCGGCAAATAGATTCAGTTTGTACCCGCAATGCGATTTACTGAGCCGTGAACCGTGATTGCGTGCGCAGATTAGCACATCTGGAGAGCATGTATTAAATTTGCGTTTAAGTTGAAGACAAAATTGTACCATTCACTAGGTTTTAATAATGAGAAGGTTTATCAAGATTATGCCTTAGTAAATCAAAATTATCAAAAGGTTTCTTAAAATTCTGACTAAATATTACCACAGCAAAGTTTCATATTTCATATTCAGGTTTCATATTAGATGTTCACTGCACATTCATGCCTCCGATGGCAACAGCATTTAAATAGAGCCTGTGAAAAGGATTTAATTCACTCTTTGAGATCCGAACTTGCCGCCGCCATCAAGAACAATTAGCACTACAATAGGTGCACAACAAATTTTGCTTGTACATTGGAGGTAAATTTAGCCTTGATAAACTCATTACATCCAGTGCTATGCAACCCAACCTCCCTCATAGTTAACTTCCTATATATTTCGATCTTTCCCCTTTATTCCCCGTAATGAAGTTTTTGCATGACAAATTTTTTGCAATACACTACACTGCATGCATACTGTACTGCCTGTGGTAAGTGTATTTCCTTGCTCACAATGGAAATAGATATTGAGCGATTGGATGAAGACCTTTCCTCAGCCACCAGCACTCTTCACCTGCCTGATGCCCCATTGGAGGTCTGTTGACAGTCCAAGGTACTTGATGTTCGGCTTCATACAAATCAGCTACCCCTCATGGCTATTGAGTTCGTATTTTTTGGTGGATTTTGAGTCGAACATGACAGAAACCTGATTGCCCAACTGGTCAGTCTCAGTGAATGAGTGATGAAGTTTGACTTGACAACAAAAACGTTCGGTTCACCGAGGGACTCAATCGTGTCATTTATGGGTTCAACCTGTGTGCATTATCAGCTGGGTTTGGCTCATTTTGATTTCGCTAGTCAGGGCTCAGCACACGGAGCCACCAAGCAGACTGGCATGCACATAGCACAAAAAAGAAGTCAAACCAGTAGCCCAACCCTTGTTCTTAATATGATAGACTACATGGTGTCTTGTGTTACAATGAGGTTAAATTGTTAGACTGTTAGAACTGTACTAGAATTTTTAAACCAATAACACGTAGACGCCACACAATGTTAGATTCAGAACCACTTCGAATAATTCATTACAAAGAATCGGTTCAAAAGAACAATTCGGTCATTACAACTATCTAGAATAAAGCAGAGGCTACGCAAAACATCAGCTCAAGTTCTCAGAGTTCTCCTCCTTTACAATTCCACAATCACTCCCCATAACACTATCAATTGAAGGCATGGTCTGCACTAGCAAAATACTAATTAGTATTTTAACGTACAGTGATGGCAATGAATCAAAGAACAAAAAAGAAAGATTTTGTGTGAAACAATTTTCTAACAGTGAATTAACAGTTCAATCTATACAATACAGGAAATGTTTAATTTAATACAGGAAGGTGTTTAATGCTTTGTGTTACATTGCGTTTCTCTCTCTATCCCTCTCTCTCTCTCTCTCTCTCTCTCTCTCTCTCTCTGTGTGTGTGTGTGTGTGTGTGTGTGTGTGTGTGTGCGCATGTATGGAACGGTCACTGAGGGGCACTGGAGAGATTCTCAACAGAGCAGCAGAGGAAATTACATCAGCAGGGAGGTCAGTTTGGGGAAAGAGCTTTGAGTGCCAGGTGCAGGCTAATTTAATTGTATGTGGGTTACATTGTCCCCTGCCCCCTAGCCTAAGGACACCACCTCACAATGCCCGGCATCCTGCAGCAACCCCCACGGCACACTGTTGGAGACAGAGGTTGACTTGTTGACTGTGTGTTGTGTGGGGTTTATCCGTGTTGGAGTGTATTTATATATTATGTGTGTAGGGGTGTGTATGTATGTATTATATATGTATGGTGTAAGTGTTGATTAAATATGCCATGAGCTTCAATGCCCTCTAGTTTTTTTTCTCATTTCTCTGTCTCTGATGTGTGTGCAAGGATACACTTCTGTTGGGTATTAATGTCAATGTTATAATGTTTTTTCATCTTCATCGTTTTTTATGGGTCATTTTTGATAATTACACAAATTCTTTGGTTATGGACTTTGGACCTCCTAAAAAGGTCTTGGCCACGCCCTGATCACCCTATTTATTTATTGTTGGGCCCTAATGTTGGGCTCTATAAGGCCCATAACCTTCATCTGCTCAGCTCAATTGTACGTCGCTTTGGATAAAAGCATCTGCCAAATGAGCAAATGGAAATGGAAATTTATTTAGTTCTAGAATCGCCACTTATTTTCTCCCAGCATGCACTGCACTGTGAAAGACAGAGATAGAGCAAGGACTGTGCACATGCCAAGACATTACTGTATGGGGAGGAGAAGGAGGAGAATAAAAAGAGGGATGAGGGAAAGAGAGGGATGCCGATAAAGACACAAGATGAATCCGAATATGAAGGACGTAAAGGATGTAAGCCTGACAAACGACGGGTATTGGGGGTTTTTAAACTGTTTTTCCTCATTGTATGTAAATTGCAGTCGACAGACCTGTACAGTTTAAAAAAGGGGGAAAAAACATACTCTCAGCATGGGTGGTAATCCAGGAGCGCTCACACATAGAGGTACTGAGGTTACACACACACATATACACACAGACTTATACACTTTGACTCTAGTTTGTGAGACCCATATAGTTTTTTCATTTATGTGTTGCTAGCAACTCACTGAAGAAAGATTCCCAGGCAGCACACCAATGAGAAAAAACTGCATACCATGCAGTCCAGCGCCTTACCATGTGGATCAAGCACCATCCCATGTGCCATCAATGGAGAGGAGTCCTTGATAAATTCCACCGGGCACTGAGGAGGAATGGCCCTGCATTCTAATACTGTTTTTAACATGCCTGTGGCCACTTGCAGCACAACAGTGGGGTGTTTAACAGGAAGTGGCTATTTCAGGCGGATTTTTTAAGTTGGAATGCACTTCCCCTGGGCAGCAAGAATAATATACTAATACAACGCTAATGTAGCCAAGTTGTGTATTGAATGCACTTAGTACGCTAAAGAGGCTCTGTCGCTTTAAGAGAGGGCTGTCTGAGTGTGAGTTGTGGTGTGACCACAGCTTTAGATGCACATGCACAATGAACCAATTGGGATGAGCGGCCTGGGCAAGATGAGCATGTGAGCTGTGACTGAGGTTCGGGTGCCTGTGTTCAGTGTTTATTGGAATAAAGATCCAGATTTATCATTTGGGTGCTCGAAAATGGCATATAAGATGGCATGAGAGTATCTGTCAGTATATTTTTCATGTTTTGAGCTTAGATGATGAGTTAATTATACAGGATGACTTTGGATTGTGCTGTAGTTCTATGAGTGTGGGGGGGGGTTGCGCATTGTTGATTAATCCCAGTTAGTACTGTGAAATATTTACAACATAGTATTGTAAAGGGGTTGATATAATGTTTTAGATATTCAGAGTTTATATGTAGTTCACAGTGTTTTAAAAACTGTCTTTAAGAAACGAGTATAATCTGACTGTGTGCCACGTGTGAGCTGCTGTGTGAGGACACACAAACCAAGTTCTGTTTCTCTGTAGAAATCACTCATGTTGTGTAAGAGTAATGTGAAAAGTGGTTAATAGTGTTTGCTGTGTTTCTTTTCATTGAAACAGAGACCACTACCATATTTTATTGGGTTATTTTATTTATAACACTATATTTTTTACTTTACTTTTTCATCAGAATAAAGAACCCTAAAAATATTTTTTGGTTCTGTGTGGTATAATTACCACCGGCTACACAAATATAATAAATTACTATTGTATTATAATAATATTGTACACTTAAAAATGTTCATATAAAATTATTTAATTTAATTTAATAAATCACTATAATTTAATTTATAGCTTGCTACTCAGTAAAAAAAAACTTCAACAATTCTTGAGTCATATTCGTTTGCTAATTAGCTAAATAGCTAGCTAGTGTGCTAACTAGCTGGTTTTCTAGCCAGTTACTATGCTAATTAGCTATCATGCTAACTATCTAGCTTGCTAACTATCTACCAGAACAAGGTAGTATCAGATATCAGTGATGTCAGCTCTCATGTATAGACGCAGTTTAATAAAAGGCTAAATAAAACCCAATTTGAATGTAGTAAATGTAAATTTTTCACACGTCTGCCAAAGGGGGGGCTTGCGAGGGCAGAGCCGCAGGAGGCTACCATGTTCAAGGTTGAGGCCCATTACCCAACCCTGAATGGAAGTCCTCATGAACTGCACCTGTCACAAATTAACTGCCACTTATTTAAGGATTGTTTTTCTTCTCTCTCTTTGCTCTTGAACATTGAAAAACATGACCAGACCTACACTAAACACCAATTAAATAAATGTCAAACAAAAATATATATTTAAGTACAGTATGATTTATTTTTATTTTTAAATCAACACCTGTGTTTTTAACCTTGAAGATGCTACCTAATGCTAAGAACAGAAAAAATAAGTTTAATGTAGATTTTGTTTTTTTGGGTTTTTTTTGCTATTACTAAAGAGATGCAGAAACTCTGGTAAAAACTAAATTTGTTAATAAAAACAAAAAAATTGTATGAAAGTTTATTTTGATTGTTCCTTATTTTTTAAACTAAAATTCAAAGTGATTAGTAAATTGCATTACATTGGAGCCATGTGTCAGGCCTTCAAGGGGTCATTTAACAAACTTCACTTGAGTATATGAACTGCCCTTGAGATGGAGATGGGGATTCCCCCACGGGGAAATAGTGAGGGGAAGTTGATGAGGGCATGTAAAACAATAGTGGAATGCAGCCAGAATCTGATTTTGTGGTTCTGGTGGCCACATAAAAACTGATTGATTCATATACCACAATAAGTATGTTGAGGCATCCTGCAATACTGCGTGTCCAGTCGTTCAAAATCATGCAGCAGCAAACATCATGAAAATGAGTAAAATATTCTAATCACATGATTGCAAACTGGAGATGATTCAATTATGTGAAAATAAAAAAAATAAAAAATAAAAAATAAATGTGGTGAAAATTCCATATAGCACCAAACATTATTATGAATGTATTTTATATGGTATTGCACATGATAGATTTCCATGCCGACACTTCAAACATGAGTGAGGCTGATTTTAGCATTTCTCCTGCAGTAGGATTCACTAATCTTAAATGTCCCCCACCTCCTTCCACGTGAGTTTATGTTTGGGTGTAATTAATCTGGGTGACTTGAGTATTTAACTCAATTTACTTCTGCATAATGCTGTTCCCTGATATTATTTTACGTATGACTACTGACAAAAATCATAAATCAGGGATTATGATTGTGTACCCTTAAACACTCAAAGACTGAAACGACAACAATAAGCTCATTACAACAGCAACATTCAGACAGCTGTGGTTTGGTTATAAAATTTATCCCAGCAATAACTACAAGGTCACTTGTAAAAGACAAGACTCGAAAAGCATTTTGGCTGGACATTCATTTCATTTTCCACAACCTGACTTCTCAATTATCCAATATGGAAGCCTATTTCCATAACAAAAAATTATATGCTAAGTCATAGTAACAAAAAGGTTTCTAAAAATTATGATTAAGCATCTCAAAACAATAAGTTTCTTGTAGTACTAAGTCATAATTTTGAGAAACTTTCTTGTAATTACAGCCTAGTACATGCTTTATTTTTTCTTCAAGTGGCGGAAACAGGTTTCCATATCGGACTACCTGTGAGTAAGAACTACAGACCAATCCTACCACGGAAGGTGGGAATAATCGTAGCACAAGAGGCAGAATTTGTTTGAATTATGGTGAGAAAAATGTGGTAGCGGAATTCCTTGCTACTCCTCTTCTCCAGCTTTATTGATTTGCTGGTCTCTGTTTTGCTAGTTTAAATGCTTTATTGTAAAAAATATATAATAATTTTATATAATTTTGATGCCAAAACTGACAAACAAGGAATACTGAAAACTGAAGGTCTGGCCACCCATTTGTAGTTAGTTAAATTAAGCCCTTAGGACAGAAACAGATATATCACATCACTGATGTTAACATTGGGCCTATACCTTTATTAGCCTATGAACCTAAACAATTTATATTATTCTTTGTTTTCGATATAGTGGTAATAAAGTCACAGTGCAATGTATCTACGTATTCTACAGTGTAACACCAAAAGAGGTCTACTACAAAGTGAAGATCCCCAAAAAGAGCTTTTTCTTCTTTTATTGAAAACAGGGTATGGCTGAAGACACGTCTTTTGCTGGACCGCAGTCTACCTTAAGAAGCATCTGAGATGTGCTTTTTTTCCTACCCATATTACATAAAAACTGTTTTACTGGACATTGGTTTCATTTCTCAGCTTCTCAACTATACAATAGTCAGACTATGGAAGCTTTAGAATCTCGAGACACTTTCTTATTATTATGACTTAGTACGTGGTTTTATTTTTATTTAAAGTAGAGGAAACAGGTTTATATATTGGACTGCTTGTGAGTAAGAACTACTAACCCTAGCTAGTTTTCTAAGTTGCTATGCTAATCAGATCCTTAGTTAAACAGAATGAGTTAAGTGAGATATAGATGGCCAGAGGTAATTTTATATTAGTGTGCATGACAACGATGTACTAGAAATAATAATGTGTATGGATAACATTATATATTAGTACTTAAAGGAGACATATTTTACTATTTTTTCACAATTTAACACAGTTCCCTGTGCTCTTTAAAAGACACCTGTGAGGAGTAGAAGAAGGAAAAAAACCCTGAGTTCAGCTTCTTGTATGGTGTTGTATGGTTCTCCCCTGTCATTTTCTCTACAGTGAAGAATACTGTAGGTCATTTTGTGGGCGTTAAAAGGAAAATGCAGTTTTGTTTGGCCCCTTTAGGACAAATTCAGGTTTGTCTCAAAAAGTTTTAAAAAATTGTTGATGCAATATTTGTGTAATGTTTAGTGGTTTGGGTGGCATTTAGAAATCTCAGTACTTTGGATTCATTGAATACATTATGGCTACCTACAATACCTGCCAGTCTAGAAGAGGTGCATGTGTGTGTGTTTTCATGTGTGTGTCAGTGTGTGTACATGCTCTCAGTGTGTTCTTACACTGAGTGGGCTCCACGCAGAGAGCATTTAAGCTCAAGAGAGTGACAGACAGCTCTTTCATGTGATGTTCTCTTTAAGAAGTCTTTGAGTCTGGGTGGAGGCAGGTGGTCTGCTCTAATGGGGAAACTGACCCCAGACCTGAGCAGCTCTCTTCTCTCTTCTCTCTTCTCTCTCTCTCTCTCTCTCTCTCTCTCGTTCTTCCCCTCTTTTTCACTTTGTCTTTAATCTCTCAATTTAGTCACACTAGACACATTCACACTCAACATCAGTGAGATGGTGAGCTACAAAACAGCATGATATAGCAGAGGTCAAATGATGACTTATTAATGATGACCATGCATTACTGATGTTCACAAATCATAGTAAATATGACTAAATCTTTTCACTCTTAGAAAACTTTTATAAAAGGGAAATCCTGTGTTGCAGGATTCTACATAGAACCTAGAGGGACAAACCAAAGAACCCTGGATTTAAGGTGCTGTATTTAATCTTTTTTTCTAAGAGTGTAGCTACTAATTCAAGTAGAACTGCATGGCCTGACAGAAAGCAACCCAAGCATAAAATAAAAATTATTAATACCCATAGTCACCTTAATTTCAGCACTGTAACTAATCAGGAAAAGCAAATCGGCACACAAACAGCCATTCATTCAACCATATCATCTATATAATTATTTTTAGGCCCAATAGTTATTATTATTGGTGTTAGTTCTGTTCCGCTTTAACACAACACATACCAAGAGTTCACTAGTGAGTGTGATTTAGTTCGTTGATGATAATTGGGGAAACATTGAGGTCTTTGTGATCAGCAGGGTTTTCGTTCAACCCATTGACCGAGCTGTCCAGCTCTTCATTTATAATTGAAGGCCATTAACTCCTGTGGTAAGTGCTTGTGGTTTAATTAGCCAGCTGATGGGCCAGGCTCTTCACTAGCAAGAGCATAGATTTAATTGAGTCGTCGTTTGGCGGGCAGACAGAGGGACAGTGATATAACACCGCATCAAATCACCTTCACAAAGAGGACTGGAGCAGGAGATTTCATGTGTACATTTAGTACATATAGCACATCCTGCCTATACTCATTCCTGCTTTTAGGATTTTAGCACATTGATGTGTCCCTTCTCTGTGTGTGTGTGTGTGTGTGTGTGTAATAGAAGCTGTCAGATTTCTAGTATCTCATCTGATTTGATCTTCACATCTGACTTTTTTCTTTTTTATCCTCAGCTCCAACTCCAAGCATTTTTTGGCCAATAAGAACTCACGTTTCTTATTACGTCTCATCATTCATTAATTTTTTTCATCATTCATGATCTTCTGTTTTCCAGATGATTCCCTGCCTTCTAACTCATCACTATTCTTTCTCTGTAGAGAGGCAAAGTGGCACTTTTCAGACTGTCAGATTCTTAATTGAAAAATAATTAGGTTTGGTTGATGGTGGATGAGTGAATGAGTATGCCTTCTCCTACCATGTGCGTGTTATTGAGACCTCATTCAGACTAGAGATGAAGTCCTATTATCCTCTCATACATACACCCCAGTAGAACCCACCCTCAAAATGATTACACTAATATTATAGATTCCTTGTGTGTCACATTTTGATTTCCTTACTGCTGACATTAGTCATTTTAATTTGTGCAGAATCCAGGTCTTCCTGTTCAGTGTTTTGAAAGCCAGCAAGACACCACGTAGTATTAAAATCAGCCTGATGTGTTGACACGATCATCTGTGGTGCCAGTAAAATTCCTATGACACTGCTTAGATTCACCTTGCCAACATTTTTCCCATGAATGGTGGAAACAGTGCCTCTTTTAGGTTAGTCTAGGTACTACCAGTGCGCAGAAAATTCACAAACAGCCCAGGAGAATGTGTTAAATTAGAAGTTAAGAATAGTGCGTGCGTGTGTGTGTGTGTGTGTGTGTGTGTGTGTGTGTGTGTGTGTGTGAGAGTCTTTTTTATGAGGAATGTGGGGGTGGTGATGACAGCTCCCCCTCTCACATCTCTGCGTGTAAGATTCCAAATTGTATCCCTTTTGGAATTATTTTGGTGCAGATTTGACACAGTATTGCCCTGAAACATCTAATGTGTAAGGTGACAGTCACAATGCCTATGCATGATGCATGTTTGTGTGTGAGCACATTTTAAATATTTGTCCTTGCGTTCTTTCTTGACTTTGTGTTCATTTTCTACAGTGCAAAGCAAGTAGAGCAGCAGTTCAGCGTTGCCCTGCTGCTTATTTTTGCTCTCTGCAGACCAATGAGTTTTGTGCACCTCTTGAGTGTAAGCTTCTTTCATTGGTTTATTCCACACTAATTGCTTTCTCTGTTGATTTCACACAATCATATGATATAATCTGTTCTATACTGTGCCTAAATGAACCGAATAAAAAGTTTTCTTAAATTACAGCAAACATTTTGCTATTATCCTGGCTTTGACTTCAGCGTGCTATGCTTGACATGTGGCTCACTTTATCCCCTTCAAACCTTTCTGCCCGTCTCTGACATCAGGCCAGCGTGAGACGACGAGACGAGATCTGACAGCCAGAGCACGGAGGGAGCAGCCAAAACTACAAGCGCTGACACTCTCAGATTGATTGATTGTGTCTGTCTTGGCTCAAACACAAGGTGGCACTCACTGGGACAAACTTGCACACTGCTTGTCCCAATGCACCGCTCTGCCTTTCTCTCCACTTCTCACACACACACATACATAGTGATTATTGCATTACTGCCAGGCTCCTCACCCTCTGTCAGGAGTGGAATGACAGCAGTGAGGAGTGTCACAAGGTCAGCGGAGAGCTCACAGGCTAACCAGATTACAAAGAAATTACAAGACTATGCACTCTGCCATTGCTGCCTAGGAAATGAGCTTCAGCGAGTGCATGTTAAACCTCGGGGCAATAAGACTGCCTGCATTACAGTGGTGATATAGGATTTTGTGTGTGTATGTGTGTGAGTGTGTGTGTATGGTGTGTGTGGGATCATTTAAGATTCATTCCAGCTAACATTTTTAGGTTAGCAGAACAATTTCTGAACATTACTGTTCTAGGAACATTTGAAGTGTTCCAAAAACATTTCTACATAACACAAAAATTTTAGTTGCAGGAATGTTAGCGCAAATGTTTCCATAATGTTAGTTTTAGTCTAACTGGGAACGTTATGTGAGTAGCGTTCTACAAATATTGTGAAGAAAACATCACATGTAAGAACCATTGCAAGAACATAATTTTTGTAATGTTACAGCCTAACCTTTTTACAACCTGTTAATTATTTTACTGAATGCTCTGATAATATCCTCTGTTGCTATATACTTATTCTTCTAAGTTGGTGATTGGGAAGCCATTCACTGTAATTATATATAAATGTGTTAGTGCTCCCATGAGTAGCCTTCTGTGCATGCCATGTAAAAAAAGAATTCAGTGGAACTGTTCTCCCTTAACTAGCCTCCATCTTCTCAAGGTTAAGATGCAGCCATGAATTGCTTTGCCAGGTTTAATGCTTTAGCTGTCCTTATTCTCTCCCTCTGCTTTGTCATGTCTTACTCATCAGAGGAAAGAACGAGGGCCAACACACACACACACACACACACACTCACACACACACAGGGACCTTGTCTTTTTCATTGTTTTAAATTCACATCCACAGTCTTTGTGTTCTTCTTACGCGAACACAAGGTGAAGGTGGAGTTTGGCAAAGGCATGTCTCTTTTAAGACTAGAAAACAAAAAAGACAAACACATGTGCCCTTGTGGATAGGTTAAAGCAAAATGTTTCCTTTGGATATTTTATCTGAGTCACAGGCTCCAAGCTGCATAGCTGAAGTATGGAGGTCTATCCAGAAGGTGAGTGACTGGTTGGTCAGAGAGTTACTAAGGGTCATTGTTCACCTGATTGATAGGGGAAAGTAAAGAAGGCCACAATCTCCTCTTTGTCCCCTCTATCCTAGCTGCTGATGGAGGGAACAAGGATCATGCCGACCCCTGACTCTCATCCCCTGAGGTGGCAAACTTCATTTTCGGCACAATCAAGTTAGAGCCCAGATTAGCTTTGCATATTCAGCAGCCCTCCCTCTCTTCCCATATCCTTCCACATGCTGATCAAATGAAAGGGAGAAAACAGTCACGCTCAAATACATATTAATGCATGTAAATATACAAGTCATACATCTAATGTACAGTGAAGTTCAAAGGTCTGAGCCCACTACCAAGAACTGTTCTTATTTAATCATTTGTCAAAAACCGAATGCAATATTTTACACTATTAATGAAATAGTTTGATACATTATACATTATTTAAAACTGAAACAAATCAACGTTTCACATGTTGTGTCATCTTGGATGCAATGTGAACAGACTATATTCAACTTAAAAGCACCCTATATTGCAGATAATTTAGATTTCCCTAAATTACCATTACAACATAATTGTGACCTGTAAGTTTTTTCCTATAAGCAAATCAACAAGGACATTTCAGTAAGCGAATAACTAGGAATAGCAAGGAAATCATGCCAGGTTTTACCCATATGTAGAAATAGCTGTTTGATATACTGTATATCGTCGCTGACCAATGAAAACATGTATCTCCAAAATTTAAATTTTTCAGGAACACGACAAAACACTTTTTCATATCATTAATCAGACACAATAAATCCTAAATTCACGGTGTGATTGGTCAGCTTTTCATTGGTCATTTAGATGTTCACTGCTGTGGGGTAGATGGAGGTTTTTGTCCACATTCCATATATGATAAAAAGTAAAAATCACAAAAAGTGGAGATACATGTTTTTCATTGGACAGCGACGATATATTATCTGAATATTATGTTCACACACCATTTACATAATTTTTTTTGAATGGTTGTGACAATATTTTACACAAATTGTTGTTGTCTCTTAACAACTACCACCTGATATAGTCTCAATTAGTACAGTTCTCTATGCGTTATGTCTTATCATTGCTTCTGCTTGATCTTGTTTGAGAAAAGTAAATTGACTAAATTGTAGCAGTTTTTCATAACTGATGAAATAAAAACAGTTATTGTTAGTGGACCCAGACTTTTGGACCCTACTCTGTGTTAGTCTGTACTGTCATATGCATATGTTATATTTTATGGACCCATGCCATAGCCTCCATTTACATGTTCACAACCATTTGCAGACCACAAAACCGCATATTGCATACTATTAAACATACACTAAAACAGCACGCACTATCTGTGCTACCTGCAATTCTAACTGCAGTGATTATTTGATGTGCAATGCAGGCAAAACTGCTGTGATATCTATAGCCTCACCTCATGCGGTTTTAATAAAACAACTAATCTGAAGTTGGGTGACGTACCATAAATCACTCATTTTCTCAGTACCAATGACTCCGTGGGCTTCTTCTGAGCTTTAGATGCCTTTGCTGGGTGTATTCGTGTATGTGTGTGTGTTCGTTCAGAGCAGCACTGGAGCGGCTTGCTTTGCCTTGGCTCTTATGAAAGCTTTATTGGATTCCGCCGTCCCCGGAGGGAAAACGCTTTAAATGTCTCCGCAATTATACCTCTAATAACAGCGGCGTGCTCTCGGGCCAAGCCTGGGCCCGACAGAGATAAGGAACTGCAAGTTACTCAGTCAATATGGGGGCTATTAATCTCTGTCACCTGCCTGTCAGGACGACTGGAGGAAAAACAGCGGCATCTCTTGACCCACACACAGGGACTTGCCGTCATCAGTGCTCTCAATGAGAGCGCCAGTCTCCGTCAGAGCAGCCAGAAGTGTGTCTACAGATTGGAGGAGAGAGTTCTCCAGGCCCCACTGGAGACCCACTTTAGACAGACATAGTCAGAAAGAGACAAGACTTTAAATGGGGGAGATTATTAGTTGTTACAGTTTGTGTCTCTGGGCAATTTAATTGTGTCTCACACTTACGATTCAAACATCGCCTGTCTCCAGTTGCCTACAAGCAGTTCCCCTATTCCTAAGACATGCTCACAGAGCCAGAGTTAGAGGCTCTTAAAATGCAAATGCAGATAGCTCTATCAGTTTGATAATGTGCAACCTATTGAAATGGAGTAGCCTCTTTCTGTTGTTCTCTTGCTCTTTTCTCTGCGCCTTCTCAGTCTCCTCCTGTCTGTGGTGGGCACATACTTTCTTCTTTGTGCTATTTTTCTTTGAGGATCAAATACTCATCAGTGCTCACTTTTTTTTCTCTGACCTTCCTCCTCTTCTCCTGCCCCTCCCTCCTCTGTTTGATGAGAGGAGTCTGATTTGAAATGGCTCCATGCTGAGATGGCTCGCTCGAATGTCCAGGTCACGCAGATACTGAAAGGCATCTCCAGAATGGGATAGAAAAAAAGAGCTAACACATAGAGAGATGGATGAAGAGACAGAGGGAGGGAGAGGGTGTTCACAAAGCAGCATACTACCTACATTGGCACAGGTGTTAAGAACCATGTAAATGCAAACCATGTAAAGACTGAGAAATGAACAGATTAGGCTCCTACCAATCTTTATGTTTCAGACTGAATTCCTGCAGAAGAGAGAATGAGAATAGCGAGAAAAAAGAGAGCGAGGTTAGCATAGGTAAACCCTTAAAGTCTCTTCTTAGTAGTATTCAGTTATTCATCTTAAAGCATATTATTCAGTAACTAAAGTGATAATAAAAGGAAAGGTATGTGGTTACAAGAGCGAGGAAGGTAAGTCTGGATGCGTCCTGGGAGTGTAAGGGGTTAAATAAACGAATATACCCTGCAGGATATACCGCTACAGCGCAGATGTCCAACCAAGACACTCCACCTATTCTCATCTATACTTAATATGTCAGTTTCCCAGTTACATTTGGAACGTGATATCTGCCCTAACACAAGGCAGGTTCTCATTAGAGATCTTTGGTGTGTGTGTGCGTGTGTGCGTGTGTGCGTGCGTGCGTGTGTGTGACAAAGTTCCAGTGGCACAGAAGAACGTATAAATGATTCGGTAGGCCTGTTCCCCATATGTCATGAAAGTATGTGTTTATGTTTTTGTAAGTGTTTATTTTGTAAATGTATAATACGTTCTAATAATACACATTCACAAAGTCCCCCTACACAACACACATACCAACACACGTACACTCAATCACTCCTGCAGTTAAATTTAAAAGCTTGCCTTTAAGCGCTGCGATTTGAGTGCTGCTGTAAAAATAGAGTGCTTCACTCATTCTTCCACTTATCCCTCCTATCCTTTGTCCCATTCCCCTGTCTACACCCTGTAAATCTACCTGCTTCACACTTTCACTATCTCTCTTCCTCTTTCTGTCAAGCCCTCTCCTTCATTACGCTTTCCCATATTCAATCACTCTTACATATCAACACCCTCCCCTCCCTTGCCCATCTTTGTCGCTCTGACTTCCCCAACTATTTAAATGCACTTGTTCTCCTTCTAACTTTTCATATCTGTATCTGTTCTACTCTCTACCCCTCCCTCTCTCCTCTCACTTGAATTTTCTTGCATTGTTTCTCTTTCCTCACCGCAATATCGCCCCCACCTCCAAACCACCACCCCATAGTACACTGGATAGGGTGTTCTTTATCACTGTTGGCAGGACATGCTTAAAGATATGTGAATTTATGCAAATTCATGGCTGAAAAATGAGCACTCACCTCCTAGCAAGGTACGAAAAAAAGCTGCGACTCATTACAATATTTTACTTTTGTTATGAATCTGCAGAATAATAAAGAATGATTTGCGATCTGAACAAAACTGTCCTTTTTTCCCAGCAATTACATAAAGCAGGAGATTTCAACTCGAGCCAGACTGTCGTGCTGATTTAACTTTTATATTATTATTCGCAGTCCATATTTTTAATCATATCTCTTCTGCCACTTGCTCACTCTGCAAGACTGGCAAATCTGGAAAGTATGTTTTCCCTCCATGTTTATCAAATGAAATACATACTGTATTTTTAATAAAACACAATAAAAAAGACAGAAAGACACTATTTACTATATATTTGATGGTGTAGACAGTGCTATGGCAGCCCCTTAGGACTCCCCCTCACCCTCCAGCCCTGACAGGGAAGACTGATACAGCACTGCCTGATCCAGCAGGGGTCAGATGTCATGAAGTAGTAGTCACTTCAGAGCCCGTCCCCTGACATAAAGATTGGCAGATGGTCTAGCATGGGTCACAGTAGGCAGTCTTGGCCAACACTGAACAGAGTGAAGCTCCATCGGGCTACACCACACAGTGTAGTCTGACACTGTTTCTCTGCATCCGTACTTACATGCTCAGAATGCACTTGGTTTATACATCTAGGGAGGCTGATAAAGAGAAAGGACCTCTCTCTGGGCATTTGTCTCCTTCTTCAGTCAGCTGCTCTTTCACCAATACAAACCACATTCTGTTAATTCAGCTGGTCATATGATGTGGCAGTGTTAATGGTTCCTGAAGCGCAGACTAATCTGTTACTTTTTGTAAGTTAGGCAGAAGTCACATACCAAGGTTAAGCCAGCCCTGAGGCTTTTCGCCATACTATTTTATATATCCTGGCTAAACTGACCCTTTAAAGTACAGTTTAACATATCATTTTAAACCATTTAAAAAATCTGCATCGAATTATAAATTGCTTGATATGTTTTCATGCCTAAGAAACTACTAAAAATGGCCTAGGATCATCTCTACACCTTGATTAAAATGCCAGGATCATGCAAATTGGAAACACTCCCATGTCCTTCTGCTATCCCTATTTCAAAAACGATCCAGATGTCAGGGAACAAAACACAAATTCATTATAGGCACAAAAGAAATTAATCACTCCTCCAGCTATAATTTTTTTAGGCATCACAATCACTTCTTCAGGCAATTTTAACCAGGCAGTGAATGAACTGAGAGAAAAAGCACGCAGAACTTTCTATGCCCTAAAACAAATTTTTTTTGTCAATATTCCAATTAGAATTTGGCTAAAAATATTTATATAGTGATTGAACTAATTGCCCTGTATAGCAGTGAAGCGTGGGGTCCGCTAACCAATCAAGAGTTTGGCAAAGGGGATAAACATCCAATTGAAACTCTGCATGCAGTTCTGCAAGCACCTCCTAAAGGTGCACAGCAACACAACAAGCAATGCATGCAGGGCAGAATTAGGCCGATATCCATTAATAATACAGATACAAAAAAGGGCAATTCAATTTTGGAACCACCTATGAAATAGTGTCCCCCACTCATATCATTATAAAGCTCTGCAGCACCAAGAGCTGAGCAAAGACAACTGTCCCCTCACTCAACTGGTCCCGAGCCACTCTTTAGGCTCAACACACACCAACACACACCGCCATGCACTAACACGCACTAACGCGTCACAGGCTCAGGATCAGATTAAAACAACAAAGCCAATCAGAACCAACCAAATTACAGTACAGCTACAACAACAATACATCACCTATTGGGAAATACAGACAAAATCAAAGAACAAAATGCAATTCTATTTGGCCCTTAACAGACAGTACACTGTGGCAGGCTACCTGAGCATGGTGACTGATAAAACACTGAGAACCACACTGACGAAGTACAGCCTCAGTCAGCACTGTCTGGCTATAGAGACCAGCAGACACAAACAATCCTGGCTGCCTAAAGAGCAGAGAATATGCCAACAATGCGAACAAAACACACCAGAAACAGAGCTGCACTTCCTTATAGAATGTTCAAAATTCAATAAAATACGAGAAAAATTCTTTAAATTAGCACCCAACATCCCGAATTCAACAACATCACAAATCTAGAAAAATGACAGTATCTGTTAGGGGAACACAAAGAGTCCTGTATACTGGCAGCACAGTACGTTCTCGGCTGCCACCATCAAAGGGACAGTGAGTGACCACACACACACACACACACACACACACACACATACACACACACACAAACTTATTTATCTGCCTATATATTTATTATTATTATTATTATTATTATTATTACTGCTGTAGTTGATATAAAGTATCTGAATTTGCACTCTTTTGATTTTTCTCCTTTGCTGTTTCTGTCTTTCCCTATCTTATTTTATTAGAAGTAGTAGTACTGTTTTATTTGACTCTTTATTTACAGTTGTTCACAGTCTGTACCAAGCTTTGGCAATACAAATGTAACATTGTTTGTCATGCCAATAAAGCACCTTGAACATGAACTTGAACTAGTTAGATAACGTCTCCTAAAAATAGCTCTTTAATAGTTATTTCCTAATCATTAGGCTAAACATTGCCCTTTA
Source organism: Olivaichthys viedmensis (assembly GCA_028565825.1). Lineage (NCBI taxonomy): Eukaryota > Metazoa > Chordata > Actinopteri > Siluriformes > Diplomystidae > Olivaichthys > Olivaichthys viedmensis. Next base: position 21,164,998 of record JAOUQW010000034.1, on the reverse strand, counting down.
ATTGTTTTTTTTCCCTTACTTTTTGCTTTTAGTATTAAGAGATTACAAATATAAATATAAAAATAAAGTAATAAATATGGTCACATAAACTATTAGATTTTTTCCCCTTTTGTAGTTGGGATCAAACAACTCTTTAGCAATACGTCAAAGTCAACCTCCAAGCGCCCATCCTCAAGGTGAATTTCTCAGATGCCATCATTCAGGCTCATCAGAGACTCCATCATCAATTTGCTGGTCCAGATCCTGGCTTGAAAAAAACCTCATCATGGCTGGCGTTGCAAAATGTAGGTTCATGATTTTGTCTACTGGCTGGAATGCGGCGCATCGTACCGTGTGACAACTGACACATTTGCAATGCCAGTGGCCACAGTCTACAGAGCAGTCCACAACGTCGTTGAAGAGATGATGGTCACCCTCTAAAGGATTATCTATTTCCCGAGACCAGAAGATATGGAAGAGGTGAGGGCAGGCTTTCACCTTTTCAGGCTTTTACATGACTTTCTTTTGCTGTCAGGTGCCATAGACAGACACCACATCAGGATACGTTCCCCTGCTATGCCACAGAAGAAATGCTACATCATTCGAAAGCTATTTCGATACTGCAAGCAAATTGTGACATCAATTAGAAATTTTTTAGACATATATGTTGGAATGATTCTCTTCATCTCCATAGAAGAAGTCCCTTTATCCCCCAGCTGGCTACTTTCTTCTTAGAGATGGTGGGTACCCATGCCTGCAGAATTCTGGGACTGTAATCACACTATATCGACAGCCCGTAGTTGGTAAGAATAAATATTCAACCCAAATCATTGACTCGCAACCAAATCTCAAGGTCTTCTGTACGGCAAACATTTGTTTCAGCTTTAACACCCTCTAGCCTCTGGAACAGCCTCGAGGCCCGGTTCAACAGCTACCCTTGCCGAGGCCAGATGTGTCATCAAGCTGACATTTGGCATGCTTAAAACCCGCTGGAGGGCCATCTTCCTGAGGATTCTGGAAGTCCTACCTCTACTTGCCCCCTAATGTGGTCGCTTCTTTCTCCACAATGTATGCCTATCAACAAAGGACATCTTGGTCTAGAGAAGGGTTTCTCGGCCCCGGTCCTGGAGGCCCACTGCTCTTCAGAGGTTTCCGTGTTCCCAAAACACCTGATCCAGCTCAAGAGCTAATGATCAAGCCCTCCATAAGTTGTATCAGGTGTGTTGAGAGAAGGGAAACTCTTGAAACTCTGTAGGGCAGTGGGCCTCCAGGACTGGAGTTAAGAAAACCCTGGTCTCGAGCATGAGGAGGAGGAAGAAGAAGATGACTCGACAGGCTGCGAAGGCAACAATATCCAGTCCAGATTGGCAGCACAATTGGTGGCCAGGAGAAAACTACCTGCATTCTGCAGAACGTCTTATATGTAATGTAATTGAGAACATAAATCTTTCATTCAAGTTTAAAGTTTGTCCACTCATTTTTCTGAAAAAGGTATTCCTCTACTCTTGCAATAACTGCTTCCCTCACTGCTGCCTATTGCTCCCTCTCCTCTTCACTTTCTGCCTGCTCCTTCAGAAAGTCAACTGCAGCCTCACTCGATCTCTTCCTGGAGGTCGTAGCCCTAACCTTTTCCCTTCTGGGGCTGAGGAAGAGGAGGCCACAACATCAGCAGTAATGGCTGACAAATTTGTTGTAACTACCAGGGATGGACCTATAGTGCTGCATCCATCCATCAGGTAGCAGGAGTAACCCCTTCTTTCCCTGTCGATTGGTCCCTCAGCTCCTGAAGATAAAACAGTTCTTGCTACACTAGTCTCATAGTAAGTACACTAGATTACGTAGAGCATTGCCTCAAACATTACTGTATAAGGTATGTACGCCCAAATAAACTCAAACACTCAAAGAGGAGTCATCATGCACACTCCCATTGGCTTTAATAAGGGGGAATACACAGCGCCTGGGGATACCGTATACTTGCACATATACATTCCCTTTTAAAATGTAACATTAGAGGTGCTATACATGACATAACAACCTGTATTGATTATTTCTCACGTCATTTTATAAAAATTTGAAATGACAGTTATGGGTCTCAGACACAATCGTGATGGCATCACAATAAATTGTGGGACTCGTTCTCGTTGGCAAGTCCAGCACCGATGCATCCTCAGTATTTGGGGCCGGATCAAGAACACTTGAGCATTGAAAGTTGACGTTAAATGTGAGAACGCAAGAACACACAAGAACGCATATTGAGAAACGCCCATGGTGGTTGGTTTACAACGTACCGCCAACGTTCTTCTGCCTCCCAACACTCAACTGAACTGAACTAGAGCAATGGCTTCAGTAGTGTGCACTCTGTCGCCTATCTAGGGCTCTAATATTGATATCTATGGTTTTAGCTAGTGAAAACTGTGGTATTTGGTAACACAGTTATCATACCATGAATTTATCATAGGTTAAACAATTAAGTATAACTTTCTATTAGTCTTAAGTACATGCTTCATTTTGCATTATTCATAATCCCCCAATATTTGTTAGAAATTTGACTAATCTGTCCACATTCGGCATCTAAGGAAATGCAATAGCACTCATCCGATCATCTGTGTTGGACTTTTTGAAGCTCTTTTGCCCGCCTCCATAAGTGACATATATTTATATTTCCCCTCAAGTGCATAACGAGTTTATTAGGGAACATTACAGTAATCAAGCAGAAATGCTTGGCCAGGCCAATGCTCTCTTTCATTTTTGGACACCTGTCCCCTTTTGTTAATTTAATTAAAGTGCACAAGCAACCTGTACAGAAAAAAATAAAAATAAAAAAGTGGCTCACAGGGGCAATTAAGGCGAGGGGAGGCGTTTAGAGGCGGGATGGCAAGGCGAGCGCCTCTCCTGTCAGTTAAAGCTGATTGCATCGATTTCATTGATTTGTAACAGCTTTTGGGCTAATTTCATCTCCAAAGGTGAAAAGCACTCTGTGCACTAACCTCTTCGTTGGTTAAATCTTTTTTCACGTCCACCTATTTCTGTTTTGCCAAGTGATTAGATAAAAGTGCAGCAACAATAAGTCTTATTTGGAAGGGGAAGGTGGGAGAATCAATAACTTTTTATTTGCCTGCAGGTCGGCATAGGTGCGCCGTTACCGATGCTCTTAAATGCATCATGACTCTCTTCTGGCGAGGATGAGAAAATGCTGAAGTGGACAAGAAAGTGCGCGTAAACCACGGCTCGCTCACACACAAACACGTCCGACGAGCCATAAAAAATCATACGAATCGTAAGAGTTGATGGATGAATCTCGAATGAATCTGTCCGGGGTGTGTTAATCATCCGGCCTGAAAACTTTGGGATCGTCCAGGTGACTTTGGGAAAGACACCAGAAACCTGCACATACCTTTGTGTTAGCGTTCGCCATTTTACCAAAGGAAAAAGAAGCTCTCAGTTAAAATAAAACATATCGTGTATATAAACCATAGTAAATGTAAATAAAAGGTCTGATAATCCAATCAAATGGCTTTCACAGTTTGGATCCAGTGTAGGTATGTGTCAATAATCAGTTCTACGATATATAAATATAAAATTTGGATCCTTTTTGAAGAAGGCAATCCCATAATTCTGTTCACCGGACAGAGATCCATCAAAGTTTAAAAAAACATGGACAGAAATGCCGCTCCGACCAAGAAATACATTTAGTGACTTTGTCATAGCTAACATTTTATTTTACAACACGTCTTTCCCATAGTTACATATATCGAGCTAATATAACACAACCTGACAGACTTTTTTTTTTTGGTTGTCAAAAAAAGACTTTAAATACTATGATATATATTTAGACATTACAGAAAATGTACACTAACAGTTGTTTGGTTATAAACATCGATTGGAAAAAACTTTTGCTGTCAAAAATGAGTTTTGAACCTAAAATACAGACAGTAAGAGGTCACTAACTGCTGGCTGTTAGGTTGTAAACTTTGCTGTTACATTTTTGAATGTAAAATACAGACCAGACAGAAAGCGTTAGCTAACTGCTAGCTGTGAAAACATTTATATCAGTCATTTCTGCTGTCAGGAAAATTCGAACCAAAAATACAGATAGAAAGCAGTCGCGAAGTGCTAGAAGTTTGGTTATAGATTTTGCTGTCAACAACTCTTGCTGTCAAGAAATTGTTCAACTTAATATACAGGCATTATAGAAAGAACTCGCTAGCCACTAGTTGTTTAACTATTGCTGTCAGAAACCTTTGGCGTCAAAAAAAAGTACCTGAAAATACCTACATTACAGAAAGTCCTCAAAAACTGCTAGCTGTAAAAAACAAAACAAAACAAAACATTTATGTCAGTAATTTAAACCAAAACATACAGACAGAATTTGGTCGCTAATTGCTAGCTTTTTAGTTGTAAACTTTGCTTTCAACAACTTTAGCTGTAAAAAAATTAAAAAAGACCTGAAAATACAGAAAGCACTGCTAACTGCTAACCGCTAGTTGTTTGGTTATAAACATTGACAATGACAATAAACTGCGTTTTATTCCATAAAGTATTTATATTATTTAATTTTGCCCCAAATATTCCACTGTAAAGCTATTGAACACAAAATAATACCATTAAGATGATATGGTCTTTTTTAAGCTGTTTTGCCCTGTGCATGTCCGAAATGAGTGAAATGCATAAGCAGAGAACACACACACACACACACACACACACACACACAAAAACACACGCACACACGCGCGCACACACACACACACGCACACACACACCTTCATCTTTACGGTAAGCCGGTTTAAATCTGCTGAAATAGGACACAGACACCTTGTGTTTATGAAGTGAGCAAGAAAAGTTGGTGTCCCTCCTCAAGACACTGTTCATCCACACACACACACACACACACACCAATCACTGTTTACTGTCACTTATCGTGATTACTGCGACGCCCATTTGCATAAAATGCTTTGCGTCAATACAGGAATTGTGTGTGTGTGTGTGACTTGGTGCCTTTGTCAATAGAGCTGAATAGTGACCATCCACTTTTTCAGTGGCCTTGGTTTCAGAAGTAAATTTCCCATTCATTTTCTCGATAGACTTTTCAAAATATTCTTCATTAAAGAGTTTAAAGCATCAAAACAAAACAAAAAGCTACGAGATGAATCATGACCTCATAACAATTATTTCAAAGCAAAACAATTTTGGTGGAAAAAACAGGAAAAAGGGCAAGGGTACAAGACCGTGTGCTCATTACTACTGCTCCCATGATGTCATTGAATTGTAGTTTTGTGTACATATAAACCCGATTCAATGACATCATTCGCAGTGGTAAGAGCTCCTGCACTGAACTGGTCTTTTCTGATGGCGCAGGTTTGGGCATTTTCCAGGTGAACTGATATTGTGCACTTGTGTTCCCTGATGTAGAGATGATGCCTCCAGAGTTACCAGTGCACACCTGCAAAAAAGGGCCGTACTTAAAGACAAGCTGAAATCCAAACTGACCTTTTTTTTTTTTACCTTGTTAGCTCGTGTCCTTGATCAGATTGTAGACGATTCATCTGCACTAATCACTTAAAAGCCTAAATTCTACTTCGTCTGTAATCTTTCAGACTTTCTAAAGTGCAGCAACTTTTTCCCGCCTCTAAACAGACTCTTATTTTTTGGTTACGTCACCGGTGGAATGGGAAGAGACAAAAATATATAATAACCAATCATTTTATGTCATGTTTCACTCCCCCACTGAGTTAGCTCACGCTCGCAGTGGTACCGATTAGCCGATTAGCGAGCAGCATCATGGGCAGAATGTGCATTTTTGGTTGTAAATCACCAAAACCTATGTTATGTTCTCCCAAAATCACCTGGTTACCCTGGTTACGGCCTTGGTGGCTCAAATTTCTACATTTTGAAGAGGGAGGAATATCGGGTGGGGGAGTTCGGCGTTGTTTGAGGCATTTTACCCAAAAAAGAAATATTACCACTGTGACACGTTGAGATGCTCGCGGGGGTTCGCACCAACGTTAGCCTCGGCCTCCGAGTCACAAGCCAATCAAACCCTGATCTATAAAACCAAAGTCCAAACCAAATCAAAGTATGCCGTTTCACTCGGAAATACGTCCCGTTGCGGAAGAAAAAGGCCTTATCTTTAAGTATTGCCTCCCATTTAGCGCAGTGTCTCAACATGTTTTTCTATGTTTTTAACTTTATTTTATTTTATTGTACACTGATTTATGGACTGTTGGAACACTAAAGCAGCTCAGTCTACCAAAGAGATTTCACAGTGGCCAGACCTGGTTAGTTTTTCCTTGTTAGTCTCTGCATCACAATGATATCACAATTTCGTCTGATTCTTTTCTGGGGAAATATACATGATACAGTAAAGCCTTTACACAAGCAAAATCAACATATTTAGCTTTGAGGACCAAATGTATTTACAGTATATACACAACAGTTAACAACTGTATTACATTATCATCATTATTATAACCATTATGCCTGCTACGAGCTCAGCTCATGTAGTCTAGACCAAATGTTAATTTAACCTCCGTCGTTATGTACTGTAATAAATGTGCAATGTTATACAGTTTATCATTACATCTTCCTTATAGACTCAGGTTTTAGAATGTGCACAATGCAATGATGCTGTGAAAGTTCTTCTCCTCTTCTCCTGAAAAAGGACGTCATATCCAACAGGGGCACCTTGGTGAAATACAGCGTGTTACAGGAAATTGCCCAGACAAAAACTTGATGATATCACTGAACAACGAGTTTAATTAAAAAGAGGATTATGTCTCGCTTGAAGAGGTGCTTAAATTTCTCAAGAAAATATGTTTATTAATTGAGTGAATGTGGGCAACCATATTACACTACTAACCATGTTATAATTACATCATGTTTGTGATTTTTGTTCAATTGCAGAAGCAACCATCAGATGGAAAACAGGGAATGCTGAGAAGAAGGTAGAGTGGTTATGTTGCTACGACAAAACCAAAGTTGTGGCTACGTGATGGCGACGTAATTTAGTTATTTTAAGATGTTCCTGCAGTAGAAACATGTATAAAATATCTGAGTTCCTCAGGATGTTCCTTCAGTGGAAACACACCCAGAGAGAATAATTTTAATTCACAGAAAGATAATTTATTTAATTTTTTATTATTTAAATTTTTTTTTTAATTGTCTTTTAGTTTTACAAACTTAAAAACTTTCATCATCAAACTTTGTTCAATCTTATTATTATTATTATTAGTAGTAGTAGTAGTAGTATTTTTTCTTTAATATTCACACCCTCTTTAATCCAAATGTACAGCTGTTTGCGTCAGTAAAGGACCTTTTTATACAGTCGGGTAGTTGAACAGGAATATAACGAACAATGCTGAGCTACAGGAGGTGTGTGTGTGTGTGTGTGTTGTGTGTTGTGTGTGTGTGTGTGAGGTATGACACATCCCGGTTATTTACATGTGCCATCCATCAGCACACTTAACCCTGTGACAGTAGGCTGTAATGTGGAGCCACTCGCCCTAATTAGACCCCATAAAGGTGCACCGGCCCTCGGCCTCAGTCCCGAATACACACACACACACACACTTCAGAAAATGAAGAATAAACACGTTTTGAAGAAGAAACACTTTTGGTATACTTGGGTTTATGGCAGTGTGTATTGGACAAAATTATAATTAATGATTAAAAATAATTAACCAAAAATTTAAATTATTAAATATATAGTGTAAAGTTGCAAATAATAATATTTCAAAACAGATTTTTTAAATAAATTATTTTCACAGATAAAAAAAAAAAAAAATCACAGATTTTTTTTTTTGGTGCTTTCACTGAAATTTAATTTGATTATTATTTTATTGTCACATTACACAATACATTTATTTATTATTTTAAATTAGTTTCATTTATTTGGATATGTCTCGTATGTACGGGTTTCCTGAATCTTTTTATTTTAATTCTATTTTTTTTTTAAATTATATTTCCTCATCATACCGATATATCGTCACATGGTACAGCCAGCTCCAGAATTATTGCCACCCTTGGTATAAAGATGCTTTAAAAATGTCTTTGTGGTTAATGAGCTTCATCTCACACTGAAAATATGAGAGAAATCTAAACCTTTAAAACTCTTAACCAATAATCAGAATCAGAATCAGAATCAGAATTAGGTTTATTGCCAAGTAGGTTTTCACATACAAGGAATTTGCTGTGGT
>JAOUQW010000034.1:21144498-21156727 GCA_028565825.1 Olivaichthys viedmensis | reverse complement strand
TATATTTAGGGAGTTCATGGCTGAGATTACCTTTGTTAAAGTCGCCGAGGACAATAACTAAGGAGTCCGGGTTTGTCTAAAAACAATAGGCTCAGCTGTAGCAGAGCAGCTTAATAAAAGTACTTCCCATGTAGGTAAAAACACATTTAAATGACTCACATCATGAAATAATCCTAGCCAACACAAAACCCTCAATAATGTTTGCACTGCAATCCTTACACGTGACCAATTACTCACACAAAGTTACACAGCAAAAGTAGCGTTCGCACCCCAAGCCTAGAGAAAATGATTCACACAGAGACTAAAAGTTGGATATAACACTGCAGGCATTACACACTTTCACATGGGTAAATAACTTCTAGAACTAAAAGCTGACTCACGTACACTGAGCCCATAGGTAGGTTAAAACATACAAGTAAACAAAATAACGAGTAGCATAATGGTCAGAGACTAAAATGTCAGTAAAAAGGTAGAGAGGGAGAGGGAGAACAGAGAACACTTGCGTGTAATTCAACCACACGGTTCCTTAGCGTCTTAGAGCAATGAGCCCATTTGCACGTTAACGATCCATGTCAACTCCATCGTGCATTCTTCTAGCAATCACAGTTCCAGCGAGTCGAACTCTTACTTTAATTTACTGTAAAATGTCATTTTCAAAATGTTCGGTAACCATTTATTTGGATAGTCCGCTTTAGACACTCTATAGATTGTCTATTGATGAGCTACTAAACATCAACAATCATAAACTGTTGACATGTTGTTGGGAATTTGTTGATAGGCTTGTTCATGACAGTCACCATGACAAGTTGTTGACAATCCAGAGATGATTAGTTGACTGTTTGTAGAGTATCTAAAGTGGATTACCCAAATAAATTCACATTTTTGTATTTTTAAAACAAAAACTACTATCATTTATTTATTTTTTACATTGATGTTGATGACTGTAAAATGTGTACATGTGCCTTTTAAATGACAAGACTTGTACCAGCTTGTACCAACGTTTTTCTTTAATGTTGAATTTTCCAACAAGAAAAACAACAGATGTAACTTAACAGTTAGCCAACCTTTATATCAACAAATCATAATGGCAATTTCACCATAAGCATCACTTACACTTGGAACCTAAAGATAATACCAGGGCCTTTTTTAGAACTAGAAGCTGAAACTCACTAGTGAGAGGACACATAGTGGTAATACTGTGCCGCATACCATTTTTAGCTAACTGTCACAATGTTGCGGGATGCAAGACACAGACGCGAAGCCACTGAGTAGCATCACATATATTTATTCTAGACATTCAACGAATAAATATATACAGGCACGATCAAACACTTGACATGAAACATTAACCGACAAACTGGACAGGAATACAAGGGTTTTGAATACACACACTGATTACACCGACGAATGAGACACAGGTGGGATCAATCACATCACGAGACAGGGAATGAACTAGACAGACATCAACACAAACACATGTCCAACGGCAACCGTTGCCATGGCAACTGGCACTCACCACCAGCTGGGAGATCCCACGGCCGGGAGACCGTGACACTAACTAGTTAGCTAAGAATAATTCAAGGTACAACAGCAACTCACCAACTTGTCAGCTGAGCTAGCTAAATCGGCAAAACCCTGCTGAAAAATCCAGCTTGGTCTGACCAGCTACCAGATGCCAAAACACAGGCCGAGCTGGTCAAACTGGTAGACCAGCTTAGCCAGCTAGGAATTTATTTTACAGCTTCCTTATAACTTGACTAAATTGATCAGTAAATGTTTGAGATTTTCTAATTGCATTACTGTTGTGTTATTTTCTTGAAACAGTGTGTCTGCAATGTTACATTAGAAGCAGTAATTCATAAACTGTTTCCATCTACCAGTTTGACCAGCTTGGCCTGTGTTTTGGCATCTGGTAGCTGGTCAGACCAAGCTGGATTTTTCAGCAGGGAATATAAATTAATCTGAACACTTTGTAGGCAAATGAACCAAAACTGTTATTGGAGAGTCAAAAAAGCTAGTTAGTTAAACAATTTGGAAGTGCAGTTCAGAATTAAACAGCACATTAAAAATAATACATTTAAGGTTGTATTTAGCTACTTAGTTTCAATAATTAACTTACTGATGGAACACTTTGAAGTGCAGCAAGAGTTTCGATGTTGCTGCTTAACTGCTCCTGACTGAAATTAAACGTTAGGCGTGAATTACGTACTTGTACCTGAACATCCCAGGATGCATTGCATTTTCTAGAGTGTTACTGTAAACGCTCTCAACAGTAAAATACTGTAAAGAAATAAAGCAGTGCTTGACTGTTAAAATATCTGTAAAGTTACAGCATTTTTTTTTTTGTGTGTTTGTAACAAATTTGACCGAAACCCCAATCTATATCATTGGAGTCAGCTATCCAAGAGAAGTTAACCCAGTTTTTGATTTCAGGGGGACTTAAACCCATGTGATCTACCCTCCATGTACTGTAACTCCACTGGAAGTTAACAGAACACAGAGGTGTGTCTGCATCAGCAGACCTCTCCTTGTTCATCAGAAGTCTGCTAACACTTTTATTTACACACATTTGACTACATTTCCAACAAGCATTGTAGGATATGTTGTCCTGAAGCGGACTAAGCAAGAGACAAAGCAGGCTTTACTCTTGAGAAGGCCAAAAGAAAGGCTATGGCAGCATGTCACGTGATGGAATGATAGCTGGCTTCACGGGCGTGGCTGTGTAGATCTAAGCAGACTCAGTGCTTAATGAGCGCCTGTATTCTGCCCTTCTCCACACCTGTCATTAAAACACAGACAGAGAGGGGACAGGTCACCCAGAAATGGAAAAATAACAGGCAATTTAACAATGTGTGGCGAGAAAGGGAGAATAAGCGGGGGCTAGGGTCATCCCATGTTTTTAGGGGGATTCTTCCCCACCGTCCCTTCCGAGCTTCAGGTGGATAATGAGGCAGTGGCAGCTTAATGTGCCTAAAATAGAAAGAAGTAACATTAAATAACAATAATGTGGAAAAGCGATGGTTGGAGATGGAAAAAGGGAAGGATGGTGGAGTGTTGCAGGTCTTACCTACCCCTTTTTAGTGTCCCCTTGTCAGTCTGTCCCTCCTCCTTTTGTCCTTTTATCCACATCATGATGCTCCCACACTGCTAACGTTCACAATAAGATACGGCACAGATTTGCATTTTAAAGACTTTCTAATATTCAAGGTAGATAACACTAAGATGCTGATGGATGATTATACAGTATGTGATATCCAAAATTACTCTCTTGTACAGAGCAGCAGAAAATGTTTGGAAAATGCTCTTCACAGTAATACCTACCAACTAACACTTTTTCCCTAGACTATATGAACACAAAATAAATATTGTTATCTTCTATTGTGTCATTTGTTCACACATTCCAACGTGATGAAACTGATAATGAACGTGTTGCGCAGGTGGGAACGGTGTGATTTCATGGCTCTGAAAATGTCAAAACCTTTGCTAATTGCTGGGCCTTCAGAGCTCACATTGCACATTTTTGCATTTTTGTGTTCCTTATGGTTTTTTTGCTTCCTCTGAACAGTTTCTCTGCAAGAATGACAGAGAGAGACAATTAGCACAAAAGGCCTGAGTGTGTGTGTTTATGCATTAACAGCCTATAGCGTACAGAGAGAAGGATGGCTGGGTGTTATTTTGAGTTGGATGACTCGGTGGCTGGCAGGGGCAGCAGAGAGAGAGGGAAACAGTGTAATTACTCTCTGTGTGGATGGGAGCCAGCTGGGGACCCCTTCAACAGCACAGGCTAATTTATGGCAGTATGTGTCTCTATGAGGCTTGGGCAGAGCTCTTCAATGCTCCTCTTGCCTCTGTTTGTCTACTGATTTCCAAGATTCTTCCTGTACTCAGTTGCAATGTTCTGGAATAGTTGAATAGCATAGATTGATAAAGAAACCTCTTAGTTAAAATGAAGCCTTACTACCCATCTTCACACTTCACAACCCTTCTTTACACAGATGTGACACGTGTGAAGCTACTCATGCTTTTAGATTGGAGAACAGCTGGTTTTTCTCATTTCCTTTCACCATCTACTCCTCTTCCAAGTGAAACTGAAATATGATGGCTCCTAAACCTAAACATGCAGTGTTTTTGTGTGTATCATGTGATCCCTCAACAGTCTCTAACAGAAAAGTCTCAAACCAATGTTGGATCCATCCTTCCGTCGCCCTGGTAAAAGCAGCTTTTACATGAAGGTTCGGTGTCACTGAGGATGGGGGTGAAGGGTGAGCTCCCCTCCTTCATTGTCTGCCTCTTGTCTTCTTTTTCTTCTCTTCATCTCTGACATAAGGCTGCTAAATTGGTCAGCATCAGACATTTGACGCCCCTGATGGAAAATCACACCCAATAATAGCTTGACCCCATAGCTTCGTCAAACCAGAGTTGCTTTCTATTTGGCTCCTTTTGAGGACTCTGAGGCAGAGAATATAGTGGCTGCTGAGAATAAGGTGGAAATTAAAACCCACTTACAAACCAAATATACTAATGAATATTGAAAAAAAATCCTATATTTTCATCACAGTTCCTACTGCTCAGCTAAATATGAATAAAATGAATATGCATAACATAAACTAGCATGCCCAAATGCTCCTCTTCAACATTATTTACTGATTATCTAATTACTGCTAATTTAGTGATTCACTAATTATGTCAACATTAACAGTGTAAAAGCTAATCTTGAGACACTCCGAAGGTTCATGTGTGGAGACCCCTGTAACATAACCCTAAGGCAACATAATGACAACACAATTAATGTAACTCATATATAAAACAAGGCACAGTGATCGTTTATTTCTATTTGTGGAGACTCAATTATTCGATTTTAGAATATATGGAGTAAAAATAATAAATATAGGTATGGGAGTAGGTAATTTGTCCTAATATTATGTGTTGCATCTCTGGCTTCCACCTTCAGTTGTGTGTATACCAGTTATTATGGTCACACTTTTTCCTCTGTTTAAAGAAGTGGCTAATTAGTGTACTTTCAGTACCTTTGAGGAAAGGTCAGATTCTCCCACTGCACTGGCCCATTAACAAGCCCAGTAATAACACACTCATCTCCATGTTCAGGTCAGCTCCTCCTGCACCAACCAATCTTCCAGGTTTCTCTCCTCAGTTAAGCATTCAATTCACAGCCCTCAGCTAATTTGATTTACAAAATGGTGGGTGAGTGTGTGTGTATAGTATCACCATGTTATTTCAAGATGCAAACTGTTGTTTATGTAATCCTTTTTCATAACTGGAGCTCCAAAGACACGACTCAGGGTTTGGTAAAAAAAAAAAAAGATTAATGTTTGAACCACTAAAACTAAAAAGATTTTAGATGGGTAGATACCAGGAGTGCAGCTGAAATAACTGAGAAAGTGACTTTTACACCTTCAGATTTCTTAGATTATCACATTTTACAGAACAATAAACCTTGCGAGATAACTCATGGCAGTGCCTGTTACTGTGGAAAGTGTGCTCGGGGTGAGGAGGTTACAGACCCGTACTGACTCTCCACCCACCCCTGACAGCTCAATAACAGTCCAGAATGACAGAGAGGCCGCTTTGCTAAACTTCAGCTGACTAAACACATACACACACACACACACACACACACAAATATATAGACTCACACACAGAGCAGTCTCAAGTTGTTGTTTTTCTCCTGTGCAACCTCATGCTGTTTTTCTCTTCCCTGCAGAATCGATTTGTCCTAAGCACATCTGTTCCAAGCACCTATTCTTGTCAAGGGACACGTAGTGAACATCCTTTAATTGCTTGCCATTCATTTTGTAAAGACTGCGCTGGGCTCCCATCCCTTATGCTCATTCATCATGTGGAGTAAAAAGGAACATTTTGATATAACGTAGATAAGAGAAACATTGGGATTGCTGAACGTTCTCTTTACCTCCATAAAAGAAAAAACATTTTATGTTTTTATGGTATTGGAAAAATAAAAAGGTAATTGTTTAAATTTACGGTTCTATAATTACACTATTAGAGTGGGGAAAACAATAAATGTGTAATACATGTGTAATAAGGGTGTAATAAGGTAATGAGAGTAATGACAGGGTTAAGACATCAGACAGAAAAGAGGTTCAGAACAGGTCAGATTTCATAGGATGATAGTTAGTGTCCAGCTGTGCCACTCTTAAAATGCTCAATCAAATAAATTAGTTTTGCAGGCTCAGTCTCTGTCATTCAGCTGCCTAGTTACTGCCCTTGCTCCTTCAGCACCTCAATACACACCATTACAGCATGAAGAAAAAAAAGAAACTGTGTGGATGTGGGTGGACGGAGGTGTATTTGTGAACAGATCATGGGAATGATTGATCAGATCTGTAATGCATTCAAGTCAGCCTGTCCTCTCTCATGCCAAATGCGTGAGGGAAGATTTGGCAACGTAGATGCATCATCAACCGCCGTCCTTGTAGCTTCTCAACTTTATCAGTGTGAATTTTGGAGGTAATGAATGTGATGGAACAAAAGCCAGTGGGAGTGAAATTTTAAGCTGTGGAGACAGAAAAAAAGGTGAAAATCTTTAACGAACAAGGAGACTGATACCAGACACGGAGCGAACGAACAAGGAAGGGAGGGGAGGAAGGAGAAAGAGATATGAAAAGAGCAGGAGAGTGGGAGCAGATCAAAGAGAGGGATGGGGAAGGAATCGAATAATTTGATGAAAAGAAGTGCTCTGAGGGGCAAAGTAAACGGTAGATGGGAGGGTGGAGTGGAGCGAAACTGAAAGGGGAGAAATGTTCATTAGGAAGTCACAGGTCAGTTTGGTGGGCTTTTGATATAATAAATATTCTATATAGACTATGTGTCCATCCTAATTCTGTTTGCTTTATCTCTCTCTGGAGGTGTGTGTTAGTTAAATATGTACTCCTCTCTGGCCTACTGCTGTCTCTTATTTTAATATCAAGTCTACCTTATACATGCAATTATGGGCACACACAAACACTCCATTACAGCCACTTATTGATGCAGATAGCTAATCAGATATACCAATTGCTAGATGGGTGTTAATATGTATGTAGACATAACATTTTTAGTAAAGGAGGAGCCAGAGGAGGAAAGTGATATGGTCCATGTCTGTCAGTTTACTGTACCCTGAATAGTCTTTTTTTTTCCGCTTCAATCTACATCGTAGCCATCCACATCCACACACACTCACATGCATACTCCCAAAAAACACTTTAACCACTTAAACTTCTGGCCTCTTTTTCAGTTATTCACCATAATGCATATTATTCAGTAACTACTATGAACATAACTACAGTGAAACTAATGGGAAGAAGTATGTAGGTACGAGAGTGAGGAACGCATGTCGGGACCCACCAGCAGGTCTTACAGGGTTTAAGGAGCAAAGTCCACACTGTTTATATGTATAAACTCACACGTATATTATGCAACACACATATTATTACATATACCCGTGTACTCAGCTTTCTTTGAGTACCAGCTCTTTGAGTACCAGCAGCTTAATCACATGGAAGCCCTACAATGACAGCTATGAGGATCGTTCCTCTAATCTACTATCCACAGATTTTTTGGGCCTAATCCTCCTGGGGTCCATAAAAGGTTCATTGGTTGCATTTTCAAGAGCATTCATTAATAGTTAATGACTAGTCAATAAACAGTCAATTAAGTTAATTGTGCATGTTATATTCATGTGTGTGTTGTCACAACTGCTGTCATAGCTTATCTCCACCAGTGAGAAATGGCACACCTGTGTACAATATAGATCTCTCTCTTTTCCTGTTCACCTCTGTGTTCTGTTAGTGCAGAGAGAGTGGTCTATTTGGTGATTACTGAGGGCACTGCCCCTTCCCTCCTCCCCATTTTCAATTACCACCTTCAACACTCAGCGCTTCCTGGCCGCCATGTTGAGGTGTTAAATGTTATGAATTCTTAATGCTTAATGATCCCATCAGCCCTTGAGTAAAAGTGCTCTGTAATGCTGCTGCTAATTGGCGTCACTGGCTGTTCTCCCCTGCTGAGCTGGACTAGTAGATGAGGGGGAGCAGTATGGGGTAGGGCAGAGGGGGAGGATGGGTATTTTTGGGGGTGAGGGCAAGAGGGTCAGGGTCGGAGGATTTGAATGGGCTGCAGCGGCTGTGCCCAGCACGGCAGTGTGGTTTCCCAACCACTCTTCTGTTTTTAGCTCTGCACCACAGCATCCGAACAGTGCTGCTGTCATGATTTCTCGTCTTGTTTTTTTAGACCATTGTTATTTTTATGTAGTAATGGAAGCTGTTTAATGACATCATCTTTCTCAATCGACACTGAATGATTAAAATTAGAGCGCGTCACACTCTTTTCCCAATATATACCCCAATATATTTCCCAATATATACCTTGTGATTTAAGGTCAGCCACTGTGCAATTGATGGTGTGACATGAGAACATTATTGAGCTGTAGTTACTTTTGACATTAATTTGCACCATTGTCTGTTTTTCGCTGTCACCTGCAGCTTTTCAAGACGTGTCACTCCAGGACAAGCTTGCCTCAGTGCCTACAATAGTATATGTGTCAGAGAAAAATTCACATAGGCTGCTGAACCCAAGTAAATAAACCACTGAGGTGGCAAGACAGAACAAGAGAGAGAGAGGTGAGGTGAGAAGGAGCAAGAAAAAATGAGTGGGACACATTGGACGTGTTGACGGTGGGTCAAATCGGCACATTATCTTCACTTTCCCTGCTTGATCGGCTGCCTCCCGTGAACGGTCCGCTGCTACCTCTTCCCTCCCTTCGTCGCCTGTTTCCCTCTAACCACTGCAATTGGCGGAGGAGGCACGCAGGCACAATCCACCTTCCTCCTCCCCCTCCATCCCTCCACCTCCCGAGGCTGTGTGCCAGTCCCCACACCGCCACCAATTAGGGAGTGGCGCTGCAGTCGGGCCTAAATCTGCTCCTTAGCCCAAGAAGCATGTCTGCTGATTCAGCCCCTGCAGAGCGGCGCCATCCTGGGCAAATGGGTGGATGTCTGGTTCCTTAAAGATAGAAACAGCTGCTGCTGTCCCTACTGTCTACCCTGATGTCCATGTCATAATTGCAGTGCGGCTTAAAAATAAGACATCTCTGATATAAATCAAAAGTTATCGTATAATGATACTGTGAGGATATATTCTTTCGGCTCACTGTTTTTTTGTAGTTAATGTACAGTATCTATTCAGTTAGTGGGTAAAGGGTATACCTCAAGCTATAATAGAATAATAAAAATCCTGAGTTATAAAAAATGAGTGTGTGGTAGAGTTTTGCTGTGACTGAGCATCTGTCCCTGTTACATTCTTTGTCCTGGGATGTGGTACTTTTGGCAGTATAGCAGGTGGTGTCTTGTCTTTGCTAAATGATTGTTTTGTTAGATTGCTTGGCCTTAAGCAATGGGATGCAATTTTAGCAGCAAACAATTATGAGAGAGAATGTTTACCATGTGCGTGTAATGTGTGTTTCTGGGACCTGAGTGGTGGCTCATTACTGAGCTCTTTGCCTAAATGTCACAGCAAGATTCAGCAGAAGCTCATCAGGCTATATTGATTTCTCGGCTCCCACCTTTGCGCTTACTGGAGTTTAGGACTGTCTGTGTTATAACTGAAAAGTACAGACAAACAGGAGAAGGAGGATGGAGGTGGAGTATGATACAGCCAAGGTGAAATAGAAACAATGCAGGCAATATGCTAGAAAGAAGAAATTTTAGTTTAAGGAAAATCTGTAAGAAATATTTTATGTTCGTAAGTTTTTATATTCGGTGTATCTTTAAATGGATGTTATTATAAAATTCTTGCTCATGAACTTGCTTCATCACTAATTCACATATCCCCTTTACATATCAAATATCTCCTTCACATACAGTATGTACTTTACATACAGTATATCTCCTTTACCTCCAATAACTCACTTGTATTAGATATTTTTTTCTTGCATAACCCACTAATTCTCACGGCTAATACTGCAAATGACTAGAAAGAACATTTAAAACCAGATTAGTTCCTTCCTTCTGAACCTTGCCAAAGAGGCTGAGTCATCCCAAGAAAATTAAACATTTAAAGGCACAAAATAGCCATAAGACAAAAAGGCAAATTGACCATAGCTAATAAACTGACAACTACAGAAAGGTATAAGGAAATTACATCAAGATGACATTGACATACGCCAATAGTTAATGAAAACGTTTGAGGAATGACAGATAAGGTACAAGAAGACATCACATTAGTACAAAGAAAATATATTTTAAGCCTTCTTCTGAAAAGTTATATAAGCATCACCTAAAAGGTTGTTTTAAATATGACTTGTCTTCACAGACATACAATTTTAAGGGTCAATCACCAATGTTATTTAGTCTCACACATCTCTTTACACATTTCCCAAAACTGAAAATTCATGATGTCAGGAGCTAATTAATTATTTAGAGAGACAAGTACTGGGCTTTGTTTGTCTGAAGTTTTTGGGGGTACTGTGGCTGTTCAGTATAAAACTCCCTAAAATATAATTTTACCAGGTGTGACAGGGACACTCATCTCCTGTCCAATATTGACTATTTATCAATGACTTCATAGTGATTCATCTGCATCTACAGGCTCAATGGACGAGGCTCTGATTGCATGTTCTGGCTGGGATGCATGCTGAGATCCTGCGTTTGTCCTACGAGCCAGAAGCCAGCGGAAAGGCCCAATTTGTCTCCCTAATCTTACATGGAATAACATTTGCATTCAGCCAGCTGCCTGTAATAAAAGCTGGCAGTTATGAGGCCTGCTCCCATGCATTACCATTAATCACAATTAAATAGAGCTTAGTGCTTGTCACATGAATATTTACAGTGTGGCCAGGGCTATATCACACTATAAATTCATAAATCATCCAGCCAGATTATGGAATTTATGGCTGTTTTATTATTCATGATCTGCCTTTTATGTGGTGTTATATTTATTCCCCTCTCCACGGGATGGTGCACCAAGTTGGGACACGGTGGGCTGTCCATCACTTGACTCACACACACACACACACACACACACATAGGGGAAGACACATAGGGGACACACAGGGGACATACACACATCGTCCTGTGACAATTATTTGTCTCGTCCTCTCTGTAGTGCATGATCCATTTCTGCACATGAGATTTTTCTCCTGTTAAAGAGATGTGTGTATATCTGTAGGGTCTTCCTAAGGTAGTCAAAACTGTTCTCCCCCATGTATCCTGTTGTCAATAGTGACCCCTAAGGCCAGGGCCAAACTTTTGAAAGGATTCACGTATATAAACACAAGCTCAGTTCCTCCGCACATCATTGCTTCCCTGCTGGCCTATTTCCCTATTTCTATACCAGAGGACGTGAAGTTACCACCCACCCACTTCTTCACAAACACAGTAGGAATGAGTGGGATGAGTTACAGCTTGAGAGAGGGACAGATTTAGAGAATGTAAGAGGTTATATTTGGTGACCTTGAATTGTAAAAACTGTACATTGTTAATTACGAAAGTTTTTAAATCCTGTTTATTTAAGTGACTTTGCTCAGTTTATGATTGAATTGACCAATGGCATGTGCCCTACACAGACTAAAGTGGAGAGTGTGAGAGAGAGAAAGAGAGAGAGACAGAGAGAGAGAGCGTGAGAGAGAGAGAGAAAGAGATGGGCTAGCCAACTCAGAGAAAAAAAATCTACTCCAAATTGTGGAGTAACACAATAAAATTATCAGATTTTAGATGCTTTCTGAAGATAAGGTGAGTACTATATAAGATTTTTAAAATAACATGTGACAGGTATTTTAATACATCACTGATAAATGGAAAATAATTTGGACGTTAAGAAAAGTAATCACAAGGTTTTACATAAACATAGTCTTTCAAACAGTCCTTTACATTAGACCTACTTTACAGATCTGCAAACTGTAATCTGTGACAGAATAGCAGCCTTCCCAACTCTGTACTTTTGACCAATCTAAGGAAAATTGTAGACCTCATGAACCAGATAATCAACATTTAATAAATATTAATAAAGGCATTATCATTGCTAAAACACAGTTACTAATTGAGACCATTTTGGAACATTAATTGAGAGGTATAATAAGAGAGGAGAGTTGAAGATTAATGCTCCCGTGTTCAGGAGCGCCTCGTTTTAAAGAGTGTGAGGACCAAACAAACAGAAGACGAAGCCATTTGTGGGTTTCTCATCCTGCGTGGCCCCCCAGGCAGCCCAAATGTGACAC
>JAOUQW010000034.1:21116678-21127303 GCA_028565825.1 Olivaichthys viedmensis | reverse complement strand
TTTTTTCCCCATTCTGATGGTTGATGTGAACATTACCTGAAGCTGCTGGTCCGTATCTGCATGATTTTATGCATTGCATTGTTTCCCAAAGACAAAACTCTACATAACGGGTAAAGTTAATTTTTGCCAATACTTCAACTGCTCTTCCAAGTCATTATACTTAGGCGTGCACAGATGAAGATGTCTTTCAAAAACGTCTGCTTGTATTGATGTGCACCATGCTTCTCCTTTTGTTGAGGACTCTATTAGCGAGCTACTTTACTGGTGTAAGCTAACTTTACCTCACTTCCGCACCTCCTTCTCTTCCTCATATTCTGCAATAGGCTCAGGCTCATGTATTATGGAAGGCCTTTTGTGTTAGTGTGGGGCTGTCTGTGTCTGTGGTGTTAACATGTAAAAGTTGTTCGTGTTAACACGACCAGCCAATAGGAGACCTCAAATGCAGGCATATATTCATAGGAATCGCTGCTTACATTCACCAACGCAAGCCAAAACAGATCTCCACACAGCCCCAATGTTTTATTTGAATATACTAGGGCGAGCGCCTACCCGGTCGCTACGGTCTATTTGCCTTATCCGATGACGTGGTTGAAAAGTATGTGTGATGTCTTGAAGAGGTTCAGGAGGAAACAACTTGCGTTTTTGGAACGCTTAACTTTTGTTGTGTGACAGGCTATTAATAAGTAATGGTGTTTAGAAAATAGATAAATAGTAGATAGCTGATAGTAAATCTTTGCCTAAACCAAAAGCAATACATATATCTCTCTTTACACCAATCATATATTCTTTCACAGCATTAAACCATACCTATAAGAAAATCTGTACTGAACTCAACCTTTTGATTTAACATTAGAAATCATTAAATAAATTATTAAAAAGAACCCTGTTAGTTTTTATATCATATACCTATTAGACAAATACTTGGTTAACATACTAAGAGGACATGGCAATCATTAATTTTGGCGATATTACTCAGAGACAGATTTAGATTCCTGTCTACCTGCGCACATATTCTCAGAGTGGAGACCTAAGATGTACAACTTGAGTCAGACATGCTTCAAGTAATCGTTTAAGAAATAAGTTGCAATTACACATTTACAATAAAATAGTTCCCATACAAATGAAATTTTCACTCAATGAGTTGCATGTTACACAAACATCTGGAATGCCTCATTTGAATTCATGTAGCTTATCAGGCTCCCATTATACAGTTCTACTGGGTTTACATCTTGTAATATTGAACCTGGATTAGGCATGTTGACGGATATCATTCCGTTCATCAGCTGTAATCTTCATTTGGAAATATGGAAACTTAATACTTTTGGAAAAAAAACTTTGTGTTTATGTATGTTAACAAGTCAGTTGGGTCTTAAATGTGAGTATACCACGGCGCTGTTGAATTCTTGATTCTGATTGGTCAGAAGGTGTTGATTAATTTTCTATAACCGAACGGCTATGACATAGTGCCGGCTGCAAGGCAAATCACAAGTATATATCATAATCCACACTTTCTAATATGTTTGGTTTCTATAGTAACAACTAATTCACAGGGTATTCACATATCGATCATTTAAGCCTAACATTAAACAGATGGGTTTTTTTTTTTAAGTGCTGTTATTTAACGAAGAAAAACGTATAGTCATTGCTGTGGTGAAGCTTTCTGTAAGAAGAATGTTTATTTAACATTTATGGACGGAGACTCCGGTGTAAGCGCTTTGTAACAGTCAGCGGTAAAGCTGACTTGGCTCATCACTATAGTTGTTTCCCATCCAGTCTGGTTACACCCAATTTCTAATTGGTTTACCAGTGAGTTGTGGGTATTACAAATTCATGGTCTTCCTATTCTCAATACAGCTAATGTGATTGTGTTTGGATAATTATTGTTAGGCCTGTTAAGTGCTGCTCACAAAGGTGGGGTCAGTCATTTTTAAGTCCGAACACTTTTTGCAGTTTTTGGTTAAGTTCTTCTCACGTTCCGACAGCTTCAATAAAATATCTGCACAGAGATAAGACTCTGGTCTCTGTACCTCAGGCTCTGTAAACTGAGGGGGATTAATTATGTGAACCACCGGCATCCAACCAGTCAGGACAAGAGGGAGTCTCTACTTGCCTGTCAATCATGTTACCTGTCAGTTCAGAAAGCTCCCCCTCTTACAGTAGTGTTCAGGCTTCCCAGCCTAAGCAGCACACGCGCACGTGCATGTTGTGGGCCAGGAACACCGATGGGATTTGTTTGTATTTTGAGTTTTAAATCAGCCTGATTCAACTGACTTCCACCAAAATCTCTGACTATACTTTTAAATGACCTCAGCCAATGCAACTGGGTACAATTAACCACTCAAAACCACAGTTCAGAGAACTTGCGCTCACCTAAAATGAATGTTTGAGATTACAGAAAGAACATTTTTAGTTTTAAATTTGTATTATTCCAGACACAAAGAGGCCAACCTGACCTGTTTTGTATTCAAAATAAAATAAGCTATAATAGCTTTTAATAAGTTAAGAGTACTCAGATCTTGTGTCACTTGATTATTTACAGCTATGCAAGTTCCGTAGGTACAGGTTTTGTTTAGCCGGTAAGGTAGTGCAAGTGATAGAAATGCTTAAAAAGCCTTAAAGCCCTTAATGATGTCTTTGGGCTTTTACAGAATGTCTCTTTAATTCATGAAATACCAAGGAGACACAGAAACATAACTTTATTGAAGTGACGGAAATCCTTAAGACATTCCGAAGAACAATAAGAATGAGCAGACGTGACCTCGTTAGGAATTAACTACAGACATTGCAGTATATCACCCCATTTATGCAGTTTTATTCAATGTGGTATCACAGTCAATATTTTGAACATTCTACATTTAATTAGTATAACATGTAAATTTAAATAGTATAGCATCAGGATATAACACTAAGAATAGATATACACTGCCCTCCAGAATTACTGGCACCCTTCATGGAAAATAACCAACATAGAAAAGAATAACACATGCTATGAGTGATGTGCTATGAGCTTAAACGTATGGGGATGTTGTATAGTTTTATTTAAACACATAATTTTTTTCAAACACAAAAGATTTTCTTGAGTACTGTTTTCAAAATTATCGTCACCCTTACTATTAATATTTGGAGAAGCCTTCGCTGGAGAGAATAACAGCACAAAGTCTCTTCATATCATGTCTAAAAAGGTTGGAGACACTTGTAGAGGATCATGGACCACTCCTTCATGCAGAACATTTTAAGGTCCTTTATATACTTGGGTTTGTGCATGTGGACTGCACTCTTTAATTTATACTACAGGTTAAAATCCAGAGACTGAGATGGCTATCCCAAAACACTGATGTTATGTTCCTTCAACCATTTCTGTGTCGATTGGGATTTTTATTTGGGGTCATTGTCTTTAAATATTCCTTAGGGGTGTCAATAATTGTGCCACATATGTTTTTGAGAGAAAATACTATTATTAAATTCTAATTTCTAAAAAATTCTATCAGAATGATTTTTGTTAGTTTCTCCTATTGTTTGAGTGTAAAACTTGAATTTTAATTCTGGCAAAAAAAATCCCTCAAATCGCACTGGTAGCTTAATGTGCCACTTCCAGCATGATTCTCTCCTCCTCCTAACAAAACACAGCACAGATGAGAATTAGTCGGCTCAACAAGCATGCACGATTTTGGCAATAGAAATAAAACAAGAAGGAAACATTTAGTTTTGTCTACCCCTCTATCTTGTTTGAGCAATAAAGCCATACCACCTATCACCAGTAGGTGGCAATAAGATGCCTACCAGCGTGTATCATTGAGCCCAAGAAAATTAATAAGCAGAATATGCAGGTTTCCACTCAGAAATTAGAAATGGAACGACCTATTAAGTGTAAGACAGATTTAATGTGTTATTCAAAATGTTAACCACAGTCAAAATCTGACATGTTAACATGTTGCGTATTTGCAAAGTTCTTACGTGTTAACATGATAACGCATATAGGGGCAACTTATTTTGACACCTACATTAAACTAATGAATATTAATGCAATTGGGCATCTTCGGGTGGTTTCGTGGAAATGACTCACTTGAGGTGTGTTTCATAGACACTCAATACTAATTCAAAAATGTCTGCAAGTGCTGAAATATAGCACCTTTATTGGAAACATGAAATCATAGGCTAGAGGAGGGATTAAGACCTCATCAGTCACATACAATATTTAATGTAGGCTAGGTCACAAGGAGTGTTATTAAAACACATCTATTTTTTTATTAAATATTTTTTCTGTATAAACAGCAAAGACTATAGCAACCTACACTGCCCAAATGGTTGTCATAGCTGTTGCCTGTTTAGTCGGGTATGTTCATTGAAACACTAATTACCGTTATGACTGTATATGGTTGCTGTTTTGACACCATATTTTTCACATAATGCTTTACATATTTAGATAGTAACTTGTAAAATGTCCATTGCCAGTTCATACAGTTGTTACAAGTGGTAATTAACTAGTTTTAGACTTCCTGTCTGTTCATTTAAAATAATTTGTTCCTTATTCCTCATAGAACAACACTTCCTTAATCAGCTGGAGGACTTACGGTTGCTGTCTTTCACCCCCTCCAGAGAGGTCTGCGGACAAAGGATAACTTCGCACGATGACCGGTATGCGCTTCTAAAAGAGGCCAATCCCAATGCTATTAAAATCTTCTTCTTTTTTTTCACTCAAGGCATTGGACATCCCATTAGAAATATCATAGCATAAAATTCCCAAAAGTTGTCCACAGAAGATTTAGTAGGAGATTTAGAAGTTTTTTACTTCCCCATTCTAAGCCTCACTCAAAATTATATCAAGCACTAACCGCTCCCATTCATTCAAAGAAGTTTAAAGACAATGATTAACTTGCTGAAAACTGAGGTTGTACATTTCAACAGGTCTGTTGATGCAGCCTTTTATGTTCCCTGCTCTCTACAGGTTCTTGCTTCATCTGGCAGAGAAGACAGGAGGCATCATTGTCACCAACGACAACCTGAGGGACTTTGTTACCCAGTCTGAGGCTTGGAGAAAGATCATCCAGGAGAGGTACATTTTTCCCCACATCTAATCCTTAGTTTGGAAATGGATCTGCATATTAAGGTACCAGTGTGTGTGTGTTACGGTACCAGCAGAATTTCATCATTACCTAGTAATTCTTAAAGTAGATCTTTGACATAATCGATAAAGCAGGGCATGAACTGGTGTGTTCTTATGTGGCTTTGATCAGACTCCTGCAATTCACCTTTGTTGAGGATCACTTCATGATCCCAGATGATCCGTTGGGAAAGCATGGGCCTCACTTGGAGTACTTCCTGCGCAAAGATATCCGGTGAGTTATCCCAAAAATACACATACCTAGTGTTGGTTTACAGTTGAAATTGCAAATCCATATGTGGTTCCTTGCAAATGTGCTTGGAGAAGTTGTTTGACATTGTCCTCCCTCTGTCCATACTCAGGCCAAGTCCTGTCACGCCTGCTCTGAGGATGGACCTGCAGGCCACACCCTCAGCCTATGCCCAAACACATGCCCCATTTCCCACACATTCTAGACCGGCATCTCACTGGCCACATTCCGGCCCACCTGACTGGCACCCGCCCCGTCCGTCCCCTTCTCCACCTCCACAGCGGTCGCCCTCGGAAACCACAGACCTGAAGAAGAAACTGTACGACATTTTTCCTGACCAAAAGCAGCGCATTGACCGCATCCTCAGCGACAACCCATACATGAGAGACCTAAACGCCCTGTCCGGCCTCTTACTGGGCTGAACACTTCACTCCTGAGATCACATGCACAAACACACGAAGCCGTCTTTCATGTCAGTGTGACTACAGAACAACAACAGGACTTTGAGGTTTTTTTTAAAGACATTGTGGTCGAAAGACTCTGCTGCAGGTGGTTTTTTGGGTTTTGGGACACTCTACTGTTCTGCATTCAAGATTACAGAATCTCTCCCATGTAGCTACAAGCACAATTAATACACTTCAGTTTGGGGTTGCGTTAAACAAAATGTTTGAATGTTGAAAGATGTACAGTCCGAGTGGCATATATTTGATGTACATATTTATAACAAATATTCCTCTCCTAATTTATCAATGGAAAAAAATCTTTGTTCTAAAAGGTGTTCAAGCCACACCGTTATGTTTAAACTGGCTTTGTGGCGATGGCTGCTGAAGGACAGATGCTTCTTTTTGCTCTTTTTGGTATGTTTGTCAGTTTTATTAACATTGACCCTTTTGAGCCTTTTTGAGTTTCAGTCGTTTTTCTTCAGAGTTTACCGTCTCCCAGTAAAGTGTCCAAAGAAACTGTTTGCAACTAGTCGCTTAGATTATGGAGGTTAAAAAAAAAATCAAATCAAATTCTGATATTTATTGCAAGTATAGCAGGGTTTTTTTTTTGTTTTTTTTTTAACTATGAATGTAATTTGTATAAATTTATATTTTTTAATATTTAGGAGTAAATTTGGCCGTTTAAAATTTCAAATTCTCTTCAATCACAATGGCTCCCAACATCTAGATTATTCAGATATTAATGATTCTAATTCAGGTGTACAGAGTTTTAGGAGTTATAAATGGCTTTGTTAGGAAACCATCTGGACATCCAAACCTAAATGACTGTCTTTTAAGTAGTCTGTACTGAATTCCACGCAAAATTCATATCATCTGGCGCTGCCTTCCCATCTTTCGATTGTGCAACGAGCCGGTGGTGACGTAAAATGTGAAACTATGCGTCTGACCAGTGAAGGACTGTGAGAGTCTAGCAACTTTTTAGACCAGCACACTCTCCGAGAGCAAGAATTCATGCACGGATTTAGGGAAAAAAAACAGAATTGTTTGGACATTTACATAAATTGGTACCACAATGGAAATGTTGCACAACATGTCTTTGTTTTCATCCTGTCTCGATTGTGCAGCAGTGGGTTATAATTTGTATATGATCTTGGGATTCCTCTGAAATCATAAAGACCTGTGAAAACAGCCCATTATCCAGGTGAGCTGTGGGTATCTCACAGTGCAGCTGTTCAAGCTTCTTCAGTGGAAGGCAGTTTTATTAAAGGCCATATGTGTTTATCACATACAAAGTGACTTTGAGTGATTTTTCCTCTTTTTCTTTTGCACATATTGAAATAAAGCAGGCCCTTGGAGAGCACAGTGATCCTTAATCCCTGCCCTGGGAGCCATGTGCAGTCCACAGTTTCCCTACTCAAGGTCTCATTATTGAAGGAGTTGAATGAAGTGTCTTGGACCAGGAAAAACACATGGGTTCATGGAGTCCTATGAGTCGGATTAAAACCGGGGGGGCTAGAGAAGCCAATGCCCCCTCTACTCACAAATTAAATCAATGAAAAAATATGTATAATAAAATCATTTAATATAAAACAAAACATTTTTTGATTGGTTGTTTGTGCAAGGCAAAGTCTCGAGACGTAAGAGAGCTCACTCATTCCTGAGCTATGAAACCACGAACTGCGTGGCAGAGACACTTGCTTATCTTGATTTATTTGACTCCCAAGTTTCCAATGAATTGCTTTCAATTTACATTATTACACTTGGCTATTGTTCTTTTGGTATTGTGTGAGGGAAGAGAGACAGCTGGGTGCTTTGCTTCTAGGTAACGAACACGAAGGAAGCTGCTGCGAGCGTGTACTAATTTAGCGAGCTAGATAGCTTTTTCGCATAAGGGGCAAGGGTTGGGCTGCTTGCCTTGTGTTCGGTGTATTAGTTTTTATAAGGCACCGATTTCCGATCCCTAATCCTCGCGCTACCTCCGATGCACCTGTAGCTACAGTCATCCGGGCGCACGTGGCGGTCTGTCCCCGGTCCACCTCGTCGGTGGCGCACGTGGCGGTCTGTCCCCGGTCCACCTCGTCGGTGACGCACGTGGCGGTCTGTCCCCGGTCCACCTCGTCGGTGGCGCACGTGGCGTCTGTCCCCGGCCCACCTCGTCGGTGGCGCTCCTTCTCCACTTTGTCACGGGGTTTTAACTCCTTTCCGTCGTTCTAGGTCGCATGAAAGAAAAAGGAACCGGGTCGTTTTTGCCTCACGAGAAAGCTACAACAAGTAGTCTAGATAACGGGTTAGTTGTTCGGGGCTTTTGCCAACAGCAACAGGAGGCTGATGCTGTGAATATGTAGTGCTTGTCTTATTTGTTATAAGCAATAGAGTTCACCTATGGCCAACTGCTCCCTTAAGAAAAACGATCACTGGGAATATGTTGCCCCCTCACCATCAGCCATTGCCCACCCCACCCAGACAAAGTATCCTAGAACCGGCACTGATTAAAACCATGTTGGTGGATGTGTGTTTATAGCCCTGATGAGTGTTTCTCACCTGTGTATGAATCGAACAAGCACTAGGGGGCGACATTGTTGTTTCCTGAGCCTGGTGAATGACTTGCATAACGCCTTCTCAGGACAGAACATTCAGTCCCATATGGAAACAAATGATTTCTAAGCCGATTGCCGTGCACAGTGATCGACGTTGTCTCATGCATCTTGCTCTCTACTATACTGGTCAAATCTGCCAAGGTTTGCTAGTAAAGACTAGAGCAACTATAAGTTCATGCTGCTATCAATAAAAGAACCTACGGTGTTTAGCTGGCCTTCAGTCTGCTTGTTATTGATAAGCATGGGTGGCTTAAAACTCGGGTTGGGGTCTGTCCTAATTTCCCTCTCTGAAACTTTATTATGCAAAAGAGACTCGGCTTGTAGGCTGGAGTAAAACGTGAATGCTACCTGTTGGGGCTGGGACTGGCCTGGTATGATTATTACAATCAAATTATTATGGCAGGATGCACTATGCTGCCATCATAGTCTTGGTGCATTTCCTTGTTCCATGAGAACTGACAGATGAATACATCATTTAAGAGTTTTAAGTCCTAACTCCTATATGACATAGTCTGTTTTATAGTATGAACTTTCAGTTCAAATTGCTGTTTTGCTCAATAATGAAATAAGAAATATTGATAGTTGCTCAGAGTGTTCATTCTTTTTGCTCTGTTTGCCCATCTCCACTACGATTACCCTTTCCTTTAGATTTGTTTGCTTTACACTTCCTAGGATCTGATCTATATTTGGAGCTGAACTTGATTTATGTCTGGCGTTTAAACTCTAATAGCAGATTACGTTAAAGCTAGGATGGAGTCTTAGCCTCATCTTAATATAATCCTTGCAGTACCATCACAAAGATATATAAAGCATACAACTGCAGGAACACATTTACTCCTAACCTAGATAGGACTCTCAAGGATACGTTAGTGATGTTTTATTTCAGTATGATCCCTTGGAAGCACCACCAAAAGGCTATAGCTTTATGTGCTAGTTAATCATCCGTTAGTCATCGCTTTGAGGTCAAGTGCTTGAAATATGGGCTAACTTAATGGATTCTACTATTGTAATTGATGGGACATTTTCCTGTGTTGACATATTTAATTCTGTCCTCTAGGAGGCATTCCTATCAGTCTTTCATCTGACATCAAAAATGCACAAAGGTTTGGGGAAAAGTCAAAGGCATTTAACTTGCATCTATCTGAAAATAATTCATTGGTTTTCTTCACATGGGGTGCGAATAGTATTTCAACATGAGCAGAACTGGTAGGGATGAGGTCAAAACTACATAGTGTGTTGCTATAATGACATACATGTTGCACTTCCTGTCTCCTGTCCTATTTATATATAGAATCAGAGAGCCCATAATTGCAAATTTCATGGTTCATTCTATCTTGTACAGTGAACAGAAATTTGACTTGACTTTAGTTAAGTCCGCAATGAAAATCTTCTAAAAGACAAGGGAGTGTTCATCAGGACACAATTTCTCTGTCCCATCTCCTCCCCCTCTTTTCCTTTCCCGTCTCTACCGAACATGGCAAGAAAAAAAAAAAGACTTTCGCTGTTCTGGGAGGAAGGTTCAAATACCATCAACATTCCAAAACAGCTCAACATTCTCAGGAGCGCTACGTTCCCAAGACCTCCTCCCGCTGAATTCCCCCTCTCTTCATCTGCTTTTCTGCCCCAGACCTATTACCTTCTCTTTCTTTTTCTCTCTCTCTCTCTCTCAAAGTAATCACATACCAGGATCTCTGTTTGATTTAAAACTCATCAAGCCCTATTGGGACACTCACATCTGCTGACATTAACAAGTGTGGAAGTATTAGCCCCCTTTTTTTCTTTAATCATGAACAAATGGAGGTGCATTTATTTCGCAGCATGCACAGGACTGAGAAACTGAACAACAGGCGGTTTAGAGTAAAGACTACAGAGAATGCACTGTGACTAATTAGACACAGGGCTTTACATGCGAGCATGTTATTGTGTAGAATTTACTGAATAGACTCAGTGTTTGCACATATTATCATGGTGGGACCAGGGGGGCGTAGGATTTACAAATTAAATGAGTTCCATAACAAATATAAGAGCACGAGCTGTATGTGTTGCAGTGCAGATTTTGCCAAATCACATTTAGGACATAGAATATATACTAGTGTTCAAAAGTTTGGAGTCGCTGCTCAAAAGTTTGGAATCAATGTTTTCAGTGATATAAACTCTATTTTGTTTCAGATCCATCTATAAAATGATTGTAATATGATTCTAGTGTTTATGCACTTTAGGTTTCAAATCATTTG
>JAOUQW010000034.1:21094050-21103796 GCA_028565825.1 Olivaichthys viedmensis | reverse complement strand
TTAAGGGCCTTGCTCAAGGGCCCAACAGTGGCAGCTTGGTGGAGCTGAGGCTTGAACTCACGACCTTCTGATCAGTAATCCAGAGCCCTAACCACTGAGCCACCACTGCACTGATATTCATAGACTAATGGAAAACAGCTCTGATATATATATCTCTCTCTCTCTTTTTCTCTATCTATCTCTCTCTCTCCCTCCCTCCCCCCAATCAGGGTGGCTAATTGCATAAGGCATTTATGAACACCTCGTACTTATTTCCTGGGGTGAATCAGGTTAATGGGATTTGGGCCTCCATAAGTCCTGTGACTATGGCAGTGTCCAAATTGGTACAAGATTTGTTGTGTGACCATCTTTAGTTTTCTTAATTAGCTTACATGCGTAGTATAGCAGATGGACCATTTACTTAAAAAAAAAAATGCTACCTCCTCTGTATCATCTGTTCGGGTAGCATCTGCTCTCATGTTAGAGCTATTGATTGTGCGATGCCAGTCTAACCTTGCATATGATAGTCATGTAAATTGGAACATGCATGCGCTTGGCTCAGTGGAGTCATTTAATACTGTGTCGTGAGTGTACTGGTTAACTAGTTCATGTGCTCGGGCTCAGCCTGAGTCGGCTTTTTGCAGCTTCACCGGCAGCTGCACATGCCAAGCCGGCGCAGTTGGTAATCCCTCGCCAAAATGACAGCTGGTTCTTTTGAGTCCTTTTACAACTTTTGTCCTGAGTCCCTTTGCCTCTCTCTCTCTCTCATATTGTTTCTCTCAGTTGCATCTCGGAGGGAGTCATCCGCACACATACACTCTCACTGCTGTTTCTGTTTCTCCCTCATGTCAACAGTGTGCCTGCTGGATAATCACTGGATGATCATAATACTGGTTGGCCATCTGTTTAACTGTAACAAATAAGGGCCTTGATATTGTGTGTGTGTGTACATGTATTGTGGCGGTGGTGCTGTCTTTTTATTACAGTCTTCCCTCACCTGTTTATAATGGTGTAGTATGCTGCTAATTGAATAGAATTTGCCTATATGACAAGATATTGCTTCTAGTTAGGGGTGGCCAATATGGCAAAAATATCGTATTACAATATGATAGTCATTTTCCCGATTATGCATTATGTATCACGACATTTAGGTTTTCTATCAAAGAGCGAAAACAGCAGTGCCACATCAAAAAACAAAACAAAAAAAAACCGTACAAAAATTACGATTTCATTTATATTTTTATCTTTGTCTACCAGAATAAATGACTTGCCATGGAAGAAGATGACAAATGAAACATTCAGTACAAAAATAGCCACTTTAAATCAGCTACTTGTTACTGTGAGTAGCAATGGAGTCGGCCAGTGTTTTAAACGTATCGATGATGCCTGCGATACTCTCAGAAAAGTGTATTGTGATGCTTTTTATCACGATATTGCCATCATATCATCACATCGCCCGGCCCTACTTCTAGCCAAGTTTTTTGCATCTCCTCTTGCAATATAACCTAAATATGGTCCGTTTGGGGTCATTGACTGTGTGATGATTATGTGACTGTATTAACTGGATCCTTGCCTTGATGCCCCCTGCCTATCAGTCATACAAGCTAAATCTAAACTAAACAGGTTGAGTTAACCCAATGCCAAAAGGTTGTATCTTCTACTGAATAGGTTTTTGTTTTGGGGTTTTTGTGTTTGTGTTTTTTGCTATAATGTTTTCTCTTAATAGCAACAATATCATGTCAGTGTGTTCTCTGAAGCCCTTGGAAAAATACTGGGACACGATATTTAGGCTGTTTCACTGTTCTTTACAGTGAAGATTGTCTGTTTTTATACCAAGCGTTCGTAACTCTGTAAGCCTACTCTTAAGAGCGTTTAGCTGCCACACATGTTTACTGGTGTACGGCCAGGCAGAGTTGTTTACTCTGCTCTCATCCACCTACATGCTTGCAGTGTACCTCAGGTGCCTCTCTGCAGCCAACATGTCCAGCTTCCAAAAAGCGAAAAGACAGTCATTGAATAATCGTGGTCTTTTCCTCTGTTTGAACACAAGTGTGGGTATCGTCTGCCACCATAGAGAGATGAAGAACGAGAGAGAGAGAGAGATGTGCACACACACCCTGTTTGGTCACATGGTGCACTGCATTGGTCTGCTAATGGTTTCAACTGCGGGTTACCTTAGCAAACTGAGTGCTGTGCTTTCCACACATATCAAGTTACCAGGCGGGGCACTAATGGGCTCTCTCCATGGATAGGATATGTTGGAGATGAAGAGGAGGTAATGGCTGGTGTGGGGTGTAATGAACTGCGTAGTAGACAGTATGTTCTGCTTTATTTGCCTTCAGACACCAGTTGAGTTAATCTACTAAGTGTCTAATGGCGCTTTCACATATGCAGTGTTTAGTCCGTTTGAACCGAACCCTGCGTTTTTCCCCTTGGTGCGGTTCGTTGAGGCAGGTGTGAACACAACAAACGCACTCGGGTGCGGACCAAAATAACCGGTCCGAGACCGTCTGAGCGAGGTGGTCTCGGCCCGGTTCCAAGCGAACTCGAGCGTGGTTTGATTGCAGTGAGAAAGCAATGCCGTGTCTTTTGCAGAAATGCGATGTGTTCTGGATATCTGGACCGAAAAATGGAAAAAATAAATAAATAAACGCTGGAAACGGTACACAAAATGTTTGCAACTAGTTATTTATGTAATTATCTAATCGTTTATTTAGCACCGGCTCCGTGTTCTCCGTGCTCGGTTGATCGCCGCGATTTCTACGCGCTTTTACCAAAGCACTGTTTATACGTCGCCGTATTTCTGACCAATGAATTAGAGTTTTTTACGGGCACGTTTTTAGGCCCGTCCCCTTCTACACGCCCCTCAGCCAATGTTTTG
Source organism: Olivaichthys viedmensis (assembly GCA_028565825.1). Classification (NCBI taxonomy): domain Eukaryota; kingdom Metazoa; phylum Chordata; class Actinopteri; order Siluriformes; family Diplomystidae; genus Olivaichthys; species Olivaichthys viedmensis. The sequence goes on along the minus strand of JAOUQW010000034.1, from coordinate 21,100,936 downwards.
TGCTTTTTGGCTCGTTTAATTATGTGCAGTAAAACCAAACCAAACCAAAAGTATCAGTTTCCCCCTGATTTGGACTCGGCAAATGGACTAATAGGTGTGAAAGTGCCCTAAAGCCCCATCTGTAATGCGAAGCTATAAAGTAAGTTCATACAAAAGTTCTAACATTATAACTTCACTTTTGGGAGCCATAATAAGGAATATCTTTACTGGTTTTGCAGATTAGCTGGTGCTGTCTAGATTGCGTCCTCTCAATTACCCTTAAATTAGATGCCGTTCTTTTGTAGCCCTAAATGATGGGATGTGTCCTCATAAAGCAGCTGGTTATCAGTTGGTCACTAACCAAATCTCTGACAGTCTTGCAAGGCTGCATGGTTTGACTGAGATTCTGGTAGCATGCATATTTTACAGTTGGCCAGAAATGTAACTTGTTTATATATTTATATTTTTGTTCCATCTGTGTATTTGCATATTTCATGTATTATCTCACATCACTGATGTAACCAGCCAAAAAATCTTCATGCAAGAGGTGGAACTGTTTTGAATAAACATTTTGTAATTGTTGTTTCCTTGCTTCTGATGTCAAGCAGGTTTTGGAGCTCACTTTCCCTCAACCGATGTCTTGTTTGATTTTGTTTTCAATACTGTATTTAAGGTCTTTTTGCGTTTCATAATGGTCCCAGTGGTGTAAGTGGAGAAAAGCCATCTGTTTCAACTACTTGGGCCACAACCTCTGTCACTCAGAAATTATAGCACTGATCAGTGGCTTTTATGTGAAAAGTGTTTGCTCGGTCACTAAGGTGCATTTTCCCGATTGTGATGGTTTTTGTCCAGCTCCTGCTTGTACACCGGGCTCTCTAGGCTCCATTTTATGCCAGAGATCACATTTAGATGGACTGTGTCCTCTTCATGAACCGTGTGAGTGTGTGAAGCCTCCTCAATTTAGGTCTATGGACACAGTATAGATAATACTTATTGTTTATTTTCCAGTTTTTTGTTTTAGTATGTTCATCAAATATCAGTGATGTGTACAGCCAGATGATCTATAGCGCACCGTGTGGTGGAAGTGGTACTACTTTGTTTGAGTTTAAATCACAGAACCTGGTCTCAAATGTGTTTTTTCTGCCAGAACACGTTTAACCCACTAGGTTCTGGTGGGTTGTTGGAAAAACCTGAAGTATTAGTTTAAATGTGTAAGTCCATGAGGGCTTTAAGCTACCTCCTTTCCATGCTTCTAGATCATTACAGGCAAACATTACTCACAGATGAGTAATTCTCCCATGTGTAAAAAATGCTGCGTTTCTGGTGAGGTAGTTGTGTGGCACTTTGCATACTTCTGCACTTCCAGCCTGGTCTGAGTGAGTGAGTCTTTGCATCTGCCCTTTGTAAAGGTGAAACTTGAAACAGAAACCGTGATCAAATGGTCACTGGCTTTTCAAGAGGGTGCTAGGAGTTCTCAGGTTTGTAGTTGGGTCATTGATGTCACCGAAGTGTCATTGTTTTCGCCATTCTTTTGCTTAGTGTGTGTTTTAGAGAGGTGAGAAGATTCTCTCTTCAAGCACTAAAGCATTCATATGTACCCTTTTTAACACATTCTCGGTTCTCTGTCAAATGGTGGCGCACCAGTGGGCTCAGAGCTCATAAGACAAGGTGCCTTGTAGCATTTGCTGTTTTTACCACGCTATAGTCATCTGTGGCATGAACATGAGCTCTCGAAGCATGTTCATGCCACATACACATTAGCGGACTTATGCGCGAGTGTGTATGTGTTTACATTGAGTGCTGTTGGTGTATTTTGAGTGAGGTACATGGACATTTGTGGTTATTTTTGATGGTGTAGTGGAAATGCACGGGCATGTGTGATGAGGCCATGTATCATAGCTTCTCCACATTTGAAATGGTGCGTTTTACTAACTTTAGTGCTATAAATTTTGAATTTAAGCACACTATATATACAAAATGATGGCTATATTTTTAAGAGTTAATTTTCCTGGTAACTCTTAATTAACTCTTAATGCTAAAGTGAACATTCTTGCTGCACGGACGGGTTTTTAAAAAAAAAATTTTATTAAGTAGATATTAGTGACTTTCTGACTGTTTTCTTGCTGTACGCTCTTCTGTAGGCTTCAGTGTAGTGCTGCTATATTTTAGAGTCTCTTTGTCTGAGCCACATGGTTAAAGAAGGAGGTGGAGCTGTGTAATCTGACACGAGCCAGGCCCAGAAGTATGGCCCTAGTCGTCCTCCTCGAAAGAGAGCGAGAGAAAGAGAGCGAGAGAAAGAGAGCGAGAGAGAGAGAGGGAGAGAGAGAAATGCCCACACAAGGGAGAGTGAGGAGGCATTCCAACTCTGACTTGACATTCGACTCCTCAGCCTACAGGCTGCATTGGTGAAGGTGCAGGCAGGACTCTGTTATTTTCTCACTCTAGTGCACTGCTGAGATTTTACCTCTCTCCCACAGCAAGTACTCTCTTCTCTCGTTCGGAGTTCACGCAGGATACTTGGGCCAGCCTGGGAGTGGCCCCTCGAGCTGCTGCTGGAATTTGCTTTTAGATGAGTGGGGAAACTCGCTTTGCCGTTGTTGGTTTTCCTCTCTTCTTCTGCTCTCCCTTTCGCTCCCGCTCTCCTTGGGCTCCCTCTCAAGCTTCCTGCCAGCCACTTGGAGCTGAATATGCTTGTGTAACATTCTTGGATTACTCCTGGATTCCATGTTTTTTAATCTTTTGGTTATCTACCCCTCTTTGAGCTTTTCCTGGGCTGCACTTTAAAGAGGATTTTTTTCCTTTCCTTTAAGCCACATGTCTCCTGTGTAACAGTTAATTTACAGTCATTTGGATATTTTACAGGATTTTGCATGCGTGTGTGTGCAAGTGTCCCTGGAGTATCTGACCGTGCACCTGAGAGAACCATTGGAGGAGCAGTATTGTTATCTGAGCCAGCATTGACTGAGCGAATCAGACACTGCACTGGTTGGGGCCCTCTGTTATGGGCTGTTTTGTTTCTATGGAAAGAGCGCAATGAAGAGTCCCTGCGCTTCCCATGTCGCCCACTGCTAGGCTACAGCTCGTCTACTCATGGAAGGGGGTGTTCAAGCTCTTCACATGCACAGCCTCCCGAACGGCCAACAAGCCTAAAGGTAACACAAGCCCACTGCGTGCTCACCGACTCTTCACTGTTCACCTCTCTGCATCAGAGAGCCTGTATGAAATGCTGTCAGTCTGGGTGCGTTTTATGCATCATCCCATACACCCTGGACTTGGGCTTTATGTTCATATGGGGATGGAGTGAAATCTCACTGGCCTGATCTGTGTCTGGTTAATTTCTACTATGATAGTCTCTGTGCGTGAGGGTGTTGGTGCTTACACTAGACTTGGACTTTAAAAGTCAAAGCAGGAAAGGTTCCTGCATTCTAATTTGCTTTTTCCTGGTTTGCTGTAATATTCCAGTCGGCTCTGACCCAGGAATACTCTGCTTTGTTTTTGTTTTTTTCCCCTAGTCGTGTGTGTGTGTGCGCAAAGGGAAGGGGGGAGGGTTACGTCCTGTAAAGCATTGGTTTATACATATAGCATTGTTGTTTTTTCCTGCTTTCCAGCATAATGTAACAGTAGGTGTGTTTAGTAGTAAACTGTCTGGCATGACCGTGCAGTCAGGACCGGCTGCAACACGCCTGCCCACCAAGACGACGCTGACTCACTGGAGTATCACATGCATTTTTCTGAAAAGTGCACTTTTATTCCCTGATTACCTTTTGCTTCTGAGTTTCAGTGTATGCATGTCGGATAGGACCTGCGTTGATTTTGCTATACACAATTATTCACATTCTGTTTTGCATTTTTAAAATCAGTGTTTTATGTTTTACACTCAAACATCTATACCAAAAAAAAAATCCAGATCACTTCTTCTTTTCTTTTCTTTTTTTTTTTACTTTGTTTGAGATTTGGAGCACTAAGATCAAAAGTTTTATATTCGTAGTATTTGATCCTAAATCTGCAGCAACACTAGTCATCACAGAAATGCGAGGAGTAATATGATGTGTTAATGTTGTTGATCAATGGACTGACCTACTTCCTGGGCGTCAAGTCATTTTTAATCAGCCAATCCTCAACCAGTTGTAGAGCTGTTCAACTGCTGAAACTTTTGATCCATCAATGTTCTGTTGAAATATTAAAAGCTGCACGCTGATCTAAAATGGTCAAATGGGCAGAAATCAATGTGTGGTGCTTGGCCCATATGGCACTGTGCATTAGTGTTGGTGGGTTGTTGTTGTTGTTGTTTTTTTTACAGGCTCTTTTCTTTTGGAAAGAAAAACTTTAGCTTTCCCACAAAAAAAAACTAGCTCAAACTGTTTTAACACACTGCTCCACATTCAGACATTTGTGTTTCATGTAGAAGTTGTGAATAGTGTGTCTCAATCAAGGCTAGCCTAATTTTAGCATACCCGCTTTGGGGGGGAAACATTATATTTACTTGTCTGTGCAAGCCTTTGCTCTCGTTGCTGTCATGCACAAGGTTGATTTTGAAATATGGTTTCATATTTCAGGTAAAGCCAGTCTTGTTGAATAGAAAAACTTGACTTGTCGAACAGCAACTGAGCACATGGCCCACACAATAGCGCTCCAAGTCAGTTTGTTTCATTATTAATTTCTCTCTCTTTCTTTTTTTTTTTTTTTCAGAGGTCCACACATTTCAAGAGAAGAAGAAAGCCTTACTGGGGAATCATATGGACGAAGGCAAGTTGTCAATACAGTTTGAATTTTGCTATTGTAAAGAAAATGGGGTTGAAATTCAGTTGTCCAGCCGCCTTGTAGATTTTTATTTGTGCAAGTTATCCGAATGTTAGCGGTGCATGTTACGGTTATGTGCTGTTGACCGATAAGTTGGGCTGCTGGAGAAGGAGGGGACCAGATAATAAAAGAGTGTGTCCTTCACTGTGACCTGGCCCTGTAATCTCCCTCCATCACCATCTGGAACAGCAGGGCAGATCTGTGCCATCAAATGCTTGTGCCCTCTGACCCACTGTTGGCACTCGCAGCATGGGGAGCAGTAATGCAGTGTCCTGTTACAACCTGCCTTCTCCAGAACTAGCCCTTAGCACACCACGCTGCTGTCTCCCCCTCTCTTATCTCTCCTTCAAACCCACTGTTCACTACTGGTGCTGCTAAATGACTGTCTGAACATGTCAGAGATTTGTGTGCTGGCAACTTGCTTCCAAATAGTGGTCCAATAACCGCCGACCTTTAACTCTTTCACAGAAAACGTATTCAGATATGCATCCTTATTAAAATAAAACTGCATAATTCGCTCATCAAGAAATATTGCACTTTACAGATTTAAGGATTGTCTATAAACCATAAAAGTATTCGCTGGTTACCTCCATGCTTCATTTGCTATTCATGCTCGCTGTGTGCAGGCCCCGCCCACTAACCATAATGTGCTTTTGTTTTGTTATTGTAGTCTATAGCTCGGGGGGGAAATTCATGTGGGGTGTTGTAAATAATAATAAAACAGATTTACCACAAATTTAGTGTTGTCAACATTACACACTGTATACAAACTCGGAAGACACAAGTAGCTTCACTAGTAACAGAATGGCTTTGTTTTCTAGACGTCATTACCGGTGGTTCCTGTCAGAGTCTGTAAATTGCAAGACTTTGGTTACTTCTCAACGTGCAAATTATGCTGACAGTACTGGATGCGATAAAGGAGGAATTTTATTGTTTACACTGCACTTGAGATGTATTTGTGGCAATATTGCCCTGAAACCCTTGATGGAACCCGCAGAAGAAGGCGCAAAAGGAGGGCGTTTGCGGGTACGCAGTCGGACACGCCTCGCCGCCTCAACCAATCAGCGTTCGCCTGAAGGCTGGTTGACGCACAGCTCGTAAATATGCACGACGCGCTGTTAGGATTTTGGAGGTGCACGTTAGCCCGTCTGTGCGCTTACCCATAAACTCCCTCTCTGCGTCGCGACGCAGATACGCAAACGTGCTTCAAGGCAGAAGTATAAACCAGCCTTTAGTCACCTACAGCTCCATCGTTAAGGAAGAGGAGAGAAAACAACACACAACATGGCAGACCACACATTACCAACTTGAGGATCTCGCACACGAATGAACAAGAAAGTATCATGCAGTGTAAATATTGCACTTAAGTTCTTTGTGCTCAGAGTTTCACCAGGTGCTCTGTTTGTCAACCCTGATGTTGGTTTGACCTTTGACCTGTCATGTTTGATGAACAACCTCTGCAGTCTAGGGTTTTGTCAAAGAATAGAAAAATAGCCCTATAGAATATTAGCATTGCTCTTAGTATTATTTCAGTTAGGATTTGCAGGTCTTCCTCCAATCACACTGTTGAGGCTCTATGGATTCCCTTTATTGTTTCTCCAAAATCTGTTTTAATGTTTCCCAGCTGCGGATTTTATTGTAATTTTATTTTTTGTGTGATTCGGATTGTTACATTTTACGCCCCATTATCAAAGAATTAATTTACAGAAATATAATTTAAGACGTAAAACAAGTTTCAAATAATAACAAGATTCCGTTAACTGTTTCACATTAGTGCATGTAATCTTAATTCAAGAAAAGGGAAAATAAATCTTGTTGCATGGAAACTGTTAACTGTGAGTGTACTTTGGCCTATAAACACCACAGAGAGTTGAATGTTGCTCGTCATACACAATAACTGACGGTTCTGATTCAAAGCAGTCATTCAGGTTCTGCTCGACCAGAGACACTGTTGAGTTTAAGTTTTCTTTGGTTTTGTACGTTGAGCATGCCCGAACAAAACCGCATCAGATGTGTGTAAAGTAGCATGCAACCTAGTGTTAGCAATAGTGGCTAAGTTCCAACTCACCCATCACTAAATATTACTGCAACACTATAAAGCATGGTT
>JAOUQW010000034.1:21073147-21089476 GCA_028565825.1 Olivaichthys viedmensis | reverse complement strand
AATAATAAAAGTAGCAGTTTTTGTAAAAATGCAGTGAGAGCCATAAAGTCAGATGTTCCCATCCTTGTGAGGACATTTGGTTCTCAGTAACACACACACACACACACACACACACACACACACACACAGTTTAAAACTAATTAGAAATCTGCCGTGATGTCAAATGCAGTCCCTAAATCAAGAAGTACAAGAACAGAAATGTTTACATGGATGATTTGTCATAGATCATTTTCCTCTTCATTAATGGCGGTCTTGGTACTACTACCCATGCTGTAACTACATGGGACATTTGTTTACTACTATTCTTACTGAAATATGTTCTTATTTAGCCATTTAGAAAGGCTGATGGTCTTGACTGTCCTTAAAATCCAGGAATTTACACAGAATTTATGTGGGAAGTTTCAGCCAGTTCCAGCAAGTACATCTGGAAAAATTACCGTTTCTGAACAGTGGATTATATCCAGCACAATGATGGATCTTGTTGAAACACATGTTGGATGCGGACCTAGGAAGCAGACCAATTCCAGACAGAAATTATCTGGTTAGATCGATGCAGTAATAAATCAAACCCTGCCAGAAAGCAGCCCAGACTGCGCCCATATTTTTAAGTCTCTGATTTCAATGCAGTGAATAAGTAGCAGTGACTCAACAGAAATAGTTTTTGTTTTATCCCATGTTTTCATTTAATTTTTTCTTTTTTCTTTTTTTGCTTGCTTGCCTTGGTAGTTGCATTATGTCCTGCACTTTGAGTGTGCCATATAAAAATTAAATATCTATTAACAATCCTCTCACTAAGCTAGCTTTTTCTCACCAGCCGTACCTCTAAACCTGTAGTGCTGTAACGGTGCACACTCCACTCACACTACCTCAACCCATTTTATTTGGGAGCATTATTCTACTACATCTGCACCCAAGTTATAAATGTATATAAAGAAGGGTGGCTTTTCCTTATCAGCACTGTCTGCTGAAGTCTGGCTGTCAGTGTGACACTTTCTCGGGAGCCGGCACACACTCTGAGTGACGGTGTCATTTAACAGAAGGCGGGCACTGTCTGCTGTACTCAGTGTTTCAGCAGCACCTCTCATGCCAACAGCTCTTGACATGGCATACATACACAGGGTTGCTGTGTCTTGGTTTATTAATGGGTTTTTGGATGTGGAAAAAGTTTTCCCATAACCTGTAGGCAACCCATATGTTTGATGTCATGAATAAACTGTCTAACATCTAGGCCTTTTCAAACCAAACGCAAAAAATAAACACGCTGTTGAAACAAAAAAAGGAGAGTGTCAAAAGCTGATGCTTACCTCCCAACACACCTGGCAACCAGGGCTGATCAGGTTGCCTTCTGTTCCCATTTAGCCCTTTTTTCCCGAGCTCCAGGTTGTGTATTTAGGGCTGGCTGAAGGGCTCTTGTGCGCTGTGCTAATTTTGGCTAGGGCCTGGGCAGCTCAGTAAGAGGGATAAAAATACACAGGGCTTTATCACAGCAGATGTGTTTACAAGCAGCCTCTGAGCCATGTACGTTCACACAGCTAGCCATCCACCCCTCCTCCCCCTGCCCTTCACTTGGACTCCTCTCTGATTTTATCCCATTATATGAGCTCTTTCTACCTAATAACTGTACTTGGATAGAGTAGTGTTGTCTCGACTCTTGCTAAGGCTGATGGCCGGGGAGAACGAGAGAGAGACGTGCGTCCTCGTCATGCTGTGCTCCTCTGCAGTGGGTTGTGCTATAGACAGATGCATGTAGGTTACATAAAGCAGCACTGCATTAGAACTGGATCACGCCCTGCTTCTGCCATGCAATGGGGAAAAAAATAAATAAAATCTAGCCGTGATGTCAGCCTCCTACACGCACACACCACAGCCCGTTGCCATAGGAACGCTCCTACAGCAGGCATGCGCTCTGAAAGCCGCCTGAGTCCGCACTCTGTATGTGTGCCTTTACAAAAACGTGGAAATTGTGTCCACGCCAAAAATAAATGCCCCGAGCACTTTCCAGAGGCCTATGTCTGACTTTATCATTGCAAGTAGACCACAATATCTGGGAACCGCTCAGTGGAAATCGACGAGCGTCTGTGCATAGCCTCCGGCTTGCATAACTGAAGACAATATGTAGCTCTGTTGTGCTGTCCCAAGGCTGTAGTGAATCAATGGGGGGGAGGATTTTTTTTTATTTTTTATTTTTTTAATCTACCCAAAAGCAGGATTTATATGGCTGTGCTTTTGACGCACAGCATAAGTTCAGATTCATCAGGAGATTGAGAGCGGCTGTATAATTGTAATCCCAGTCGGTGAGGGTAATGTTGCGGAAGTACTGTCAGGTGTATTACTTGCTGTTAATTGGTCTTGTCACTTGCTGTGTTGTGCATTTTTCTCCTTTATAGTGTGTAATAATTTAATTTTTTCCCCTTTTCTCTTCTCTCCCCTCTTCTCATTTTCCTCTTGGTATTGACCACTCCCGCTCATCCCCCACATACTCTGGCCCATATCTTTCTCTTACTGTCCTTGTTTCTGCTCATCCAATCTTCAGAAATGAGTCGCCAGACTGCCACCGCGCTGCCCACAGGAACCTCCAAGTGCGCTCCCTCCCAGCGTGTGAACACCACAGCCTCCAACAGCGACCTAGCCAGCCTGTTCGAGTGCCCGGTGTGTTTTGACTATGTGCTGCCTCCCATCCTGCAATGTCAGAGTGGGCACCTGGTGTGCAGCAACTGCCGGCCCAAGCTGACATGCTGTCCGACGTGCCGCGGTCCGCTGGGCTCCATCCGCAACCTGGCAATGGAGAAGGTGGCCAACTCGGTGCTGTTCCCGTGCAAGTACGCCTCGTCGGGCTGCGAGGTGACGCTGCCGCATACAGACAAGGCAGAGCACGAGGAGCTGTGCGAGTTCCGGCCGTACTCGTGCCCGTGTCCGGGGGCCTCGTGCAAGTGGCAGGGCTCGCTGGACGCCGTAATGCCGCATCTGCTGCACCAGCACAAGTCCATCACCACGCTGCAGGGAGAGGACATCGTCTTCCTGGCCACGGACATCAACCTGCCCGGGGCCGTCGACTGGGTCATGATGCAGTCCTGCTTTGGCTTCCACTTCATGCTGGTGCTGGAGAAGCAGGAGAAGTACGACGGGCACCAGCAGTTCTTCGCCATCGTGCAGCTGATCGGCACACGCAAACAGGCGGAGAACTTTGCGTACCGGCTGGAGCTGAACGGCCACCGGCGGCGCCTCACCTGGGAGGCCACACCGCGATCCATCCATGAAGGCATTGCCACAGCCATCATGAACAGTGACTGCCTGGTGTTCGACACCTCCATTGCCCAGCTGTTCGCCGAGAACGGCAACCTGGGCATCAATGTCACCATATCCATGTGCTGAGGACTGTCAGATGCACGCACACACACACACTTGCGCGCGCACACACACACACACAGGCATAAGCATACACTCAAACATTTCACAACAACCACGAGACACCTAGAGGTGTACATTGGGGAGGCGGGGCGGGGTATGTAACCTAGGGAGCTTCTCGCTGTTGTACGTTCCAAGTACTCAACAGAACTGACGTTTATCAAAGCTTGGCACGGCCAGCAACTGGACATTTTCCCAGGTTCTTAATTTTATGCGACAATATTATAATAAGTTAAATGATTAAACTAATGTATTCTACATTTTTGAGAGCAAATGACATTGCCCTCGAAAGCGGGCCTTGTGACGCGGACGGTCGCACACATGGCTTTGTTTGTGAAGATGGTTGAAGGAATGGCGCACTAGGATAGAGGGTTGGGGTTTTGTGATAGGACAAGATCTGGGGACAATTTATCTTTAACCTTTTGAGTAAACCCCACACCAGAATCTGTCCCTCCCCCCCCCCCCACACACTTTTTTTTGTTCAAATGAAACACTATCTCTTTTTTTTTTTTTTTTAAGTTGAGTTTCCACTGTTTTAGGTTTTATTCAAGCATTGTTTTCTTGTTTGGTCCCCTCCCCCCTGGGAAAGATGCTGAAGATGCTTGCATGACTATTGGCTGAGGCTTGACGTCTCCGGATTTTATTTGAAAATCTTAATTGTTTTTGCCTGAATCGTTAGTGTTTCTCCCAGGGTTTTCCTCATAGGGAGGGGGTTTTGTGAGAAGCAGTTGCTGTATAGAAGTCCTCAAAGCCACGTTTTCCTCTTAAATGTTTAGCTTCTCCCCTGATGGCCTATTTTTATTTTTTTTCTGACCAGGTGCTATTAACAGCAGTCTTGCGCCTGTGAATGTTGTCATTTAAATGGATCCTGCTGAAGTTTAACAGGACTCAGGAGGCTGTCGTGAGGTGAACAAATGCTTGTCTCGGCCATGACTGGAAATGGTGATATCTTCATGCTGAAGACGAGGCTCTCCCGAATATCAGACTAGGAATGAGGGCAATTTCTACCATTTATTATTGAGATTATTGTTATCATTTTGTAATGACTTATGAAAAGGCTGTTGTAACATTGTGGCTCATCTTCAGTGTTTGTATATAGTGATGTTCTTCAGAAGACCTCATGTCCCTTTTTTTTTTTTCTCCCCTCTCTTTTTTGTAAGTACAGATTTTTTGTTGTTTGTATGTGTCTCTGTTTTTGTGAGGAGTGGGTGAAGAACACGCCAAAACATCTCTGTGGATACATCGTACTGTTGCTGGTCCTGATCTGTTTTTATTTTGTTTTAATGTTTGTTTTTTGTTTGTTTTGTTCTATTTTGCCATTAAATAAATCTATCTTTTTCATACCTTGTTTTTTTATGTGGACGAAAAGTTCTCCACCTTTTTTGAAAGCTGCTTTTTTTGTTGATGTTGAAACTAGTGATGTTATACTGGTATGACTGTATACTGTGACATGGAACTCTGAAACAGTTAATACCATTAAAGTTATGCTATACCGGTATAGTACATTATAACATCACAAGACAACGGTGTTTCTAGGAGCGAGGCCTACAAACATACCAGGCAAAAAGACAAAGTTTAAAGTTGGCTTATACTGTGATATTGGTTTGTAAGAATATTTTTGTTAAAACTCTTGCAGGATTGGTCAAGAGGTCAAGGCTGCTGACTGTAGGCAGGACAAAGCCATAAACTGGACTGGGATATGTAAACTTTGGTTTACATATCCCCAACCTCGTCACTCTGCATAGCAATAATGAAAATTGATGAGAAGAGAGAGAGACCCGAGAGACCCAAGAGAGCGAGATTTAGATTTAGGACCAGTTGAAACCCAGTGACCGACAGCTTAATCTGGACAAACAACCATGGCTATGGAAACAAGTGTCCTATACGAGGAAGGGAAACGTTTCAAATACAAGTAATTTTCTTCTAGTGAGTCAAACTACAGACATGTGAACAGGTGAAATTTACTACCATTTTTCTTTGCATCATTTAAGCAATTAATCCAACTGGCTCTCTTCATTTGTATTTGGTAATGTTTGAGGAATTGTTGTATTGGCAGGGACTTTTGGAGATTACGGAAAACTACTCAATGATGCATTACTAACATGTAAATTAATCTGGAGCAAGTGGTAGTATTCATAGTAGTCTTTATTATTCCAAATGATTTGTAATACACTGTTTATACAGTTGCTCCACTCTTTCTTCAAGTGTTAATGGCTAGCTGGGTAAAGTAATGACAAGCTACTAGACATCACATTTCATAACCAGTTCAGTGACTTGTTCCCTGAAACTTAGCAGGCTGTCGCATGAGCAACACGATTACTTTGTCATCTTTAACATTATTAAAAAAGAAAATTAGTGGGGCTGCACCAATCCTACTTTATTATTTTTAATACAATACCAATATCTGGGCTCCGAGTGTCGGCCGATACCCAATACTGCTCTGATACCGACGTCCTCGCAGTAACCGAACTATGGTGGCGTGCTTTAAGACAATTTGTATCCTGTGTTTACATGGAAGATCACACGCTGATGGCGTAAAATACTTCAGTGGCTCGAATCAGATTTCTGGTATTTCATGCCAGTATCGGCCCGATATTAGCATTCTGTATCGAATCGGTGCATCCCTAAAAGTTTATTATCTGTAATTATAATGAACAATCTCAAACTGTTGGTCATTGCTGATATTCTCAAGTGCACACGGAGAAGATAATCGAACAGATGATCACACAGTGTTTATGCTAAAGCAGAAAGCAAGAGGAAAAGAAAACTGGCTTACTAAGCAGAAATAAGTGCATCATTTTCAGCTTTAGAATATCTGATTCCATGGCAACTCAATGAGCTGAACCTTATGTTCAATTTGGTGCTTTCAGTTTCAAAGAGAACCATGAAGGGCTGTCTCATCTGTGTGAGTATTTGCAGTTTCAGAGCTTGCTGCTAATCTGTGGGTGTGTTATGGTGGCAGCGGGAAATCCACCATCAAAGGCAGCGTTAAGAACCTCATCTAAAGTACTGGTTGGGACGAAGTCCAGTTGTGCTCGGATGTGGGCTGGAATCTCCTCCAGGTCCTTCTCGTTGCGTTTGGGGAGGATGACCCGTTGGAGACCAGCGCGGTGAGCCGCCAGGACTTTATCCTTAATGCCACCCACCTGAACAAAGACCAGGTACAACTCATGATCATCATGTTTATGATTTTACCGTGATACGACTATGCTATTATGCATAATCCCTAAGGTCAATAACAGTAGTTATTACTTGTGCATGTTAATAAAATATTTTTGTATTTTAGATTTCTAATTTTTTATGTCTAATGTATTTGTGTGAGAGCGCCCCAGGGGAGAATCCTGTGAAAACACTTAGAATTTAGAATCAAAACCTCTTTATTAACAAAGTGTTTCTGTCTGTGTGCCGAGTCTGCAGGTGTGTTGGCAGTTTTCCTCACCGGCAGCACCAGGCCTCTTAGAGTGATCTCTCCAGTCATGGCCACATCAGAGCGCACAAGACGCCCGCTGAACAGAGAAGCTAGGCACGTTACGATGGTAACTCCAGCAGAGGGCCCGTCCTTAGTGACTGCACCCGCCGGGAAGTGCAAGTGGATGTCAGTGCCTTCGAGAGGGTCAGCACAGCCTGCAACTGCACACACACACGATGAATCACTCACTTTTACTGCATAAATAACGTTAATAAAATGTGACATCAATATCAGCTGAACAGAGGACAGCAGATGGTCTCACCCAAGGAAATAAAAAAAAAATCAGTCTTTTAAGTCGATTACAAACAAAATTATGCTTCTTTCCTTCTCATTATTTGAATATAATAATAACGTTTTAGAGTCTTAACGTGAACAGTAAATGGCTGTATTTAAAATTAGGCCTTGATGGCATGATCAGGTGTGTGTGTGTGGCTCACTGTTGGTTAGCTGGTAGATCTTAGCATTGCTGCGCAGCCAGCTAATGGCCAGATGAGCCGACTCCTTCATGACATCACCCAACTGCCCGGTTAGCGTGAGCTGGCCTTCGCCCTCCATGCGACTGGCTTCCACAAACATGATCTCCCCCCCAAGCGGAGTCCAGGCCAGGCCTATAGCCACACCGGGCAGAGTCAGGCGCTCCGAAACCTACACACGCATGCACAACAAAGACAGTCAGACTGTAAAAGCAAGGCGAGACTGCATGTAATCTATGATTTAAAAAAAAACTATGCTCCATCTATGCTTTTAAAAAATAAAATCAATTAAAGAGGTCACCTCAGAAGGTCTGTAGAAGGGAGAGAAAATGTGTGGCAGAAGTTGTGGCCCTGTCAGATCTAATTTTATAGCTGGCCACTAAGTGGTATGGTTTAGTTCATGGCATTGAACAGACTACAAGGTTCAAGTCCCTACTGAGCACTGAGCTATTACTATTCTGCACAATCCAAAATATGCACCTCTCTAAAGGGAGTTAATGTTGATAAAGAGGTTTGACAAGGACCCCTAAAGCAGGAAATACGATAGCCATGTTTCTACCAAGGTTCTGGAACCTTTTCACGAACTAAAGGATTCTTGAACAATACCATGAACAAGAACTACAAAAGAGTCAAGGAAACGTTCCGCTCTGCTATTCGTGCCGTGCCACCTTTGATATAAAATAAGCTTGAGTAGCCAGTTGGTAGTTAAACGCAGCTTTTCAAAATGGCGGGTTACAGGGTTGGTCATTCTGTGAAACAGGTGTTTGACCATTCAGTGAGGCAAGCCCACTCCAGTAGTTTCTGTTCCGCAGAAAAATACCTTCTCTGGAACTAAAGAGGTTCCTTGAACTACGGCCCCAGAACTAAAATTGTCCATGGTTGCTCTGGTGTGAACGTGCCTAAAGTTCCTGAAAAACTTTTTGGGTTCATGAAAAGGTTCCTGCAGTAAAAATGCACATATGGTGAGAGCTGGAGTGCAATTTAAGCTCCCACACTCAATAGGGCTCCCCACACAACTCAAATCCTATGAAAAGGGACCCCAAGCAAGCAGCGACATCTGCTCTCTGCAAGGGCTTGGGGAAATGAAACATTCAGGCAAGAGAAACATTTAGCAGTGATTCGGCTGCGTGCTCACCTCCATCTCAAAGAGCTGGGGCCCCAAAATGTCTTTCAGGGCAACGTGGTCAATAACGATGGGCATCTCGGGAGGAGCCGACATGTCAGAGTCCTTTCCTCTTTCCGCTCGATCCTGACCTGATGGGATAGAGAGAGAGGTCAGATATGAGACAAGAAAGAAATATTGCATCAGTTTTTTTATTTTTACTTTTAAAATAAAAAGCATGTGAAATAAGAGGAGTGATAATCAACCTGATGTTTCATTATCACTTCTATTTGAGGTTTTACAGGAGGGGATGCGAGACGTAAGGCCAGGGGAAAGAGAAGAGGGGACCAGGAGGAAGGGGGCCCAGTCAGGGGTTGAGAGCAGGTGTGGCTCTTAATTTTGGGAGGCTGCGAAGGAGAGTGGTATGATGAGGGTGCTGGCCTTAGATGGAGATGTTTGCTTACAGAGTGTGTGTATGTGTGCGTGTGTGTTGGTGTGGTGATACAGTGAGACTCATTAGTATGCAGGTCACTGGTGGTCCACAAGTCACGTGACTCAATTGTTAATGACATACAAAGTTAGATTTTCATCGACAACACAACAGTAAGCATTCAGCCTGAACCGAGAAAACGGAGACGAAGCTCTCGTCTCTGATCACATTCACAAAGCTGTGTTCAGGCTGCCAGTTATATCTGTTACATGGCAATAGAGACACACATTCAATGAACAGGAGACAAGCGAAGATAGCTGCTCTCATTCAGTCCTCCTGTTCGCCTTTGTGGCCAGGCCACAGCGGACAAAAGGAGGAGGAGAAAGAAGCGAGAGAGGCTCAATCAATACAAATAGAGGTTCAGCAGCACGCTCCCCCGCCCCCCACTGTGTTAACTGGCCCTGCGATCGCTCGTCTTACACACGAGCAGCTGCACTGAGACGAGGGGAGGGAGAGGGGGCACGAGGCCGGCTGTTAGCACCCTTTCCCCCCTCTAGACCACTGCTAAAGGACCTGACGATGGGCGTGTCCATGTGAGGGAGATTCTGTGTTTGTCAGCATGTCTGTATGCACGTGTGTGTGTGTGTGTGTGTGAGATGAGCTGCAATATTTGGCCGTTTGTCTGTGCATGACTCATGTCTGTGTGGGGCTCTTTCAGGGCGTCTGCTGGTCTTTAAAATGTCTTAATTTGTCTGAAATTACTTTTTACAAATGAAACGTCTTAAGTGTTAAACTGTCTTCAAAGATTTTTTTTTACATAACATTAGATTGTGGGCTACAAACATTCTTAATCTGGTATCATTATTTTTAAGTGCGTGTTATTTTGAGGAGTGTTTTTAATATTTGGTATATCACCACTGCAAATGTGGTCTTCAATTACATTTGAAGTGGCACTGAAAAAGTCTGAAGGATACCTGCAGACACTGTGTGTGTGTGTGTAAACATGTGGAAATTTCATTGTGAAAACTGCTGTTTTGTAGCATGTTTTTTCTTTAATGTGGGGTGTGGCGAGTAAGTGAGACTGTGCCCAGCTCAGCAGTCTTTGTGCGGTAGGGAATTCGCAGCCTTCAGTGTTTGTGAAGAGCCACTAAGCAGTTAAGCACTGCGCACGCGCACACGCACACACACACACACACACACGCATATAATGAGGCAATTCAGAAGCTCCATGAATGAAGCGTATTCTTAGCATTAGAAACTAAAACAGTGTTTTAGTCCTGAGAGTTTAAGCAAAATTTGATCTGACTGTAAAGTCTGGCACTGCTTTGAAGTCGTACCTGCCCCAGATTCACTGGACGGCTCTGATCTTGACATCTTATGACCTTCTGCCACCTTCACAGCCACTGCCCGACAGATGGCCCCAATCTTTCTTTCCAAAGAGCGCACACCCGCTTCCCGTGTGTACCTACACACACACACACACACACACACACACACACACACAGTCATTTGCTACCCTCACTGCTGAATTTGGGGGTGGGTGCATATATTGATTGTTTTTTGATAGATAATCATCAATACATTACCAATCAAGTAATCAGTTGGTCACAAAAACACATTAAAGCTCTTTGAGGAACTTGGATCGAATAAACCAGCAATTACCTTAACCAATTAACTTCCGTTTCATCTCTGTGCGAAAGACACTGCAATTACTTAACTCAAATAATCGGAGAGAACGTAACTCTTCGCCCCGCTGCCGTTCTCCTCATTGGAACACCCCTGCCTAGTAAATCAGCTCTCCTCTGACCTACCCAGAATCCCTGTGGGCTTTGGTGTTATTCTTCACTTTTAGAGCCATTGCCAAGTTTTGAGTCATTAACTGCTAGTAGTGTAGCAGCAGGGAGATGAGTGTGTGGGTGGGGATGTGGGTTACACTTTCTTTATGTCTATCTGCCTCTGAGTCAATCCCACTGACCTGATTTATCTGTCTGGATACAGTAATCCCTAGCCCTTGTCCTCGCCACAAGCTATTTAGTATGTGTGCGTGTGGGTGATCCGGGTGATTAAATGAGAGAGAAAGTGTGTGTGTGTGTGTATGTGTATTTACTTGCTGATGATCTCCTGTGTGGTGTCTTGAGGGATCTGGAGCTGCTGAGGGGTGAGGCCATGCTGCTCCAGCTGATGGGGGATCAGGTGCCGATGAGCGATTTCCACTTTCTCCTCCTGCGTGTACCCTGAAATGTCCACAAAGACACAGAATAAGAATACAAAAGCACAATTATCTATTCATACAATTACAAAGCCATCTGCCTAAGTGGCAACATAATTTAAATGCACGCATTGTTGTGCAAATCAGTGATCAATAGATCAGAGATCAATCAGCAGTTGCAAATAAGCAAAGATCTCTTTTGCTGACCTCCCCCTTTACACTACTGCGACCTTTCAGCCATGAACTCTGACCTGGCACATGCAGGACCTCCATTCTGTCCAATAGGGCAGGAGGGATGGTTGCTGTGGAGTTCGCCGTGGCGATGAAGAGGACTTGTGAGAGGTCAAAGGATACATTGAGGTAGTGGTCGGTGAAGCTGTGGTTCTGCTCCGGGTCCAGAACCTGATTGTCGGCAGAGAGAGAGAGAGAAAGAGATTAATTCTAACAGAGCACAAAGACAAAACACCTTGTGCTATCAAAATAAGTATGAACCTGTGTACATACTTTAGATGTTACCAGAAAAATAAATCTGTTTTATTGTTTTCCATGATTTTTGGCTTGTTCTTTTAATAAAGCCCTTTCCACTCAGCCTGCGCACGTCTCCACTGTCCTGTCAAGTTTGACACTTTTCGCTTTCACAAGCATCAAGGAGCCAGTCAGACTCGGAAGTCTAAAAAAAAAAATTCTAATAATTCTAAAAAGTATTGAAAATAGGCACTGAATTTTGAGAGTTTTGCTTCGGTCAGTGCATTGTCAATCTGTATCAATATATATTTTTAAATGTATCAAAAATTGTAGCAGCACACTGTTTTTACAGCACAAACACAGCACGAATTAACTGCCTTTGTTTTCTTATCATATGGGTTGGGAGGATTTTAGTACGTTGATAATGTCCTTACTCGGGCTGGGTACCGAAAATCGAACTTCATTAAACTTTATTTTATTGGATTTTTGCTCCAATAAAATGAAGTCATACTAAAATCCTGCCAACCCTCCCAAAAATATTGTACAGATTGAGAATTGAAATATTACAATGTTGCTTTGATGGCACAAGCAGTACCAACAATTTTTATTTTTTTGGTGTTCATGTGTGTATATAGCGTTGCATGTGGTGTGACACCGTGGTATTGTGTAACCAATCAGCAAGTGCTGAGTACCATTAGTCCCAGTTGGTGCCAATTTTGAGCAGGTACCAAAAAACATACAACTGGAACCTTTGGTATGGACGATCAGCCAATGGAAAAGCCCAGTTTTTTTGGTAACAAAGTTCCATTGTTCTATCTTAAGTCGAAACATATTATATTATACTGTGATGGTATAATGGGTGGACAAGAGGTCTGTGAGTGAGGTATGGTTTAGTGTAATTGAGAATAGGTTTCAAAAGAGAGCAGAACGTTTGGGTGTGCGTTCTAAAGGCAGGTCTTGCATAAGACTGACCTGAGGCTAAGACGACCGTTATCTGCAATGCATTATTGCAAAGATTAAACTCTCAGTGCATTATCAGCAAAACGCATCAGGCTGCTGTAGGTCTGTGCGTGTTGGTGTCATCACACATACGCACATGAACAAAAACAACAGACAACAAAAATGTTCTAAGTGAGATGCAGGGCTGTCGAAAATCCAGCATCCTAAAATGCTCACACAGACAGAAGCACTAAAGCTCATGTTTACGGAGTGACAAAATGACCCTCAGTAACCATGCAGCCTCTTTGGTCTCTTTGTGCGCCACCCAAAGTGGGAAACATAATCAACACTGCATTTAGCGTCCTTCTTCCTGGAAGTGTTCTGGATACACAGGTGGCCTGGGTCAGGTTGGGACAGAGGGACACAGCCTGTGTGAGGTTACCATGCCACAGTAAACACACTGCTGTTTTTACAGTGCAACCACACGCCTCTTTTATTTTCATCTCTCAGGTCAAGGCTCCGTTTTCAGTCTGAAAGTGGACAGCCTTATTTGCTCTCTGACGTCTTTCTTTCAGTGTCCACCTTCAAAGTGAATTTGCCTTATTGAAGTTATAGTTTTAGCCATATTGAAGTTCAGTAGTTTAGTAGTATGGGGGAAGATTATGGGGGAAAATTCTACGAGCACAAAATACTGCTACTTCAGAGATCATTCTTTAATAATAATACTTTAATTAGTTCTTCTCACCTCCAGAAGGGCAGCAGCAGGGTCTCCCTGTAGGCTCTTGCCCAATTTGTCCACCTCATCCAATAAAAAGACAGGATTGTTGACGCCAACAGTCTTCAGGCCATTGATGATGCGGCCAGGCATGCTCCCCACGTAGGTTCGCCTGAGGACAAAGAGAGGAGGATACAGGGGTTAGGGGGAGTGGGGGGCAGGAGGGCCGGAGTGGGAGAGAAACAGTAGGGTTCATTTGTCCTGATGGCATTACTGCTAATGCGTTTGTGCTAACGGGGAGTATGCTTTAAGAAGTTTGGCAACCCTTTAAGTTCACAGAGAATTAAGTACATGATAAGTATGTAGGAGAAAGACTAAACCAAGATGAGTAACACGGGGATTTCCTCCCACTCGTCTAGCTCAGAGGGAGGCTGAACCAGAGTAAAGCAGGGAAAACATTATGACAGATAATTGCAGACATGAGGCAAAAGCACCGATGTTATTACTGTACAGCAGCAAACACCGCTTACAAACAGTGGGCGAGTACATATTATAGATCCTCATGCGCTGAAATAATAAAGGGTGATTGTGGCAGGTTAACCCTGGATAACTGCTACACAAGTGGTGGGGTTTAATCGATCAAATTGTGTGTGTTTACGGGGATTCTGCTGAAAGGAAGGGAAACTTACATGGACTTGTCCCAGCCTGCAGGCCTTGATGTCATCCCCTGTCGGTCTCCATAGTGACAGGAGATGAGAGAGAACATCAAAAGATGACCTCATAGTGCAGCTCAGCGTGCTTAAGCTCGGGTTCCCCTCACATTACTCAGGGCCATATGTAATGCCTCGCTAGACGGCTTTTCCCTGACTGCTGAACTGGCTTCATCCATGAGGTTTTAGGAGATAATTACATTTCTACACCATAACTACATTAAACTTCATTTTATTGCAGTATCGAACAAAGGTATGCAGGCTTTAGCAGGTATTCAAACTTGGAATAGGCAGCAAGTTTTTTGTCCTCCCAAGAGCGCACCTGCTTATTCACTTCAAATTTATCCATAGGGAATATATTAGCCATTCACTGTGATAAAAAAAAACTAAAAACTGCACATTAACATTTTCACAAATGGTGGCATGCATTTTGGCAGTTCTGCGATAGCCT
Organism: Olivaichthys viedmensis; assembly: GCA_028565825.1. Classification (NCBI taxonomy): domain Eukaryota; kingdom Metazoa; phylum Chordata; class Actinopteri; order Siluriformes; family Diplomystidae; genus Olivaichthys; species Olivaichthys viedmensis. Next base: position 21,075,108 of record JAOUQW010000034.1, on the reverse strand, counting down.
CTGATAGCGATGGTATCAAGTCAGACATTGTAGACGATATCTGATGCCTTTGGTGTGTACCTATCAGCTTCCCACACCCCTCTGTCCTCTGAATGATTGTCCACACAGCTTTTTGCCTTGCACTAGGCAGGACCAAGTGACTTACTTGTCTTAAATGAGAGTAAACTAGGCCAAACAAATAAGCTACTGTTGGGCTTCATACATTTCAATTATGTTAACATCCTGAATTTCAGAACAAAATGGTAGCCATACTGATTTTCGTTCACTAGAATGGTATATAAATATGCATAAAGCCAAGCTGCCTGGCGGGAGTGTGTACCTGTGGCCGCGGATGTCTGACTGGTCACATACTCCTCCCAGGGCAATGCGGTGGAACTCTCTGCCCAGGGTGCGGGCGATGGAGCGGCCCACACTGGTCTTCCCCACGCCTGGAGGACCCACAAAACACAGGATGGGGCCTTTAAGGGAGCTCTTGAGCTGCCGCACTGCCAGGTACTCCAGCACCCGCCTCTTCAGCTTCTCCAGGGCGTAGTGATCATTGTCCAGCAGCACCCGAGCAGCCCGGATGTCCAGGCAGTCTGAACAGAGAGCAAGGGGCAAGCGGTTATAATTTATAACGGTAATAACATAACAGCAGATCAGTGTTCACTTTGTCCATACACGCACACAAGTGGAGCTGAACGGAATCTGGGCAGTCTGTCAGAGGAATATGAATCATCACCAGCTTGTATAACAGAACACACACACACACAGCTGTACCATAAAGTAAACTTAACTTAAGCACAGAATTGCCTTTATATATAAAATCAGAAGAAGAAGAAATTTAATTCGACTATAAATCATCAACACCTTTATTCTCATGCACCGTGTTATAGGAGGGCAGGACAAATATCCCACTATACCATACTGTAGATACTGTAGGCAGCACAGACTATATGCATCTCTGCAGAACACACATGACATTCTCCTCAGAGAATTGCCATCTGGAGGTGTTAATGGACAGGAATGTATCATGTGTGCGTGCACGATAGAGAGATGCATTGTACATAAGAGATGCTTAGAGATCTTATTTCAGGAAGCACAATCAACTTTGACAGCATGTGTGTATAAGTGATTTTATTTGTCTGCGAGTGTGTGTGTACACGTTTGAGAGACAGAGAGAGGGGGATAAAGAGACATAAAAAGAAAATAATCACAATATCACATCAAAAGCTTGAAGTTCCCAAAATGAAGATGCATATTTCAATGCTCCAAATGCATTTTTGAAGTAGGTGCTTGAAACGGCCTCAGCATGCAAGAACACTGCAGAAATGCAGCACATTTCCTGATTTTTTTTGTCATTTTTCGCTCACTGACTGACAGACTGATCCCCATTGTTAAAATGTGAATGCCATACACTAGATGGCGGTATTCCTAAAATGTGGACTAGCAATCCATCCATAAACTCAAAGAGCAAGGAACTCCCTACCATCTTACCCCCCTATTCTGATGAATATTTTTCCCTACCTACACTAGCGTTCAAAGGAGTCACCTGTCACTATTCACTAAACTCTTATACAGTGTAGTAGATCTAATATAAACCACACACCTGAATGTATTTTTTAGAGCTTTTGTTTGGTGTTAAAAAGTATTTTGAGAAAAAGTTATTTAAAAGTGAAATGATAAAAAATTTAATGATAAAGGAGAAATGACTATACATAGATAATTCTAGTATATTATTTGAGTCTCCACTTCAAGATTTGATCGCCGCTTTCCAAAAAAAAGAGGCATTCTGGGTATTAATGTTTATATTAGTCATTTTGGAGTCATCATTCTGGACACATGATGTTTTACAGCTTTCTATATTTTATATTTTTATGTTCTTACGGTACTTGCTTTTTATTTATTCTATGTTTATTGTTATGCACCAACATACCAAGGCAAATTCCTTGTATGTGAAAACCTGCTTGGCAATAAACCTG
>JAOUQW010000034.1:21029535-21041645 GCA_028565825.1 Olivaichthys viedmensis | reverse complement strand
CTGACTGACTGAGCAGAGGGGCGTGCACTGACTGACTGACTGAGCAGAGGCGCGCGCATGATGACATGATATAAACGGGTCATGGACGATTTGATCTGGTCACTAAACACAGACAAGTTTTTTTTTTTTTTTGGTCTATGAACTTTGACGAATTGCAGGTCTACACGACCACAGCACTAATCTTTTCTACGGGTTAAAAACTTTTCCCGAAATCCAGGCGTCATGTGAACATGCGGCAATAGCATTTTTATTTATTTATTTATTTATTCATTATTATTTTAACTGTGTGCTAGTCGAAACTGTGAAATGCACCAGGCAAATTGGTGAGTCCACAAAAGACACCAAATTCCCACTGGACCTTTAGACCTGCGTGGATTTTGGTGGAGCTTGCAGGTTGGAATTTTTTAAGAAGAGCTTTTTAAACAGAGTACTCATTACTGTAGTAAAAGTACACCACCAACACTCTATATTAATCATGCAGTAAACTTGACACTTTCCTGCTCCTCACTTTTACAAGACCGAAATGGAACCAATGGGCGAAATGAACACAAGATGGCTCGAGTTTTCTTGGACTTTACTGGAAGGCTAGTCTCTCAAGGGAAAAAAAAAAAAAGTCAAGTAAGGGTCTTTGGATAGTTAAGGGTTGTTGGCTTCCCAAAGAGGTTCTACTTGGAACCCTCTCTGATATGGAAACACTATTGTAAAGATCTGCATAGAACCTTTTAGGAGTTCACCCCAGAAGGACAATCTGCAGAACCTCTTAAAGATTGTAACAGATTGCAAATTGCCCATCACTGGTCAGAGAGACCCCTCCAACAGTAGCCTGTTCAAGCCTGTGCATCATCAATAACAATGATTTAATGGACTATTCAGAAATCAATAGACTCCCATGCATAGGCCAAAACGTTTCCCCAAAAAATCATTTTAAGAAGGATCCACCAAATTTATATTATTTGTTATATTTCCTGACCTATGGATTTCACATTTTGACTATATTTCTCAAAAGAGAATGGACAAAACCATAAGAGTCATAAAAACAAGCTCTAAACATGGCCATTATGTCCTAGTAGCCAGTTTTACACCCATAGTGAAAAGCGATTTGCACTAGGGCCTGGTGATGCATACAAGACCAAACATCTGAAATACCTACTACAGAAGTTTTTTTTTTTAGGTGACAGGGCTGTAAGCCACAAGCAACAACTCACCTCTGGCCAGGCTTCCTGTAGAGTTTACTAGAAGTCTAAATAAACTGAGTAAACAGCGCTTTCCCTCATTTCACACTGGCAGCTTTCCAATATTGTGAGGAAAGAATCAGCAGAATAAAGGCACAATGGAATCCTGTCTTACCGGCACGATTAGTTAAGTGTGTAAAGAGACATTGTTTTATTTTTACATTACCTATTTTCTACTTAAGCCCAAACAGCAAATAAACTAAAAAAAAAAAAAACCTCATTAAAAAAGTTTATTTACAAAATTGTCAAACATCATCCATTTTACAAAGTATTTCTTTGAGTACAGTTTTTGAAAAAAAAAAAAAAAGTGTGGCTATGGGTTGAGTGATGTTGGCAGCAGGCCCAAGGAAGAAAAGAAAATTACCAAACTACAACCACAAACATCCCACGGTTTCTCTATAAAGACAGCTATTTTACAAGCTCCACAATCATGTGGAACAATGCAAGTACTATTTTCAACATGGAACTAAACAGGTCACTAAACATGGTATTTGAAGTCTTTATGTAATTCATACAATAAAAATCAGATGCAGTGAATTTAAAACAAAGTGGTGGCAGAAAATGTACTGGTGACATGTTAAACTCCTTACTCTTATTCCTTCCAACCCACAATCACAAGTCACAAGCTTTTTTCCAGCTACTAAACTGCATAAAGCTGAATAAAAGGCTGTGATGAGCCCAGTTTCAGTTTTACGACAATTGACGACCTTCCAACAAGGTCATTGACCACAGGGACACTTCCCTGATGGGCTTTCTCGCAAACATTTTTTTGGTAGTACTCGTCCAAAATACTGTACCCATATTTGTGATAGGAAAGTTGTGGCTGAAAATGTTCGTCTGCAAGACACCCGTAAACACAACAAGGACTTTAAAAGGCATAGCGTGTGCGAATGTCCTCCAGTTTCTTAGACACCTCTGGTGGTGTGCGGTCCAACTCCTCAGCAACACTTTTCTGCTTATGGGGATCCATAGAGTTAAACTGCTCACAGAGGTCTCCATCAATTACATTCTGCAACACAAACCAGCAGAGTAAAGTCACAAAAAATGCGGTTTAAACTACTTTTCAGGACAGTTAAAAACATTTGCCATAATTTTCCTTTTTTTTTTTTTTGCCCCACAAATGTTTTGATCTTTTTGTACATAGCATCATTTTCCCGTTATTTTATTCTGCACAAAAATACAATAATGGTATACGGTACAACAGAGAACACAGCTCAGCAAAGCGTATTTCGTGTTTTGGGTGTTTTGAGACAAAAAGAAGAAGTGGATGGTTTTCTTTGTAATTTAATTCAAATTCAATTTGTAGAAATGCTATAATTTTGCTTTTATTAAAAACCAATGGCATTAAAAGAGCGGCATTATGTGCTCTGTCTGCTGTGAGACAACATTTCTAAATCTACCACAAAAAACAAACAAACCAACATTTATTTGCTACTAGTCCATTACACTGCTAAATTGCCCCAGGTAAAGTGTACTTGCAGGTCATGACTTATGGTTCCCTTCACTGTTCCCTCAGGCAGAACCACACCGTAATAGAGCTACTCAACAATTGGATTAGGGCAAACTGCCAGCATATTTGATGATAGTGCACTGAGTAATCTTTATATGTATATAAACACTACACGGTATAGACCTCAAAATTGCCGTATCCTTTACTTTCCTCAGAATTAAAGAAAAAATGCACCACTGTGGGCTAAGAGGCTTGTGAAACACTGAATGACTGTGCGTCAGAGGCTTTCTTATGCATGTACTAACCTTCACAGGGAAGTAATAGGAGCGGAAGCTAAGATGATCTCGGCCACAAAGCGGAGGGAACTCAGAGCGCATGTGCATTTCTAAATGCTGGAAGAAGTCGTGGTCCTGAGGGCACAAGAAGCAAGAGTTGTTCATTATCCAAAGCAATTCAACGTGTTTCTCTTATGGAAAAGAAATAAATAAATACAAATGAACAAAAATACCATAACAAAACATTATGCTGTCGAGATTGCAAACATGGTGCTGATCATTGCTAAAGGAATCCCAACAAAAAGCTCATTATTTATTTCTTTAAATAAATGAATCAATCTGCATGTTTGTCCCTGTTCGGGCACAAAAAAATAAATAAAAATAAATTAAATAACCCACCCCAAACAGTTCTTAGCCTTTTAATGCTACCCTGAACATTTGACAAATTAAGTTGTCACCATGACCCATTCTCCTTTTGTGGTTGGAGAAAGTGGCACAAGAGCACTGAACGGAGACATTCGGACACTTGACATGGCCACAACAATTGTCATTGAGAGATAGCACAATAGCCCCATAATGTGCCTATGACCTGCCAATCAGTTCACTGGAAAACAGCCATACCTCATGGGAGGTGAAGGGCACCAGGATGCCAATGCCGCCTGAAAGAGTGGTGTACACCAGAGACTCCGATCCTCCAGGAATGAGCGTGGTCTTCTGTAGGGAGAGGACAGTTTCTCCTATGTGGTAGTTCACGATTATCTCCGCCTGGAACACAAAGAAAGGAACCGCGTAAGAAAATACGGTCAACCGGCCACTAACTGGCTGCAGTGTGAACATTTAAGCATATACTATAAGATACTATAAGTTCAGTTCATATTAAGCTCACTTGTCAACATGCACAAGGAAGCCAAACTGCCTGTCAATAAGCCAATTTCAACCCACCCTTTCCTGCCGCTCACTTGCTTACACACACTCTTGGCATGTCCTTAAATTCCCAACAAGTCATTGGGGCACACAGGGAATTTCCCCAGTGTCCACCTAAGCAGTTCCAGGCTCTTAATTAGATCATAATTACATCCGACATGTGGACAAAACGTGGTTCTGGGGTCTTTAGAAACTGACCACAGCACAGACCTAAGCTAGCTGTTCGGGTATGTGTTAGTGACCTCAACACCAGCTAGACACAAACACTGACGTAGAAACGGACAGTCATGGCGGCGAGGCCGGCTTGGTTACGAGGGAGGCTGTCTGATGCAGTTTTCTCAGGCCTCTGCAACAGTGTGTAGGTTTAGCGAAGGCAGGTACCTTTTGGGATGCTCCATTAAGCAGGCCTCTGTCCCACAATGCTTTGTTCCCCGTGGGGTCCTCATCCACATCATCGCTGGTGTTTGGTGGTAGACGTACCTAGGAGATGATAGTCACACGCAAGATGCCTCATCAGAGCTCACTTTAATTATTTAAAAAGACAATTAACACAAAGAACAGGCATCTAAACTTGGTACTATAGATAGACCACACACTCACAATGTTGATATTTCCAAACTTGTCAGCTTCAGCCATGGTGTCATAGTCGAGCAGGCAGGCAGTAGTGACCCAGCGTGGGTTCGTGTCATCAGCAAAGATGATGAGCTGGTTTTCATTGCGCTTGTAGCGCACCCAGAACAGACTCTCCTGGATGTCCGATACGATCACGCGCTGGCCGATGGTGTGGATGCCCGTCACCAGGTTAGGAACGTGCTTTAAGAATAAGCGAAACACAATAACAGATCATCACCAACATAGCACCTAATTTGTCATTAAAGCCGACAAGTTCCTGCTGTTTACAACCGTCGACAAGATAAGTGCCGAGAAGTCCTTTTACTGTCCCCAATATTCCACAGTGCAGACAAAAGGAAGCGATATAGACAACAGACGATGGCACAAACATACAATTAAAGAGAACTATTTACAAAATAGAGAGGTTCTGAGTAGCTTTAAAAACGGGAGTGGAGTTAACGATCTTCTTTCTCCCTACAAATATGGCTCTTCAAACCGCAGCAACAGACATGAATCCACTGCTGGGACAGGTGACTTTACATGTAATTCTCCCACGAGAAATTAAAGGTTGTACCATGATTCAACTCCGGGTGAGAGGGGAAAATAAACAAATAAATAAATAAATAAATGGCACACTACACCTCATTACCAGTAACCATATGTACACAGGCTTTACCCACTAATAAGAGTCAGAGTCCAGCGCATATTTCTTCAGAACTGGTGTAGCCGAGGTGACGAGTCATCATTACCAGAATACAGATAATGAACAGGAAAGATTGTTAATGCTGTTGGAAGGGGATGGACGTTCTTTGCGGCCATGGACTGGAAAGGTTAACCAAGTGGCTAATTATGGTTAACAAAGAGGGGGTTAAATACAGATATAATACAGATGGCCATAAACAAGTACAGTTAATCGAATGACCACATATAAAAACAGACCTTTCCCTTGCTTAAAATCATGCAAATAATTCATTTATTGTGCTCCGTGTTCTCATAATCAATCATCGCTCAGTACTTGTTTCTATCCAGAGTTAGGGCTTCTGTTTGCCTGCTTACCTTGTTCTCACACTTGCGCAGAAGCTTCTTTTTGCCCAGGTCGTAGATGCGCAGCAGTTTGCCCACCCCCACCAACACTCTGCCCTGGAAGGGGGCGATGGCCATGGGCACATCCTCCACTGGGGTCTGTCAGTAAACCACAGAAACAGTGAATACTCGTACATATTCATCATAATGATCAGGGTTTGGGAAGGTATAGCGATTAGATGAGAACACAAACACAATGGCTGCTTGCACCTAACTAACCAACCTCAAGCTTCAGTTTCTCTATCCTGTAATGGTTACATAACCTTGTATGGGACGAAAGATATGTGGGGGATTTCATTCTTCAGTCACAAGCACACAGACGGGACCAACTGGCAGTCTGTCTTGCAGAGTAACTTCCCCCTACACTCACCTTGTGTACAAACTCCAGCTTGTCACCGCCTCCAACAAGGCGGTAGGTATAAATGTAGCCACCGCTCACTGAGCGTGGGTTAAGGAGCATGTCTCTAGCCACGCCCACCAACACATACCAGTCATCACCTCCGTTAGCAAAGCGACAAACAGCCACACTGCAAAGAGAGAGAAATCTTAAGTTGCTCTTCACTTATTTATTTCCACTGATTAGTACAAATACACACATACTGCCTCCTAAACACACGTGCCTCAAAGTACTTCCCCCAAATTTTCCCCAGATTTCCCCCTGGCTCACCTAAAGGCAGCTTCGTTCTGCTCCAGCTGAACCAAATCCAGTGTGTTGCCCTGGATGGGATTGATCAGGCGCACCAGTGATGCCCACTGCCCTGAGCCAGCCTTTGGGGCACCAAAGATCGCTTCAGGAAGGTTCTCGTTCAAAAAGGCAGCAGCCATTTCTGCAGCCAGCTCCCTCTCATCCTCTCCAGCAGCTTCCACCATTTCCTACAAACAGGAAAAATACCAGATTTAAAGGACCAAAAATAACACTGTGGAAATTCCAAAGCTTGTTTTGGCACTGATCCACAAAGTGTTCTTTGTGTGGCCCTTGGCTCTTAAAAACACTCAGCATGTAGAATTATCCACTGAACTAAATGAGTCAAGACACAGACCAACATTTTAAACACAGCTTTGACTCCTCAAGTTAATGAGTTCCCCCACTCAGTGTAGAGACATCATTAACGGAGTAAACTTGATGAACAGCTGAAACGTCAACCCCAATGTCACCTCTGCCATCTGCTGCTTGCGCTGGGCCTTGGTGGCTTCTGTGTAGGCATTGTGGTCCGTTTCAATGAGGACTAGGTTGTTGGTCTCTGGGTGAATGACAAATTTGCGCGGCGTGTACTGCAACGGGAAGGCCACCTGGTTAAACACAGCACCCAGCTTCTCCAAAGCCAGAATCCTGTCAGAGGAGAGGGAAAGTGAAAGTAGATTTCATTAACAGTTAATATATCCAGTGTATAAAATCAGCACATTTCTCTAGTTCATAACCTCAAGTACAAACTGAACTCTAATTTGAAAATAAATAAATACATAAATAAATTTAAAAAAAGAGTTCTGAATCAGAACTATACCAAGCCGATATTGAAATGGATAATGCAGTAAGCCTGATGGGAACAAGCACTGAAGGTGTTCAGTATCATGTTCAGTATAAGGAGGCAAAAACAGTAGAATGTATGAAAAAGCCTTTAAGTGGGCGCAAACTTGCTTTATTTAATAGCTATTTGAACAAACCATGCCAAGACTTCCCACAGTGACGAGAGTGGCAGCAGGTTGTCCCTACGTCAGACGATGGGAGCGATAGCACCAAGGTAGAAAAACTTTCAGATTGTATTGTTCAGCCTTAATGTTTGCCAGCTCGTTAGCCAGCCTACCGTGCGCTTTATGATTGACAACAGCCTAAAGGTCTAGGTAGGATTTAAGAGGAGGGTTGATATTAGTCACTGGTTAACCATCTTATTTTGGCTCAAACAGTTATTAGTCCATTAACTTCTTATAATTCCTCATTTAAAAAAGAATAAATCACAGTAACCGCATAAATTCCCCCGCACAAAAAAATGGCAGAGATAAACAATCAAGATGTTATCACCCATATCAAGTCCGCCTCCAGAACTCCGACTAAAGAACACTCGACAAGTCGTTCAAATCACCGTAGCAACCATAGCAAAATAGGGAAACCTTAGAAGTATTGCATGTTTATTTTTTTTGTCCCAACCGTATTTCCGACAAATCCCTTTTGCTAGATATTCATCTTAACTTCTCATCGTTTGGTAAATGTTTCATGTTGCCATTATATTCCATGCTAACCCTGTGTAGTCCACCAGGGACGTGGTGTTACTCTAATTTGTGCGTTAAAAGTAACAAAAACTACACAAAAAAGGTCATAAAATAAAATATGCTAGAATTAAACACCACACAGAAGCTAAAAACAGTGATTTTAAAACTAGCTAGAAACATTCACACAAATTCTAGTTCAGGGTGTGAAACAGCGGACAAGAAAGGTGTGGGAACATCTTGAATTTAACACTCTTATACAAAAAGAAAGTGTACATGCCTGGATTTTAATAATATACTGTGGGGTGCAGAAGTCAATGGGAAAAACCCAACCACTTTAAAAGTGCACCTGCACAGCACTCACCAACAAGTTTATCAAAAGTAAAACAAAACAAAGTGAAAGTAAAATATGAAAACTAAATAATTTTAAAAAGACACTAATAAAAAAACAAATCATCACACGAAAAAAACAAAATTAAACTGAATTTTAAATGAAAACTGAAAATATAAAATATTTGGGACAAAACCAGTGTTTACAGTCATTTTATGGAATAATTTTCCAAAACCTTTTCAACACGATCTCCATGAACGACATGCATGACTGCTGTTGCTCACAGCCTCTTACTGACTGAAACACACACTTGAAACGATAATGGTATAAAAGATTAAATTAGTTTATATTTTAGCGTATTTTCACCTCGTCTAAAATATAAAGATATGGAGCTGCAAGTCACTATTTAAAATGCATGCGTTTGTCATTGATGAAAGCACACTAAAATGCTACTGCCCACTTTTTTCAGAACCTCACTAATATTTCTAGGATATTTTTTCAGGCGTCTTACTTGACTGGGAAAATGGTCTACAACTTTCCAGGTTTTCCAGGACTGGTAAGGAACTCTGGAAACGGTTCCTGTTTTAAGAGCATCATTGCACACAATATATCCAACATCTCTGGGATGTGTCTGATAAGTTGTGGTGAATTTGCTTAGTGTAAACTCTGATGTGCAAGTGTGTGGGCATTACCTCAGTGTGTTGGTAGAGATGGCCACGATGCCTTCGGGACACTGCTCTGAGGCAAATCCAGAGGCGTACTCCAAAGTTTCGTAGGACAGCGGCGTCAGATGGAAACGTGACTGGTACGAGTAGCTTAGCCACGATCGGCTGGACATGGCCAGCACCTGAAGAGGTCAAACAGCGTGACGACAGAGCAGCCCTCAAAAACACATCACATCACATCACATAAACAAGAACCAGCAACAGCAACCCCCCACCCCACTTACAGCCTCCTGACCCTGCATTTGCACCCTGAAAAGCTTGACAGGCCGAGAGCCCAGGTAGCGCGTGCGAGTGTCAGACAGGTCTCCGGTCACCGGGTCCAGCACGGTACGCAGTAACACACCGTTCTGATGGACACACACACACAAGGCGAGACGTTCAATACAGACCAAAGCAACACAGAAGCAGATGGTGCCAGCAAAGACATATGAAGGAAAGTCTTAAGGTGAATCAGGGGACAAAACCGGTCCTGTAGGTAACGATGATGCGTTACCTGCAGGCCGATGTTGAGGTAGAGGAAGCCGATAGTGCCCTTCTCTCCCAGTTCATCCTGTTTCTCCACGCCGCCCATTTCCACTATACAGAGAGACTCAGGCTGTGCAGGCAGAGCCTGCATACTCAGCGGTTGCAGGCAATCCTGTTCACGAGACAGGCAGGGAAGGAGAGTGAGAACGTCTGCGTACACTAGGGCTGCATATTTATTTGCTTGCTTTCAGTCTAATTGTGTTCATGTCTACCGAGTGCAATAAAATTACTAGCTGTATAATTGTGATTTCATCATTGAACACAACTACTGCGATTATCATTTCTGCGTGTATACTAGAGAAGCACCATAATGCCCCCCCCAAACATAAACAAAGCAGTCCAGTGCATAAATTATAGAGGCAGTTTGGACGGAACTGTTCATGTGTGGTCTTAGACTGAAGGGAAAAGGACAAGCTGGTCCTGAACCGAGAGCCAATAAGAAAGATAAACAGCATACCGAGGGGTCTAGGGAGATGATGCGCACGGTGTTATCCACCAAGCCCACAGCCAGAAAGCGTGAGCGCTGTTCCCCAGAAGGAACGTTTGCAAGGCTCATACACACCACGTCCGCAGACATCTCCTTCCTCTCGGTGTACTCATTCAGCTGGCCTGACTGCAGAGAGTGAGAGAGACGCACCATTAGTGCATCTTTAAAAGGTACAACGTGTGAACGTGATGGTGTGAAAATGCTTTGCTTCTGCAGGCATTACCGGGTCCATCTCAAAGTAGACCAGCTCTCCTCCAGTCAGAGCGATGACCACCTGCCGCTGGTTGACGGCGCAGCGAACAATCGTCTTCTTCCCAGGAGTCTTCCACTCATTCACACGCTTATCTGCTCGGATGTGGCGGATACCATCTGGGTAGACCTGGCAAAAGGGAATGGAGAGAAACGATGAGGAGAATTAACAGAGAGCAGGTTAATGGGACCGTAGGTCTGCTTTTTACTCCCCAAAAAACCCAATTTTCTTCAAAATGTAGGTCACAGTCAATTCCCACCCAATGTGAATTCCTAATTACCAACCTGAGAAAGCAAGGCCAAACACGGGCTCCTTCCACAGCATGCGTACCCTTGTGTAACGTCACAGGGTACCTCATCATGTAGTAGAATCATTTGTCATTCTGTACTGACACAGAGGAACTACGCCACTGTTCCATGAATCATACCTGGTAGGGACGGCTGGGAAATCACTAGAATCCTAATATTACAAGGTGCTTTAGTCACCTGAACTACTTTGGGGGAATCCACAAAACAAGGAGATTTTGGCCCAGGTTGTAATGCAGCCAATGTAAAAACTGTTTGAGAACTGAGTGGGTGGATACGAGTGGTTTACAGGATCTGTTAAAACATGTCAATTTTCATAAATCTTGTTCTACCAAATGTGGCTTGAAGGCATCCTGGAGCAAGACAGAGCGCAGGGGGAATAATTCAAACTATGCCTGGCCTTTATGTCAGTACAAGTGAGTGTAGGTAACTTGCCTGCACTAGAGCATCTTCCCCCAGCAGAGAGCAGGATAAGGTGGGAGTAGTACCCAGGAAGCCAGAATCGGTCACTTCTTCCACAGTTTCCCCGATCGACAGCACCAGCGTGGCGTTAACGAAAGACACAATGATGTAGGCGTCAAACTCATCTGTGAAACGGAAAACGGATGTTGATCAAGTTTCTCCATGGAAAGAATCTCATCTCTTTTCAAAACCAGTAGCTAAAATATCACACTGATGTCATCTTTACCTTAGGTTTGGTTAACGCTACATAATGAACTGCAAGTGCATAAAAGCATGCACAACACTTTATAATCAAGGTCAAGCTACCAGACCACACGGCACAGGTTTTTAAATGATAAAACGCAACTAATATAGGAGGCTGATATTACTGTCTGAGAATAAGGGATTCAGGGTTAGAGTTTCCTCCATTAACCAGGCCCTGATATAGATGTGTCAGATAAGCATGCAGCAAGAGTGAAACTAATCTTTCACACAAACTCTTGGGTTGAGTTCAGCCACAACTTCACACAGTCCGTGCAACAAATAGTAACGATCACATGATTTCAAGGAACCCTGGCAGAGAATAGGTTACTCTAAAGCACTACACAGCAGTCATGTGTGACAGAAAAGGTAATTCTGCAGAATTCCACCCACAGAATAGTTTAGCAAGTGAGAGCAAGTCTGAGACGATCTACACCGAGTCTGAGGGCTGAAGAAGTCGGAGAAGCACTCTTTCAAGTTGTCTTATTGGCATGTTACATTTGCCAAAGCTGCCAAAGCTTGGTACAGACTGTGAACAATTGTTAATAAAGAGAAACGGAGTCATTCTCATAAGCTCTACGCATACAGACAGAATTCAACATGTTTGGTCTAGCTGTTGTACCTCTGCTTGTTCATATTTGCACTGGAGTTCAGGTAAACTCTGCAGGTTGTGAGGATTTGTGACTTTCTGTGTAGACTCCGTCTAAAACGCCCCAAGTGGAAGGCTTTCCTGTTTATATTATTAATTGTTTTATGTCTATGCATGAAAGGAGGTTTGAGCATAATGTCACAACGAGCTTAGGGCGTATTTTTATTGCACAAACTGTATTGCATTTTTTCCAATCTCAAACGTTATAGGCGAAGACTCAGTGCTGTTATGTTGGCTTAGGGAGGTTGCACAAAGTACTAAAATGCAGAGGTGCCAACAATTGTGACATGTGGTTTTGTGTGTATGTGTATGTATATGTGTGTGTTTGTGCGTGTGTCTATGCGTGTGTGTGTATGAG
>JAOUQW010000034.1:20990408-21009354 GCA_028565825.1 Olivaichthys viedmensis | reverse complement strand
TTTTTACGCCATCACCGCAATCTTTTCTTTTTTTTTTTTTTTTTTTTTTTTTTTTTTTTTTTTTAAATGCAACAGGTCCAGTTATGTGCCTTAAATGAGTTTTAATGCCAATCATTTGTTCTCTGAAAGGTACTTTTTTTAAAATCTGAAACCCACATTTTCTGTATCACATTAGGGCGAAAAAAAAGATTCCTTACAAATGAATGAAGTTGGTGAGTCATTTGCCCAGACTAATACCATGTTGGCATGCTCTTAGCTAGCCGGACACAGCTACAGAAGCATGTCATAATGTCAGTTTTGGAACTGTTTTCTAAATTTCCTTGAAAACCACTAATTCAACACATGTATAGCCAGATATTCATGTGGCTGCTGGCCATGTTCTCTTTAATAATACCGAGTTCCTAAAGCCTGCTGAGGAATTTAATTGCTGAATGAAGACAAGCTTATCTTGGGTCCAATTATTACCTAGAGAGAAGTCGTAGCTCAGATGCTTTTAACCCACACTCTCTGTATATATTCAGGGAGCAAATCCTGAGACATGGAGCATGGATATTTGCCATACATCCCCCCCTGTGTGTGTATGTATGTATGTATGTATAATCTTACATTAGGGTGCTGAAGGGGGATATAGTCCCTATGAGAGGCTTCTACCAGTCAATAATACATCTAGCCTTAAAGGGTTTTTATCCATTCAAATTGAAATTAGCTCAGGTCTTTAGGCCCAGCCATTAAAATGACTATTTTATGATTAGATTAATCTGCTGCAGTGAGAGTGTGGCAGTGTTGTGGCAGTGTGTCTGCAGAGTTAACTCTATATTCACTGGACATGTACAGCAGACCTACTGTCTCTCATATGCCTATGCAGAAATCACCAGGTCTAGTTATCATATAAGCCTGACCTAGGATTGGGGATATAAGGTGCAGTTTGTAATTTTTAAAAAGTGTCTCTAGGCCTTGAATATTCCTTCTCATTTTAAGGATATCTTAGAAAAACCGATCTGCAAATATTGCCACGCAGTGGGTCTGACTAGTTTCTTTATTTCAGGCTTTTGTTTACATTTTCCGGCCCAGAAATAAGCTCTGCCCCCGGGCGAAGCAGAGCCGCCCCTTTTCCCTAAAAGGAAAGTTACAAGATGTACATAATATATAATTTTCTTATATAAATGTTGTCTTAGATGTTTCTTTCATTCCATTTTTTAGATGTGACATTTAATTTTTTACTTGGATGTAAAAATTAAATGTTACAGTGTAATTTTTGTAAGTCATTAAAGAAAGGAAGATATTAAGTAATAGACAATTTTTTAGATTAAAACAGAATCAAGGCTGTCTGGGATTTTACCTGCAGAAGCAGAAGCAAGTGAGAGCCAAAGTCTGCAGAAGAACTGTTGCAAGTTCTCCAAGATTCTTGGAACAACCTACCAGCCGATTTCCTTATAAAACTGCATGACCGCGTGCCTGAGAGAATTGATGCAGTTTTAAAGGCAAAAGCTGGTCACACCAAACATTAATTATTATTTATTTATTTTTGCTGTTTACTGCTATTTATAGTATTTTTTTAAATATTCTGGAACTTTTCATCTCATTTTTAAAAGCTTTATGGATTTTTATTTATTTATTTATTTACATGTGCCTAAGACTTTTGCACCATACTGTACGTAGTTTCTGATCTGTTGGATGAGAAGGGGAAGGCTTGTCACTGTTTTCTCAAAAAATTCTTTTAAAAGTAGAACATGTCAGATTTTGATGAGATATGATATGATATATGATAATGGCAATTTTGACATTACAGGATCATTTTGTGACTGAGCATTATTACCAAAAAAAAAAGTGTCCTAAATTTTCTAGTCTGAGACAAAAAAAACCCCAGAAGCTAGGATTCTTTCTTGATTTGTTGTAGCAAAACATTTTCAGATTCTCAATATCTTTTTATATGGCATGTCTTTAAATGTGTAAGAGAAGAATGTGACGCGGCAGCCCAGCAGAAGCCGGTGGGAATGTTCTGTGGTTTTCGTTTCTCTATTACATCTCCATGGTAGCCACCTCTTATTTTTTGATTGCCAAGGCAACGCTTACACCCACTCCCCACAGCATTTTATTTATTTTGTACAGGTACACAGGTCAGACCTGCAAACAGAGGGAGAGAGAGTGATGGAAAGTGCGTCGTGGTTTACGTCTGTGTGGGAGGCTGTGAAAAAAACATTGTGTGTGTGTGCCTCAGCCTTTCTCTCAGTGGAATAGGATGTTGATGCATGTGTGCCTTTAAAATAAGATGGGGGAGTCTTTTTGACTAAAAACTGCATACTTGGTTTGGACCTACCCCACACCCCATTTTAGAAAATGAAAGCATCAGACGCTATTGCCTCATGTATGAGAAGTCATAACCTATAACTGTGTGTGTGTGTGTTTGCTGTGAGTCTTGTTTGCCAGACGACAAAGTTATACCTAGATGGACAGAGACAGCTGTGGGAGTATGGTGAGCAGAGCCAAGGCTGTCTCGTCCAGCGCTGTTTGTGTATTCATGTATTCACTGTTGCCATTAGTTTTGCTGGCTAGGGCCAAATCAATCCTGGCTCCCGTCGTTCGTGCATTTCGCGCTTCGTGTGTTGGAGGCAGCAAGCACGGCTAAAACAATTTGACCGACTGGCTTTGTGTGCTGAGGGCTTTGTAAACGGGGAGACTGCTAGTTCAAGAAATTGGATGAGATGTCTACAGTATGATGATTGATTTTAGAAGATGAGGCAGGAATATGAATAGAGCGTTAGCCATCAGGGGATTGTGATAGGCAAACCCAGTACACAGTATGCAAAACTGTCTGACACCCCTGTGGAGGGGGTGATGTAACATGGCATCGCAATACATACACATGCAAAAGTGTAAACCACACATGAGTTTCAGTGAACTCCAGAATTATTGGCACCCTTCATGAAAATAAGAAAAAATACTGACACATGCAATGTGTGATATTTTGCGCTGGATAGTTTTTTTTTTTTACATATATATAAACATAAATTTCTTTAAGGAGAAAATTTCTTTACATTTTTTTCTGTAAATAAGGGTTTCAAAATGATCAGCAGCCACACAATGAATATTTGGTAAAGCCTACACTGAAGAGAATGCAGAACATTTCAAGCTTTGCACATTTTATTTTTTTTATCCATTGGCAGGTCAACAACCATCTTTCTTTTTTGTATTGAAAGCTTTTTAGTTTTCCCCATTAGGATGGATGATGAAGGGATTTTACATGTGTGCAATCTCATATTTATACCTCAGGGAAACAGGAAATGGTCAAAGGCAACAATAGCATTTCTAGAGACTAATAGCAATTAAAAAATAGATTTAATTTTACTTTAGTTTGTTTTTGAGAAACAATTTTCGAATGAGAATTTCTTTTTAGGGCAAAGGTAAGTAGTTTCTCCAATTGTTTGAGTGGAAAATTTGAATAATTGTGTGTAATGTTAATTTTGTCATCAATTTAATCATCTTTGCCCATTCTCTTGAAGGGTGTCAATAAATTCTGGAATCGACGGTACATGACTAAAACAAAATGCACTCTCAGCTGTTCATGTACCTTGTCCTCACCCCCCTCACCGCCTCTAATTAATCTCAAGGATTGGGTGTGACGTTGGCCAGCGGAGCCAGCTGTTTGGCGAAACCTTGATCCTTGCTCCTAAAACCTGCACCAGACTATAGACATGTCTGTGACAGAGAGGCGGGAGAGCGTTATGCCCTGTCCTATTAGACACACGTTGATTTGTGTTGTCATTGTGAGCATGTCACATCCAAACTGAATATAGAGTATTGAGTGTGGTTTATACACTGTGGCTGCACTCAAAGTAAGAATTTGGGATATGGAAATGACTCTGAAGTATCGTTATAGTGTGCACTGGGTCCGGCCGTTTTGTTGCCATCCGTGGTATAGAAGCCTTTCCCAGGATTCAATGCTTTGTTTGATCTCTGTTCAAGAATAAAAAGACCCGTTTTCAATTTCTTTTGATCAGACGTCCATTCTCTCAGTCCAGAACTGATGGGTATTGAACTCTGTAGATCAGTCGGTCAAGGTAGCCATGGTAACCCACAGGCGTTAATTAAAAAGTCTTTTCTTCCTCTGGTGTAATACAGTGATAATTCCCGTAATGAAATGGATTTCCAACTAAACCTTGTGCAGTCTAGGAGTAGATGTGCAGATGATGTTTTAAAAGCAGTGTGGATACAGTATCACTATTTTACCTTTACAGTTAATGAAATGTTTGTAGATCATCTCTCTCTCTCTCTCTCTCTCTCTCTCTCTCTCTCTCTCTCAATTATATACACACAAGAGCATTCCCTAAGGTATGTACACCAGAGATGAGATTAAGATTAAGGGTAAGAGCAGAGCAGCTCTAAACAGTTTAATGTTTAGGAATTAGTCATTCTTTTGTGCTTTGACTGCTTTGAGAACATTTTTTAGGCCACAGGAAATAAACACGTAGCAGTTTGCCTTCGCTAAAGAAAGAGAACATGGATGGTGTTTTTCCTGGACACCTGCTGTGGTGTGGGTGCTTCAAATCCTTTTGTATAACTCGTCATGACCGACACGCACAGAACACACATCTCCTTTCATCAGAGAGCTGCTGCCACAGAGAACCCCAGAGATAGAAGCACTCCCACTACAGTGCCCTCAACAAAGACAGAGAGCGAGAGAGAGAGAGAGAGAGTGCGCAGCAGCAGCAAAGTGGTCAAACATAGAAATTCAAAGAAAAAATGAGAGAGCAAAAGGACTCTTATGGAGATGAGAAAGGAGCAGAAAATGCAGGAATTGCAGAAGCAGGAATGACAGTGATGCTTGTTAAGTGAGAGCAGGTGGGCTTCAGGTTTGGTTCAAGGGCAGGAGCTCCACCTCGACTTAAACTGTGCAATAAAAGAACGTGTCAAATTGTGAATCCTCAATTAGAGGGTGAGATTGGACAGGGTGAGGAGGTGGCTGTCATTACCACGCCGCCTCAGGCTCCTTTTTCATTGTTTCTTGCCAAGAGATCGTTCCTCTGCACAAAACGAACTCATAATTTGTAGCAGGTACGGCTTTTCAGAGCACATCAGAGCACAGGAGTGCGCTTTTGCTTTGATGAATTCTTTTTATAAGAGTTCGTTATGGGCAGCCTATTAAACGGGCAGATGTGGCGCTGCTATCTGAACATGAGCAATTTTTTTATAACGAAATGGAAATGCAAGGCACATGTGGCGAGTCCTTTTGATGCTTTGGTTTAGCGTTTACAGCTTCTTCTTTAAAATGCTACCTTTCTTTGTCTTCTACCCACAGCTTATTGGATCATCCACAGGAAGAGAACAGCACCTGGGCACCTAAGCATCAATAAGCGTCTGGTCACTTGCTGATCGGAGAGCACTCGGACTATAACAAGTACAGAAGGGGGATTTTGAAAGAATTAAGTGGACATCAGCCAGAGGACGTTGCGAGGCCTGGCAGAGAGGGAGGATGCCAACGTGGGCAAGCAGCAACACCATGGGCGTTGTCCTTTAATTAGAACAAAAGCAGGAGGGGCACATTATATCAGACCTTTCACCAAACCTGTGACTGTCATTCATAATTTATAGGGGACAGCAAAGGAAACACACGCACTCCTGTTTTAGTGCTGTATAGCTTCAATCAGAGAAGAACGCAGAGTTGTTGTTTTTTTGGTGTCTTTTTTATAATCCAGTCACTCAACGATTGCCTCCACGCTCCTTGCAGATCATGCCTTCATAAGCCGTTTTTGAGGTTGCCCAATCTTTTCTGTCAAGACCTCGCAAATCCCCTTTGTGTCTTTAAGGATTTGTGGTTTTGATTGCTTTTGTCGGTTCTCATCTTTTTCATTACGCTTGTTTTTTTTGGGTTTTTTTTTCTGCGAGTTCAAGGTACAATGTACTCTGTGGGTCCGGCAGCCCTTTTTTCTCGGAACTGTCCATCTGTCCCATAATGTCCAGATCTCCCCAACCTCTGGCAGAAAGCCTGAGCGTGGACCTGTTGCAGACAGAGTGCAGTTCAATGCCTGCTGTGCCAGCACCGAGACACACACTCCAGTCACGCGCGGTGGCCGCCGACGCACATACCACACTGCGGTGACCTGCGTTCAGCTGCCACTCAGGGGACTGTCAGAACAGTCGTCCGGCAGGAAAGGGACGGCCATGTCTCTGAGTCTGCACATGTCTAGATTGGAAGTCTTCTAACACTGAAGAGAGGAAAGGAGAGTGGAAAACAGCCAGAGAAGGAAAAGTCCAGGATGATTCTACAGTCCAAGTCACCAGGAAAACTTTACCCGTTTCCTCCAGCGACTGCTGAGATTTCCTACAACACAGTGGCTCGTTAGAGCAGGAGCAAGAAGGCTTACCCTACACACAAAAACAGACACACACACACAGGGAGAGATTTGTACAAGAAGCAGACGTGGGTGACAGCCTTTGCTTGTCTGCCGCTGAAATGTCAAATCCGCTGGGGGCTGTTTTATCAGGCTGTTGCTGCAAGGGGAATCAGACAGCTCAGACACGCACTGACTAGATTCTGTGAAGATTTGGGCAGGTCCGTGTTTGAGACAGGCGCGGACAGGATGAGAGCGAGACAGGTCTGAGTTGAGTGGGACAACTGGGAGAAAGAGAGCGAGGTGAGTGTGTGACCCAGAGACAGAGCTGTCTCTCAAGCTGTTTGTGTGCGTGTGTGTCAGCTGGCGCGCTGACGGGCACTGAGGGCAGGCTGGGCACGGTGGCAGGGGCCGGTGCATGGCAGTGGGGGGGCCGCGCGGCGTGTGCCCCTCAGCAACGAGAGAGCCGCTGGGGGTTAGGCTTTGGCTGGGCTCGGACACAGAGGCTGGGCGAACTGAGGCCCTGGGTGCCCAGCGGGGGGGCAAGTGAGCGGGCATCTCGGACAACACCCGGGGGCATGCGCTGCTCCCTGCGCTTGTGGGTGCTGCTGGCATCGTTGGCCCTCCTCTTTCTCACCTCGCTGCTCTTTTCGCTCTCGCTGAGGGGAGGCCCCGGCTTTCCCTACCTGGAGTCGCCCGGGTGGGAAGAGTCACGGCAGGTGAAGCTGGTGCCCAACTACGCCGGCTCCCACAAGCTGGCGTCTGTCGAGGGCAGCCAGCAGAAGACGTGTGCCTGTGCCCACTGCGTGGGCGACCCGGGCGTCTCGGACTGGTTTGATGAGAATTATGAGCCCGACATCTCGCCCTTGTGGACGCGGGACAACATCCAGCTGCCTTCAGATGTCTACTACTGGTGGGTGGTGAGTAAGGCAATTGTCACAGTGTTCTTTAGTTGTTTATTGTTTTTATTTACCCAATAGAATGCGTTCTGTCTATACTATTACCTAGATTTTGTAAACACTCATATTTGTCCAATGTCATGAATCTGAATGTGCAATGTATTTCCATAACAGTGCAGTATCTTTTTATTTCGCCGATGGGGTGGATTAATTATCAAATGCATTACTCGTTAAAGAAATACTTCCACGTTTTTTCAACCTAATCTCTGTCTACCTCATCTGTAGTGTATGTGTGATTACCACGGACAAAGAATTTTGACACCTTTCCCTACTGAGAAATAAATGCAATAAGGACAGTTGTTGGACTACGCCAATAAATATTTCAAATACGTGACTATACAACATAATTTCACAACTAACATTAGGGTTCACCAGTCTAACAATAAAGCTTATGCTGTGGGACGAGCCAGATATAAGAGAATATCTGAGCAAAGCTGTTCTCATCGAGCTCTTTCCAACACTGGAGCAATACAGCAAAAGGAAATTATTCTCATTATTTACGCTTCTCTAAGGTCTTGTGGTCCATGCACCATCAGACGCACCACACAGCCAAGTTTGTAACTCATAATCATTTAATAACTCAAATTCTTCCCTCTAAAAAAAAAGTGGTGTCCTCTCTTAAAGGACAAATATATACAGATTATACAGATTTAGGGCTTAATTTTCAATTAGCTTTGACTGAAGAATAAGAAATGCAGGAACAGATTAAAGTGTTTTATAAAAATAATTGTTTTGCATAAACATTTATTGACGCCACAACAACTGCCCTTCGACTTCCATTATATGTAAATAAGTAAGCCTGCGACAAATCTACGCAGTGCATGAATAGTTTTATAGCAGTGCCTCTCTCCTTAAAGCAGGAAAGGAGTGAAGTCTGCAATTGTGCTTATGCGCTGCATTTAGGAGACAGTGAGCCAAAGGGGCCATTTTATTAGCGAGAACATGAGTAATGTCTGAAAATGAAAAAGCACACCAGCTGAAAAATCGGTAATGAGGCCCCAGAACGAATTGCCGCCTGAAAAGGTGTCCAGCTGATTCAACATGGAGGTTTTAACAGACGAGAGGAGAAGGTGGTTTCACGTACAAAGTAAGTGGATTGTGTTTAGTGAGGACGGAGAGTGACTCAGGGCGGCTCTGAGCGTTCTGTCTGTGTCTGTGTGAGCGAGAGGAGGGGGTGAGAGGATTATGGAGTTGTTTTTTGGTGCCAGCCAGGAATGGAGGGATTAAACAGAGGAGGTGGGTGATGGAGGGAGAGAAAGGGGGATGGGGAATGGCCAGTTGTAAGGTTTCTGACTTGGGGAATTCACTGAATATTTAGTATTAATAACAATTAATAAAAAAAGATTGGGGGGGGGGGGGGTCCATGGAGTGCTGGTCTCTTCTGAGTAATGGTCTGAACACACACATTTCCTCATCTCTCTGCTGACTTTATCTGGGCATAGAATAAAATCCCTGGCTGGCATCGCAGTCCAGGGAACATCTGTTGAGAATTACTGGGCCCAGTGGAGAGCCAGCAGGCTTGGCCAGCAGCTGGCACAGGAAGAGCTAGAGAGAGAAAACAAGAGGGGGATGGGATAATCTAATTCAGCCAAAGCATAGAAAGATTGTTGGGATACATGTTTTTTTTGCAGGTGTGCGTTTCCCTGATTCCAACAGCAAGCAGTTTTAGAGCGGTCACTATTATCTCAATTGTTTGTGTGTGCGCATGTTGTCACAGGCAGGTACAGGAAAAACTTTCTCTCAGCCTCTCTCTATCCTTTTTCTCTCTCTTTGTCTCTGGCAGATGTTGCAGCCTCAGTTTAAGCCCCACAGTATCCAACAGGTGCTGCTGAGGCTTTTCCAGGTGATCCCCGGACACTCGCCTTACGGCTCGTGGGACCCCGCCCGCTGCCTGCGCTGCGCCGTGGTGGGCAACTCGGGCAACCTACGCGGGATGGGCTATGGCCCGGTGATCGACGGCCACACCTCTATCATGAGGTGAGGGGGAAAAAAAACGAGAAAATGTGATCAGAAGAATGATAAAAGTCGAGAAAAGGAAAGAAATATGGGTTGGTTGGAATGGCTCTTTAAAAAAAAAAAACCATCTCATTTACAAAAGCATGTTAAACTAAATCTAAAACCCCAATCCATCCTTTACAGGTGCTACTCTACGACTATTTTATTTCCATCCGGATCCTGAGAAAATTCCTGCCCAAATTACCCGAATTTTTCGATGAACTCAACAGTGGTCTGATTATTTTAGTCCCGCACAGATAGACGTCTCTGATTTTGCAGGCAGACATTACCCTTTTGTGTTAGAAAAAAAAGGTTTGCTATTTGCCGCGTTTAGTTGTTTTTGCCCACGGATTAGGAGAAAATATTTCTAGCAGTCACAAAACTATGGATGCTTTGGAATGCAGTTGCTATGGGTCGTATCACATTGCCTACATACTGTCCGAACTGGGAGCTCATTAGAAGGAAACAAAGGTAAGAGGTAATCAAAAGAGTGCAATCCCACAAGCTGATTCATTTGGCCATTATAATGATTTTTACAGCCGTTATAATGCCACAATATCATGATGATGGTGCTCTGTAACTAAATTCAGGACGCAATAATGTGAGCATATCACCGTGTGCGACAATCCGGGTTCATAAGAAATGAAGCTAATGATGTCCCATGTTAATTTATAGCTGTCCGGATGTGAGAGTTTTATCACGGAGGGGGTGTGCAAATATTTTATTAGAGATGTCACCCTGAAAAACGTGTCTCCACTGAATAGGGCTTAATTGAGATATCTCTTCACTTAGCATCTTTTTATTTCCAAAGAATTCAGCCTTCAGAAGAGAGAAGACTGAGGTAGGACTCTGTGTGCTTAGTTGGAGCGAAAAAGAAATGAGAGGTTCAAAATGTTGCCCTAAGGGAGGTGCGGAGGAGTTGGACATCTTTTAGAGTTAATAGAGAAACGAGGGAGACTGAGAGGCAGAGAAGGAAAGAAAGAGCGCTAGATGAATGATTAAATTGAGGAACTATTTTCGTAAAGTCTTTATTGATTCAGCTTTGCGCTCTGAAATGAGTCCTTCATTTGCCCCATATGCTTGTCGTTCTCCCCTGCAGCTCCCGCCTCGTTTCCTCTCTGCTGATGTAACACGGCTCTCTGCTTTCACTCAGCCACCTCAAATGAGTGATGGGCTTTTGGGCCACTTGATACTTTCGGTTGGGGTCAAACTGGTTTGTTAGGGCTACTTTCCACCTGAGCCGGTCAAATCATGTTGCATGCATGAGAAAGATGCACATTTATACGCTTTTCAATACTAACCATGTTTCAGTGCATATTGATGAATGCATGTTTCTTGATACTGAAATGTGTTAAATGCAAATCGATGTATTGTGATTAGAGGCGCCTACTTTTCTTTGACTTTCTCTTGATGTCCTGTTTGTTGTCAACAGGTTTTTGATTACTTTTTAATACATGGTCACCCTGAATATCACACTACAACTCCTAAGTCCGTTCTTTGACGATTTTACTAAATCTGAATTGGTAGACAATGACTCTCATTAATTGGTGGATTACCCTTAAAGTTAGATATTACCATTTCTAAATATACTTGAAGAGAATTAGGTGCCAAACGAACGATTTGTTTTTTATGTGAGCAAGTTTTAATCCATTATTAACTGGCATTTGAAATTGTATTTGGAGAAGAGATTTCAAAGCCCTTTTTTCTCAAATTCATTTTAACTCGATTTTACTGTGCAGCACTTTGGCCAACACTTGTTGTCTTTAAACGTACTATATAAATAAAGGAGACTTGACTTAACTCATGAAACTGACCAGTTCTCGGGTTCCAGAGTGGCACAGCGGTAAAGTGTTCGGTAGATTACGCGTTAGAATCCCGACGATGCGATGCATGGCCTTCCTCTCTCCACTGCCAATCAGAGCGTTCAGGTGTCCTACGAAGTTAGATGAGCGGCATCAGAAAAGATGCGGCGGCTTCTCATGTCTCAGAGGAAGCACCCTCACCCTCCTAGATTGGTAGTTTTTGTGTGATATGTGGAAAACTAGCTAGATTTTGTTGGATTTTTTTGTATTAACTCACTTAAAGTGTACTTTAAAGTCAATATGTAGTTTACTTTCAACTGATGATTCGAGCCATATACTTATTACTTTAAAGTATTCTTTAGCGCAAACTCAAAACTGTAATAAGTTTGCTTACAACCCAAGTATACTTTTTGACCCAATTTAGGCCGAAGCAAGTATAGAGCTAGTGCATGGATAGTATATGAAGTAGTAAACTTTAAGTATGCTTTTAATATACTTGGTCATATGTCCTTAATGCACTTATAGTACACTTAGAAAATGTTCTAAAGTATACAACAGAGCAGAACTTCTCCTTTCAGTATTTGAATTACTTTTGTAAGTGCAAAGGGGTTAAAATAATAGTGAAATCAACTGCGTAACATAAAACTGTATCATTAAACATGGGAGCAGTCTGTACTAAAGAGTCCCACAAAATGATAATGCGTTCAAAATGATAATCGGATTATTTCCATTTAGTTAGCTGGTAGGAACCAATCAAAGGGCCAGAACATTTTTACTCAAGGGCTGGATCTGGCCCACGGGCCGCTAATCGAATAGCATTGGTATACATGGTAGATACCTGTTTATTTATTAACAGTAGCTCAATATACCGTGCATGCAATGAGATCTTCTTTGATATTTTTTTTAAGTACAGATAGGAAGATTTGGGATTCTGGGACACTGAGATTATGAGTTTGCCAACCATAAGATTACATCAGGTGGTAAGAATCTGATGGCAGTTTTTAGTTACACCAAGTATAGCCTCAAATGCTGCAAGTCTTGAGTCAATGATGGTGCGCCACCTCCTGTTCCAAGTTGGAACAACTACAAAAGGACTGCAGAGCTCTTCTCTGCACTGCAATACCATCAGGATTTTCAGCTGTCTGTAAAATAAATCTTTCAGAGAGCCGACACCAAATGCTTGTTCTGTCAGTGCGTGCTTTGGAAGCATCCGAAGGAATCAAACAGGCTGATTGAAGTATTTTGTATTTTTTGGTTTGTCTCACTGAGTGTCTTGTTTCTGCCTTAATTGTGGTTTGCATGTTTTTTTTTTTTTTTTTAAGGAAGCCCATAATACTTAAGCCTTCTTTAATCTGCAAGTCTCTTGCATTAAAAGTAGAACATGTTTCATAATATATTCTTTAGCAGCTTAGGGAGGTGCTCTGGTTAATGAAAGCAAGACATTGGGTTCTTGGAGAGGCTTTGACTCTGGGATAAAGATGGAAAAACATATAGATCATATTTAGAGCATGAAATCCCAAGTCAATCAAAATCTACGTAGCAGTACGTACAAGGCTCATTTGATTGAGCACACATGAACAGGGGTGGCACACGTGAAGAAATTAAAATACTGAAATTCCAATAACAGAGCAAACACACATAGCACTTGCAATCAGAGACACAGAAATAAAGGCGAGTGTAGGTGAGGTGATTTGCAATTCAGGGAAAAAAGAGAGTGTGAAAGAATACAGATAATTGAATGCTTCCATTATAAGCATTGCCAAAATTACAGTCCTCTCTTAGACTGCAGCGCCATTCTGGTTATATCAAGTCTGCCAAGTGTCAGTTAAACATTTTGTAGGTATAGCTGCCATGCCTGCAGTGAACATGCCTTCCATGTGGTCCACATCTGCGTAATTGTTGTGAAGCTCATGTCAGCGCGTGAATCATAATTTAGGTCAGGTTTATTTGTTCATTGATAACAGCCCTATATGATGGAAATGTAATATGGCAGAGTAATAGACTTTTAAGCCAATAAAAATGCATGAGCCTGGTTTTACAAGTCTACCTGAGTAAGCACTGTTTCACTTCCGTTTGTCGTTTGGCAGGATAAACCTGGCACCCACCGTGGGCTACGAAGAGGACGTGGGCAGCCACACCACCCACCATTTCATGTACCCAGAAAGTGCCAAGAACCTGGCTGCTAACGTCAGCTTCGTTCTGGTGCCCTTCAAAACTCTGGACCTGCTCTGGATCACCAGTGCCCTCTCCACTGGCCAAATCCGCTTGTGAGAGATTATACACGCACGCGCGCACACACACACACACACACACACACACACACACACCTACAGGTTTGGGTTCATGCTCATAAATGGTCATTATCCGTTTCTCTGGCTCTCCTTCTCTCACTCTGATAATACTGGACCAAATATACAAGTATATATTCAATGCTTAGGTAAATATCCAGCAACTTTAAGTTCATAGGAGTCAGAAGTCTCTCACACACACACACATACAGTAGATACACTTTTATACATGCCAGGTCAGAACACACTGTCTGCAGTAGATCCTTTTATAGGTCTTTACACAATATAAGACAATAGAATACACTAAATGTATTTTTTTTCTTTTTTATTGCGTCATCATTCGCTTTCTCTCGCCGCGTCCCCCTTTTAGCACCTACGCTCCAGTGAAGCAGTTTCTGCGTGTCGACAAGGACAAGGTAATTTAAACTCAATGCATCTCATTACACATTTTATAATGCTGTGTCTGAGTCTCCCGACACTGCCATCAGTCTGTCCAACCTCTAAAAGAAACACTGTTTTTCTAAAAGAAAATGTTTGGGTTTTTTTTATTGAAAAATCTCAACAGATCCAAACATTACTGATGAAAATAAACAGACTGTCTAATTCCTTTGCATTCAAATTTTTCTTGAAAAAAAATTGAAAATAAAAGATTATTATTTTATTTATTTTTTTAAGTGAAAATAAAGTATAGAATAAATGGCATGCATTTATTCAGAGACCTTTCTTTACATTAAGCACCAGGGTCATTTGGGCAAAATGTTTGGGAAACACGTGTTAGGCGAGTAAAAGTTGAACTTTTGCCTTGGAATACGTAAATATTATACGAATTTTAATAGTATTTAAACAGCGAAGTATTTGACAGCCCTAGTGGAAATGCATTAAGCCTAGAATTTTTCATGATGAACGAAAATGATATGATGTTTTAAAAGCAGCCAGTTATATTATGTTAACATGGTTTCTATAGCAGAATGTATGCTATAGAAATCAAAAATTGAGATCCATCAAGATGCATAAAAAATCAATTTATAATCGCATCATGGCCGTCTGAATCCAAATCCAATTGTGAGGTACCTAGAGACTCCCACTCCCCTACATACAACATATTAACTCTGTGTACTGAACCTGTTTGGGGTTAAAGCCATGCTCATGCACTCATTAGCAAACAGCCAGACCAAGAACTGGCTCTTCTTGCTAGGGAACTGGACAAGCTGCAAGGTTTTGTTCTCATTTTCACTCTAAACTTCAACTACAGCTGTGTGGTTTTGAAATTCTCTTCTCTTGTTGCGTAGGTTCAGATCTTCAATCCAGCGTTCTTCAAGTACATCCATGACCGCTGGACACGGCACCACGGACGCTACCCCTCCACGGGCATGCTGGTCCTCTTCTTTGCCCTGCATGTGTGTGACGAGGTAAAGAACTCAATAGACTTGGACAGATTAGATGCACGAAAGGCTTTGGGGCGGAAATAAATCATACTCACTCCATTGATAATCATCATAAATATTCCAGTGCTCTTACTGCTGAAGCAGAGAATTTGGAGTCTGTGTGATTTGGCATACTCTCTCTGCATTGGTCCAGGTGAATGTCTTCGGTTTCGGGGCAGACGGTCGGGGGAACTGGCATCACTACTGGGAACAGAACCGCTACTCTGGCGAGTTCCGTAAAACCGGTGTCCACGATGCGGACTACGAGGCCCAGATCATAGAGCGCCTGGCCAAAGCTGGTAAGATCACTGTCTTTCCTGGGAAGTGACCCCCTAGAGCAGGTGTGGAGAGATGGAGCCACTGATCAACCAACCACACAAACCCTGCTCCTGATCCTGCTCACTTACCTTTATACTCATCTACTGCGCCTGCTAGTGCTATCGGATTGGAAATGGTCCTGACGGATGATTCGGGATCACCTAACCCCCCTGATTGGACAGGTCCCGGGAAACCCCCTTTCACTGGTGGTTACTTCCAGGCCTACCTCAACCAGAAAGAGGAACTGTATGACTGAGGGGGAACTGTGATACATTCTCCTCATTCAGTCCTGGAATTTTCTAGCACTGCATAAACATCACACAGAAAAAGGATGGAATTGTAAAATCTTTTCGGGTTAAGTTTTATCATGTCGACTCTGCATCACTGTGCTCTCACAGCCATTTGAACAGACGTTTGTCACTGTCATTATGCGTTTAATTCTTTGAATGAATCGGGACCGCACACAGCTGACCACTCAGCGCCAACAGATTATTTGTTTAACTGAAACCACTTATCTACTCCGATGTACCAGTCTGTGTTTCGACGTATATTTGTAAAGCACATTTTAAGCAGTGTGACTTGTTTTGTATTGTCTGCTGAGGTAGAGCTGAAATGTCTCTTTTATTAGAGCCGGTATGTTTAACAACAAAGATAATGAAATGTTATCTGCACACCACGTCATTTATGAGCAGGAACAAAAATGGATTTCTATGACCAAACTTTCCTTTGGGAAAGTTATTGCTAGATTATGGAAACTGGCATCATCAGTACGTGGTCTCCTGCTACATTAGTTGCGATATTATTGTGGCAAATAGCTTAGGCTCAACCTTCATGCAGAATCATGTCCGAGTTGGGATTAAACCATGTTTCAGTGCTGTGAGGTATTTATGGCATTCATAGGAAAATGATAATTAATGGATCTGTAAATTGAATTAAGGTTTTTTTTTTGGGGGGGGGGGTTCCAACATTGAATCTCTGTCACAGCTGCTGCTTGCTTGTTTTTATTTCCACTATCTGTTGTTTCCTGTGTGCTCTGTGGAAGAAGGGAGAGCTGCAGAGTGCTCCATGCGTTCTGCTTTGGCCTAGTCCATGTTTTCATATTCAGGTACCGTAAACCCATTTTTGAAATGTAGACATACACACGCTTGCGTGCCTTGTCCTTGCTACGGACACATCCTCCTTGCAGTGCAACAAAAAAGCGTAGTCACACACAGACTGTGCTAGCCTTTCAGTCCTCTTACTGTGCATTTTCTCGGCCCACCCGCTCTCCATCACTCACCTACAAAGACCTGGGATGTCATGTTGGCCCTCTTACTGTGCTTCTTTTTTTTTTTAATGCACACTCACACACATTTTGAGGGCTTGACTGTGATCGCATTTCCTCTGAGGCTATACTTCCTTCCCTAGAACCTGTCTACTGCTGAGCACTGTGCCTTCAGGACCAGGCTGAACTCTTTCACCCACAATCCCCTCGCCAATGCATTCTTAATTTACAAGCTTGCACCCTGTTCTTTCCATCTGCTCCTCACCTCCCATAATCCCTCATACAAACACCAATCGAGGAAGAAAACGAAGTCGTAGCTGAGTACTGTTGAAACCCAGGGGGCAGCATTATGTAGTGTCTCAGTGATGAAAACTGATTTTATGAATACTCAGATGTTTACTCACCTCTTACTATTAGAAATATTATGTAAAAAAACAAAACAAAACAATGTGCAATTTGTCACCAAAGAATCCCATGAACAAACCTTTTTGTAAACTTTTTGAATTTTCAATCACATTTTTTAAGAAAAAGTCAGGCCTCGAAGGCTAAAAGCTTAGCCAAGACAACAATAAATACTAAAAAGCCTAAGCTTGCGAGGTTAGGAGGGTTTTGTATAGTACCTTCTTCATCCCAAAAGTATCAGACCCTACCTAGCACGTGAACATTTTACATTTCTGGTGGTATGACAGGAACAAATTCACTCACAATCATAACACACTTAGCACTCAAGTCAGTTTGGCTTCTTTCGAGTATTAACCCTCATCTGTGCGGTTTGTTTTTACGTCCATGGCCTACAGATCTGTGCCTGGCTCCTTTATAGAGGAGTCTCCCTTCCCTTCACTGTTTGGGATGCAGCTAGTTTGAAAGACTGATGTAGTCTTTGTATTGTATTATGGATCATTGTGATTTGGGGGTGAAAGCCCTGACGTGCTAATGTTTATACTGACCTATACGGAGTCCATCACTGACGTGTTTGACGTAGAGCCTCACAAACAAACCGGTAATCCACTGACAACACAGACTGTAAATATCCTTCCGGTACTTTATTGCGCTTCTTAATAGAACGCCACCTTGTTAATGGTGTAGTGACAGTCATCAGGTCAGTGTTCTCTCTCTCTCTCCTTTTCCAAACTCCTCAATCTGTATATGTAATTATGGACTGTTTTTATCTTATGCTATTGTAACAAATAAATGCATATAATACAGTTGGTCTGTGCAATCCTCAAAAATAGTTACAAGGGATTTCAGGTGCTATTATAGATATAGAGATAAATGCAACAGTAATTGACATTAATCCTTTTTATTCCAGTATGCAAAAAGTCTTCATCAGCAGTAAGGCCTTTCGCAATTACAATGAGTGAATAAAGGGCATTCCACAGGACAAGAAACAAGTCAGTCTCTTCACTATTTAAATTCGTTATGTATTACTCTAGAATGAATGAATGAAATATGAAAGACAGCTCATGGTCTAGTTCGAGCTCTCGTTTCCGTTACAACAACTCTACAGTATCAAAAAGAAACTCGTTCTTATTAAAAGTGAGATTGCTTGTGTAATGGCAGAGAAACAGACAATGATTATGCATGCATACATGCATATTCAATTTGGAGTTGTTGAACAAATGGTCATAAGAGGGCTTAACATTCATTGACACACACTTGCATGTGTCAATCAATACATTAATCAACCAATCAGAAAGCTTTGAAAAACACCCTTTTTGTGCTTCTACATCTAGGGGAGAGATGACTGGACAATGTAATGGATCAAACTGTACGGCGCCACCTTGCCCGCAGGTCGTACTTTCCTTGCACACAGAAAGAGGGAGCCAATAGTTTTTCTAATACATGATGATAAATTGAGATGGTTCTGTGAATTTCAGAAGGTGAGAAAGTTTAGTCAGATGAGAGGAGGTTTGAGGCTCAGCCCAACACGCCTCTTCCTGAAGCCTTCAAAGCGTCTAATTCTCTCCCAGTTTGAGACGGGCAAACTCATTGGCCAGCTTCAGTGCATCCTGGATGCACTGCGTGTTCCTGCCTGTGGCCTGAGCAGACATGTCTTTACCCCCTCCTTTTCCGTCCAGCAGGGGGCACACTTCCTGTACCCACTCGTTGGCCTTCAAGCCCTGATTCGCAGCCTCCTGTACAGATAAGAAGTGGAGAAATAAGAACAAGAAATGGTTAATAAAAATTTTTAAAAAACCATTTGATTTCTGATATCCAGAATAAATTCAGACAAAAATTCTACATGATGAAAGTAATTCTCAGCACAAACGACTCGCGGTTAATGGCTCAGCTCTGGTTCAAGACTCAGCTCTTGAGGTGCTTTTACTGGTAAATATTCATTTGGGAATTTTATGGTTGCAAATTATACATAATGCTGTCCTTCAAGCTGTCTCTATTTTGGCCCAAAGACAAGCTTTTTTTCTTCTTCTTTCCCCCCTCTCTGTCCGGTTATGTTTGCACACATTAAAAGATAGCAGATTAACAGTATACATTCAATTCAATTAAATTTTATTTGTATAGCGCTTTTAACAATGGACATTGTCACAAAGCAGCTTTACAGAAATCCG
>JAOUQW010000034.1:20977464-20990308 GCA_028565825.1 Olivaichthys viedmensis | reverse complement strand
TATCTGGTTGTTCCAGAATGTGTTGTTGATCCATACAGTACAGAAATAAAGAGTCTCACTCTAATAAAAACAAGAAGAGAGAGAGGGTGGAGGTGAGTACCCTGTGTGTGTTTAATTGTTTAATAGGCTGAGAACACACACACGTACCCCTGGGGCTCACTCCTGAAGGCCAAGAGCTGAGCAGATCGATCAGCTACACCACCAGTAACTGACACTCTCTCTCTCTCTCTTTCTTTCTCTCTCTCTCTCTCTCTCTCTCTCTCTCTCTCACACACACACACACACACACAAACACTAACAGTTATTATCACTCTCAGAAGTACTTTAGGATAAGTATATCGGTGACAAAATGGAAGACGATCTTCCCACTAGACCGATTTGTGTGTGTGTGTGTGTGTGTGTGTTTTACAGAGAGAGATACAGAGCGAGAGAACGTTTAGTTGCCGCAGCCATGTGGCTTTAGCCATCTGTTGACATGGTCTAAATTAATTAGCTGAACTCATTATAATATTGCAAGAGGTCCTCAGCATTAATGACATAGAGTGCTGACACAAACAAAGAACTCACACACTCGCCTTCTACCCGTCCCTCCATTCCTTCCCTACTACACACCATAATATTCCCATTTTCCATATTTACTACAACAGCATGGGTAAATGACTGTTATATCGTTTTAGTATGTTAAACATACAGGATGTGTTCATGGCTCCCCTCACACACACACACACACACACACACACATATACACACACACACACACACGGGGAGATGGGGAGAGAGAGCGAGAGAGAAAGCACACGCGAGAGAGAGAGAGAGAGAGAGAGAGAGAGAGAGAGAGGTGCATTCATTATTTACATCACTGTACTGGATTATTAATGCTAAAAGCAATCGGGCAACGCTTCATTAAATTAACTGGAGCTACAGAGAGAGAGAGGGAGAGAGAGAGAGGGAGAGAGAGAGACAGAGAGAGAGAGAGAGAGAGAGAGAGAAAGGGAAGAAGGCACACACTGTTAAAAGGCCCTAAAATTAGTGAAGCTAAAATGCCTCCATTAAGGGTTCCATCCTCTTTTCTGCA
This sequence comes from Olivaichthys viedmensis, assembly GCA_028565825.1. Taxonomy (NCBI): domain Eukaryota; kingdom Metazoa; phylum Chordata; class Actinopteri; order Siluriformes; family Diplomystidae; genus Olivaichthys; species Olivaichthys viedmensis. The sequence continues at coordinate 20,989,233 of JAOUQW010000034.1, read as the reverse complement.
CACCTCACACACTTCCATTAAAATCTGCTGTTTTAGCTGCACATGCTCACTGAAAGTTTTTTTTCTCCCCACAAATATGCATTTTTCTTCTATCCATCACTCTTCAGTGCCTGCTCAAAATTTTAACATGCTCTATCTAGCCCCAAGACCTCTTATCAGATTAAGATCTTCTCTTAAAGATCCTTTTATCACCCGTTACCCTTTTTTCTTCTTCACCTATCTCTGCTTCTTTTCTTTTCTCTCCTCTCATTTTTTCTTGTATGTTATTGAGCCCCGTTCTGCCACCTTGTACACATGACAGTAATTGAACTACTATACAAAAAGCATAAAATGTACAAAAATTATTCATGCATGAACACACACACATACACACACTTAGGCAGTACCCACGTAGTATTGCAGTGTATGCATGTGAAGACACTCCTATTAGTGGGTATGTGCTATGCACTGTTGACTTATCAAGAGCAGAAAAAACATACATTTTACCTCTCTGATGTTACAAACTGATGCTTAAGTTATCAACATGGCATGGTTACTAACTAACTAACTGTGTGTGTGTGTGTGTGTGTGTGTGTGTGTGTGTGTGTGTGTGTGTGCGTGAATTTTCTCTCTGCCTCTCTCTCTTAATATCTATTCTTGTTATAGGTCTTTTATAAACTAGGGTACACCTAGTATGGATAAGAAGGTCTTTGATCACTCATCAAATAACTAAATTGGTCTTGTGGTAGCTGGTAGGGAGTGGAATGTTTATCTTTAATCAGTAAAAAATCCTTTCAGTTTTCATAACAGCCCTGATAGTCGGTGATAAACAATGTTAGTTTGCTAAATAAACATTTGGCAGCTACAATGAATCTACTCTAGGTTGTTTTAATTTGAATGATTTGGATAGTATTACATGGCCTTAATTAGAGAGGGACAATGCTGGGCAAAGGCACGCACAAACATACAAATATAATTGTGTTTTCTTCATTTAAAACACCAGTCTTATAACCCCCGAAGTTACTAAAAAGATGTAAAGATAGAGAGAGATAGGCAGATAGATAGATATAGAGAGAAAGACAGAGCGAGAGAGAGAGAATCAATCAAGCTATACAGGTAGCTAATCTAAGCATTTTGCACAATAATGTTTTTGTGGATGTACCTGTATGTTTTCTGTGCATATTTTATATTTGTGATTCTCTTTGCATTAGTACTTGGGCTTTAGCACTATCAGCTGAGGATTATTGCTTTTAATGCCAGATGTACTGGTATCAAAAGGATGTCATATCTCATGCAGACTACTGCTCTGAGCTGCTGATGAGGCCTGTTGAATGACGTGCGATTAGGCAATAGGAACAGTTGTACTTATACTTTATTAGCAACTCACATCATTACAAGGTATTGTATACTGATAACTGAGTAGCTAGAGTCTCTACGTTGTCATGACGACACCACTACGGCAGCCCCAGAGGTACACACAACAATAGCATTGCGCAATAACATAACGAAATGCTCTACATTCCCTTTCCTTAGCTCGGGCTTCTTAAACCAAATATAAACCTACCCATGTATAACTTTCAATAAACTTATATGAAACAAAATATGAAACTAGTTAACACCATACTATATACGTATCAACCAAAGTGTAGCGAGTCTCTTTCTTACTCTTTGTACTTTGGATTTGGCTTGCTTATGCGACCTAAGCGCGTTCTATAATGACTCTTGGTTGATGCTGTAGGTCACTGGGTTGTGTTTTGTCTCATGTCCTCAGTGTCTGGAGTTGTTTTGTCCTTTTCAGTTGGATCGACTAACTGCTCTGGTCGAGCTGCTCCGAAGGTAATTCAGCAACAGGTAGTATGTGTCTGAGATTTCTCCTGTACACGTTACCTTCAGCCTGTATGAGGTAGGACCTTGGCTCTCTGCAGATCTCTTTAACAGTTTCAATTCAATTCAACTCAATTAAATTTTATTTGTATAGCGCTTTTAACAATGGACATTGTCACAAAACAGCTTCATAGAAATCCGGATGTAGATCTAGATCCCTAATGAGCAAGCCAGAGGTGGCAGTGGCAAGGAAAAACTCTCTGAGACGACATGAGGAAGAAACCTCGAGAGGTACCAGACTCAAGAGGGAACCCATCCTCTTCTGGGTGACACCCGATAGTGAGATTATAAGTCACTACAGTGAACAGTCATATAGAGACAAACAGCACTAAATGTGTTTAAAGGATGTTTGGTATGAGCATATAGTAAATAAGAGTCCTGGGATGAGCACAGGATAGTCTTCATAATTAAAGCTGCAGTCCGTAGGAGATGCAAGTCTGCAGTATCCAGGTGAGGTTATCCATTTAAGTAGGAAGCTGTACATGCGCTGAATAACCCAATTACTGGGATAAAAATTGGGAGTTAAATTCAAGATATCGCAGTATGCCATTTAAATGACCACTTAAATAATCTGGTTACTGTCGAAATTAGTAACTACTGGATTATTAGTGTGCATGCAAACGCACTCACTGTATACACCACAGCAGGGGTAGTCAACTAAAATGTGTGACTGTCCATTTATGTAAAATTCCTTGCTTACAAAGGTCCGGATAAGCAAACTAAAATGACTGAATGGCGACAAGTTACGTTTTAATGCTCAACCATTAATGATGAGTTCATGGCTACTAATGAAATAAATAAGACATCAAATATATTTTTTAAATCTGCTGTATTTTACCTTTTATAAACATTCATTTGCTCCCTCTCGGGCTGTAAGGGAACGGACGAGCGCTCTGGTGGAGCTTTCAAATTGAGTTTTGAGTTGATTTATTTTATTTCTCCCAAGAACCGAATTTTGTGGGGAGGTTAATTTGTTAAGCGGTTATGTTTTGTTTCGTCGCGGCGCTTCACGTTACCACTTTTCACTAGCTCAAGGGACTCTGAACACATGACACCCATCGGTTTTAAACTTGAAGCGGGAAGAATAAACGCATACTTCTCTGTCCGTTCATCTTTAAACATTCTGTCCTGCGATTTTTTTTTTTTTTTGGAACAAGCCATGTCATCACTTTATGACCAGAAAGGGAAAAAAAAAATATCTATGAAATTCTTTCCTTTCTGACCTAATGTCTCCAGCCATATCGCTCGTCTCAGGTCTGATGAGCTGCCTGCAGTTCAATAACTTACATAAATGCATGTGATTGGATGAGCCGCTACAGAAGCCGCGCTGGTTCATGTTTTGCTAACCCCCCACCCCCATAACTACGGTATTTATTCAAGTGCTCGGTTCGGGCCGCTGAAATACTTTGCTGGGTCCGCATCTGGACCGCCAGTTGACGATCCCTGCACTACAGTTTGCTCATGTAGGGATTTCTCAATAAAATTATTTTATTTTTTCTAATAAAATGATGAGCTTCGTACCGCAATAGTGCTTTGGCAAGACAAAAACTAAAACACCTTAATAAATGACATCCAGTATTAATGAGCACAGTGTGAAGAGTTATTGTGAAAAGATTTTGGAAGTCGTGCTGCAGGTTTGTGTAGTTTACCTGCGGCACTTGGCAGAGACAGATAATCTTGCCAGCGTCGTTGTCCACAGCGAAGAGCATGGCAGCAGTCTGAGGAGACTGAGTCTTCAGCAGCTTCAGAGACTCGTTCAGAGCCTAAACATTCAGAGAGAAGAACCAAGCTTACACTCTCACCTAAAAAAGTAGTTCTTTTCAGAAAACTGTAAAACCTGAATGCATTTTATGAAAGCTGGATGCTGCTGGATGGCTCACTCAACAAACTACAGTAGCAATCATAAGCTATGTAGAACATATGTTCTACACGCGGTTGGACTTGCAGCTTTAAGCAAATAGGCAAGACGGTACCTTAGCACCAGCTCCACTCTCCATCTCCATGACAAGAAGAGGCTGGTTGGGGTTGCCATCGATGATCTCCTTCGTCTTCTCCAGAACCTAAAGAAAGGCCAAAACAACATGACCGAGATCCTTTCAGGAAAAAAAGGCTTTGTTGTCATTATACATATACACATGTGCTGTACAAGAAATTTTTGTTGCAAATCCCAGCATGGAAGGAAGTTGGGGTTAGAGCGCAGGGTCAGCCATGGTACAGCGCCCCTAGAGTAGAGAGGATTAAGAGCGCAGGGTCAGCCATGGTACAGCGCCCCTAGAGTAGAGAGGATTAAGAGCTTTGATATAGGCTCCAACAGTAGTAGCTTGGCAGAGAATCTTCTCATCAGTAGCCCAGGGGCCCGTTATTCGTGCGTCGCTTAACAGATCCAAGAGACGATGACCTATGCCAGATTTACTAATTGAGATAATTACAAACGGGCTAATTCGGTTCGTCGAACACACCCGAGAACAGTTGTTTGAGATAATTGCGCGCCTGAAAAGGGCAGCTATAGACACTCGAAATATATATATGGAGTTGTCAGCTACAGTTAAGATGTCCGTGACGTGATGGCAGCAAATTCAGAGCACCATGTATGCACACAAATACAGCCCTATTCCACCAATTTAAAAATCCAAATGTAGCTTAAAAGATTAACAGATTGCAAAGACCAACACTTCAAGGATAACGTGAATTCATTTAAAAAAAAAATTTTTTTAAAGGCTTGCGAATGCCCTGTGATGCCCGACCTTGCCTCCTCTTCCCTCTGATGGTTCATCAAACATGTTTCGGAATGCTGTCTGGACCACGTTGATAATTTTCGGATATATATATATGCAATTATTTAATCAGCCAATCGTGTGGCAGCAGCGCAATGCATAAAATCATGCAGCTACAGACCAGCAGCTTCAGGTAATGTTCACAACCATCAGAATGAGGAAAAAAATGTTCTCAGTGATTTTGACCGTGGCATGATTGTTGGTGCCATATATATATATATATATATAAATAAATCCTACCACATATATATATAAAGCTACCACTGGGATTATAATGGAAATTTGTTATGCATTTCGTATATATTTCGCTCTCACCCTCTTCTGCACATCGGCTTTGCTGCTACGGTCCAGGTCGTCCATGATCTTCTTCAAGCCTTTCAGAGACTCCCTCATCTCGTCCTTCTGCCATTGGGAGATTACCGCAGTGCCCAATGTCTGGGGCAAGACACAAATACACATGTTACAGAAATGAAAACACTTAAAATCATTAAAAACCTTGTGGGGAGGCGCTATAAAGATGTAAGAAAAACTGTGCGGCTCACCTCGGTTAGGTCTGCAATCTCCTTCTGGATGTCTTTATTGGGGGCAGTCTGAACTTTCACCTTCTCACCAATGGTAGAAAGGGCCTGGCGCAGGGCATCTGCTTTCCTCTGGGCCTGTTAACACATCATTTCAACTGCTAATACAGGAACTTTTTTCAGACCTGTGGAGATTATTCTTTAAATAGTAAATGTATTATATTATTATTATTGTATCTTAGTTGTGGGTATAGGCTAGTTGCGAATATTAAATGAACATTAAAAACCAATGTGACAAATATCAGCAAATAAATAAATAAATAAATAAATAAATAGGCTGAAATGTGTGTGAGCTGGATGAGCACCTTCTGAGCCTCTGTTCCAGTCACAGCCACGATTCGCCTGATCCCCTTAGCGATGGCCTCCTCGGACACGATCACAAACGGGGCGGCATGACCAGAGTTCCGCAGGTGCCTAGGATAACAAGAATGGGTCAAGCTGCGCTCTGTAATTCATACAGCTCCCCCACTGAATGGTGTCGTGAACAGCTCAACTTAACCTGGATTAGTCTTGCAGCTCTGTGACAGCACCACACCTTCAGACATGGACACCCCTAAACTTGTTACACAAACGTTTCATACTTATTGTAGTCACAAGTATGTGTAACAAGCATAGCCCAAGAGCCTGTTTATAATCAGCAGTTCACGGTTTTGACACAGCTTAAAATTCTCAAGTCTTAAAGTACCTGTAAACATGTTATTATAAACCATTAAAATAATCCATGTATAATAAACTTGTTTTTTAGTGTTTTTCAATGCCAAAAAAACTACTATAAATGGCCTAGGAACATCTCTACACTTGTCCTCTTATTAAAAGTGGGAGGCTCTATGAATCTGCGTGATCTGCAGAATGGAACGCCCCCACGTCCTCCTGCCATCCCCAATCTATTTTGTGTCATTTTGTGAACTGAGCTTATAACGCAACGCTCCCTGAATTAGTTTTATATGCAAGTACTCCGTATGTTTTAAATGGATAAAAGTAACTTCAGTGATGCGTTAACAAATTTGACCCAAACACCAATCTATATCATCCAAATCAGCCATCCAAAGAGGAGTTAACCAACCAACTGTTTTTGAGTGCAGGGATGTTTAAACTTACGTCCCACCGCAGAACTCGATGGAGGCGAGGGAGCCTGCAGTGCTGTTCGGGTCGGCCAGCAGCTCCTCCACAGGAATGCCGATGGACACAACTCTCACAGGGTCTGGATACGTCTCGTCAAAGACAGCACGCAGCCCCTGGATGGCCTTGGCAGCAGCAAGTGGGGCCTCCTTTGCGTACACTGGCTATAAAGATGTAAATCGTAACACAGTTAGTAAAAAAGAAAATATCCGACAAGATCTATGATATGTAAAAATTATAAAAGCAATTTACCTTCCAAAAGATGACAAAGTTACTGAGAAGTAAAACAAAATGCAAAGCTTTTTCCAAAATGGAACTCTCTCTTGCATTACCTTGGCGTCAGTGATGATGGCGCAGGCGATCTCCTCGGTACGGTGCACTTCTTGTGTGGTCATAGCTCCCTTGGCGGTGAAGTCAAAGCGCAGGCGGTCTGAAGCCACGAGGGAGCCGCGTTGGTCCGCTTCACCCAGCACGCCCCGCAGGGCAAAGTTCAGGATGTGGGTGGCAGTGTGGTTACTCATGATGGGCCTGCGGCGAGCCTGAAAGAGCGGGGAGAGAAGATACATTTATAATAGACTTCCCAAGAGAACCACTGGAACTTTTGGCACAAGAAACTGGTACCTGCTTAAAATTGCCACCAATAGGAATGAATGGTACTCAGGTGAGGCTGGTAGCACTGTTCGTTACTGATTGGTTATGCGTAGTGCGTCCTACACTGTGCAACACCACACACACACGCACACAAACACTGAATAAACAGAAAAATAGTGTGGTTCGCCTGTGCTGTTTGTGCCATTCAACTTTTTCTTTTTTATTTCTAAACCTAAAGATGTTACTTGAGTCTGGCTGCGTCTTTATTTTTTCGCTCGACATGCTATTAGCAGAGTTGTATGACAATTTTGCGCTGCACTGCTTTGGTTTTTGCTCAGTTTCCACATCCTTGCGTGTTGCTGAATCTAAAGTTCGTCTGTCATCCGTACAAGCTACTTTATTTAACTATTAAAAATAGTTCCTACCGATGGCCAGACCGCGTCCTCTGTTGATGTGTGTAGTTTAGCAGGCAGCGGGATGGTAGGATAGCGCCACCATGAAATAGCTGAACTGACTGGAGCGTGTTAAGATTAATTGTTTCATATTTAAATGAAAAACTGCTTTGCGAAAGACAATAGGGTGTTTTTTCTTTCTCTGGTTGGTGGACAGAGAAAAAATGCTGGTGACCGCTTCACCAGCAAAACTACGAATAAAAAAACAAAACAAAAAACACCTGACCGAATCACCGAATCAAAGGTATTTTTATGTTTTGATTTGATTTTTCCTAGGTCCTAGATCTTCTATCTTATTATTTTCAGGCATTTTAGTATTTTACAAAACGCATCTCAAGTGCTTCAAAATCATGCCTATATATTTTTATTTAAAAAATTGTCTCTCCAACTCTCAGCCCATTTTCACTGAGACTGCCCACTAGTCATAAATATTTTATCTAATAGTTATTCTATTTAAAATGTAATAATTAAATAAAGTAGCTAAGACGGGAGAAAAACCGCTGGTGACAACTTCATCAGAAAAACTTGATGACGAATAAAAAAAACCTAATAGCCTGGACACGCAATCTGCTTGTCCCAGGTGCCCGGGCTCGTGATTTGCCCACCCCTGTGAATTATATAGTATTGTTCAGCTAGGGCAATATTCAGGATAAAACAAGGTATTAGAATAAAACAAATGAATAGATTTAAACAGGCTATAAGACAGAACCTCATCTCTTACCTCATCAACATGCAGAGTGAGGCGGTCTCCAACCTTCAGCATGCCGTACACAGTTCCAACATGCAGCACGTAACCTCCACGCACCTGGGTGTTCTTCACCGTGAACTCCATCCTCTGAGACACACAATCAAAATGCTTAACATATGTTCATGTGCGTTACAGGGACAACTGCCTTCTCTTTTTTTTTCTCCCAGGTTTCTTACATCCTCTGCGGAGTCGTTCTCGCGCAGCATGTAGCCCTCGTCAAAAGTCTGGCCTCCCTGTTCGGCGTAGAAGGAGGTTTGATCGAGCACCACGCCACACTCCTGCCCAGTGCTCACCTCGTCCACGAACGCGCGCTCACGCCTGAGAGCAAGCACCGTGCCAACGGCCTGCTCGAACACTGCAGACACAAAAACACACTATCGGTCACAACACCACTACACACACACACTACAGACTGATGTGTGGCAAGTTTAGTTACCGTAGTTGCCATTGTCGCCAGAGGTGTAGCGGTATTTCGGGGTGTCGTCTGTGGCCGGGACTCCTTTGTTCCTCAGCTCCTCGATGGCATAGATGTCCAGCATGATGTGGTCCTGGTCTCCGGAGCCTTTGCCTTGGGACTTCAGCTAACAGCACACAGAGCAGAGAGACCCTTTAGAGGCAATTAAAACTGCTTACGTAGCCGTCTAGTGCTAACAGACCCTCTCTGCCTATGGTTAGGAAGCATACATGCTCAATCAGACTTCTGTTTCTCATCCATGGACGTTTAAACAGATTAGATCCGTGTTTGGAGATCAAATCAGGAACTGCACAATTCAGATTTCATGAGTTTAGAAAAGGAAATGGTAGTGGTTTTAATTTAACACAACTGTAAAGATTATTTTCCCATTTTGTTTCCATGCATTGCTCTTCTTCACATATTTCTCCGACATCAGCCAGCTCCTTAAGCTCCTCCCACCTGAGCAGCCTTCTTCTCCTCCTCAAATGCAGCCATGTCCACTCCCATGCCCTTCTCCTCTGCGATAAGGACAGTCAGGTCGAGAGGGAAGCCATAGGTGTCGTACAGCAGCCAGGCTGTGTCCCCTGCACAAGAAAAGACAGTTGAGCGATACCAGTAATACAAACAAATGTTCCTTACTTACCACAAACCTGTGTTAGCTAGCATCTGTTAATATCTTCGATCATCGTACTAAGCAGTTGAAAAAACAAATGAGCATGAAATAAATACCTACAAGTAAGTGTTATTGAAACCGTATGTATTGGCTGGGTACATACAGGACTGTACGCTAACCTTTTGAGCAAGTAGCACCAGTGGTAAAAAGGTTGCAAGTGTTGTAGCACAAATTAAAATATTGCAGAGCAGAGATAGTCCATAATACAGCTAAAAAGTGTGTGCCATATGTGGTGCAAGTCACCATTTTCATTGGAACAGAACAAGGGAATAGCAATAGCAGAATAAGAAGTCTTAAGTAAGTCTGAACTAAATATAACTACCATGAGAACTAGGACTTGAAGACTTAAGTTTGAGCGCGTCTTGTCAAAAATAAACGGCAATGGCGAGTTTTCGGCTAGTAAAACCTGTTCACGTCTTTCAAATTTGTAATTACCCGAGGTGATATCAAAAGGTGTGACTTAATGGTCGGAAGGGAAACAAAAAAAAAAAAAAAAAAAAAAAAAAAAAGGCAGCTGTTTCCACAGTTTAAGGCAGTTAGGAGTATAATGTCAGGATTTAACTTGATTTAATTCTGTACATTCCCTATAATCTTTTAGTAATGACCTCGCAATCAACAGTACTTTTTAGCTTCCAACATTTAGCTTTCTATTTTTACAACAAACCGGTGAAATGACCTGTATGATAGCTAGCAGTTTATCTGGTTTGGTTCTGTGCATGTTGCCATAGAAATTACTAATTTCAAAAGAGATGAACTGCTCTGAGCGGAATCAGAGTCATAATTTTGTAATTACGACACAATGCGAATGGAGATATTTACACCACACAGGCTTCACACACACCATTTATGTTGCACTGGTGCAGCTGTGGTCTTTTATGCGTTAGCACAAGATGAATTTTTCCTACCACATGCAACAATTTTAAACTGTAGACCCCCCAATATATATTTATAATTAGCCCAATTGAATTAAGAAAGCCTGTAGAGGCCAACCTGGAATAGACTTGCTGTCTGCAAGACTCTGGATCTTGCGATCCAGGATGCGTCGCCCCCTGCTGAGAGTCTTGAGGAACTGCTCCTCCTCTTCATTAATAACATCCTTCACCATGTCAGGGTCTTTCTTCAGCTCGGGGAAAGCATCACCCTGCAGACAGAGACAAAATCAACAAAATCTTACAAAACCACAATCTTGTGTGCAAAAAAAGTACACACAAAATGTAGTTATTGGATAGCAGCAATAAAATAAAATAAAAGATTCTTATAAAGATTCAAGAGTTCCCCTGAAACAATGTATTCAAGTGTTAATAGGTCTTTCTCTTTACAGTTGGAGATAAATTCTCACCAGTGACTTCACCACCACATCCACCAGAGAAGCGAAGAAGCCCCTCTGAGCACCCAGCTTCTCATGAGCATACCGTACAGCGCGACGTAGGATCCTCCTCAACACATAACTACACACACACACACACACACAGGAGAGTTGCAATACAGGCACAAACTATGCAATATACCCAAAGTATTGCTGAGGGCAACTCCACAATCTCACCCCCTTCCGGTGTTGTCGGGTCTACCCCCGTCAGACAGGGCAATAGTGATGGTGCGGGCGTGGTCAGCCAGGACACGATATGCCATGTCAATGCCATCTTGGTCTTCAGCCCCAACCTTGCCAGTGTAAAGTCTGGCTCCTGTGCCCTAGGCACCCAAAACCAAAAGTGTTCGTTATGTTAGAAAAAACACCAAGAGCAACCTACGCAAAGGGCCTGTAAATGTGCTTGTACCTTCTGGATGGCTTTAAAGTAAGGGACGAAGAGGTCCGTGTCGTAGTTGGACATCTTGTTCTGTAACACGGAAACCAGGCGCTCCAGCCCCATTCCAGTGTCAATGCTCTTCTTAGGAAGAGGCTTCAGCTCCGTCTCAGACTCTCTGCACAGGGCAGTCACAATGATTACAGGGTGTACGAGTTTGTGTATTTTACCCAAAGCTGAAGTGCCTTTATTCTACCTGTTGAACTGGATAAACACCAAATTCCAGATCTCTAGCACGTTGGGGTCATCCATGTTGACTAGGTGTGAAGCGTCTCTGCCTCCAATGCGGTCGTAGTGGATCTCGCTGCAGGGCCCGCAGGGACCCGTGTCACCCATCTCCCAGAAATTATCTTTCATATCGCCCGGCAGGATACGCTCCTCTGCCACCCTGACACACAGAAGAGACATACAGGAGACGTTGAGGAAACAGGCGAAAGATTTGCATATTAGAGACCCAGATTGCCAACAGGGAGCGCACCACTGAGGCCACCACTACAGCGCCGCATACTCCCGACAAGTAAACGTCATCTAGAGACTTACTTTTCATTTTCACCAAAGCTTTTTTCTTTAGAATACTTGACAGAATCAAAGGTATTTTTTTGTTTTGATTTGATTTTTCCTAGGTCCTATATCTTCTATATCTTATTATTTTCAGGCATTTTAGTATTTTACAAAACGCATCTCAAGTGCTTCAAAATCATGCCTATATATTTTT
>JAOUQW010000034.1:20909294-20919797 GCA_028565825.1 Olivaichthys viedmensis | reverse complement strand
ATGGAAGAAGTTTGGAACCACCAACAGTCTTCCTAGATCTGGCTGCCCAGCCAAACTGAGTAATCAGGGATGAAGGGTCTTGGTCAGACAGGTAACCAAGAACCCAATGGTCACTATGAATGAGATCCAGAATTCCTTTGTGGAGATGGGAGAACCTTACAGAAGGACAACCATCAGTGCAGCGCTCCACCAATCAGGCCTTTATGGTAGAGTGGTCAGACGGTTTCATCAGACCACAGGATCTTGCTTCTCATGGTCTGAGAGTCGTTCAGGTGCCTTTTGGCAAACCCCAAGCGGGCTCTAATGTGCCTTTTAGTGAGGAATGGCTTTCGTCACTCTACCATAAAGGCCTGATTGGTGGAGCGATGCACTGATGATTGACTTTCTGTGAAAAAAATTGGTTTAATCCATTTTAAGAGGAGTCTGAAACATACCAAAAAGTGGAAAACTTGAAAGGGTCTGAAAACTTTCCATATGCACTGTATATATAAAAAACATGTGATACAATGTTGGGGAGGGGGAGAGACAGAGTAAGGAGAAGGGAGGGGGTAGAGCAGCAATAATATAAACTAACGAGAGAGAAGAACCAGACAGACCTGCTCAAGCTTCTTCTAATGGTTGGACATTAATTGCTCTAGGAGTTTGGTTTCTAGTCAAATAAAATTGTAAAAAAAAGTTGATAAACCGTGCCGCGTTTGCAGTTAGTTCGTGGAAATTCGCAATGCATCCAACAGGCTGTCAGAGGACCTCATCATGTTTGCACTTTTATTTTCGTCGCACTTTGAGGCTATAGCGGAGCATATGACCATGACCAGCCATGACTAACAAAGGGGACAGTCCACTGGAATACCATAATGTTGCTTATAGAACACCAACATGGACTGATCTACTGCAATGATGTGTTAAATAATCCGCTTTATTCCAATTTAACATAGTCACGCAATGCATTTTCAAGCAGCGGAAGGCAATATTAATTTGATGTGAGATTACAAATGCAGATAACTGTAAAATTATATATAAAACATACTAGATCACACAAACAAATATACCCCTCAGGCATGTTTCAGATCCGTGTGAAACACTGGGAGGCATGAATTTCTGCATTCCTTTAGCTTCATATGCAAACACTAAGAAGGAGGTTTTGTGCAGATAGTGTTATTGAATAATAAAGGACAAAATTAAAGTGTAATTTTGAGTTTGCTGCAGAATCTTTCATCAGCAGTGGATAAGTGTTGGATATAATTAGAAAATTAAATCCATCCTGTAGAAGATTCAATTTTTATAATTGTTAAACTTTATAACCTAATTCTAAACTCACCAAGAAACTTGCAGACACCGGCATAGTAGAGGAGGTTGAGAACATCTGGATAGATATCTGGCAGGTGTTTGAGGGACAGGAGCCTCCTGAGTTTAGAAGAAAAAGTCTGCTTGTGGAGCTGAGTCAGCTGTCTCTCCTCGGTCAGTGTGGTAGGGCGCAGCTCAACTCGATGCTCCTGCAGTACCTGGTTTATAAATGTCCCTTGAACCTGAGGAAATAGAACCTCTTTCACCACCAGCATCGGGATGAATACGGCCCCTGCTCTGATGACATGAGGAAAGGGGCACTCACAACTTCTGACGTAGCTCTCAAGCTGGAAAAGAACCCTCTGGAGTGCTCTCATTGTCCCCTCGCCCTTCATCCACATCTCCCCAGCTTTGGAGCCCAGGAGGTATGAGACTTTTTGGGGTTTGGCTGGAGGAGAAACAGGCTCAGCCAGGTCCAACATGGATAACCAGTTCCTGAGCTCACGATGAGAGCTTTGAGAAATGCAGCCTGATACAAGTTTGCAGAGTGACTGGTGAAGCTCCATGAACTGATGACGGGCCTGTCTACTGCTGATGGCTGGTTTAATCTCAACCGGAGACTGAAGAACTTCAGGGACCGGAGATACAGGAGTTTTGAGGACTTCAGGCAAAATTATTTTATAACTAGTCAGTTTAAGGCAATGAGGAGGGATTTTATCAAGGGAAAATGTAGCCTGATTTGTCTGAGGTGAAACTGGGGGTTTGGTAGACAAAGTGGCTAAAAAGTCAGCTTGTTTTGCGTCACTGTTCTGAGTCAGTGCGGTTTCCACTTTATCCATCACACTACACACAACGTTGCATTCAAGGGATCGTTCTGGCATTTTAGGCGTGACTGGCTTACATTCTGGTTCAAAGTCACTCTTTATAACCAGGTTGTGTTCGGTGTCGCACTCTGATTCTGAATCTGCGGGTTCCTCTTTGACACTTACACAATGGTTGTTATTGATAATCAGAGGACCGTGGTTCTCATTCATTTCTGACTGACATGACCTTTCATCAGGCTCCATTTTCTCTGTTTTGACAGTTCGCAAGTCAGTTAATTCATGGCTGCTAGCTGGTGGAGGTTTGACTACTTTCCATTTAAGGTTATCTTTGTCTAAATTATTTGGTTTTGGATCTGTGTTTTGTGCTTCTGGCTTAGGACATCTGGGTTCTTGTGCTGGGGACAACACACCTGTAGCTTCTAAATAGGCTTTGTAAGGAGCCAGGCTAAAGACTTTGCTAATTACTGGCATTGGAGGGGAAGGAGGTAGCTGAATCTCATCAGTCTTCTGCTGGTCTATCTTTTGAATTTTATCCAAAGAATCAGTTTCACAACTATTGTCACTTTCCATTCTGTGCTTTTTACACGATACAGCACCATTACCTGGTTTGTCTGAAAAACATAAACTCTGCTTTTTATTGGATACATCACCAAAGCATGTATAATCGTGACTTTTAATAAGACAGCCATCCTGGCCCTGACATGAACTGTCCAGGGAAGAATGTTTAGCACATACATTATTTGGAACCCTCAAGTGGACATGGGACTTGTTTTGGTGGAAAGTCCCTTGAATCCCAAACTGTCCTTGAGGTTCCTGGTGGGAGTCTGCATTCTGCTCTCTGCGCATGGAAAAGTCTAGAGGTCGATCTACCTGCTGCATAACAGAAGGACAAAATGGTCTCTTGGTGAGCGGGTTCACTTGGCTAGTATTTAAGTGCATTCTATAAGCAGGATAAGCAGGTACACTCCTGACAACTTGGTGGCCAGGAGGGACCACAGAGTAGGGATTTGGCAAATCGCTAAAATAAGGCTGTGGAATAGGGCATTGCCCAGATGTTTGCTTGTCAATAGGAAGATGAGAATGATCTGGACTGTAAACATCAATGGTATTTTTTGGACAGTAAAGCAAGGAATGTTGAGGTATCTCTCCATATTTGGGTGTGTGAGGACAGTCTTGATAAATCCTCATGTGTGTTCCATAGTGCATTTCAGGCACTGGCTCATACATAGGAGCCAGATCCTTATGTGGCTGTGTGGGCATCTGGAAACGTTGGCAGTGCTCTGGTGAAGAGGGTATAAATGGGCGAACGTGATTATACATATAGCTGCTCTGGCGTGGATCAGAAAAAGCAGAAACCCTTCTAGGTCTGCTTGAGCTGAGACGATGGTAGCCTTCTGTGGTTACGTCTTTTAGTTGTGCCCTCTCTCCACAGTGCTCAAATGGCAATAATCTCTGCTGCATCAATGCTTCTGACTCCTTTTTGTGCATGTATGCCCAGTGACCATAATATGCCACACGATCATCCTCAAACATTTGAGGGGGCATCCTTTGCAGCCCTCGTTCCATAGCATAGTTGTGCCCCACTGTGCACTTTCGGTCAGAGCAGCAGGGACTATGTCCATACAGTGGTTTTGGAATAGCAAGCCCACCAGAGTTTTCTGCTGTTGATTGGGATAAACTTGTGCATCCCATAGGGATTTTCCTGAAAGCAACAGGAGACATTAAACCTGCATTACTGGGGCTATGCTTACTAGGACTTCTGGTACAGTACGCAAACTTCTGCTTCGCTGCCAGCTCCTCTGCTGCAGTGGGGGAGTCACTGTTCACAGGGAAAGTCACATTTTCAGGTCTGTAAAAGACTGGATTTGTAATTGACCCCTCTGTGGGATGAACCGCAGGGCTCCCTCCATTTCTCACAATAATCCTAGAGGGGCTCCATGGTGAGACAAGATCTAAAGCCTCTTGTCCACTGAGAGAGCAAGACATGTAGGTCTGTCTGTAGGGTAAGGACTTGCCTTGGGAGTACTCAGGCAGGCTGTCAGCTTTGGAAAGCCCTGGAGTGCCCACAGTACCCATGGTACCCTCCAGTCTTGCTCTCTTGCCTTGAGGTAGAGGATCCATGAAATTCTCCGCCCGATTGCTGCTCATCATTATATCTTGCCTTTGAGATTATGTATTCATGCCAAATGAGACCTATTAAAAGAGAAATAAACAATTCAGATATACATTTTAACTGGCAGAATAAATCTATTTAGATCTGAACAAATTTCTAGAATATTGAATGTAATTTTCTATATTACATTATCAGGCGAGTGCAATGCATAATTACCGAGGCTAATTAAGCAGGATTCTTTGTTATTTATTTATTTATTTTTACGGATTTGATATAATATAAACAGAAGAAATCTAATCAGCTCTTTATTACTTATTCTATCACACATTTAAAAAAACATTATAATTATTTTATTATTCTTTTAAATAAGAAGAGGCAGTACATTTTTGGAAATAATTAAATAGCCTATCGGGCAAAAATAATTTGTATGCATGGGTTTATAAAGCCATATCACAAGAGTGATAGTGTAATAACTTCCTTTATTCATATGACCTCAAATTAAAAGCAAAAGCATGAATGCTTATTGTATCATTTCTACTTCGACCCTATCTAATCAATAGTTCTTATGTCCATACATGTATTTTATCTACAAGTTCATTCCTTTTATCAAATTGCTTGAAAACGACCTGCGGGTATCTACAAAATATGTAGTTTTATCTGTTAGAATTACATAACATTTTTCCTGATATGGAGTATTACTTGAATACAATCAACTGGATGCACATTTCTGTTTACAGTTACAATTATGAGGCGTCATTGAGGAACTGTGTGAAACTCGCAGCACTGGTACCACTTCTCAGTCTCTAAAACCTGTTTTACCAAGCTGTCCCAGAGCGGCACCATCTGAATATCAAAGACTATTCGCATGAACATCATCAGCTCATAAATGAACACGCACACACACGCAATTAGTTCAGGAAGCCAAAAACTGTGATCACAATTGCACAATTAGTTCAAGAAGCCAAAAACTGTTTTTTGGCTTCCTGAATTAACTGAACACAATCGAGTGCGATAATGGTGGGGGGAGCTAAAGTAAGTTGATTAGCTAACATCAGATATCATTTTTTATTGACCGATACCTGGCACCTTAAATCATAAGCTCCCCATTCAAGTGCTTTAACTGTCCATTTGGTCGCACACTGCTGTGGCATACGAATTATTTTTAATTAACTGTGTTTCTATTTATCATGTAAAAGATTAAGACCTAATTAATGTGACTAAGGAGCAGTCATATTTTGATTAAAAAAAATGTAGAGGCTACAGTACATTTAAAGCCTCATAATGTGAAAAGGAATATAGGCCTATAATGTGAAATTGCTCTTTCTGTTGATTTAAAGTGATTTAAAAAAAAAAAAATTTTTTTTAAAATGATAATATGCAAAAAAATGTATCGTGTTCCCAAATTGGCAGAACAATTGCCATTTAATAATCATCAAACAATATTCAGCTAAATGATCAGGATGATCATTTATCGTGCAGCCCTAATGGGACAGAAAATGCACTTGGTACACTTGAGCGAGCAGAAATAACGGGGCGCTTTAGGCTCAATCCCAAACGGCTGCATGCGCCCTACAAAGGCCGCGCGTAAAAGAATATATTCTACACTCTAGGTAGTACACTACACGTCCAATAGGGGGCCATGTGGGATACGGCCCCAGTAGCTTTGATGAAGACTGGCTCCGACATACCGGTGGGTCATGAGGAAACAACCCTAACGTTCATTCCGGGCAAATAAGACGCGCGAATCAAGCAGCAGCCGGCGCGTACGACCGGGAGCTAACTTCTTGAGAGTTCATTTCTCCGCATAAGAATTGTAACCTGGAAGAAACAACGAGAAAAACCAAAACAAAACAAACAAAAAAGCCCTACCAGCCAGGCTTGCTGTACAGTTTACGGTGGCGACAACAGCGCGCTGTTTCCAGCCACTGGAAATGTAGCCACTTTCCCCCTCCTAATGCCCGTCCAGTCCTCCCCATTAACGGCCTTTCAATTGAATCGTTCGCAATATTTAAACCAAACGTCATGGCTGAAACTGCACCCACTCAAGGCAAGCGTGTTCTCGCGTGCTCGCGATGTGTCCCAATAGACACTAAAAGCGCAGACCTTGTCGACAATTGTAACCGGACCGCAGTGCGTAAAAGAAAACGTCTCGGGATGACCCCCGAAGTTTTCTGCACTGGGTCCACAAACCGCCGAGCCCGGCCGCGTACAGCGACGAGAACTTACCGCTCGTCCAACGCCCGGCTCAATTAGACCGTCCATGCCAGGAGCAAAAGTTCTTCCAAATTCCGTCGAGCGCATAGCGAGCGTTTGGAGCAGCTCTAGGGCACGGAGGTGTGGCGAACACGGTGCAGAATAGTACCGTCTTATTTTTCAGAAGAGTTTGGAGGCGTCAGTCCAAAAGTATGTTAAGCCGTTGGCACGCGATTAGCCAATTAGAACATGACAAAAAAAAGAAAAGAAAAGAGGGAGGATCTCCAAAGATTACTGGCGCAGTAACGCATCCATGCCAATGGGCAGCACGTTGCGCGTGTGGCAGCCGAAAAGACCCGACGATCACAGCCTAGAAAAGAAGACTGCTTCAGAAATCTGAAACGCTTAATTACACCGAAGCACGCAATGGCGGAATCCCATTTAAAAGGCAGTACGACACACGTGCATGCCATTTGTAAGATTCATCTCATAACATTGATGCACATAGTCGCACTGCTGAATTTAAAACATTAAAAATAAAACATTATTTGGAAGAAGAAATAAAAAATCACTGGATATGTGAATCAGTTCAGCCAAGTTATACCGTTATTAGGTTGCATACACATCTATGTACTTGCCAATTTGCCCACAGATTAAATGGAAAGAAATAAAAGAATGAAATCCCAGCAGCAATTGCTGTTCACTTTGGTATCCTGGAAGTTTGGTAATGAAGCTTGCATTTGAGGAAAATCGGACGACAGACACGACCCAACTGTTTTACGGACATTTTTTGCATGACTTTAGAGACAGACGTTGTGGATTATTATGGGTAATCTACAAATCTGAACCTTTGGCAGTATGATTCATGGCATAAATATCGTACTGACCACAGCATCTCGGTCTACTAACACATCAGAAATGTCAAAAAAAAATTGTCTCCAATGACAAACTGGAACAATAACTTTGCCTGGACCAACTATAGGCGATAACAGTTCCTTAACACACTAATGAGTACAGTTAAGTCATCATCTAACTTAAAGACAAATATTCTGCTTATTTTGCTTATTAGTATCAGTACCTTCAGGCCAGTATTAGAATTCTGAGCCATAGCATAACGGATAAAACCGTTATAAAGAAATTACTAATTGGAAATAATAACGATACTCCGTGAAAGAGACTAAATTTGAATTTTTTTGGGGGGGGGGAAAAAGATTGCAGTAAGCCAATAAATACAATCAGTGTGTTTGAATTTTGATAAAAACAGATTTCACTGACAGATTATATATTCCATCTGCTATCTGTTTATCAGATGCTAACATCCTACATTAGTTGATGGTTGACCACAACCAGTAGATGTTGCCAGAAATAGATAATTTATTAGCAGAGTCTGGTGCAATGAATTTATTTACATCCCCTATCTGGAGCTTACGACAGTGTCCCTGCCATCCACATCTGATGTGCCACACATACACTCTTTGTAACGAAATCGGAGGTTATTGGTGTGTGTGTGTGTGTGTGAGCATCTTTGGCAA
Source organism: Olivaichthys viedmensis (assembly GCA_028565825.1). NCBI lineage: Eukaryota > Metazoa > Chordata > Actinopteri > Siluriformes > Diplomystidae > Olivaichthys > Olivaichthys viedmensis. The sequence continues at coordinate 20,911,851 of JAOUQW010000034.1, read as the reverse complement.
AGAGATGCTCACACACACACACACACACACACACACTCTGTAAATGATTCACAAACCTGAACAGTCAAAACGACTTCGCAGTGCTTGTAGATAATTCGTTAACATTAACCATTTTGTGTGCTTGTTACCAATTTCAACTTATTGAAAACAACAGCAGAAACCAATCACTGTCATTAATATACATTAATGTATAATTAATGTCATTAATTATACATTGTTGTCATGAAACGCTTGATACGTTTTATGAAGTTAAAGATTAAAGCAAGGAAATAAAAGAAAAACTGATATCACCACAATTTCAGTTCACACATTTTTTTGTCACATAATCATAACATGTAAGCATGTTTTTGTTAATAGCAGGTTAGTAGGCTTATGTGCTTTCATTTTTGGTAGTCACTGCACCATTCTGGTGGAAGTGCATCTGTTAGCACTATCTAACTGTCCATCCATTGAGATTACTGCTGCATAGTCTAGACAAGCTGTTGGCCTCCACAAGAACCCCCTGGGCTTTTGGTTTTCGCTCAGTAGCTGGGTTTCAGAAAACCATCTCCCTAAGGAAGACCACATGGCTCCTTATGTTATTTGTTGTCATGGCATCAGAACATTACAGCTAGTCGATACGTGCCAGCAAGAGACCCTCAAATAAAACCATATAAATAAACTGTGATATGAAAAACACACACACACACATTACACAATAAACAAAAAAGAAAAAGAAAAGTCAGGTACTCAATATTTCAGTACATAAACATAGCTTTCCCCATTACTTCCTCCTTATAGGTCATTATCATTAAATGGTTTGAATTTAGTTTGAGCTCCTCTTAAGTGATGAGAAGCAGTAGAAGCAACCTTGACAGTCTCATAAGATCTACAGTAAGTAATTTTCACACTTCCACACTATATGAACTGACACTGACTAATGAGAAAACTGACTACAACACTGACCCCGAGTTCCAGTTTTGGTTGTACTACGAAGCTGTAGTGCACTACTGTGGGAGTCACTTTTACCAGCGTCAGCAGTGAGGTTTTTATCTATAGTTGCAGCCTTGAATGGCTGGTATGTACATATAAACATTGCATTTCAATAACAGAGAGAGACAGTGAAGCATCATTGGTTGTACAATGCTATCTGCTGGTTTCTTGACATTTTTCAAAGTCAATGTATAAGGTTTGCATACTTAAGCAAGCGCATGATAAAATCACAGGTGCTTGCCTGTGGTGCTTACCATCCCGCTAGGTTGGTGCACTTCTGTCTGATGAAACCTCAACAGTGCAGGTTCCAGTGCCTGCTATGAGTTCACTCAGCCATGGAGTTACATCAGCCAAGCCTGTGCTACCTATAATCTACCTGTGGGAACAGCACAGGGGGCTCCCCTTACCCCCAATAGACAACAGGAGGAAATATCAAAAGTGTTTACTCAACCATGGTGACATCTCAACAGCCAACAGTCTGCTGGGGGACAACCATATGGACTCTCTCCAGAAACATAAAAAGGTGCTCTTGGTGATAAGATGTACCCAACAACATCACATGACGTAGTTTCAGTGTTATTTTGTTAATACCATTATTATCAAGCTGCTTTCCTTCTGTGTTCTCAGAAGAGCACAGTGTTCAATTCAGTACAATTGTGCAATTATTTGGTTTGAGCTGGCTGTTGAGGAATAGTCCCAAGAGCACACTTCCCCCACACTCCTGCCCACAGTGCACATCAGTAAACTGACCATGGCTTAGCTAGTTTATATCTTGTTTCTCATTTGGGACTGCACCTTCTCCATACTCTCCATGGTCCTGCGTTGTCATTGCCTCTGCCTGATTAATGTTTCCCTCCCCGTCCTGAGTGTCTGGGGTTTTTTTCTCTTCTAAACCTGCGGCTCAGCAGCCAATCACAAGAGAACAAGTCGCAGCCTTAGACAAGGCAACCATACACAAGGCAGCACGCACTCAATCTAATGACAACACCACAGCTGCTTTGCTAAACAAATCAGATGTAACAAACTTGGTCTAATGGGAGGTAAAAGGAAACATCAGAAGCAAATTCTCTCCTCAATAAATTATTATCTATTTGACTGTCCTCTATGTTATCTGTGCACAATACAATAGAGGACAGTTATGAATATGTTATCACCTTTAAATGTTTTACCAGACCTGACTGGTCAAACTAAGCTGCAAGTAAGGGTAGTGGCTTTGACACCACTCACACTTCAGATCAGTCATGCGAAAGACAAGCGGAACTGAAAGCCTGAGAGTGTCCAAGTCACACTTCCTTTTGAGCATAAAAAAAGAAAAGAACAACAATGGGCTGCTTATCTAGTCTTGAGATCACTTGGGACCTTAAGTAAACGTATTTGGACCAGAGGTGTTTTAGAATGAAAGGTTGTTGTTTGAAATATATAAAAGTATATATGACAAGATGTAGCATAAACTCATATTCACTTGTCACACCAGTACAGCATACAGTCAAGCCGGAAAGTCTGCACATCCCTTTCACCTTCTCCACGTTTCATTGCATTACAGACTTATTCTACAGTAGATTGAGTTCATTTTTTGCCTCAAACA
>JAOUQW010000034.1:20886911-20897429 GCA_028565825.1 Olivaichthys viedmensis | reverse complement strand
ATGTGAAAACCTACTTGGCAATAAACCTGATTCTGATTCTGATTCTGATATGCCGTAAAGATGACTTGCTAACCCAGAGTATTGAACGTTTTGGTGACAAGTGGCTTCCAGATAGCAGATCTATAAGAATTAGTGTTGAAAAGCTTTCAGTGTGCATTATGTTGGCATCAGGGGGATTTTTTGTGGTATTTTGTTCTGTGCTTGCTCATCAGTATCAGAGCGGCAGCTGTTTATTGTTTGAAATGCACTGTTTTGTATGGGCACATAATTATTTTCCTCTTTCTCAAGTTGTTGAGGGATTATTTCTTTCTTTTTTAATTCAAGAATGACCTGTGTGTGTGTTTAGATAAAACACAAATCCACACAGCGGCAGGTGAACATCACAGTAAGAAAGCAGGAGCACTGCTGGTGGAATCGGCTCGCCATGCAGGAGAAGAAGCCCGTGTTTCTGGCCCCTGACTTTGACCGCTGGCTGGATGAGTCAGATGCTGAAATGGAGCTGAGGGAAAAGGTTGGGGGATGGGGTGGATTAGATTAGATTAGATTTATTAGATGTGTTATGACTAAAATCTCAATTTCAGTAAAACAAAATATTTATTTTGTCTTCAGTAGAAGACATCTTGGCTCCCTCACTAACCTTTTCGTTTGTGCTTGCGCAGGAACAGAAAATAAGTAAAGTAAGCATCGAGTCCAGGATTCCAAAGGACCGTAAGTGAGCTTTTGGTTTTTCAATGCAGAACATGAATATTTTTCAAATGAAAAGGGGAATGAAAAAACAAACAAATCCAAATACCACTTGTTTTTCTCTAGCTTACGTAGGCTTGAAAAGGGGGTATCTCTTCATGTACAACCTGGTCCAGTTCCTGGGGTTCTCCTGGGTCTTTGTCAACATGACTGTTCGTCTTTTCATACTTCAAGAAGGTGAGGATTTCTTTTAAGAGTACACACAGACTGCACGATCCATATCTATTGTATACCTGTGCCAGCTGTCAGCTTTAGTTAAGGCTATGAATATTCCCTTTGTCATGCACAGCATGCAAAATACAAAACCTTGTCAGTACAGACACAACAGTGTATAACAGTGTCATACATTTTGGCTTTTAACTGGCTATTTGGATAGTGGCTTCAGATACAGTACGCAGGTAAATGTTTGCATGTGTTCTTTCTTTTTTCAAATAGATTCTTTCTACGATACCTTTCACACCATTGCTGACGTGATGTACTTCTGTCAGATGCTGGCGATTGCTGAGGTTATTAACCCTGCTTTGGGGTTGGTCAGAACTGGTGTGATGCCTCCCTTTATACAGGTGAGAGCTCTAGATTATACCAGATTTACAATAAACTACAGATGTCGAGATTAACCACGATTTAAAAAAACAAAACTGCGGGGACTTTAGAAATGACGGTAAAATTCGTTTTAGAAGCCTCGCGGTCCAGGATGGCCAGAAAGATCCTCCTGCAAGCGAGTAACGTGCACGTGAGGTGTGCCGCTTGCTCACTTCAGCTAGTCACATCACTTCTGTTAGCCAACAGAGAGAAGACATCCTAAAAAAATAAAAAAGTGTGAGCACCAACATTCTCCCATGTTAATCAATGTGGCCTTTTGACGTGTGACACAACAAAGCGCTTTTTATTTTTTTCTTCCTACGAGTTCTTTTTCTGCTGCTTGATTTCCAGCTAGAAACACTACAAAATACATTATTTATGCTATATTAAGCAGTCTATGCCCATAATCTAAACAGCACATGAGCTATATTTCAGCCTGTAGCCTTACGGGTACGTGCACAGTAGTATTTGACAACAGCCGTAAAAAAACACTGCAAAAATAAATGTAAATTAAATTAAAAACGCAGTGTTCTTCGCTGTTTTGGAATTGAATAATAAATAAAAAAAACGCTATTAAATGTGCTGCTTGGCTTTCCGTCATACATTTTGGCTTTTAACAGTGCCACAGAGCGTAGGACTAAAAATAACAAACTTTATTTGATCATAAATAGTGGTAATGCATGTTTTATAATAATCTGACCAGTGCAAGAAAGCACAGGAATGAAGTTCCACGCTCCGCAGACACGAGTCACGCCGCGGAGGACCAAACCAATGTTCTGGAACTAAAAATAATTAAACATTTCATTGTGACATGTTATTTTTTTGTCTTTTATAATTCCAGTGTCTAATAATAAATGACATGAAAGAAAATTTGTAAAACTGGTTTACCATGATTATTCCTCACACTATAACCGTAGCAAAAAAAAATCTCACGCCGTGACATCCCCGCAGTTAACATGTCTACTGCACATTAACACTTTATACAAGGGAGTTACACAATACATGAACGTTAGGAACAAGACCACACCTGAAACTGGGCTTTGGCAATATACTGAAAGTTCTGTATACCAGAGTATTTAGAGATACCGGTGGTAAATTTGCATTACTGTCCATGACCTTAATAAGTCGCAAGAAGAAATGTATGCTCTGCTAAGCGCATGAAATGAAATGCATCCTGTTTATCCTAATTTAGTGTACACAATATAAGGCTACGCTAGATTGCATTTAAAAATTAAGCTTACTTTGCACAGATCTACCTCTATGTGAAGCAGGCTAGCAGTTTAAGCATTGTGTCACATGACTGCTGGGAATTGCACCCAATAATCTATAGCAATAAAACTGCGTTGTAAACACGTACTTGCGTTGAGGCGAGGTGCTCTTACTCATTGATCAACGTGCACTTCATGTTAAACTTGGGTAAAGCCACGTTCAGATTTCAAATTGTATTAAATTATTTGCACATTTTTTATTTCTAAACTAAAAATACAGATCGATTAAAAACACAGATTAAAGTGTGAGAAGTGGTGCGTTCTGAGAGCACATTTTACACGCTGATGTTGAAGGCAGATGTGATTTGCTTGGTTGTAGCCCATCTGTCTGCCTGCGCAATTTCTCCCAACTGTTTTGTCGACAGGTTTGCCGATCACTGGTAGTTTTTTGCTTTTAGCACCTCTCGGTGAACCTTTGGAATGGTTGTGTGAGAGAAGCCCAGAATGACAGGCGTTTGGGAGATGCTAAAACTAGTGGTCACCTAGGGTCAATTATCATGCCACTTGTTTTGCCCATTGCTACACTCAATTGAACACTAACTGATGCTAGAAATGTCTTCGTGCCCGATTTATACCACACCAGTGTCACATGACGCATGACTTAATGGAACGTACAGTTTGTGTGAAGGTGGGTGGTCTAGCTGTTAAACCGACAACTCCACATTTTTAGGGATGGCATAAATGGGACTTTTAAGGGATTGAAACAACTGAACTGACCGATTTTTCGAAAAAATATTTCGAAATGTTTGAGAGATTGTGGCCAAAGAGACATCTGGCTGCCAGATACTGCTCAATAAAAAACATGTTGGGCAAATGAAGCATTTTAGTTGCTTTTCTTCCAAGAGCAATCACTCACCATGGCTTTAGGTTTTTTTCTAGCCCCCCATTCCAGTTTATAAATAAATTGAGGATAATGTTGGGTATCTCAGTCAAAGATCTCATCATGCCACAATTATAAATCAAAGGTGTGTTCTGCACAGTGTTTGATTTAATAAGTTAAAAATGAGAAGTTTAATTTTATCTTTCTGAACTCTTAAAAGGTGATGGGGAGGAACTTTGTCCTATTTGTCGTCTTCGGTAGCCTAGAAGAGATGCAGAACAAACCTGTTGTTTTCTTTGTCTTCTATCTGTGGAGTGCCATTGAGATATTCAGGTGAGCTTCCAAATGTAAATTACCCACTTGTAAAGAAATATGTACCACTGCTGTCACATATGGTGAAATTAAATTTTACCCCAACATGGCTGATAGTTTTGGGGAAGTTGCTGACATGAAACCATGTGGTTCTGAATGAATCTGATTGATGACATCCTCTTGTTCAGGGCCCATAATAGTGTAAAATATAATGGAAATAAATACAAGGGTATGAAGTTGGAGACCGGTAACTTTAGAAATTCTGAAGATGATTCTGGTGAAAATGGATTATAAAAATAAAAGTTAGATAAAATATATTTTTATCCAAACATCCTTAGGTACCCCTTTTACATGTTGGCCTGCATTGACACTGAATGGAAAACACTGACTTGGCTCCGGTATACTATTTGGATTCCCCTGTACCCACTTGGTGTGCTGGCTGAAGGTGAGAATAGTATAATGCTATTTGAATTTTTATTTAATATCTAGTTTTATTCTATATTAGCCATATTAATGTTTATAAAGTGTTTGTAATAATATAATTAGATCAGGCAGTCTGGTTCAGATGTTTGAGAGTTCTTGTTTGTCCGTCAGCTGTGGCAGTCATCCAGTCCATCCCCGTCTTTGATGAGACTAAATTCTTAAGCGTCCCTCTCCCTGAAGCCCTCGGCTCCTTCCTCAGCTTCTCCTACGTCCTGAAGCTTTACCTGCTGCTCATGTTTCTGGGTGAGTTCCTCCCCTACGGCATTGCGCTGGCTTGCTAGTAACTGCAATATATTCTTCTTGCTGTGTACAAGCACTGAACAACGCTGCTACACACTTTTCAGGACTCTACGTTAACTTCCGCCACCTCTACAAGCAGAGGAGGAGACGGTTCCGAATGAAGAAGAGAAAAGCCAACTGAGATGCCCTCTGGAGAAAGACCATGCAGCATCCAGCCTTTACCCAGTACTCGCTCAACTCATCCTTATCCGCCCTCTGATCTGATCCGAGTCATCACACAAGCAGAACCATCCGTCCCTCCTCCGTCTGAACCAAACGAAAGTGCATTTCATGTTTAACTCTCAAGTTCAATAGGACCTTGCCTGAGCTACTATACAAAATGTTTCATATTTGACAGGACTGAAAGTATTTATACATCTAATTGGTATTTTCATTATGAGTTGTAGGTCTATTGACATCTCTGCTAAACAACAGGCAAACTAGTGGCGAGACCAAGAACCTCAGGGACTGTGACAGTTTAAAACAAAGCAGCAGAAACCCACAAGAGGGGCAATGGTCGGCTATGTTATATAAAGAAAACCGATGTGTAGTATATGCTTACTGAATACCAGGCTACTGACAATTGTTTTGAAATAAAGATTTCAAAGTAACAGTTTCTCAAATGAATGACCACGATCATGGTTAACTACATTACAAATGTGAGATGCACTTTTATTTATTTTGGGCCACTTGTAAAAAAACAAAAAGCTATATACACAAAAAAACGAATACTCGTCAAGAAATAGGTTCTTGATGGATGAGATTCTTGAAAGGATATATCCAAGTAAAAAAAGGCGAGCCACGAATGACTTGGTTCACGTGGCACAAAGTTCATAGCTCCTTATCTATTCCTAAGATTAAATTTTTAGAAATCTAACAATCCAGGGGATTATTGTAATATTATCAACCTCTTCAGTGTTGAAAAGGCAACAAGAAGCAAAGCAGTTTCCAGTGGCGTGCTAAAAAGTTTCTATGCAGGAGCATTTGTTTTTTTTTACGCCCTACATCCTGTCAGCCCCACTTCCTCCCACCGAGAAGTCAGTGGGCATGGGGGTGATAATGTGATCGAAGGCTGCGTATTTGGAGTCTCCAGTGCTGGCCAGCTTGAGTTGCTGGGCAGCATGGGACAGCTGGAAGGCGGCATCCGGATGGGCAGAGTCAGGCAGTAAGGTGCACTCCCTTTCCAGCAGCTCAGCCACGCCTTTTAACAGCTCCCAGAAACCGAAGGCCAGAGCAGCCTTCCGCAGACGATTTAGCTCCTTAATACAGGCACACGCAAAAAAAAAAAAGCACAAGTCATGAAAAATGAACACCATCCATTTGTCCACCCTAAAGATTTCCTAAAAACAGTATGTTACCTTGTAGAACGTTTGTGTTTTCTCTGGAAGTTTTCTTGCATTTCGAAGGATTTTCTGCACATCTGTCTGTAATGAAAAGACAATTAGTTTTACATTTTGAGGAATTTGTGCCCCGGGCTGACCCTATGCAACAGAGAGCTAAGCAGGGAACCCTACTGCGAGCAAGAAAAACAGGCTAATGAGAACACTTGACCTCCAACATACAACACCCTGATAATCAATTAAGGAAAAGAAAAAAAAAGTTGATAAGAGGCAGTGACATAACTAGGATCTTATGGGCCCCAGTGCAGCAAAAAAAAAATAAAAACATTAACAGGCCCCTCCATATGAAAATTACTTTCAATGAATAAAATTAGTAATGAGTAATAATTATACGTCATAGTTAGCAGTCTGAAACGCCACTGGCCAGAGAACACTTGCTGTGTGTGACAAAATACTTATTTTTTTATATACTATTTGAGCAGAATCATTTTGTTCTTTTAAGATTTTAGAAGTGTAAATAATGAATAAATCATGCTGCAAGTTGCGAAGGATCCGTTTGAAAATGGCTAAATAAATAAGAGAGATAAATTGACTGTAGGGCTGATTTCCAGATACGATCGAGGTTGATAAAGTATGTTGTTAAATTATTGGATCTGCTTTATGAGCCTTAGGTGGTGTTAAACTTGCGTAAGTACCGACATATAAGGGGCCCAAAGACGTCAGTAGGCCTCACGCCGCGGGCCCCAGTGCGATTGCCCCCCTGCACTGCCGGTAGTTATGCCACTGATAAGAGGTGCAGCCTTTATTCCTGGTTGCGAATCATGATCGTGTCAAGTCCCGGCGATCCCCATTGTTGCACTGTATGGTATGTAAATTTAAGACATGCAACGCCAGCACGCAATTTCAGCATGTCGAAAAGGAGTCATTCTTCCTGAACGGAAAACAGAAAAAACGAAGAGAAAGAAGAAACCACTCGAGAATGGCAGTTTTACGGTATAGCGGTGAAGCGTTTCTTTGGTCTTCTTGTGTGTTTTGGTAGGCTGGAAGCAGTTGGTCAGTCAGCTCGTCGGTTAGCTAGCTAACAAGTTGCAAAATGTCAGCTTTTTAGTGCCTTACCTTACTACCAAGCCTAAAACCATGAACAAAGAAATAGAACTGCAATCACTAAGCATTTACCATTACATGATCATCAGTACTGTATTCAGATTGTATCCCGTCAGTCTGTATTCTGTGTCAATGAGGTGCAAAGTGTTGGTGAGGTGCTGTGAACTGGGGCCCCAAATCAGATCCTGCTCAGGGCCCCCAAAAGGCAGCATCTTGAATCTTCAATAAATCTTGATATAATTCATAGGTGGCATAACATACCTGCAGTCCACTGGCTTTGATCCAAACCGTAACATTCTGGGCATAGCTGCGTTTGCTTTTGGGCACGACAGGGAAAGGGCTTTTGCTATCATCCTCTCCATAAGGATTTTCTGGAGCATCTACAAAGCCAAAGGATTTTAATTGGCATAGAAGTTTGTCCACAAAGAGTGATGACATAAGATACTTTAACAGGTGAGCACAATTAAATCAGTGATGGTCATTTTGTTAAACTTATTTTATAGTAGGTAATATGCAACAATGCAAACAGTTATACGTATATATTTATTGATTGATTTAATAACAAAAATAGATAAATGGATTAGGAAAACACATTACAATCCCATCTATTTTTCTATTTGACAGAGTGGAACGACCTCTAATCAAATAAAACATCAAATTCAACTTAAAATTACAAATGGCATATCCTGGCATGGAATAAGAGCCGTATTCTACCTGAGATGGGTCCAAGCTGAGACATTTTCCCCAGCCACGGCAGAGGCTCTGGGCCAGGCTCAAAAATCGACATCATCAGATTTGACTTCTTCTTACTATCGGCCTGCGAGTAGAGCATCCCAAACCAATCAGGCCTAACAGAGGAAGCTCATGATTAGAGATGGACACCCTCGCAATGACCTAGCACATTAGATCACCGCTTCACTTTAATGATTATTTCTTACACTTTACTCATTAAAAAAAAAAACTGGGAGATACAAAGCTATACAAGAGATATGCCATGAACACCACAGGGCCTGATTTATCTTATTCTACAGTTTCTTACCCGAGCTGTACAAGGGCTACCATGCCTTCCACTTTCAGACTGCCATGCAGAAGGACACAGAAATTTGGGCTCTTTCCTGCCATCTGATTGGTTGAAGTCTCCTCTTCTACTTCATCCGTAGCCCCTGCTCCCACTTCATCCGCCTCTGAGAGCAAACACAACGCCAGAAATGTGCATTTAGTCATCATATACAATGGAAGTGAAGAACAAAGAGTTTGAAGTGGAGTGGAGTGGGAACCTTTGTTAACAGCTATGGGAAGGACCAGGTGTCTGGACATGACCGGAGGACTGGCGATATCTCCGATCTCAATGAAGCCCATTATCTCCAACTCTGAAACAAAAAGACGAGTGTACATAAAATAGATTTTAGACTAAGGTAGCAGTGTGTGTGGAGAATAGCACTGCGGAAGTAATCGCTACATTCCTACATAGGACACATTGAGGTTACATAAGATTCAAATACTAAAGCGTATTTACATTAAGTTACAACTCCAGAATTATTGGCACCCTTATTTTTTTTAAAAAGCAGCAAAAATTAATATATACAATTAATAATGCATGCAATGAGTGATATTTTGAGCCTAAGATATGGGTATGCATCAAACATTTTCTGAAGTAGTGCATTCTTTTCTGCTGAACACTGGTTTCAAAATGATCAGCACTGCCACAATTAATATTTGGTGAAGCCTCCTATTTTTAGGTGTGTGCATGTGGATGCTCTCTTCAGTTCACAGGTTTTCAATAGAGTTCAAATCCAGAGACAGAGATGGCCAATGCAAAACATATATTTTTGGGTTCCTGCAACAATTTCTGTGTTGATTTGGATGTGCGTTTTGGGTTATTATCTTGTTGAAAAGATGCATCTATGTCCAAGTCGTAACCTCCTGGCAGAGGCAACCAGGTTTTGGGCTAAAATAGGCTGGTACTTGGTGGGATTCCTGATGCCATCAATCTTCACAAGAGCCCCTGGACCACTAGCCGCAAAACAGCCCCAGAGCATCAATGATCTACCTCCATATTTTACAGTGGGTAACAGGTGCTTTTTCTTGTATGCAGTTCTCTTTTTTCACCAAACATGCCGATAGTTCATGGCCATGTCGACCATCTGTCTTGTGTTGAAAGCTCTTTTGTTCCCCCAAAAGCTCTTTGCCCTCCATTGTGATGGATGATGAAAGGATTTTACGTGTGTGAAACCTCATATTTATACCCCATGGAAACAGGAAATAATCAAAGGTAACAATAGGATCCATTGAGACCGAGAGCATTTTTTTTCTTTTTTCTTCAAGCATGACAATTTGTTTGCATTTATTTGACATACTCTTTACAGGTGTTCAATTTTGGCCACATTTGAGAGAGAAAATAATATTATAAAGGTCTTCTTGCAATAATCTTTTGTTAGAGGAAAGGTAAGCAGTTTGCCTAATTGTTTGAGTGGAAATTTTAAATTATTTATTTTATATTTGCCTATTTCAATGAAGGGTGCTAAAGAAGTTGACTACAAAGTACTTCTTATCACACCCTTTTGGTGTCAGTTATTCGTCTCAGCTCTGGCTTGAGGCATATTTTGGACACGTATGCGGCATAAGAGAGCTTGTACGCCTGTGTGCAGTACCTGTGAGCACTGCTTTTGGTAGCGGGTCAAGCTCCTCGTCCAACAGCACGGGTTCTGGCCTGGGAAACACCTGCACGTCAGAAGCTAGGTTCCCACAGCGCAGCACGGCATGGAAGGGCATGTATGCATGGTCAATCAACTTCCTGCCAACACACATGTTCAGACTTCACAACTACAACCCATCCACGGTATTCCCATAAAAATCAGTACAGTACACCCATTTAGTGGCTGGTTACTTGTTGCACAAAAAGCACACAACATAACAGTTGTAAGGATGAAGCAGTAAGGTCACCCACCCAAACATTGCTTGAACACTTTTCAGACATAGTGGTCCATCCATAGTAAAAATCTGTCCCTCTCCACCACTTAATGTGAGCAGCTTCTCCAAATTGTCCATGGAATCAGTGGCTTGAAGCTGCAAGTTAAAAATGAATATCTAAATAAGGTTGTCACGACACCAGAATTTTGACTTTGATACCAATACCAGGTGTAGGATCGCAATTCTCAATACCAAAACGATACTTTGACCCCTCCAAAAAAACAAAACAAAAAACACCACACACGCACATCATTGAACACCCAAAATTCTGATTGTTAGCTCTAAATTACCATTTCCTTCTTTTTATAAATCTAAAGCTCTTCATAGGTTAAATTGAAACAAATAAGTCACTAAATAATTAAAACATAGTAGCGCTGACCAATCAGGACTCGGGGGGCCAAGTTATTATTTCACGCCCTTAACTTGTGGAAAAGATGGGCTCAGAGAGTGAGATTTGGGCATTTCTTGCTTACCTTGCTCATGAAGACAGGCAGCAAACAGACACAACATAACCAATATGCAAAAGGTGTTATAAATCCCTCCACTGTAAAACAGTTGCTCTTGTTGGCTGTTTTGCAGTGGAAGAATTTATAACACCTTTTGCATATTGGTTATG
>JAOUQW010000034.1:20873934-20881434 GCA_028565825.1 Olivaichthys viedmensis | reverse complement strand
GCCCCCTCACGTAAAGGGTGAATACCCTCAGGACATCTTCTCCATTGAAGAACGGCGGAAAGGCTGGGTGATTCTGCACATCTTTGGGATGATATACATGTTTGTTTCTTTGGCCATTGTGTGTGATGAGTTCTTCGTCCCTACACTTGGAGTCATCACTAACAAGTTGAAGATCTCGGATGATGTTGCCGGAGCAACGTTCATGGCAGCCGGAGGCTCTGCTCCTGAACTCTTCACCTCCTTGATTGGTGTCTTTATCTCACACAGCAACGTGGGTATTGGAACCATTGTGGGGTCAGCTGTATTTAACATCCTGTTTGTGATAGGAATGTGTGCTTTGTTCTCCCGGGAGATGCTCTACCTCACCTGGTGGCCTCTCTTTCGAGACGTGTCCTTCTACATCTTAGATCTGATCATGCTCATCATCTTTTTCTTGGACAATACCATCATGTGGTGGGAGAGCATAATGTTGGTGGGGGGATATGCCCTCTATGTCTACTTCATGAAATACAACGTGCAGCTCGAGCGGGCATTCAAGGCTCAGCTCCGCAGGCACAAGAATATCATCAAAGTCATCCCAATAGAAGAGCCTGAGAAGGTGTGTCTTCTTTATTTGTCTCTTTTTTGCAGTACACTGAGACCGTTAAGTCTCCTCATAGTCCAGACATACACAAGGGAGGCCTGCAAAGTCAGTGCACTCAAACAATCTAATCTAGTTATAGTCAGTGAGCCATGAGTCAGGATTGGGTTTGTTTTACATTACACACTTGAACTCTTCATTATGCGCCAAGACCTTATTTAACGCAGCTGCATGGTTTTTAATAGTTGGTTGCTGTTGAAATGAATGCATTCCAAAAATATGCAGATATGATTTTGCAGTAATTCTGCCTAATAGGTTTGATGAGAAGGTATTATAACACTTTCCTGCACAGACAACAGTAAAATCTGATTGTCCTATGTTTATTCATTAAGCATACGCACACGTGTTTGTTAGCCTTTGATGAAACAAAATGAAAAGGATCTCTTGTGTTTGTGCAAGCGAGACCTCACTAATGAGTCGTCCTGCCATATGTGACGTAGCTCAGATGGGTCGACAGTGAGAATCCAATCAATATTAACATAATGCCACTAAAAATGTTGGTAAAAGCACCATTTGAAATGTTCTTTTAAATATAATAGTTTCAATATACGTTTACAAGCACTCCTCTTCATCCTCACTTTCTCTTTCAGCCTAGACACTGTGATGAGTGGGTGCTTTGGAGAGATCAGCACTTACACTAATCTACCATAATGTTTTTACAACACACACACACACCAGAACACACTTACACACTTGATGGGGAGATTAGAAGTAGAACAGAAAAGGTTCACCTCAAATTATGCTTCAAACTGAGAAATAATTATGCTTGTTAATGGACAATTTGCAACCTTTTGTTTGTGCAATGGGGTTTAATTCCAGTTATAATAAGATAACAATTAACTACTGCTGTACTGAATGATCCTTAAAGCTTGTTGAATTTCAGGGGAATTTGACAATAGCTGTAGATTTATAGGATCATAAAACACTTTCTTAGTAAATCTAGCCAATTAGGTTTGATAAAAGTCATTACTGTACTTGGGGTGTCAGCACATACACACTTTTTAAGCCCTGATACTGTTTTCCTCTACTAGCTGAAATAAAGCCATTCTCACCATTACCCCTAATCCCATCAGGCTCTGCTCTGCTGTCCAAACTGTGTAACATATAGCGTGTTTAAGTTAGGTAAGTGTGATTGAAGCTTATATAGTGTTAGAAGGGTGTAAGAAGGCTTACAAGGCCATGGCAGTGTTGTATCTGAGTAGAACTCAACTCAGTGGCACACATTTAACACTGATGATTATGGAGAAAAATCTTAACACATACAGTGGAAAGTTATAGGAAAGGAAGCAGGGCAACTGTACTTGCATTGGCATGCCTCTTAATCAGCATGAAGCCATTGTATTACATCTGTTGCTTTACTGTGGTTAATGTGCAGTATTTATGAAATTTTCAAATGTAAATATTTTTTACTAGATTTCTATTTCCCAGGCCCAGAATTCTCAGTCAGGAGGTTTTCTAGTGCCTACATGTAGCAATATCAACTTAATCTATGTACATCACTAAAAAGGTCTACCGTGAAAAAGATCCAAATCAACAAACAAACCAGTGATCCACAATGACAAGCATGAAAAATCTAAAAATAACTGATGTACAGATCACCATTTTTAAGATTTTTCTTCCATAAGTGTTCATTGCTTTTAATACGACAAGGATTTGATATGGCATCAAAAGTCTTTAAACACCAGTTTAAGGTTGTTTTACAAGGTTGAAGAAAAATGAGGCTTAATATCTTAATTGCTGTTCATTTCTGGTTTTAGAGCCACGTCTTGGACTCACTGTGTCTGTATTACGTCCCCAATAAAATGTTTAATGTTAAGAAAAGGGATGGAGAAAGTATGTATTTGTCACGGTCACCAAGCCGTGGGACCGTTCAGCTGGCAGCGCGTGCCGGGACACGTATTCATGTGTGTTTAGTTCCGCTGTGTCTTGTTCCGTTGAATGTTTCCACCTGTTTCCTGTTTGATCCCTCGTTAGTAAGTGTACAAGTATCCCCATGTGTCAGTCCGAGTTTGTCTTTCGTTGCATGCCGGTAGCATTGTGTGGTTCATGTGTAGTCCTGTTGGAGTGTTAATAAATGTTTGTTCAGTGGCTCGTGGTTGTGTCCGACTCGAGTCTTCAGAGCGTGACAGTATTAGGAAGTTAACAAGTAATTACATTATTTTAGCATCATTTTATCTTAGTGGCCACTACTTATTTTGTAATTTGTACATTAAATTATATCATATCGTAGCAGTTGTTAACATATAGTATATTTCAAACTTTAAAATTTAAACTTGTATTGTGCTTAAACAGTTGTCCTTTGTCTGAGATATGGTCTATATGGTATAAATCAATGTATGAAAATAACCCAAATGATAAGTCTCAGTCCTAATGAGAATTATTACAGTAGAACAAAGACAAAACATTTAGTAGATTTCTAAAAGACAGTTGTGTTTTTTGTTAAAGCTTGTTTGATCAAAACAAACAAACACTGGAGCTGAATAGAATTTCAAGTAAGTTACACAATGAGTAATAAACCACATTATTAATTCTCAAAAAACATCACTTGTATTAAACCAGTGGGCACTATGATATACATCAAAGGTGTCTAGCATTTCTTCACAATATCTATAGATTACTTTTATTGCTAATGCTGTGCTGAAGGATTATGGCCGACCTACCCTTATATCCATTTCAAAAACGTCTAACACTGTAGGAGCAGGTTATAGATTTAAATTACATATTTTAGCACCAATAATAGTTGACAGGAGAAAATATATATACACTCACCGAGCACTTTATTAGGAATACTATACTAATACTGGGTAGGACCTCCCTTTGTAGCCCATCCACCTCAAGGTTTGACGCGTTGTGCATTCTGAGATACTTTTCTGCTCACAACAATTGTACAGAGTGGTTATCTGAGTTACCGTAGCCGTTCTGTCAGCTCGAACCAGTTTGGCCATTCTCCGATACAAACTACTGTACATGCAGACAGGGTTATTCATATTGATAATACCTAATCCAGGAAATATTAGAACACCGAAACAAGGAAAAGGGAACTCAGCTAAATACTGCTGATAAACACAATAGCAGCTGCAACTGCTAATGTGGGTAAATGGCAGTATGGAGCTGGAGCTGAAATGGATCCGAGACCAGGAGCAGGAAGGAAACTCTGTATCATGATGTAAATCCTGATTGATATAAGTTTAGAATACTATATATATCTGAAAGGAAACATAACCAACAATACAGTTGAGAAAGACGTCTACTCTATGTGCAGGGACATACATGTGTGCCACTAAGCTTTAGGAATTCATTTGGTGTTAAAACTTTGAGCATTTTTAGCCACATTATAATAAAGGAATTAAAGGGGCTTCATAATGAAACATTCACTCCATTAGTATTTCAAAGACACAAGTCTCACAGAAGCAATCACTTAAAGGATGTCTCAGGGAGACTAGGTTCGAACACCTCTCTTAACTGCTCCTTTTTATTGAGCGTAGGTAATGGTGCATGCACTGGTTTGGCACTGAGTTTTTCTAACAGAGTTTTGCAGCATGCAATTGGTTTAAGATGTCAGATATTTGCATTTTATCAGTTACAGGGCTGGTATTAGGATTTATCAATTTGGACAGTGTATAAGCAGATTTGTGTTTTGGGGATCTGATTAATCAATAATTGGGCAGTTCCATCATTGTTTATGTGATATAATGTATCAATGTAATTATACTAATAAGATAAATGATAAGATGATACAGTAATGGTGGACATTGGGTACCTACTGGGAAATATTTGTATGAAACACTTTGGCGTATTAAAGTAACCAACTGATGTCGATGTCACACAAATACATTTTTTTTGTTTATTATCCATAGCATTGTGTAGATATTAAATGTGATGCATTTTTCTTTGTGGCATTCATAATGAACTAATTGTTTAGATATATCTATTGGCCTACAACAGAGAATTGTGCTTTCTTGAGATTCATGAATTTCAATTAGACTCCCCCATTTCACTGATCCCATTTCAACCTATGAGGACATGTGAACTTAATCCTTCATCGTCATTGCATCTAATTGCAAGCTTGTATTTTTTTTCCATATGAATTGGAATTTAAAAGAAGAAGATATTCTCAATTTTAGTGACTTGAGTCTTCTGTAATGTTTCAAATCATTGTTTCTCACAGGAAAATGGGACATCAGTTGATGACAATCCCCCTCCTGAACCAGAGGACAAGAATCGATTAAAGGTAATGAAAAAAGTAGATGAAGAAAAGCAAAATCTCTCTCACACCACTAAAAATTTATACAATAGATCAAGAAGCTCAAGGGGACAAAATGCAAACAAGTAAGATGAGTTTCACATGTCCTATCATATGAATATGGGATTCCCAATCTTCCCAATAAATTCTTCATGTCAAACTCTTCTGGATTTATAAGAATGAACGTTAAATATCTCCCATCTTTCCTGTGTGAAATTGAGCGTTTGTCTGCATATCTCTCTCTTAATCTTCAGATTAAGCCCACACTACAACGAGGGGGCAGTTCAGCATCTTTGCATAACAGCACCATGAGGAACACCATTTTCCAGCTGATGATTCACACACTGGATCCTTTGGGTGAGGGTAAGAGCACTTCAGTGCTATGTCTCTTCATAAAAGGAAGCCAATTACCATGTATAAATCATGCGGACCTTGTTTCCCCTTTTAAATAACAGTGTAACCAATAAGCTACTAAGTATGATTCATGGTGATATGAGTGTTCTTAGAGTGTCTGTTATGGGTGCAGATCTGATGAGATCTTGGAAAAGGCAGTGTATACATTATTAAGCTCAATACGTGTGAAAATTGCCTTGTGACTTAATTAGTGACTTAATTAGAAAAAATGTCATTTTATTTAAGTTGACACTAATGCGAAGCAAGAGACCAAATGTTGAAAATGAGTAAGAAGCATATTAATTTTAATCCTGTGCATTTAGCTTACTTGCTCAAAGAAATCATTAATTCATGTTCAGATAAACCATTTATGGTTTAGTTTTTTCTTAATCATAATAAGATATTCAACCTGATCTTTGGTGAAAGTCACAATTTTTGTAGATAAACAGCAAGATATGCCAAAGTGTGATATAACGGGAGTCCATTTGTCCTTCCCTGAGTAAAAAGGATTAGCAAAGTGTTCCAACTGAAGGCAGCACTAAGTCCAGATTGATACTAAGCAGATAAATGCCTCTCTCAGTCTATGGAGTGATGAGTGATTCAGTTAGGGGAGCAGGGATGGAAATGACTCATAAGAATAGTCATGGCTCTGTGGCATTTTATCTTGTCACACCACTGAACGTGCCAGCGTAGGTGTGCTGCGGCATTTCCTACATTGAACAGGCCGATTAGTAAGCTTTAAATATTGTTTATTGTCTTATTTCTTGCCTCCATATCATGTAAGTTATACATAAGTTATATATAACAAGTTATTCATAAACATACAGTGAGTTATATGTAAATGCCAGAATAAAACTCCAACTGAGCTTGGCAGGGTTAGATCGTGTGCATCCAGTGTGTGATTGAGCTGATCTCCATGGAAGCTCGGCCTACAGATCAGAGGTAGGGGGAGAGGAGGCGTTAGAGGTCTCTTGTAGTCGATGACCTTCAGCCAGTCCTCAGGGAGTGGTGCTGCAGCTGCAGCCTCATGGTCCCTGCACAAGCTGCCAGCACTGGGCTGCTCCAGCATATTAAGCTGCTTTTGATAGAGCTCATAAAAGCTGGCTGAGAGCCAGCCCCTAGCAGCCCAATCCCTTTATCTTGTCAGGCCTCTCCCTTATTCACACACTACAGATACTGCACACCTGCTACATGGCACTTCACATGACCCACTTTATGTAATTGTTATCTTTATTAATGCAAACAGTAAGGGGTTTGCATTGAACCATATTTCTCCAATCACCACCCTGGGGGAGGACAGGGAAGGTAGTGTGCAGCTCTTTAGATGAATATAACAGCATGGCCAGCATGGACAGCTGGGTTTTGAACCAGAATCTCAGTGTAGGGCACATTTCTGTATTGTCAAGCAGTGCATACCACAGTTATAATGATTTGTGTAGTGATTAATAATTTCATTCATAACCCTAGCTCTTATTCATAGATGGGGGCTGAGCTGTATCTTACAAGCACTGGACAAAATAACAGAAACCCTTAACAATATATTGATATCAAGGACCTAATAAGGAGTATGGCCACCCTTTGTCTCCAGAACAGCTTTACACCTTCTTGGAATTCGATTATACAAGTCCTGAATGGTTTGTGATGAGATATTGGACCATTCTTCAAGAAGAAAATCGTACAGTTCTATGAGGGATGAATGAGGTGGATATCTACTTTGCAATTTGCCCTCCAGAACTTTCCAAAAAGGTTCAATGATGTTTAAATCTTCTGATTAAAGCATTATTCAACCTCTGACAACTTCAAGTGTATAATCCTGGGGAGGCCATAGAAAATGCTCGACTTCATCCTGGTGTTCATCGAATCACTCTTGAATAATTTAAGCAGTATATATGGGGGCATTATCATGCTGGAATATGGGAACATCATCAGGAATGAGTGTTTGCACCATTAGGTCCTGTAAAATCGACTTGTATATGTTGTCTGTTATACGACTATGCAAACAATCATTAGACCTAATGATTTCCACGAGATAAATCTCCCACCGTACTTAACAGTTGGCAGCAGACATTGTGGTTTGAAGGCATCATTTGGCTTTCTCCAAACATAAATCCATCTAGATGTAGGAAATGTTTTGAAAGTTGACTGCTGAAAGAAGATAACAGACAGACAGCATCACGGCAGGATGATCCATGATCAGAAAGAAGATAACAGACAGACAGCATCG
>JAOUQW010000034.1:20829672-20851686 GCA_028565825.1 Olivaichthys viedmensis | reverse complement strand
GAATAAGTCTGTAATGTAATGAAACGTGGAGAAGGTGAAAGGGGTGTGCAGACTTTCCGGCTTGACTGTATATACACACACACACACACACCTTCAAACACAGCTACTGCACCCCAAAATATAAACACAGAGAGAATGCCTCAAGCTCGGTCACACGGATAAAGCTACTGAAGCATAAAAATATTAGCATGGTCACTCTCTGCCTCTGGAGGTGAGCTAAAGTAACACAGCTAGCAATTCTTCCTCTGCCTGTTTCACTGGCCTTGTATGCAGTCTCTCCTGTCAAAGCTCAGCTTTTGCCTCTCATATCTCTCCTGTGAGCATCATTGCTTTAAGTTCCTCTAAAAAGTCCCTTTAACATACAGCCTTGCCTCACCTTTTCTCTTTCTTCTATCCTTCTCTCTGATGACATCTCTTGCTGTGTGTTACAACGTTCATGGCATGTTTCAGGATTAATGAGAGGTCGAAAAAAAGGAAGGAAGAAGAAAAAAGGGAGAGCGTTCTCTTTATTTCGATTGTGAGAAATAATGACTCTTGCAGAGACTCAACTTTTCCAGCAAGGAGAGACAGAAAGAGAGAGCAGAGTAGACTAGAGAGCTAATGAGCGAGTATGAGATGGGTGTGACTTCGATACTGTAGAAAGAAAGAGAAAGGAAGTATGAGAAAAGGGGCATGAATGACGTAGAGTGAGGTCAGACAAGGCACCTGTGCTGGACCCATCATCGCTCGAGTCCATTTTGGTGAAGTCAGTATCGATAGAAGCTCGCTCTGCTGAGTCATTAGTGCTGTCCAGACTGCCATGGCTCACGGTGTCAAGATCACTGGCATCTGCGTACAAAAAATAAAAATACAAAAACAAATTGTAATAAAAAGGACAAAGGACACTCAGTCAGCTAGAAAAACTACGCCAGTTTAATGCACAGCAAACAGGAAAGCCTAAACTTCACAAAGATCATTATCTGCATCTCATCTAGCTGAAATCAGCTACTTAGATCTTTAATCCCTGAAGACGGAGCTGAATCATATATGGCTGATGAGACATTTGATGAGATATTTGGATGCATTGGAATTTCAGTCTATTACTGAATCTGTCGTAATGAGCTGGTGCAGATGACACTGTGGGAATAGGAGGAAATCAGATCAAGAGCAGGCTGAACTGTGACACTTGGGGAAGCAGCTATCTGCCCTATCTAAATTGGGTCCATTAATGCCTGACTGGGCGCGCATCCTAGCAAAGGTTATGGGGAAATGTGGAGATGACGGGTCCCTGAGGAATTAGGCTTCAGTTAGAGAGCCCTGCTGATTCACTGACATTGTGATGTGTTTTATCTGACACTTTGCAGCCTTGATTTTGTTTAATGCTGCTCATATCTGGCAAGAACCCAATCTTTAAGACTGCAAAGATTGAGCAAGAGTCATCAAGACTGGATGCTTGGAGATGTTTTAAAGATGAACATAATTCTATAATATAATAATAATTCTATAATGTCATAATTCTATAATTGTACTGTTGAATTATTTGCTCAGGAGATAAACAATTTTATTACCTAAAGGCATGCTTTGAAAGTTTGTTGTGCACTCATGCGTTAAATATGAAGAGAATTCATGGATAACAAGTCATTTCAAAAATAAAAATACAATATTTAAATGTCAATAGCAACTTGAATTCATGGAAAGTGAAGGTTCTTACGTTTCGTAAGGCATTACTGAGGGTTCAAATATGTTGCGAAGTGATATTATATGACTGCCAGGTTCTGGAAAGGAGAAAGCACCACTAAGGCACGTGATGCCATCTGTTTACTGGCCTTCACCCAACACTGTACAGTGCAGTCGGTGAGTAACTGGACAGTGACAGCTAAAAATGGAGCAGCAGGAAGAATTCGTAGCAAGATGACGTGTAGAGAAGCATCGTAACTGACCAGATCCAACCAAATTACTTAAATCTCATAAAACAATGCTTCACTTCACAGCATGCCAATTACCTGAAACATAATTCTAAAGCAATTGACACATTTTAGGGAATGATGAACCCCCCCTGAAATAAACAGGAACTGATGGCTGGAAATACATTTTTATGGTAACTTCTAATTATTTTGGATCCTCTGAAATAAACTACATATACTGTAGGTGTTAATTCCTTTTTGGTGTAGTTAATATTAATTTAAATACACTCATATTAACTACATGGTTACAGTTACATACTACAGTTTTATCTCTAGATTTGATCCTGTCCTTTAAAATTTATTTTTTTTAAATTTTATTTATTTATTTTTAAGAGTTTCTGTGTGATCGTGTATGTACCTGAGAGATGGGGATCTTTGGCATGAGTAGCCCGTCTCCTCCACACTTGTTTGAACTGCACCACACCCCGAACCACATTGCGCAGCTTACCCCAGAGGAAATAGCCCCCTCTAGTGGAGGAAGGCCATGTGCTCTCCAACACTGCCTGAGCAAGCAAGAACACAAGGAGACAGTGAAGATGAGCACAAGCACTCACACGCACATGCTAACACACACACACACACAAACAACTACACAGATCAACCAAGTAATTCTTCTTTGTAACCCCCTTCATTATATTAAGAAGATGTTATCTCTAAAGGACTGGCTATAATTACTCTGATAGAATAGGAACAAATCTCAAGCTGTCCAGACTTGTGCATCTGTTTGTGTGTGTGTGTTTTTTTTTATAAAGTGTTTTTTTGGGACTACTTTCAAGGCAGAGAAATGCTAGCTGTCCCACGAGAGCCTATCTACTGGCCTGCTCATTTATCTTATGAAACACGAGCATGTGAAACAAAGAACCACCCTTGGAATCTATGCTAGCTCTGAAATTAGATTAGGTATTCAAATTCAGGCTGAGTTCTCCAATAACCCACAGTCATTTGTACATACACTATCTCCACAAAGCTTACCACCAAATACTGCTATCTCTTGCATGATGCAATACAGACAATGCTTATTAGGAAAGATTATACAACGTTTAAATGTACTCCAGTCTCCAGACAGCTGCAGGATGTTTCCTAATACAGTGTTCACTGCAGTGATGCTCACTCTGTTATAGTATCCGTATGTTATAGCATTGGGCTGAACTCCAGCCTTCTTCATCTCGAACAGCACACGCACAGCCAGGACTGGCTGCCCATACTGCCCACAGAGCTGCATCAGGATCCGGTAACACACCTGCAGATGGGCACAAACAATGAAGCGCTACACAACAGCAGTACGAAGCAGTATGACGCCAGCCACTGACGTAAACCTTTTGTTTTTCTCAGCTTAATAAGACCCATTTTAAAAATATATATATATTTTCCAAAATGAAACCAACATAAAATATGCTTGGCTCATTTCCTCTAATTAACATGTAGAAAACATGATTTTATAAACTAATATTTAAAGTAAAAGTTTTTAGTCCCCGTCACATGACCTCCATCACTTATTTGTACTCACACCAGGAACATACCACGCGGTTTGATGTTTATTAAATGTGTATAGCCCTGATAAAAATAAGAATAAACCAAGAAACAAAAAGACAGAAAAGGCTTGATTGCGTGTTTTTTTGGTGTCTACCTCGTCGGGTGGCTGCAGCTTCTTGTCCTGCATCTTTCTCAGGACGTCGTAGGCGGCTCGGAGTGCTCGCACCTTGGAGTGGCATGCTGCAACGTAGGCTGGCAGACAGATGAACCACAGGCCATGGCAGTGGCGGAGCAGACACTTGGACCACATGTGAGGGATGGATGAGTAGGTCTTGGCCATGCGCTGGGCTGATTTGATCTCCTGATAAAAGGAGTGGGATCAGAGAGAGAGAGTGAGTGAGAGCGTGTGTGACTGGGTAAGCGAAAGTTGAAAAGGAGGAGCAGAAATAGCCATGCTCTTTGAGCTGGATGGAGAGGTGCAAACACACACCTGTTTGGAGCGGCAGAACATGGCGGTCGGGCTCCCGGGACTGGTGTGTCTGGAGGTTGAGGTTGCCATGGGGACTGTAGGGCCCTCCTGGGGCTCACAGAGCTCAGCGTTTAGCACGGGGAAGCCGCTGTAGCTACACAGCACAAACACACCAAGTTATCCATCAATACTGCAGCACTTTCATCCATTTGTATTTTGTTCTACATGGACTAAAATGTGTTTGTTTGATTTAACCGGTGAATACTGATTGCTGTTTGTAATGCAGCAGAGCAGAAGAGCTTTTGCTTTTCAACTATTCTGACTCAAAATTCTTGGCACGTATGCACAAACACAGACTAATTGCAAAACATGTGGCATTGCCACAGTGTGTTAGAACTATTTGAGACTGAATATGCATAAGCTCAAAGATGGTAGGCTGAAAAAACAGCACAATAATAGCAAAATCTCTAAAGCTGCATGTAAATTTGATCACATGCTCTGCTAGGAGTCTATAATTCTGTTTTCTGCATGAGGAGATTTGTAGGCATTGGAATCCCCGAAGATTTTTAATGTGGGCTTCACATGCCCTGGGGAATAGTTGAGGACTGTCTACAGCTTTTTCTACACTGTAGGCTGTTTAGAAGAGTTGGCTTTCTGGTCATAGCTCTTGTGTTTTGTAATGTTTTACATGTATGCCGTTTTTCCTATGTGTGCGTGTGTGTGGTACCTATATAGCATGGAAGGCTCCTCTCCCTCAGGCACAAGGGGAAGCTCCGGGGGTGTGATGAACACCGTGTGCTCACTGCGATGTGATTTGTCCAGCTCAATGAGCCTGGTGTCCTCTGGCCTCTCACTGTCCACCTGTGATTAAAACACACTCATCATGAACTTGAGCCTTCGCCGTACACACACATAAACAACACATAATGGCCAAGCAGTGGTGTGGAGCCAATGGATTTCCTGCAGTCCGACATTTGGCATTGAGACCTGCAGGACAGAGCATCGGACACAAGGTTGAATGGGAGATAGCTTTTAGTGCAAAGAGGCTTGGTAATCTTCTTTAATACTGCATCTGGCTTATGTCACCTCTATACCAAGAAGCCCTGCTCCTCCTAGCCTCCACCATCTGCGCCCCACACACACACACACACACACACACACACAGCAGTGACCTGGACTAAACGTTGAGGAACCATGTTGCTCAAGGGCCATAGACCCATTACTGTGCGATCAGACTAGCCAGTGGCTCGGAAGTGCCATGGCACATTTAGCTTCTAGACATCTCTGTCTGCATGACCTAACCCCCCACAATCAGCCTACATCCATCCAGGACCAACACCCAGAGAAAGGGATCTGAGGCATCAATTTGGTACAAAAATGTGAAAAATCAGCTACTCAGGTTTCGAATCAATGGAAACATCACTGAAAAAAAAGTCAGTGTTTCTTGGCAGGAGGAGCTGAAGCACAATAGCACTGATCGCGTTTGCTTGCTAAACAGAGGTTTTTATTTTATTTTTAAATGACTGGCTGTCTCTTTCAGCAGGGCATGATGGCATCGACTCTAGCTCCTGCAGAAACATTTAATGCACAAGCCAGGCATCTTTGTGAGCTGGGCTCTGCAAGGCCTGGGGTCACAGTGCCCTCTCCAAGGATCTGTATTCCACTTCTGCGAGCCGCTTAAAATCGTGTTCAGGATCCGTCTGCAAAACGTTCTGTTCTCTCTGCAAACCCAGCCGACGTGCTCGATCCACATTTAAAATCAGCTCACACGGTCACTTTCATCATCAGTGCGCCGCTAAAGCACCATCCTTGGCAGACTTTAAATGGCGAAGGGCGAGGCATGGTAGGCAGTGTGTGACTTTCACTGTTTACGGCTTTAATGAACAGCGTGAGCTGAAGCGGAGCCGCCGCCAGCTCTTTATTGGCTGACAGAGAATGAGAGATAAACAAATCATGCGTCGCCAAATGAGAAATAAGCTGTACAGACCTGCCCTCTCATGGCTGTCAAAGCAGATATTAATGAACCTTGAAAATACAGTGCTTTCCATGAGAGAAACTTTGAAAAGACACAGCACAATATTTAATGTCCACATGTAGCCAGGTTCAGGAGAGATGGGTGGAGACGATGGAGCATATGAGGTGTGCCTTGGCGGATTCTGAGTGTCTTGGCAGTTATGCAGAGGCTCATCTGTAATGTACTGTACTGTAATGGTGCTTTAATAATACATGCCATCAGCACAAAGTCACAGGGAGAGTTCAGAGTCCTGATAAACCACACACACACACACACACACACACACACACACGGAACCAGATCGATCACATATAAAGGGCCAAATGTGCCAATTAGCCTCTAATGACGAATAAATTCAGTCCAATTCACTACAAACTAATTCAGTAAAGAATATTGCCTCTGGTCTTCTGGATAATTATGTCTCAACAGAAAAACAATTGTTGCTCAAAAAACATTCTAAGCAAACAAAGGCATTCCTCTCAGCAAACACTTCTGCAAAGACCGCAAAATATAGCAGCTTACCTTTCCTCCTTTTTCTGTGCCAAAGAGCTTTCCACAGAAGCAATAAAGCCAGGGGTTAAATAAAAAGTAAGAAAGACAAGGGGAAAAGATAGAGAGGGCAGAGTAATTAGAGAAAGAAGAAAAAACAAGAGTGTAACAGAGAACATTGCTTTTAGAAAATGAATTAACTGGCCTACGTTGGCATAATTCAATGGGATCTGAGCAACAGGGCTTATAACCTTCTATTATAACCTTATTGTCCTTGCAAATCATTTTCGTGAACTCTTTAGCTCTTCGCTGGGCATAATGCCTGTGTGGTTTAAAATGCTCTTTAAAACACTTTAAAAGTGGAGCTGGCCAAAATATAGGCTTTTTATTACCCAGCACCAGATGGGGAAGCTTGTGGAATCTTTATCCTTCTTTAAGAGTGATGCAAAAAGTAAATTCATATAAAAATGTCTACCTTGTCTACGCAGTCATCGAAGAATGCCAAGCTTGCGTCCTTATCGCTGACAAAAGAGCACTCTTCAATGAAGCGGATGAACATCTGAGTCTTAGTCATGAGGGAGTAGAACTTCTGATGGGAGCGATCACGGCTCTTCAAGAACCCTGTGGAGAACAAGGACCATGTTTAACCCTTGTGTTCTGTTCACTACATCACTACACAGCCATGGATGTACTGTTGACCACTGTACCTCTTTTGATTTTATAGTAATAGAATTTCAGAACTTATTTTTGAAATATGTCTTAAAATCGTCTTCATTTCAAATATTAGCAATCCAAACACTAATTGTGAAAGTATACACACAAAAGCCCTTTCCATGTTTGAGTGTTTTGAACACTTTTATTTTACTCTGCCAGAGATCATACACTGCCTTCTTCAAATATGGTCTGGAGACCAAAAGGGTCATGGCAGATAAATTGTAAAACAGAGACATTTTCCTTTTTTCACCCAGAAACCAATGGGGAGTGCAAACTTTTGCACCCAACTTTATATATACATATAATCACCATGCAAATTTCAGGCTTGATTTTAGCCAGCTTCACAGGCATGGTTCAAGATTTCAGCATTTAGTCCAGATGCAGAGCTTGAGTGTTCTCACAGTGAACTCCAGTGGGCTTTTCTGTCCCTAAACAAGACTCAAGAATTAAGAGCTCATTGTTTTTCAACATTGGAATTTCCTCAGGGGTGATGAAACACTATTCTGGCTGTCTTCACGGTTCAGTTTAGTTTTTTTTTTTTTTTACCAAGTCATTACCACAAGTCATTTCAAACCACAGCACATTCTTTTGTCAGATTTAATCTGATATGCACTATTGTGCATTTAACTGAACTTAATTAAACCGTTGGATGAGCAGCCTACCTTGCAGGTCAAAGAGAGAGCTGGCGTCAGTCGCTTTTTCGGAGGGAGCCTGAGTAATGGGAAGCAAGTAGGAGCGGTAACCCTTCAAGATGGCTGCCATAAAGCGCAGGAAGGCCTCCTGGATCTCCAGCTCTAGTGTCTGAAGACTCTTCTCGCCGCTGCCAGGGTCTCGCTCGCTCATGGCCGCATCAATCTGGCCTTCTTCACGACTCAGCTGATAATCTGCAGATAATGTACATGGCATACATGAGGTCAAATAGGCTCCATTTCTATCTTATCTGAAGATATATTTTGCCGTTTTGTGATAACGAAGAGAACGTTTGTTCTGATGAAGATCCTGGGGAACATATGGACCTAGCTTTGACCGTTCACTTGCTTTTAAACAGAGAGAACATGATATACTCCTTAGATCATTCATATCAGGCCAGCAATGAGTACACAATCTTCCCCGCAAAACTAAACAGTCAAATAACATCATGTAGAGGTTCATAATTTTTTCTGTAGTCTTTAATGTTATTGCAGCAAGGTTTACGGTATATTTACAGCACATTAAGGGGGTACATATCATACTTTCCATACTGGTACATAAAATACTGTATATGGCTGACAAGAGTTCAGTTTAAAAACCGTAACAGAAACATCAATAGGCACTCAGATAACATCACAAGTCTCTCAAGAGACCCTCAGATACTGACTCTGTCTAGCATTGAACTCTGCCTCTAAAGCTCAAAGCTTCTCAATACTCAGGGCTGTTGCCTCCTTTTGTTCTGTCAACCGTTAATAAAAAGCTGCATGAGTGATAAAACGATGCAGTCACACGCCAAAAAGGGCATGGCGTGACCTGGTACCACTTAGACAAGCCTTTCTAGTGTAGTGAATAGAGTCAAATGTGTCCTTGAATAGAGACTCAGAAGAGAGAGAGAGAGAAAATAAAATTAAATAAAATTTCTCCTCTGCTGACACCATGCTGACTCCCCACTCACCCTGCACCAGTTGCTGATGGAGATTGCTGAGGGTGTTGATCAGATGTTTGCAGGCTTTCCTTGGCAGGATCTTCCACGTCAGGGCTCGGCGATCCTCTTTGCTGAAACCACACACACAAGTTTATCATTAGAGGGAGAGAGAGAAAAAAATTAAAATAAAAAAGGGTAAACAGTGCAGAAAAGAGGACATGGAGCCAAGCCCACAGACAGCAGAGCTTTCTGACAGCTACATGGCCTCCATAAACTCCTCAGCATTCTCCACCTGGCCAACAACCAGGAGCATGTGGCCACCAGATGTACTGGGTGTCTTATCTCTTACAGAGTGAAGTTCATGATCATTTAAGCACTAATGTAATGACCAACTGGATCAAGATTATCTGCCATTATCGTTATTAACAATCTCCTCAATAAATCCTTGTCAAAACACAAAGACAGCAAATTTGATATTATGAAGTGGGGAGGAAATGAGATTCAGTTTTGTTGGTATTTTTATGGAAGAGGTAAAGAGGTCAGTTAAGCTTAAGATCACAGGTCATTCTTTAAGAGAAAGTCTCTGAGGGGTTCAGAACTATGCAGAGGTTAAAAGGTCACTCACTGGGAGATGGTGTTGGTGTCCAGGTCCACGCAGCTGATGTCGGTCGGTGGCTCGTACAGGTCGAAATAGCGCGAGTCCACGCCTACTATGAATGGGCACGGAGCGCTGAGGACGTCGGCCAGTGCCAGAGGGCACAGGGGAATGTATGGGCACGGCCAATGGAAGGGGAAGATCATCTGCAGGCAACCCAGTGGACATATTTAGTGCCTTATTATGAGCTCAGTCTCAATCAGTAGCAAATGCATATGCCATATGCGATAGTAAAATGTGTAGAGACTGGGTAATCCTAAAAGGTTTCTATCAACAGTTAAGGTGTAAGAAGCCTTGCAGGCAACACTCACTGACACCAGGGCCTCGGTAACGCTGGTCAGCACGGCCGGTCGCAGCGAGTGCACCAGGATCTTGTGCTCGGTCACGGCCAGAACCAGCAGAGTCACTGAGTTCTTAGGACCCAGGTTCAGCAGCAGCGTGGAGAGACTTCCACCACTGAGGGAAAACACACACAAGCAAAAGCACACATTCCCAGTTATGGTCAGGAAAGATGATCCGACATTTCAATTACACATGACATTGCATTGAACTAGAAGACCAACTCGAATGAGGCAGTTTTTCATGCACAGATCAGCGTCTCCCTGTCAATCATAATGGCATGTAGACACTAGGGCTGTCAAATTCCTGTAAAAATTGCTTTTGAATTTCAAGTACTTAAAATATTTAAATGCATGAGTACATTAATTAGCCTATCATTTTGCGCTGCCGCAGACAGAGCGAACATTAGCTGTAGTTGCAGTTGTAGTTGTGTTTGTATCGCAAAAAAAAAAAATGGAAGGTGAAAATTGGCGCTTTCATAAACAAAGAAAATCACAATGAGGCAGTATCATAGCTTGGTTTCAGAATTATTTTTATTTATTTACACAAAAAAACAAAACCAAAAAAAGGTTTAGCCCAAAGGTTTAGGAAATGTGTGTCCCTGTACACTCACACTGAGTGATTAAATACGTTAATATTACAAAAATTCGAATAGAATTTAAATAGTGAATTTTGTTTTGACAGCTCTAGCAGGCAGAGGGTGTGTAACCTACCTGAGAGCCAGAGGAGAGGCCACGGGCTGGCTCAGCATCAGGCTATCGTGTGGAGACAGCTGTGGAACACACACACACACACCTATTTGAACAATTGCAAGGCTAGACTAACAAGCACGCTTACAAAAAGCAGGTACAGATATGGAATAAAAAAGTCAGGAAGCATCTTGTAAAGGCTCAATTCAAACTCACCTGGACCAGAATGCGTGGTCTTTGTGATGAGGGGAAAGGAACTTTGTGCATGAAATGAGAGATATGCCTGTAATAAACATTGAGAAAAGAACAACGACTAATTATCTGTGAATCATTACATGTCAAGTTCCATATCCAATTTCTAAAACTGCAACAAATCAAAAAGAAATAACTCAAAGACGGAGAGATTCAGCAAGACACGCACTTCTCAATGGGCAGTGTGTGAGGTCCAGAAATGGAGTAGCGGTAGAGGAAGGTAAGGAAAGTGTGGAAGGCGTCGAAGAAGGGCCAGCGAGAGAGAAGGCAGATGCTCTTGTTGGTGTGGACCGTTATGGAGTCCTCC
Source organism: Olivaichthys viedmensis (assembly GCA_028565825.1). Lineage (NCBI taxonomy): Eukaryota > Metazoa > Chordata > Actinopteri > Siluriformes > Diplomystidae > Olivaichthys > Olivaichthys viedmensis. The sequence continues at coordinate 20,840,727 of JAOUQW010000034.1, read as the reverse complement.
GCCCTCAGGCCTTGTAGGCCCAGCTGAGAGCTCAGTCTATCGGGCAAATGCTCTTCTGGGTAGACCTCGTAAAACTGGATGGCTGCGCCATAAACCTAGACATGCAGGACATATTCATATTCAAGGCATGCAAATTCATTTTTTAGAAATGCAGTTTTCTTTTTAGGCTTTGTGTTTCTTTTTAGAGGAGCCACAAATATCTTGGGGTAGTTGGGCTACTTTGAAGTCGCTACCTAAATGAATAAATTACAGAATGGTGCTACATGAGTAGGCTGGGGACTCGCGTGCTTGTAGAGGGAGTGAGAGGAGTGCACTGATGTATTCACTGCTCTAAATTCACTCTCTGCTAGCCCAAACAGAGTTTGGCGCAGACATCATTAAAAGAATACTCGTTTTTCAACCTAATATCCATCCACCACATCTGTAGCGCATGTGCGATTAATAACAATAATTTTGACATGTTTTCCTGTTCTGAGAAAAGAACATTAAACCAATTTCTCGATTTTCACTTGGAAGTCTAAGGTAGAAATCCACAAATAATCATTTAAAACTACATAACATGATTTCAAAACTACAACCGTTACACTCCAACAATAAAGGTCTTGGGATGAGAGAGACTTGAGAGAATGTCTTACCAAAGCTGTTTTTATGTAGTTTTATCCAACTTTCCAACATTGGATCAATACAGTACACAGGTCATTTTCGCTTTCCGTAAGGTTTTGTGGTATCCATGGGCGATCAGGCATAAACTGAGGAACTACCGTGTTTACTCCAAGCTACGATGACTACTCCAGGTAATGCATAACCATAAACTCTCTCAAAAAGCAGCCCCATCTCTAAAAGGATGAATTATACAGATTTAGAGCTTAATTTACAGATACCTTTGACTGAAGAACTCATTAAAGCAAAAATATGTTTCCCATAAACAGTTATTGTCTGCCCTAACAAATGCCCTTAGTGAGTTTCAAGTAAACAGGTTTTGTGTTCTTTTTTCTGTAAAGGATAACATGTCGAAATATATGTCCATGTTGAAAAAGGCTGGACTATTCCTTTAAGCAGTGTCATTTTAAAATCACCTCCCTTTGAATTTTCCTTTTGTAGGTAAAAGTTTGTTTTCTGCACAGTTCTGAAAGCAGCGGTTCAATTTTCATTTTCCTTGTGTCTGCTTGCTTTTCTTGAAAATGAAAATCAGAGCAGGCTCACACTTGAGGACTAAACATTGTGCATGCCTGTGTGCGAGTGTGTGTAGTACTGTGTATGTGTGCATTCACCTTCTCTCCAGAAGCTCCGGTGAGAACGAATGTCGAGAACACGGGGAGCGTGTATTTCGTTTGAGAAGGCCAGCACTCTATGGAGGCTCCCATTGGCAGACAGAAGAGGGGCACTGACTCAGGCAGAGGGAAGGACTCATAGTCCTCCTCTGGGTACCGGGACAGCAGACCTGAAAACAGCCAACAAATAGAACACTACTTTCAGCACTCCCAACAAACAGCCTGCTTTCCCCAGCACTTCTAAATGATCAATACCAAACAGAATCTAAGTGCTTAGTATAGTCTTCCATGTGAAAGGCTTATTAGAAGCAATGGGTTGGGACTAGAAACTGATTCTCATCCTACTGCTTTGTGCTGTCCAACTATAACACATGAGCACTATCCCCATGAGTAGAACATATTCTGGCAAAGAACAGCTGTGTGATGATTTCATATTCCTCTTGCCTTGTGAGAGTATTACTCATATCATGTACACCACCCCATCTCTCTGAAAAAATAATGTCAAAACTGGTGCACTGTGGTGCTCCTGACTGATCAAAAACATTGCTTTACTTCCCACCTGGTGCTAAACACTGTAGGTGATTTGAGTAAGTTTTGCGCAACGAACCTGCTTTGAATGCAAGAGTGTTGGTTTTGGCCAAAGACTTTTTGTAGCACAGGTACATAGAGGACCCCCACTGAAAAGGGAAACAGAACAGACCAAATACCAATTAATAAAAAAAATTTAAATAATTATTTTTTAAAGAGTCAGGAAGTGAATTGGAAAAACAGAGGATAAGAAACAATACAGCTACTAAACCCTACATTAGCCATGTTTACCATGCTGCTGTCAGTAAACTGAGAGCTAATCCTGTGGCAGCCATGCTGCTGTTTCAGCAATCGTTAAGTGGGGCTTTAATAGCATTGAGTTATTACACAGCACAACATTGCCAAGCGATCACATGCTCTTTAAGTAAGTAAGGTGAGGCTGCTCACCATACTGCTGTTCAGGTTCTTGTCCACTTTGCAGAAGGCATATGGTGGGGTCTCCCCTTTGCCGGGAACGATGACACAAATGTCTGTGACAGCCAGTGTGGCATGAGAATGACACTCGGGCGCTCGCCGGTAAGTGATGTAGATTCTCTGTGAGGAGGAGCTGCTGATGTTGGCAGTGCGACCGGAGGGTGTGGTCTGGATGATGTGACAGCCCGGCTTTAACTTTTCCCTCCACTCATAGAGGACACTGGGAAATTATAAGGGGAAAACAAAAATGTTGATGCATGGATGCTTTGCTACTGTATGAAAGCTGTGTGAAACCTTCATGCTAATGCCTTCTAATGGCCATAAAGTGATAAAATGATTTTATCTAAAGCTAGGATTTAGACAAACGTGTTTCTCCAATACAAAGGGAAAAATGCCAGCTATGTGGACACTAGACTTATCTTTTTTATTTTGTTCATCCTTTTGTAGTGTGTCTGAATGAATACTTCAAACAGCAACGTGCTATTCAATTTTGTTTCCTAGAAGCTGCATCATGTACCTCCAGCCTTTAAAAGCTGAATAGGTAAAATTATATAATATCCACTCCGTGGTAAAAAGGAGCAAATTAAACTAATCAGTTAAACTGAGCAAATTACTAAGCCCTTATTTCCAAAATACTGACATTGTCGGGAGATTTTCGTACAAACGTAATAGTTATTTACTTTAGCAGTAATTGCCGAAGGAAACATTGTTATACTAAAACACTGTTATTATCCATTTCCCTGACTCCTATAATATGCCTATTACGATCGGCTCCTGTAATTTGGAGCTCATTGTAACGTGGGAAGGGTAAACAGAACTGACTCACCCAAGGTCAGTGAGAGGCGGCTTGTCTCGGCCTCGCCTGTAGCACAGAAAGATCTGCGGGCCTATGATGCTGCCGCCGTTCAGCTCAGCAGACAGGCCCGAGGGAGTGCATTCGATGCAGGTGTAGCCCTGTGGCACCTCCTCGCCCTGCGAGCGAAACACCACCACCACATCAGTGATTGGGGCCTGGGCCTGGGCCGAGCTCCGCTGGCAGCCTTCATCACACGCTATGTCCTCTTCGAAGGGCTTCGAGGAGTCAGTGAGGCCCGCCACCACAAAGTAGTCCGCTACACGTGGGCTTTTGTCCTCCATAATCGACCTTCCCCATAGAGAGAAGACAGTAGAGCTGGGAAGATGTAAGGAGGGAGAGAGAGAGGGGACAGTGAGACATGGGGCAACAGCACACATGCGAAAGTCTACGTTACAGGATGTTGCTCACTTTAGAAAGTAATGTGAAACTTGAGCATGAACCGTGTATGCCAAATGGAGAAATAACACATTAAAACGGCAGCCTTTCGAAACAACGCCAATGTTTTGCACACAAGCATGACTAAGAATGACTAAGTTGCAAGAGGTCTATTTAAAGAAAGCATAAATTAGCACACAAAATGCATTCCTGCAGCTCCCCGATGTTTCACTGAAAGAAATTTTAAAAGACAAATCGTGATTTTGCCTCTTGCATAAAAAATATCCACATTAGCATAAAGTTATAGAACCCAGCCGTTCAGGCAGCGACTTTCTCTGATCTAGTTCCTCATGCTTGGAAAAGGATATAAGACACACACAGACACACAGAAAACTGTTTGCCACGAACTTTGTAAGAAATACAAAAAAAGAGCATATGGTTGCAATTATCTACCATTCCTGCTGTGCATAACAGCGCATTTCCAACTGTACAAGCTGCGGGTCTTTAAAAGGTGTTTGTGCAAGTAGAAATTAAATAAATGTGTTATGTGAATAAACAGAGCGCATATTCAACTAAGCAGAATGACACTGTTGGGACACCAGAAATGTCTCTCAAAAAGAACAAATGTTTCTGTTAAAGATGCCACAAGCATCTCAGCACTTCCTGCCAATAGGCCAGGGCAGGGGAATTTACAGCACACATGTGCAAGTGGCTCCTCTGTCTAGAGCACAGCTCCATGTAGCCAGCTGAGTGTGACTGATTCTCTCTATCGCCATTTCATGGTGCCATAAATAGCAGTGAGAGTGTGGCCAGAGGTGCGCAGCTGTATGTCCTGACCTGCTTTATCTCGTTTTCTCTCCCTGCAGGTCACTCAGGCCCACAGAGTCGATGATAAACAGCCAGCTTAGTGCCCGTGCTGGGCTAATACAGTCATCTACCATTGTTCAATGTGATCCTGGGCTAAAATGGCCCAGTAATTACATCCCTGTAATCTGAAACGTAATCTGAAGCATTTGCCGTTATTACATCACTGTAATTTGAAACGTAATCTGAAGCGTTTGCCGTTATTACATCACTGTAATTTCAAACGTAATCTGAAGCATTTGCCGTTATTACATCACTGTAATTTCAAACGTAATCTGAGGCGTTTGGCACAACATCACTGTATTCTGAAATTTTCGACCATGATATCCCAATATAAATGAAACTATGTGCGACTTGACATAGAAAAAAACCCTGATGCTTATAACTACTTTCTTACGTTGAGTAATCTCTGCCTGCCAACTAATGCTGCAGCACTAAAATTTGGCTAATACTCTTGGAACTCGGATGGGTGTAACCTGCACAGTCACAAAGAATAACAATGTTTTAAAACCCATCGTCATCTTCAAAATTCTTTAAAATTATTATCTATAATTGCTGTAATACTGATATTATCACACTCATTATTGGACAGGTCTACTTTACAGGGCCCTCTGAGTATCCTTACAAATAATGACTAGTGAGATTTGCACAAGACATGAATTACAGTGTTCTAAGCTGTACTGCCACCTCATGATATCCAATATTTCTTAATATTTTTTATTTCATATGGTAATACTTATAGGCCATAGGCAGGCAATTGTGCAGGCTCAGTTTACAGGGCCCGCTGGGTATCATCACCAGTACTGACACAGCAGATGAGCACTTTCTATGGCTCTATGTAGGGCAAGAGCTTTGGAGGTAATGGCTTTGTGGTTTGCATTATGGGCCAGCAGAGTCACGGGACAGAGCTTAAGAGCTTCGAAAAAAACTGACCTATTGACTGGCTCCTCCATGATGACCAAGGACTTCTTCTTCCCCTTTTTTATTTAGAGAAACTGGCTTGCTAGAGCATTTCTATTTCTTATTTCTATCATATCTTTTGAGGATGGTGACAAAAATAACCAACTAAGAGACTCAGAGATTTAATGTACAACGTAGAACCATAATCCTGCTCAAGGCCAGAGACACGTCCAGAACACGTGCTTCCCACTGCCTCATCCAGGTCCGACAGAAAAATCAACGTGCGTTCTGATTTCTTTTGCCTCTGTGCTCCACGTTTTTAAACCAAATTACTCTGAGTTTGGGTCGCAAAGCAACAGCATTTCTGACACTCTCTCCGAGCAAACAGACACGAAGCCACCCACTCTTAAACATCTCCGTTCCCAGATCCACCCACAGCCCGCACAACTCAAGCCAGAGTGCAGCAAACTCCACCAAAAATACGGCAGAGAAAACGTAGCAGATGTGTCACAAATTAAGCAAGAGATTTAGGATTATATATAGACATAATCTCCCGGTCCAACAACCACGCCATCCGCTGAGAGAAATCAGAATCCTCACCATGGCAACAATCGTGATAAATAAATAAATAAATAAAGAGCAGAAAATGTTCATTGTTTTATGTTGTGCTGGGAGAGAGAAAGTGACATACAAATACGTTTAAAAATGAGCATGAACTTTTTACATGGTCTAATGATGTAATGTTAGGACTTGTTGAAGAGGAACATTCAGTATAATTGGTATCTTAAGCCCAGAGATAATTACACTTTACTGACAAGCATCGGAACTTTGAGAAATCCTTAAACAAATGCATAATTTAACGTTTAATCCATTTTCGAATTAGAAACGACCTTACACAACAATGCCAATTATGATAAGACAGAGAAGTGAATGTCATAAATAAGTGAATGTCATGAATAAATTACATTTCATGAATAAGTGAAGCCCAGGACAGCCCTGCGGTAAATAGCACTTATCTGATTCAATTAATAAAATTCCTCAACATGACTCACACTGTGACAAAAATGGGCAAGCACAGACAGGAAGTCACTGCCTGATTGAGTCACACTGAGATACAGAGATGGAGGAATGTCCGGAACCATACTGGAAGCTGAGCGTTTCATCACAAACTCCTACACAGCGAAAAATCCTGCCAAGGAGGACTTGCGTAACTGCAACACTAAATGCGCAAGTACACTCGGCCTCCTTGGGTCGCTTATTAAGAAACAGGGAACTTGTCTGCTCAAACGATGACGGATTTCCTGCCGGTCTCTAAGGAACTGTGCACCAGGAGAACTGACCTCAGGCTATTACTTGCAGTGGTTCCCTTTTCTCTCTAAATCGACTAGGTTAAAATGAGTCACATCTAAGTGGAGAAATCGCAACTCTACTGAATTTCGACAAAGCCTTGGAAACCAAGGCAATGCTGTACAAGGTCGGTTTTAGCGAAGACGAGAATGTCAACCAGGTACTGCACATCAGCTGAAATGTTCACAAGGAAAATAATATAATACATTTTAAGCACTCTCAGACCTAAACAGGGACAGTAATGGAGTAAACATTAGTTGAAATCTGCAATCTAGTAAGACTGCTTACATTACAGCCTTACTGCCATTATGAAAAAGAGAGGCTTTCGCTGGGCATAAAGGAACGGCCACAGTGCAACAGCGCACAGTGTTTAGCTTCACTCTCAGGGAGACTTCCTTGTGTCTGCTAGAAAGATAAGCCTTGGCCTTCTTTCACCAGCCTGTGGCTCTAAGAAGGCTGAGGATAAGCCAACTTGAGGGTCTGTCAAAAGCAATGAGCTTGATGACGTGCAGCTGTTTAGAAGCTGGGTTTGCTGGACCAGGGCCAGTACCGCCTGCACTAGGGAGGTTCCAGCTAACGCACAGCTCTGGAGCAGCGGGGAGGCCGAGGGGAGAATGCAGGAAGCGGGAACTCGCACAGCACATTTGGCCAAGCATCTGGTCCTGCTTAAGCCACGGAGGTGGACATCTGACTCCTCGGCACCATGACGAGACACAAGCAGACATCTGCATACTCAGGAAAGGAGGAGGCAGCCTAGTTATTTCCATCCCAAAATGTTTTGTCTGGCAGATCTGGGTTACAGGTACGACATTAAAAGGGTGTTACCGCTACAATGAGCGGTAACTTGTCAGTTTTACACATGATCTACGATGGTTAAAGCCGCACACTGAGGGTGGTCTCGAATGATTCAATGCGATTCAATTCAAAACGGGCCGTTGCCTCACAGAGGCTATTAAAATGCACTAAACTCGCAAGCTTTTTTTTCTTTTCTTTTTTAAACGAACATGACAAACCTGACTAATGCCTTAAGCGAACATACCACAAACAAGGCTGCCAGGTGACGATACATTAAACGTAACATTTTGGGAAATGTGACAGCCAAGATTGAGGCGAACCGCCTTGCCCTGGCAATGTGGGCTGGCAAGCTTGACCACAAAAATCTCATCAGCTGGAATAAAAAACAATGTAAGCCAGTATACTCCTCTGGGAGGGGTGGTTGCTCAGTTAGGACTATAGGGCAATTACAGAAACTGAAGGGAAAAAAAAGACAGTGACACATAGCACAGAGAAAAATGCGCTTTTTACACACTCCAGTTAGAGGTTCTACTTCACCAGGGGCACGGGGAACTCTTCACAAATCAGACATGAATCAAACTCCATGTTCGGTGAGGAATCAATCATCAGGACGCAGGTAATCAGGGGCGTTTGAGTAAGCCTCTTCATCTTTATTGACTTTTCCACAGCAACGCCTAATCCCACTTTTACACAAGTAAATAAACACACACACGTGTGGTCTCTTAGTCTGAACTTTCAACCAGAAAGTCGCAGGCTGTTGTCATCAACACTCTCCGATCCAAGCACCAAAGCGCTCCTTTCCATCACCCATTAAAGATCCACAGGGAATGGTTACATGCCCCATCACTAATGGACTGAAGCCGCACTGGCCTGCACTATCAAATCCCCCCCCCAAAAAAAAGAAAGAAAAGCATCTTGCAGGTTACACCCAAGGAAAACGCGTAGTTAGTGCTCGTAGCATTACAGATCGAGGGCCAGGTGAGTCAGAAGATCACCTCCACAAGCATTGAAGAAACTTCCATAAACATATACATACCATGTATACAACATGTCCCATAACGCTGCCGGAGGGGCTTCGATGCTGACCACCTGAGCTGCACGTCAACACAATACAAGAGCCAGAACAATCAAAAGGATCGTGGACGCGCTCCTGGTCACCGCGTCCGACATCACCGCGTCCGACATCACCGGTCCTCTCGCTTAGCTCAGTTACGCAACACATCCCAGGCATTTCGCCGTTTGCGTAATTCACGTGGAGGAAACATTTCGACTGAGAATCAACAATAAACAACAAACAAACACTGATCCACCGATCACTGACTTACGGTTTCAGCAGAACGGCGCGTTGATGATCAGCTCATGAACGCTTTCGAATTCCGCTTGAACGTTATTATTTCTGGTGCGGAGTACATGCCTTATCTTCCATTTTCTCCAAACACATCAAGCAAGAACAAAAACAAAAATCCCTTTCTTTTTTTTTCTTAAAATGCGAGTCGTATTTTTTTTTTTTTTTTTCGATGACCGCACTGATACGGCCGTCAACACATCCTCACGGCCAACCGCGTCGGGATGCGCTGGGCTGTGTTCTCGCGCACGCGCTTATCAGAACCTGCTGGCGCCGTCCACGTGACTGCCAGCAAGCGCCGCGTACGTCACACATCATCTGGCTCTGGGAGCTGCCCGGCCACCACAAACACCTCCATACAGCCTGGCGATTATTGGTGGCGAAACCCAGTTACAGACAAAAGTCATGTCTTAGAAGATTATGGGTTTGTTACTCCGTGGGTTCCTTTATTTGTTTGTAACGTGAGGCCAATTTTTGTTGTTGTTGTTGTTGTTGTGTGAGCTCGTTTATTAGGTATTTATTGTAAGTGGGATGTTATAGGAAAAGTAACAGTGAGGAATAGTTACAACAACAGTCTGTAGAATATTAATGCATGAGGGGTTGATGGCCTGTGTTTTCGTATAAATGTGCAAAATGCTGCCCTCACGTGGTCAGGCATAAGCAGCGCTCTGACTGACCCACGTGATAGCTAAAAAATAAATAAAAATAAAAAATCTAAATTTAAGATCACACATCAAATAACAAAAAATAAAATAATGTTTGACTATTAATCAGTGCTAATATAATAGCCTTGTGTATAATAAGTAATTTTATATTAAAACTGCAAACCGCATATACCATAATGGTTTTTGCTGTCGTGTGATTTTGTTTGCGTCTTTTAGTGTTTTTGTTGATTTATCCGTGTTAATATAATTTTCTTGGCACGCTGTTTATGTCACTTCAGCGTGTAACTGCAGTGTAGTTTCTCTTGTTTTGTTTTTTTTTGCAGGAAAAATATATGGAAAACAAAACAGTCAGCAGGTTCCACCGAGATTTGAACTCGGATCGCTGGATTCAGAGTCCAGAGTGCTAACCATTACACCATGGAACCAGATAAACAACAATACGACATCATTAATTATAAAGTGAATATTTTATGGTTTACGCTTGTCCACAATCAATTCCTAGTTGGGTATTTATGAAAATTAGACATTTCCAAGGTGAAGGCTAAAACTACCGCAGCCAATATCAACATAATTGACAGCTTGTTGTCTGTAGCATAAAAAAAACCAAAGCCACAATAATATCTGTAACAGTAAAATCTGAAAATTGTACGTGAGTAAGATAAAGTAACTACGTTGGTCATTTTATAGCAGAACAGTGATAAAATAACTTGCCTTTGAATTATGGCGAAGAAGTGAGCTTTTTTTTCTTTCTTCAAAATATATATCAAATATTGAATCCATAAATAAAGCATGCATTTCTCCCATGTTTCAGCAACAAGAAAAGGGAGGCACAAAAAAGAGGGATAAATATCAGTAAGTTACAGTCAGCTCCAGAATTATTGGCAACCTTGGTAAAGATGGGGAAAAACATTGAAAAAAATCTATATTTGTGATTGATTAGCTTAATATCACACTGAAAATATAAGATAAACCAAAGCTTTAATTATTTATTATATTATATTTATTATTATAATTTCCTGATTTTTTCTAAGGAAATAAAAAACCCTCATCAAAAATAAATTATTTTTAACAAAACCACATGTGTCACAATTATTGGTACCTCGAGAAATTCATAAGAACAAAATGTAACTGAAGCATGTTCCCATTTATATTTTTACTTTATGTTCACCTGAGTGTTTAGGGATTCTTAAGTGGTCATCCATGACTTCCTGTTTCACTGGGGTATGAATAAAAGGCTATATACAGTGCAAACGCAAACTTTTCAGACCCTTTCAAGTTTTCCACATTTTGGTATGTTTCAGACTCATCTTAAAATGGATTCAACTTATTTTTTTTCTCTCTCATCAATCTACACACAATACTCCACAATGACAAAGCAAAAACAGGTTTTTTGAATGTTTTGCAAAAAAATAAAAAATAAATTTAAACTGAAATATACCATTTACATAAGTATTTAGACTCTTCACTAGGTACTTGGCTAAAGCACCATTGGCAGCAATGACAGCCTCAAGTCTTCTTGGGAATGATCCTACAAGCTTGGCACACCTTTCTTTTGGACGTTTCTCCCATTCTTCTTGGCAGAATCGTTCAAGCTCAGCCAGGTTGGATGGGGAGCGTCGGTGCACAGCCATTTTC
>JAOUQW010000034.1:20809192-20822921 GCA_028565825.1 Olivaichthys viedmensis | reverse complement strand
GTTGTTGTTGTCGTCCCCCATTTCGGATTAGCACATCTCCATCCCGCATGAGCACGTCCTCATTCCGTCACTGCATGTTCCGCAAGCATATCTTCATGCCGAAATCGGATGCCAATAAAGGCAGCAATGACTTTAACAAACAAACAAATAAATAAATAATATAGTGCACTATCCAGGGAATGCAATTTGTCCACCGAGAATTCGGACAACGCTACGGACAAACGGCTCTAGCCCCCACACAGTGCACGACGCGATGAACGCTGGAACGAATTCAGACACGGCGCCGGGACTTTTATTTTGAAATCGCAGTGGTTGTTTTTGAGCCGTCGAATGAAGGCCGTTCGCGTGCTAAATTGTTAGCATGGCTACCGAATCACACACAATCTGACTGCAGTGCAGCAGCGCGGAGGATCGAGCCGGCGGTGTACACTCGAGCTCGCACGAAGCGCTTACCACTATTTAACCTTAGTCTTGAGCAAGATGGGAACACGAGACGATGAATACGACTACTTGTTTAAAGGTGAATAGCATTTTAAAGCGGCCACAGCTCGTCTTTTATATTCCCGATGTTACGTTACCGTGTTAGCGAGGCTAATAATTGGGCATGGCAGGGACGGAATGTCTTCGCGAGCGAGCGAGCTCGCTAACAGGCCGACATTAGCGAGACCGCTTGCTCGTTGCTGGTTAGAAACGTTACAAGCGAACTCGTATTCCGCGGGGACGGATATCGGGAATATCGCCGTTGTGTCAGGGTGATGAATGTGACGGAAACCGGACTCGCTGTCTTGGTTAGCTATGTAGCTAATGATACGTATCTCTAGCGACGCAGTGCGCGAGCGTATGATGCGTTCGTGTGCATGTGAGCACCACACCTAACAGATGATCCCGAGACAGCAGTTAAAGCCAGTCAGCTAACACAAAGATTTTATTGTAGCAAAGCAAAAGGGAAATGCGGAAACGGGGCCTCTTATTTCATAACTAGTGTTCTTCTGACCAAAGGTTTCAATACCTCGGGAAAGAACACCTACTTGCTAACTAGTTAATGTTCGCCAGCGGCAGCTGGAAGCTAGTAACGTTAGCTAGCTATCTGTGTCAACGGCAGTCTTTGTCCGCTCACAGCAAAGCGGTGTGCTTGTCGGTGTATGTAAACAGTCATGTTGGTTTTTACACAACAGAAGAAAAAAAAAAAGAAGATCCGGATCGAAACAACTGAGCTGTTCTTTCTACGTAATTTAACCTTTGTGGGTTTTTTTTGTTTTGTTTGTTTGTTTTTGTTTTGTTGGTCAAGTCTGGCAGTGTTACTCCAGGTTTTCTGTTCCTTCTTGTTCCTGATGTTCATCTCCGTTTACGAAACGTACAAGGAGCCATTTGTTTTGTTCATCTCTTTGTCATTTCTAAATTATAATGAAATGCATTATGTGTGGGAGAAAAAAAAACAAAAAACCCCATTAGTGAAATGATTGCATCTCCTGTTAGAGGACATCTATGGGAATTTGTTAGCTTTTGAGAGTTCATAATGTTTATGTTCGGCTGGAGGAGAATAGAGGGAAGGAAGTACCAATCATTAAAAAAACAAATCAGACATGTGACCAGCCCTATAGTCTGCTCGCACCTTGTAGCCTTGCCTCGATTCATGCGGTTTTATAGTTCTCAGAGTAGTTCTTAGTCTGTTATGGCTACATCTAGATACAAACATGTTAGTTCTTGCGTTTACGGACTGTTTTGATGTCACGATGGAAAAAGCGGCTGCAAGCGCGCAAGAAAAATCTTAATTTAGCTGTAATAATGTTTGTTTGGAATTAATCATCATGCCAATCTTGTAGAGTTGCACCAATCCCAATATTGACATTTTCGATACAATACTTGTATCGGAGCTCTGAGTATCGGTCGATATCTGGTACTGACATCTGCTCAGTAACCAAGACTGCTCTTGGCAAGCTTCTGTTGACAAGTTATGCGAAGCAGTGTGTTGTCAGCCAACATCACACACACGTTCATGGCATAAAATGTGTCAGCGTGTCGTATCTGAAAATGTGTCAGATCTGATCCTGATCCAATGTTACTCGGTGTTGGATAGGTGCAGCCCTGCTTACTTGATTTTAGGGCAGAAATGTATTTGAACCCTTTTGGGGTTTTTTACAGAACAGCTGTTTATTAAAGTTTTCTATTAAGGTGACAAAGACACAGAGAAACAAATGAGACACAGAATATAAGACACAAGGACAATCGAAAAGCATTAAAATAAAAAATAGAGAAATGAAAAAATAAAATGAAAGGGAAAGTACAAATAACCCTTTGTTTTGTTTTGAAGTGGTTCTGATCGGAGACTCTGGCGTCGGCAAGAGTAATCTTTTGTCCCGTTTCACTCGCAACGAGTTTAACCTGGAAAGCAAAAGCACCATTGGTGTGGAGTTTGCTACTCGCAGCATTCAGGTGGATGGGAAGACAGTAAAAGCCCAGATATGGGACACGGCTGGGCAGGAGCGCTACAGAGCCATCACCTCAGCGTAAGAAAACACCACCACTCCCATACATGGCCTCAGGATGGTGCCACGTTAAAGCATCTGCTGTAAACCTCACCATTCACGTCACAGATGCTTATCCACAATTAATTTAGTGAACACACTTTGACCGTAACTTTTAAATAAGTATATATACTATACTATTCAAAGAACGTGTATACTAGCTTTGTGATTTACATGTATTCATTTGGCAGACACTTATAGTTGAGACATGATGCAATGCAATGTACTTGAGAGTTAAAGGCCTTGCCCAAGAGCCCAACTTTGGCAGGTTTCACAATCTGTCTGGAAGATTATAATTCTGAATTTTAGACCTGCCAATCACTAGCTCATAGGGCTGGGCGATATGATGATATAAAATCAATATTATGATCAATTATGTCACAATACACTTCTTTGAGATATTGCAAGTATTGTGAGAACTTCCAGAACACTGACCAACTCCAATGTTACTCAGAGTAACATGTAGCTTATTGGACATTAATATATATTTTTGTACTGACTGTTTTATTTTTCCTCGTTTAATTATTTAAATTATTAATTTTTGTAACCTTTATTTAACATAACAACAATAAATTATCGTTGAACTCAGTTTTCACAGGTTTTTAAAACGTGCCATTACTGTTTTGCTGGCAATCCGTTCTCAAACCTAAATATTGTACATCTTGTATCATGAAAGTGTTTTCAAGTATCGTGATATGATATTCTTGCCTATTTTCCACCCCATATTTTCCACCCCATAACACCTGAGCTATGGTAGCTCGCTGGTTGAGGTAGACATGGCTATTTGTTTTCGGTTTGAAGGTATTACCGTGGTGCTGTGGGGGCTCTGCTGGTGTACGACATTGCCAAGCATCTGACCTATGAGAATGTGGAGCGCTGGCTGAAGGAGCTGAGAGACCATGCAGACAGCAACATTGTCATCATGCTGGTTGGCAACAAAAGCGACCTGCGCCACCTCCGGGCTGTGCCCACTGATGAGGCACGCGCATTCGCAGGTCAGAGCCACATGTGGACTTGGGCCTAGAGCTGGTGCACTGCTGCATCTTTTCCTATTATTAACCTTATTCAGGATATTATTAGTTTAAAAAAACAATTGTGTCCAGGCAAGAGTGAAGGGTAGGTTTTTTTTTAAAGCAGTCTTTTTGTTCTTTTGAGGTAGATTACTAGGCCTTGAGATGCTATCTTAGTGAACAAATGTTCCTTGTGCCTGCAGAGAAGAATGGGTTGTCTTTCCTGGAGACATCAGCTCTAGACTCCACCAACGTGGAGACGGCCTTTCAGACCATCCTGACTGGTGAGTGAATTTTGGGTGCAGGAGCGATTTACTTGTCTGTTTGGTTCCTTATCTGCAGTGTCAAGTTACGGCCAAATCCTTCTTTTTTTGTGTGTGTTGTTGCCAAAAGTGAAAAGTAAACAAAACCAGTGGAGAATAAAAGTTAATGAGCAGAAATACATGCAGATGAGCTTGAGAAAGTGTGTGTGCAGGGGGTAAAGACTTTTACTGATTGGTTTTTGGCTGAAGGCCATATCCTTATGAATGACTAATCAAAGGACTGACCTTGCTGGGGTAGGTCCATTGAGTTCCTCTGGCTTGACGTGACCGTAATAAAAAAAGCTTCCTGCCTCTGTTGCAGCTTTGTTTGTCAGTTTAGCCTTATTTCCTTTCTGCAAAGTAAGCTCAAAGAAGTTAAAAAATTTAAGGCCAACAGATATAACATGGTAATTACCTCAGGCGTACTGCAAGGTTCGTGGCTAAGGCTGAATAAAAAAGGTATAATGAATTCAAATGATTTAAAAAGCATCTCGGAGCAGGAATGCCGTTCTTGGGGTAGATATCTCTGTGCACGCACACATCCCAACCTCCTAGTGTTTTAATAAGCATAACTAATCACCTTCGGTTCATGTTCAGTAAGACATTCTGATCCGATCTCTCATCATTTCGCAGAAATCTACCGCATCGTGTCCCAGAAGCAGATGTCGGACCGCCGGGACAACGACATATCGCCCAGCAACAATGTGGTGTCCATCCAGGTGCAGCCCACTGAGAATAAGCCAAAAATGCAGTGTTGCCAGAACATCTAGCCCCCAACATGACCTCCTTCCTCTGCAAAGCCCACCTGCAGAAAAGCCCTCACCCCTCCCTCTCGTCTCCTCACACCCCTCCCTCTCCCACCACTTCTTAAAGACTGCTTTGGTTCAGAGGCACAGCTGCATGCTCGGGCTAGAGCACAGAAGCTGTTTCTCCAAACCTCAGATCTCAAAAGGGTTACCACCTGCTCTCTGGACTAAGCGTAACAGTTTTTCTTTTTCTGCCATGGTAGGCTTTTTTTTTATTGCAAAATTTTAATAATCAGTGGTGATCTTCACAGAAACATCTTAATATATAATTTTTTTTTGCAACCGGTGTGAGGTTTGTTTATGTCCGTGTCTTATGCAGCCGCTACGCGTTTGTGGCCGAGCCTGTCGCCAGACTAGAGACCGGCAGTGTGGAGGCGTTACTGTATGCTGTATTTAGAGAGTTGGGTAATCACTGTTAGTAGATGTTAGACTAGCATTGGGTCCCAGAGACCATCGACTTCCCAACTTTAGCTATGGCTGCGTATACGCAAATGCTTTACTTTGCATGTACACTTGAATAGCAGCTTAAGAGCACTCCTATCATGTATTTTGACAGTGTCAAGGCGGACAGCGTTACACATCAGTCATGATGGTTGTGGCTCCTGTGGTCTGTATAGTAGAATATGCTTGCATGCTTTATATCAGCATTCTGGAATGAGGAGAAGGAGGACTTTAGCTCTTGTTATAGAGAACCCCACAAACATGGCTCCTCACACTGACCCACAGTTCCTGCTGCTGTTGATTCCATTCATCCTGTGCATTTCCTGTAGAGTAGTGGTTTTAGTGCCTTTCTCAGTGGAATGTCGCACAGGGACGCCTCCATTTTCGTGCATGTGCACCGACTGTGGGCTTTTTTTTTTTCTTTCTCTCCTGCTCTGAACAGCAGTGCTGTGAGGCCTTCATCACATGATCTGTAGTGCTATAATGGTGGCATTCATCCAGTATGACTGCTGCCTATTTTTTTGGGATGCTTCTGCCCTGATGTGATCTCAGTTATTCACAATACCTATGATCCTTTAGCCAGGTTAAATAACCAGTTGAAATCTGTGAGAAACAACAATTGATGCCAAAATTGAGAAACAATTGCCCAGTACAAAAACTGTATGGAAAGATTTGAGCTTAATCTTTGATGCCAATCAATGTAGGCACACATTTTCACAGCACTGAAACACTATCAAGATATATGTAGTATAGTAAATGAGGACAGAGGAGGTCTTCGACTATAACAGTGTCTCACAAACTTCCCCCTCAATGTACCACTCTCCTCAGTCAAGAGTAAGAATAGCCAGACAGGTGTGAGTACTGCTCATCTGACCACCGCACACAGTAACTAATGATTATAGATGATTGGAGCTTTTCTGTGTTCTTGCACCAAACACACTATTTCTTTCCTCATCTAACCCACACTACAGTTTAATTCTTTAGACAAGTATTTATTCGATGGTAGCCGACTGATTTATTAGCCTGTTTTGTCCCTATTATGTAAGACCCCAGAAATTTAGGACAGTACTATGTCTATGAAAAATGATCTAAATAAAATAAGAATGTGCAAAATATTGTAACCCAGTATAATCATGTTGTGATTGTAAAATCAAGCATTCCTATGATTCAGCAGATGTGGGGGAACACCATACCCTGCAAATGATTTGTGTATCATGGCTGCTTAAAGAGAATAGTATTGTGTGTACAATGGAAACGGTAGTGACAATATGCATGGTATATCCTGGTTTATCCTTAAAACCCTACCCCCTCTCTGTTACACTCGACCATTAGCCACCTGAGCAAATTCTCCCTAAAACAGGCGCTCGAAGTGACCCCTTGGGGTAAGGGTTGGTAAGCCTCCTGTAATAGTTGATGTAATAATACAGAATTCGAATGAAGAGTGTGGACTGCCATTAACTGTATAGGTGTGAACCTCTTAATCGTTTTTTCACAAAATGCATCATAGTGTTAGAACTCAGTATGAACATCGCAATATGGCAGTCTAATGCAGAACAGAATAGTTGTATCGTAAAGAAAAGGCCACATTTGTAAACCCGTCAAGTTGGGCTCTATGCCTTTCTCTATGCATTCTGTGACTATATGGTGTTGGGCCTTGCTTCAAACTGGCCCTTGGGACCCTGAATCTAATTGTGTACCTGACTGGTAGAGGGCCGATGGGCAGTGCCAATGATGTATGGGTACAGATGGCACAGCTATGCCCAGCCTAAGCACTGCACATAGCTGGTGTGTCTTAGTTTATCTGGATATTGATGTTCTGATTGTCAGTTCTATTTCACATATTGCCTCAAAAACATTTGTTTTGTCTGTGCTGTACTGTGATTTTTTTTTTTTTATGATTATACTATTACTCTATCCACTGTAATTCCAATTTCAAAGTGAAAAATAAAAGTATAGTTAAATGATTAATTTATACACTTTGTGAAATGTTTTGTGACACACTGAATTATGTGAAACGAATTCATATTTAGAATCTTTGTTTTTGTAGTAAGTGCATTAGTCATCCTTCCTAATCAATGTTGATGCTTAATACAATAACTACTTACTTCAAACGGCCTCATTTCAGTTCCCTAATACTCAGTGGTCAAATCCCTCATCATGAAAGAATGCAGAAGTAGTCAAATCCCTCAGGAAAGGAGAAGTAGCTCATCTATAATATGGCACGGATGTGAGGGCTACTGTCAAATCAAACTTAGTCACTATAAGCTTTATTTTTAGTTAAATGGCACAAAGATCAATTTATTTTAATTTTTTTTCCACAAACAGGCTTTTAAAGCACACTGTCCTGCTGTGTATGAGTGGATGAACTTCATTGTTGTCCCTGTGTGTGAATGCATGTTATTGCTTTAGGGAAAGGTATGGAGCCACATTTAGAGCATTGCACAAAACAAAATAGCTAAGTAGAATTACAAACTTCATATAAAACAAGCTTCAGGAAATGTCTCTAAACGATATGTAGGTGACCATTGCCCACTGTAATGCATCTACTTGGACACAAAACTTCACTTACGTTGTGCATTTTAAATATCGATAGTGTGCATGAGTGGCACAATCACGAGAAAATAATTAAGCATCACTTGGTATTATAATTTGCTCATGCTAGATTTTTTTTCTATTTAAACCTTACATTATTATGGAAAGCAAAACTACTTGCTCAAACAAGTTACAAATAAATACAAAAGAAAAATCTCTTTTAAGAGCCAACCACTGGTATAAACAGAGAAATAACAAAGGCAAAGTATATTTACAAAAAGAAAAAGAAAGAGACAAAAATATGCAACATTATAGTATATGGTCTTAATTACACATTCACATGACATCACACCTGCTAACTTGAAATATAACCATCCATAAATGACATGGCATGAAACAGCAGGTTGATATAGACTAGTGGCATTAAATAACATTGCACAGGGTATATCAAGCTACTGTTTTTCTTCTAACATTTTATAAAGAGCTATGGAACACTTCTGAAGGTTTTAAAATACTTTATGAAATGTCTCATATATTGTATTGTTATGAAGAAAAATCGATGGTTCTCAAAAACATTTTGGTAATTGTCTTTATACAGTAAAAACTATGTGGTCTCACTATTTAACCATTTACTATTAAGCCATGCTTTCTCACTAAGGTCTTTTCAGTCCTCTTTAACTATACTCAAGGTTAGCAGTGACGCATCACCTGTAGGTGACAGTTTCCGTTGGCTCTGATTAAGATGACTAGCGTCAGTCACTGACTGCCCGAGGGGACAGATGAGGATAACTTCTCCCCCAATTTGAGCCATCTATCAGCATATCACTGAGACCATGTTCCTCTCACGACTGAAGACAACTCCCGTGTACAGAAACTGTTCAACACGAGTGCTTTGCTGGACCCGTAGTCCGCTACAATATACACATTTAGTTACAGAATATTCCATGGATTTGTTTTTACTTCCCACTCCCTACTCCGGTCTTCTCTGGTCATAATGAGATTTCTTCATCATCCAGGGAACCGAATGAAAATAAGAGAAAAGCAAATAGTTGCTAGTATTTTTACAGTTCTTTTTACAATCCAGTCTTAGCTGTCAGCTATCCCCCCCCCACACACACACACCCCAATCCAGCACAAGTCGGTTTCGCAGCATCTATATGCATCTTCTCATACGTGACTGTGTGTGGGAAAGAGACAAAACAGTTGTAATTAGATAAAAAGACAGGAGGAGGTCCTGCAGAGCCAGGTGGTGCTTGCTGTCGTGAAGAGGTAGGCTCAGGTCCAGGCTCTACAGCAGGGAGCTTGGGGGGCTCTCGGGGGGCGGTGGGGTGTGTGTGGGGCTGTGGCGCATGGGCAGGATGTCGTAGTGGCTCGGGATGTGGCTGTTCCGGGGAAGATCGTACGGGTTTTGGGAGAAACCAGTTGCCAGGCCATTGGGTCCCTGCAGAACGCTCACTGTGGGTTCTGAGAGAGATGCAAGTTAAATGCTAGTTAAATGTCTGGCTGTATACAAAGTATACTTGCAAGAATACATACTATGTGTATACTATGTGTATGTGTGACCACTTTATCAGGTACACCTACCTTATAGGTGCACTTTGAATACTGACTGTAGCCAATTGTTGCTATGCACAGTTTTTCAGCCCCCCCTCTAACCTATGCATCGATGGAAAGGGACCACCATAGGACCACCGCTGACCAGATATTATTTGGGTGGTGGATCTTTCTCAGCACAGCAGAGACAGTGACATGGTAGTGTGTGTTGCAGTGGTATGAGTGTATCAGATGCATAAGCGATGCTGGGGTTTTTAAACACTGTGTACACTTACTGATAACTTCTACCTTCTACCTTCTACCTTCTACCTTGTTGGTCCACCATGTAGGTATACATTTAGAGACTATAGGTCATCATGTTAATCGTTATTTACCCTTCATCAGTGTGAGTTTCTGATCACAGGACTGCTGTTAGCTGGAGATGTTTGGTCAGCGGACTGTTCTCATCCTAGCAGCGACACAGGTGTTTAAAAATCCCAGCAATGCTGCTGAAACCTGATACACTCATATCAGGTTTGTTTTTTACCAACAAAGCAAAACCTATGCGACAGCAGGTTTTTGAAGTGACATCATAAACGTAAAGCATTTTCGTCGTAAAACGTCTATTTAATTTCTGCCAGCAGAAAAGCTCTCAAACATTTTTTAACGCACTTTTATTTTATCATGTGCATTATGCGCATAAAGTGGATGGAAACTTAGCTAATGTCAGTTTCACAGCTGTGCTGAGAATGATCCACCATCTAAATAATATATGATCAGGGTGGTCCTATGGTGGTCCCTTTCCATTGATGGACGGAGTTTGGGGCAGATGTATAGTGTACAGCAACAATGCCTAGTTGTACCTAATAAACGAAGCAGTTGTACCTAATAAAGTGGCCATTGATTGTGTACATAAAATTAATTAAAATTAAGTTTGATTTCTTTATTGAATCCCATCTTCAATAATACCGAAATGATCATGTTTTTTCACTGGCTGCATACATTAGTCCTCCTTTATTTTCAGAATATAACATACTGCTCATCATATCGTGACCTCAGTATTATAAGGTTCTATTTGCCATTTGGGTCGAAAATGAGTTAACCACATAAACTTCATAATTGGAGGATACTTTATTCTCCTGTGGTGTTATTTTTTTATCCTGCGGTGTTTTTTGGTGTAATATTTGAAAAAAATAAAAAGTTCCAAAGTTCCAGTTCTCCAAACTTACAGATAAACTTGGTTTTATAAGGTTCTATCTGCTAGCCAATCATCATCCAGACTGAATACACAACATAGGCGGCTGTGGCCAATCAATATCCAGGTTCTATTTACGTGCTGACAAAAAAGAGCAGAATCGAAACCCCAGTAAGGCGAGCCAGAAGAGAAAGAAACGTTTAGCTGTAGATGTTTTGATAGATGAGAGTAATAAAAAGTAAGTGTACAAAACAGGATTGGTCTTGGTCTACTGTACTCGCTGGTCTTACGATGTATAAACGTTCTGGCACATTAGAAAGTCTTCAGCACAGCAGCTAATATTGTAGCTAACATCAGATAACATTAGCATTAAAAATTACCGAAATTAGTTAGCTACATGCAATATGCTTAATATAGTAGGTTCAATATATGCTATCTGACCTTCCGCGACAGAAGGTCAGCTAGCAGACTTTATGACAGTTTGGAAGATCTGTGTGTGATTGCATGGCAACATGCATTGTTCTAATGTTTTTAATATGGTATTGTTAATATTGTTAAATGTTTTAAAATACAATTTTAAGGGAGAATATCTTGTTTAGGAACAACTTCAGATTTTGCAAGTGAAATATGTTGCATTTTAGATCTTAGAGACTACATTCAAAAAAGTAAAACTTATTGAAAAGCATTTATGATCATAATGTGGTCATACAAATGTTAAAAACGTTTCTCTGCTGAGTTACACCATGCATTAGTAATTGAGACTGAAGGATCGTTTAATGAGAGACAGCCAGATAGAATCTTTTAAAATCAAACAGTATTTGAGTTTACAGAATAATAAGGTTCTATCTGTGTTTGGCCAGTGTTCAAAAATCCACTTTATAACTGCCTCAGAATGTCGATGATATAAATTTATAAATTTCATTACAGTACTTTAGAGGTTTGCTAGCCAGCATGTTAAAACTTTGAAGCTCCAGATCTCAAAACGACTCTTCACCCAGATAGAACCTTATAATACTATGGTCACGATACATATGGATTCAACAGAACGCAAAAAAAAAAAAACCAGCTTTAGCAATAACATCAAGGTCTAACTGACGGCCCTTCTAAAGCCCTTTCTCATGTCTAACTCACCCATGTCATAGATGTTCCTGCTTGCAGAAGTGCGGGTGGTGGCGTTGGTGCTGGAGCAGAATGCCAGGTCCCTGTGCGCTGGTGACTTCATCTCCACGTAGCTGCTCTCTGTGTGCTTGCAGGCCAGACCCGGCGGGTCCCGGATGGTGGCGTAGGGATTCTCACTGTTCAGAGAGCACGAGCTGGAGCTGCACATGGATGTCTTGATGTAGTCTGCAGACCACATAGACACAATCACACAATATAAATAATGAACCAGCAGAACAAGATGAGGAAAAAGTATCGTAGAGTTCATGAACCCTTCAGTTATCTTCAGTAAGATTAATGCTATGACATCAGTTATGCTGTCCTATATAGTTATGACACTGTACTATAGCATGTACAAATAGTATGCAACTATTTAGTACAGTAGTAGGCAGTCTTTGATGTAATCCTAGTCGTAGTGTGTAGGGCACATAAGAGCTACTTTTCCATGGTCCATCAACAGCATCCTAGAGAGGAGAGTCTTGTTAAAATGCAGGGGAGAGGATGGCATTACACCCTCTAGCATACACTCGTGCACGCTCTCTGCAGCTAAAGCAGGGGGGAGGGAGAAAGTGCTGAGCATGGATGCGTCTGCAGCAGTGTAGGTGTGCATTCCAAACAATTGGTTATTGAATAGCTGGTGGCTATACTGATTTATCCAAAACTGTGGACACATGCATTAGAAACAAACAGCAGTAAGGAGGAAATCAAATCAAGGTAGCATCATTTAGAAATATTTTTAATTCCAGCAAATTGATAAGAAGGCTGTTGATAATCAAAGGTTACACATGCTAGAAGTACAAAAGCAGAAGATTATTATGGGTCTAGCAAGGAAGGGCTTTTAGGGTCAGCAGCCAAACTTTTGAAAGCTTTTAACATCCAAGTTGATCCAGTCTCACCTACTGCAGCTCTCTTTGTCAGGCTGTTTACACCAGATTTGAGCCAACACTGGACCTCGGAGATCAATTTAAGGAGGCTTGTATGTGTGTGTATCAGAAGACTGAGGTTGTGGTGAGGGCAGGGATCAGATTAATCACAGGCACACACACAGGCAGCAGAAAGAGGGCTAAAGGCTTGTGGCCTTAAGTGGTTGCTCTGGGCTGTCAGAAACCATGTTGGTCTCGATGTAACTGACCACCATAAAGACCAAGCAGCAGAAAGCTAGAGGGCATCTTCCTGCTAGCTGTACATAATACACATACAGAGGATGTACAGTGCACTCCAGAATAATTGGCATCCTTTATAAAAATGAGAAAACAGAATATATAAAATAAATAACACCTTTTGAATAACGTGTTTTGAACTTAAACATGGAGATCTTGTGTAGTTTTATTTTAACAATGTTTTTTTAAAAACATTTCTTCAGTAGTGCAATTTTTCTAAAAAGAAAAGAAAAAGAAAATCACTGGTTTCAAAATTATTAGCACTTCCACAATTAATATTTGGTGAAACCTCCCCAGGTTTTCAATAGGGTTCAAATCCAGAGACTGAGATGGCAAAACACTGACTTTCTGTTCTCAATCATTTCTGTATTGATTTGGATGTATGTTTGGAGTCATAATCTTGTTGATGGCAGAGGCAACCAGGTTTTGGGCTAAAATATTCTGGTACTCACCAGAATTCATGATGCCATCAATCTTCACAAGAAGCTCTACTAGCCTCAAAAGAGTCCCAAATCATCAATGATCTACCGACATATTTTACAGTGAGTATCAGTATGCATTCCCCTTTTTTCACCAAACATGTTGATGGTGTTCACGGTTCAATGATGCTTGGTGAAGTTCAGGCGCTGCATTTTGTGGGTTGCTCTCAGAAAGGGTTTCTTTTTTACAACCCTTACAAGGAGCTTATGAAAGTTGCATCTAATCGTTGATTTTGAAACTTGAGAAGTCCAAGGGGAAGTATGTTCATGCGTCCAATTCCTGGCAAATTTTCAACTGTTCCAGACTTTTTAAACTTTTTTATTATGGCGCTTCATGGTATTTTAACTGCTTATGCATTTTTATATCCACTACTTAACAAGTGCAGGTCAACAACTATCTCTCTTTTGTGTTGAAAACTTTTTTGGTTTTCATCATTGTGATGGATATGGATGACAAAGGGGGTCAGAAGCTACTAAAGTTTCTGGAGATGAAGAGCAATAAAATAATATGTATATATATACAGTCAAGCCGGAAAGTCTGCACACCCCTTTCACCTTCTCCACGTTTCATTACATTACAGACTTATT
>JAOUQW010000034.1:20784642-20800024 GCA_028565825.1 Olivaichthys viedmensis | reverse complement strand
AATTCTCTCTGAATGTGTATTGACTTGGCACTCTCAGCTGTGATATTAATCCGCGCAGTGGAGAAGGGCGCAGCACAACCCACATTACAAAATGTTGTTCCGCAAATAGCTTGCAATAGCATTTTTTTTTTACCAGAGAGAAATTCCAAAACTTTACATCTTGTAGCTTTAATTTAACATACCCAAAAACGGTCTTAGAAGGTCTTCTATCGTTATATTAGCTCCTCAAATATGAAACCATAGTTGGAAGTAAACTCTGCAGGGTGATAGATTGAAATAACTTAAAATTACCCAAACCGTCAACCATGTCTTCAGCACAACTACGCTTAACTCTTCATGTGCTATGCTAATGCAGGTGACATTTCTGAAAGCCACAGCATTTGATGTTAGAATAAAGGAAGTGTATGATGTGGATCCACAGGCTTTTTGAGCAGAGCATGCACATCTATCAGCCTCCCCATTTATCCATCTGTGCCACCTCTACTCGCCGTGCACACATGCACAAGAACAAAGACGACTGATGTGCCATGGAATTAAAATTAGAGCTTGTGTACATTTTTAATAAAACGAATATTTCAGCTGCCTTCTGACACTCGACTCATTTAGAGATTTCATTTCAGATTAAAGTTCCATCAGGTCTTTTTTTACTATCCCTCTCTCTTTTTGGTTGAAGGAGGGGGACATGGGGAATTTAATCAGGTACATACAACACAATATTTGCCCCCTCACCAAAGACAAGGAGAGAAAGCACCAGCTGGTAAACAGCCATCTGTGCCGTGTAGGAAATATGGGATGGCACAGTGGTATCAGATAAGGTGTCTCCTTTAAAGAAAAGTTCAAATTAAATCTTTGTGACAGCGGCTTATTTTAATAATCATATCTCCACGGACCTCCTTCTTCCTTGAGAAAGGCCTCTTTCAAGTCCCTCAAAGCAGGCCCTTATTAGCCAGAGGGACTCACTCCTTCTTGTTTCAGGGGCATAGTCTCTTCTTCTCAGCATCATCCTCCTGCCTGGCAGAGCTTCATTAGCGCTGTGTATATCATTAGTGTATACCCGGACAACCGAGGACACCAACAGAGACCTTACTACAGAGAGGGATATGTGGGCTAGCCACAGTTCTCCTGAGCCCCACCTCTCTTCCAGTAATTATGATCTAGACAAATTAACCCACAGATTTTTTTGTAAGCCTCTTTCCCAGAGTCTATCCTTTTTCTGCTTTAACATATTAAACATTTATTCATGAGACAGCTCTGAGAGCCATGAAAGTGAATTCTATATATGCCCATTGCCTTTCTTTAATTCATAAAAAGACTAGTTAATTATTATGTGAAGTTGTATATTTCATTTAGAAGTCTATTCTCTGGTGGATGCTATGAAAGAGAAGGTGGATGTTAAGTTTCGTTAGTTTGAGTTGGAAATATGCTCCACTGACCTGAAATACAACTTAAATCTATAGTAATCTTACCACACAATAAATATTTACTCCTTTAATAGGGGAAGAGGGCCTTGGGGCCTTTCATGCAGACTACTGTCAAAGAATAGAAATCATAGCGTGGAGCTATGAATTCAGACTGAATTGTGATGTTTTAATCTTTAAGTCACTGTCAGTGATTCCCATAGTACCAACTGGTAGCCCTGCCACACAGATTTTCTGAAATTGGGGATGTTTTCAAGTCTGAAAAGTCACAGCCTGAACAGTGAATGGAACAGATGACAAACCACATTTTAAAGCTGAACATGACCTACTCCAGTGTTTACAAACAATAAAAACACACACAAACCATCTTTAGCTTTTGAATGGGTATGTGAATTGGGATTTGTGAGAAAGTAAAGCATCAAGAACCAAGTTGCACAATCGAAGAAATTTAAGATTAGTGGTTTTGCAGGGCATATATTTCAAAGGGAGAGGTAGTAGGAAAGCACACATCATTTAGGTGTCTGATTTATTTATGGGCTGTGGCTTATTTATTTTAAGAATTTGTACAAATTTTAAGACATGTTGATAACAGTGATTTGTGAGTGCAGACCACACCTTCAGCTGAGTGGTATGAAGAGTGATTGTGGAACTGTAATGGGGGAAAGAACCCTGAGAACTTGGGCTAGAGTTCTGGGTAGCTTCTGCTTTGCGTTAGAGAGCAAGGCCCCCCACTGAAGCGTCTTGGGGTCGTTGAATAGTAGCGGGGAGATGGGGAGGTGGTGGGTGCAGAAACTTTGTCACGAGGAGTGAAAGGGAGAGATTAGATTTTATAGCAAGTTAGCTAGGAGGAAGGTGGAGCTTCAGGTGTGCTCTTTCTCACAAACTTCAGTTATTTCATAACTCATTAATTGTCAGTTAGTAATAGTTGTATAAAGACCTACACAGATTTGCTACATTTTAGTTATTTGAACATGTATCTAGGCTGATGTAGTTAGGATTTTCACATCCCTGAATTTGTATTGAAAGGAGCCCATGTAATAAATCCGCACTTCATTTTGGGCCAGCAGTCTCCAACCTGTAGCACAGTATTAGTGAGCTCTGTTCTATTTGTGCTAGAACACAGTGACAGAAACCTGTAATCTCTATAAAGTCCTTGACATATCCCTGGCTAGTTGACAGGACAGGCTGATAAAATACAGTTACTAAACCTGCTAAGTAAGCACTAAGGCAATTCGGCACAGCAGTGGGCCAGTAATCCACCAAGCACAACAACATATTTTCCTGAACTGAAGATACCAATACTTTTTTTCAAAAGCTTTCCTAATGCAGTATAAAAAAATTAACTTCAAATACTGGAGAGGGGAATGACTTATTAATAACTTGTGAAATATTTTATCGTTGCCAAGTAGTTGACACATCAAAAAAGGCTGGAGATCATACTTCCCCACCCCTTAACAAGAGGCACATAATGTTACAGTGGCTAAGTGCTTTCATTTCATTTGATTTATATTCACTGAGAGTGTGATGCTGAATAATTGACAGGGCTTTAACAATGAAAAATAGCCCTGGCTTTCACAACGAGTGACAAGCTTTCATGGTTGTATGTATGGAATACACAGCCATGCCTATACGTGATCATGAATATGTTTAGTTAATGCTCCAGGTTAGTGGTCTGGTTATTCCACTTTGTGGCTTCAGCCTGGTACTCTGCAGTGGGGGATTTTCTTTTGTCCAATTTTTGGCCAGACTACTCCATTTCAGACCTATTCTCACAGCCTCTGATGAACAATAGTGGTGTCTCAGTTGATAAGATTGAGAAGTGACCATACTAAGTGCAGAACCTGTAAACAACACTGGCTGACCAATCATTTGGAAAAAAAAATTCTCACCACTTATTAGCAATTTGCAAATGCAGCCCACACCTTCAACTAAATGGTACGTAGAGTGATTGTGGAACTGTGGTAGGAAGGGCAGAACTCTGAGAACTTGGGCTGGAGTTCTGGGTGGCTTCTGCTTAACATGAGACAGCCACAGCCACAGCCAGGCCCCCCTTAAGAGTCTTGGGTAGGAGTTGTTGAATAGTAGGGAGGAGACGGGGGGGGGGTGAGTGCGGACCACCATCATCCTCATGCTTAAGAAATCTTCTGTATCCTGCCTCAATGACTACTTGACTACTTAAGAGAGGGCTTGAGTGGGGGCATCAGCGGTCCTTGAGAGAGAGACTGGGTGAGGACGTCGGCAGTCCTTGAGAGAGAGGCTGGGTGAAGGCGTCGGCGGTCCTTGCCAAGACAGAGAGACTGGATGGGACCAACTGCAGTCCTTGCCGAGAGAGAGAGACTGGGTGAGAGCAACTGAGGTCCTTGCAAGAGAGAGAGAGAGAGAGAGAGAGAGAGAGAGAGACTGGGTGAGAGCAACTGCGGTCCTTGCGATAGAGAGAGAGAGAGAAAGAGAGAGAGAGAGAGACTGGATCAGAGCAACTGTGGTTGGCGGTCCATGAGAGAGAGACTGGATGAGGGCGTCGACGGTACTTAAGAGAAAGAGAGAGACTGGATGAGAGCAACTGTGGTCCTTGAGAGAGAGACTGGATGAGAGCAACTGTGGTCCTTGTAAGAGACAGAGACTGGATTAGAGCCACTGCGGCCCTTGTGAGAGAGAGGGAGACTGAGTGAGAGCGGGTGTGGTTCTTGGGGGGGGCTGAAATGGTTGGGAGTCGGCGGGGCTAAAGTCAATAAGAAAGATGAGCTGAAATCATCAAGAGAGAGAAGGGGCTGAAATAGTTGAGTGTCTGAGGGGCTAAGATCATAGCGAGAGAGAGAGAGGGGCTGAAATCGTGAGGTGACAGGCTAAAATCATGAGAAAGAGAGGGTGGCTGGAATCATTGGGAGTCAGAAAGGCCAAGATCATTGAGAGGTAAGGGATGGAGTCATTGAGAGACAGAGGGGCTAAGGCCATTGAGAGAGAAAGACAGGCTGAAATCTTACAATGTAATGTAATGTAATGTAATGAAATAAACGAGGGGCTGAAATCGTTGAGAAAGATCATGGAGAATAAGAAGCTGAGAAGGAGGGCAGAGGTGCTGCAAATGAGGCCTGTGTTTGAGGATGGACAGGATGAAAGGGGTTTTGGATAAGGGAGCTTTGGGAGGAAGACAGAAATTCCTGGGATGGAGGGATGAGAATAGTGTGAGAAACGGACGGAGTACAGAAAACCTGAATACTAATGCTATAGGGGTGATTTTGGATGCTGGAGGAATGTGAGCGGGACAGAGAACATACATAGACGAGTACAGGTGTTGAGGTGATATCATTAGGACTGCAGAAGTAGAGGGCAAAGTCATCTCGCTGATACGTGCTGATTGAGGCCTAGTGTTGATTTACCGTATGCGGCGCCAAAGTAGAATGGAAACAATTAACTTTTAACGCCATTGGCATGCAGAACGATTGAGGGGAATTCACTTGTCCTTGAAATTATTATATTTTTTTAGCCTTGGCGGCGGTCAAGTTGGAAATGTGGGAAGTGAGCAGTCTCATCAAAGATTCGGAGCTCAGTTACCTGGATGGGTGTGGAGCTAATGGGAGCGTTAGCTGGCTAGGATGCGGTGCTGCACGAGGGTATCAAGCAGGGAAGGTTAGCGAGTGCCGACGGTAGGAAGCTCTTCGTCCGATGTGTCGATATCGATTTCCGAGGTAAGAAGGAAACGTTTGATACAAACGGAAGCATTTGCATTTCATGCAGTCAGAGTGAGGCCGCGTCATGCGGAAACTCTGTCATGAGCAGAGAGAGAGGAGAGATGTGAATTTATAGGAAGTTGACTAGGAAGAAGGTGGAGCTTCAGGCATGGTCTTTCTCCCAAACTACGCTGCTGTAATCTAATAATCAAGACTGTGTGTTGAATTATGTGTGCTCAAGCAGAGAAATACAAAAAGCACTAATCTGTTATGTCTTTTCTGATTTCTTTAAAGCTAAATGTTATGAGACAAATGAGACAACTATATATTCCATCAACCTTGCTTGTCTTCTCTCTCTTGTTCAAGTGCATTGAACAGGGTAGCCACGGTATTGATCTAACGCTTCACTGTTTGTCTCAGATAGAAAGAATGGCCTCAGCAATATTCAGATTTCCTCTGAAGGTTATTTGTCAGTGTCAGTGATAATGCCAATTATCTGTAGCGCGATGGAGAAGCGGAGTCAGCTCGCTGTGCCACAAATGAGAACCGTGCCCCGTGCCCCACTGAGTGCCATACTGTACCATGGCACAGTGCAACATGATCATTAGCCGTATCACTCTAATGTTGTTATAGTTTTTCATATAATCTGCACTGCTGCAGGTGATTTGGGATTTAACACAGTGTCGCTTCATTAAAGTTATGTATCAAAAGCTGTCATCATCCTTTGTAATGAACTGGATGTGTATGAACAGCCGTTGCATCAGCTGGATCAGAGGCAGATTAAACACAAGATACATGCAAGATACATTACTCTAGAGAGAGAGAGAGAGTAAGAGAGACATGGCTGTAAAATGAGGAGAGGGAACGATGAGCTACTTGCCTTCATTGCACAGTGGTCCAAAAAATCCGGACAGGCATTCACACTGGCCTGTAACGTGGTGACATGGGCCAGTGCTGTGTACACACTGGGGGCACGTCTGGCTGCAGCGATGCCCGTAGAACCCAGGAGAACAGACTGCCATGGAAATAAGGGAGAAGAGACCAGAAAGGAGGTGAGACCAGGGGAAAGAAGAAGAAAGGGTAGTAGAGGAAAAGAAAGAGTTGGGTAACAAAGCTCAGAGCATTATTTAATGTATATAGAGATATAGGAAGGCAGAACACAAAAGCCTTTGTGCCATTAATATTTATCAGTTTTATTATCACAGGTGCATGCAGAACATAGAGCAATGAAAGTAAAGTCAAAGCAGGTTCACTAAACTAAGTTCAAGAAAGTTAGATATACAGTAGTTTATGATACGATAATAACTCAGCAATAAATAGAAGAGGATTAAAGAGTGAGGCAGGGTGGAATGAATTAGTGGCTTTGTTTTTCCCATTCTCCAGCTCCTGCATGTCACTCAGGCTTGTCTCAAAGTGCAGCTCCTCGCTCATTTTTCTTCATTAGGAATCCTGATTTGCTTTAATTGCCGTAGTGCTAAGCAGTGTGAGAAAGTAGCATGGGCTGGCTGACCTTGCCTTCTGTGGGTGGTGGACCCCTTGTAATTAAGATAACTGTAAAACAGTCGATATTGTGGATAAGATTAATCACATCCCTTTTCTCTCCAGTCTCTAATCCCTAAACACACACACTCCTTCCCCTTTTTCTGCCCGAATGCAGAAACATGCGTCGCTGGCTTTTGCTTACAGGCTTTGTTCACAGGAAAATGATCAGCAATCAGCAGGCTTATCACTTGAGCACACGGGTAGAGAGGGAAAGAGAGGGGGTGTGAGAGGCCGCTCTGATGAAGGCCATCCACAGCCTCTCCCCAGGAAGCAGGGCCAGGAGTGCGGATGGAGTGATTAGGACTTGGCCCATGATGAAGGGCTCGGTGGCCTGCATTTATAACCGAGGTTAAGTGCTGCTCTCCTCAAGACTTTCACTGGGACACCCACTTAACTCCACAAGGGACAGAATCCAGATTTAGTGGACATGACCCTCCCTAATTTGTGCAATTTAGGGAGAGAGATATTGAAGGAAAGGCTTACTTCTTTTGCAGGATGTGCCACGATATCCCGGAGCGCACATACAGGTGCCATCCTCAGGGGAGCACGAGCCACCGTTCTGGCACGAGCAGGTCATGGAGCAGTTTGGCCCCCAGAAGCCCTGAGGGCAGACATTGTCACAGTGGATACCTGTTTAAAAAAAAAAGAAAAGACATACATAAACACACAGAATATGAGAGAATTGTTTTTTGACAAAATTAACACAGGACTGACAATAGACAGATGCCGAGACCAGCATATGCAAGAACAAAAACAAAATCAAATATGAGAGGACAGGTGCATGGGAGGAGCAGCAAAAACCTAAGCAGCATTTTTTTGAAAGCTACGAAAGAGCAGTGCTGGGACAGGCATCACCAGATCTAACATTTCTCCAAAATAAGTAACACGTGGTGCAAGACAGGAGCAGCGTACAGCACCACATGAGCACTTCACATAAGTGTGCTTCTGTATGCGAGTCTGAGAGCGAGGCTAAGCTGACACCCAGGGGGCCGTGTGTGTATGCGCCGAATTGAGTGGCAGCGCACTCTGAAGACATCAGTCCCAGTTTTGAAAGCGCTGGGTGTGCGGGTTCAGGCGTCTCTTGGCCGCGGCACCGTGCTCTGCTTCGTATGTATTTTTGATCAGACCGGGCCTCACTGCCAGTGCAGCATGTTCATTAACAGGGCCGAGTCCCCCGAGCGACCCGACCTCCTCTCCTATTCTCTTTCAGCTGTGCTAGGGCTTGTGTGGAAAGCAGTAGGGAAGAGGTCCACCAAGAAAACACACACACACACAGAAGAGATGGACTGTTTGAATTAGAAGTGTTGGAGTGCCAATATTGCCAAGTAAAGGGCACAATGTATGCACTATACACTTTAAAAAATGCATACATACTTACATACAAACACATGCATATAATAATAACACACCTACAATAATAAACAGTGATACATGAAGAATATAATACAGTGCAAAAAAAATTCTACACATAGAATTTAAGGAACAGGCACAAAACAAACACAGCACAATGGGCTGACACAGCAAGATAAACTACTCCATACGCAAAGATTGAAGTGGTAGAGTTCAGTAGACACACTCACTTGCACAGCGACATATGGACCCCCTACCCCTTTTATTTCACTCATTCCTACACACATACAAACACACACACACACACACACACACACACACATTTTAAGAACCCTTTCATGCAGCGGCTTTTTCTCAGGAGCCCTCATTTGAAATTTCCTTTGACAGAGACTTCTCTGGATGAATGACATAGCCATTAAAGCAGCATTAGTGGCTCAGCTTTGAATTAGACCTGGCTCCAGTGTTCAGGCCCAGCCTCCATATCCACGCAGCCTTCATGGTGGTGGTGGGTACTGACAACTCAGGGGCTGCAGAGGCAGGCGATTAAGACAAACCCAGACTGCCCACTTCAAAGAGGGGGCAAGCCCAATTGAGCTTCTGTTCGTATGGGCAGAAAAACAGCCCTTTTACAGTCAACAATGAATAAGAATAGAAAAGTGCAATGAGAGCCTAATGGTGACAAACAGAGTGGAGTAAGGGAGGAGAATAAAGCAAGAAAAAAATAAAGTTAGCAAGAAAAGAGAGAGTAGGGACAGAGCCGGAGCCTCTACAGCGGATGAAAATCAATCAATGTTACCTCTAGCCAATTAGTGAGGAATCAACAAAGTACCTTCACACACAAGGACACTCTACTGCATGCACTCACACACATGAGAATAAACATGCATTTAAAGTGCATGTAAAATACATACATTAAAGCACTTGTGAGTGTGGGTCATGCTTTCTACACATACAGTACATGTTATATAGCACATTCGGTAGGACTTCTTTAAATAAATAACAAATGTGTGTGAACACATGGGGTGAATATATCATTGGTAGGTTTTTATAAGGTCAAGAGGGTTAATACTTTTAGACCTACATAAAAAACCTGTGTAAGTTGCAGACAGACTATATCTTCATGAATCCAACCAGACTATGTTACTCTTGTCAATCAGAATACAATCCTATTCACTGCGATGCCCCTACCATAGCCAATAAAATATACCTGTGGTTTTCAAATTTCTAAACAAGACACTGATTGGCTGTGGTTTGACCTACGTTAAAAACGTCTAAATCATCACTGTACATCAACCAACAAAGACTGTGGATGACAACTGATTTATATACAAAACGACAGACCAAACAATGCACCAGGCTGACGGACAAACTGTTCATTTGTTCAAAAACTTTACACAGTACTTTGATGACAGACAGAAATGGTCCATATTGACAAACTGGTGCCTACTAGTTAGCCCAATAGCTGTAGTTTATCAGGAAATAATTAATTTCTCTCACTCAAAAAATTGTGGAATTTTGTCCTGACGATGGGCCGGTCCGAGAGGGTTAAAAATACATTTTCAGTAGCCCAAGAAAGACACTTTAGCTGCTGTGATTTGAAAGATATATGTGCACAGTGTAATACTGTACATCCTGAACAGTGAACAATATAACAGGGAGCTACATTCATTCCTCTTGTTCTGGAGCTCTCCAAACACCACATCTTTGCTCTCTCTCGTTGTCTTCCCTCTTTCTCTCTATCTTATTCAATATTACATGCAGACACACAGTTTCTTTTGGAGTAAGCATTTAATCTCTTTCTTCCCACTCTCCGTTGATAAACATACTCTCTAAGGCATATCTCCACTTTTGATCATTACTCCATCCCTCCTTCTGTCCTTCTACATCACCAATTTCTTTGCTAAGAGCACCACATCCATCTCATTTCTTCTCTCCATATTTTTTTCATGCAGCTCTCACGTCAGTACCTGTAATGTATTTCTCATACTTTATGTCATAAATACATTCATACACTCTTTTTCCTATCTTCTTGCTTTATCCTCTTCCACCAACATTCGTGCAAATACCAAATTGAGCCTTCATTCTCTTGTCTCACATGCTGAATGTTCTTGTAGGTCTTTGTATCTCTATGTTTCCATAAATCACTGCCATGCAGTGCATGTCTCATCAGATGTTCCATGTGTCTCTCAGGCCCATTTGCACCCCGGTGACTCCATTAGGCAGGGCAGATGGCCGAGACCAGGGCAGGATTCAGAGCGTGAGATCTTTATGCGGCCGGCCCCTTCTTGCCACTAATGAAAGCTGAGTCCTTTCCCAGAATAGGTGCCTGGGTGATGCGAGATATGGAGACCTAGTATACCCTCTCATGCCCAACCCTTCTGTCTCCTGCTGAACACAGAGGCTGAGTCTGTTCCACTCTCTAACTCTGCTAACATAGACACAGAGCCCCAGTTTTAAAGCCTGTCTGTGTGTGACCATATGGCCTCCCTGAGAGAGCACAGGGTAATTAGATGGTACGTCTAAAACTCTCATTATAAATGCTCCATTGTTCAAAAAGTGGCTATATTGGGCTGCCTTCAGGCTCACTGGTGTGTCTGTTGGTACAAAAGTGAAAGTTCTTCTGATTAATTGTGATTAGTTATAGTTTACATTATCCAATACTTCCCTAGATAGCAGATGATTCCAGGCCAAATATGGTTGAGTTTAGGCACGTAAGGATTAGTTATGGCAGTGGTATTGTGGGCCAAAAAAAAGAAAGAAAATGCAACCAACCATATGTGGCATTTCAATTTTGGGACAAAAGTGGCCTAATGTAAATTCAGGCCTTATCCTGACTACGATATGAGCTCATCAAAGTGGAGTTTTGGCTGTGTTCTGGCAGCCAGACTCGGACGAGTTCATCGTCGTCAATCCATGGTGGCATGTTGGTCAGATGGGTGGCTTTGATACAGGAAGCAGTAAAAGATCTAGAAATGGAATATTTTATAGGAACGGTGGTTTTTACAGCAAGAAATCTGAATAATAAATGAAACTATGTTGAATTAGGAGCAGATTACAATGCTATTATATTATATCAAATTCATTTTAATTCACCTTGTTTGGTGTTTGAAAAACATCAATATGATCAGGACATTTGGCTAGGGGCAAATTTAAGATTTTGAAGTAAATTAAAATAATGGCTGATTACTGCGCTTTAACAGCAGAACAGATTATTACAATAATGTTTAGCTGAAGCCCAATGCAAGTTCACATAATTAGAGAGCAGTAATTTGCTTTTTCATACTTTCTCTAAGGATTTTACAGACCTCATTGATACAGAGAGGAATTAAAATGTTTCCAACACAACTATTGCTACATACAGGCAAGTTTAATTCTGCCTATGTTTTCTGTGCCATTAGTTACTGTGCATGTTGGCGCCAATGCCAGGCTTAGGAGTCATGTATCGGTTAATCACGATGTTCGCTGGTGTAATGTTAGTGTCATTGTTGCACGCTGTTACTCACCTGTCCATCCTGCCAAACAGTGGCAGTAGCCACTGACAGGATCACATCCGTTGGCATGATTACAGTCACAGTGTTCCCGACACTCCAGGCCGTAGGTGCCATCCTGACACACACACACACACACACACACACACACACACACAAACAATCCATATCAGCCCAGTTCTGTACACTGTAGGGACTACTATACTATGTGTAGCCACAGGCAGGCAGAAACAGAATAGCTATCCCACATACTCACAGGGCAAGGCAGCTGGCAGTGCTTGCCTCTCCAGCCTGGCGCACAAGAGCAAGAGCCATCGATGGGGTCACAGGCAGCCCCATTTACACACATACAGGTCTGGTTACAGCCGAAACCCCATGTTCCACTGGAGCACAAGATAGAGCAGTCCACACCCTGCCAGCCTAAGAGAGAGAGAGAAAGACAGGGCATGGTAGGAAGCCCATTAATTTATTCACTCATTTATTCGCTTGCTATCAACTTTAATCCATATAACCAGAGGTGGTAAATTCAGAATACTGCTAATCCACTAAACCCACTACAGACTGCACCATGTTGCTCCTGCTTCACTCAAATGAGCCCTCTCCAGTCTATAATTCAGTCCAATCAATAGGTGGGAGCACAGGGGGATAGAAAAGGGAAGTGAGGTCAAATCAGATAGAGGAGTTGGAAGACCTAAACCTCCTGATGCCTGCACTCCACTGAGGTCAATGAACAGAATACATGCATGGCTTTAGGCTAGACATTAGACAGTAAGAGAAAGAGTTAGAGAGAGAAAGAGATTGAGAGAGAAAGAGAAAGGAGGAAGGCCGTAGAGAACATTGGCTCTTAGCAGAGTAGTGAATTATGAATGGGATGCAGATTAAAGGTGGCGTGTGTAATGAGCCTGCTCCCAGCCTGATGGGACTGGGCCTGTAACGCTGCTGCTTCTGCTGTATGTCCTAGTGGTGCTGTGCTCCTCTTTGCCATGAGCCCATGTTTATGCAGCACCAGCCTTCTCAAACATGGTCAACCAGCTGCCATGTACAGTTCAGGGCAAAAATTTGCATCCCCCATTGTCAATTTAACAATTTGTCTACAAAAAATAAAATAACAATACTGGTAAAATTTAAATGTGGATGTACCTTGCAACAAGACAACACTCCAAAACATAAGGAAAAATCAACAGAAAAAATATTTTGAGGACGTTTTGCTAGAGCCCTCTCAGTCTCCAGACATGATTTAAAGAAGGCGGAGTTATAACGGATATAACAAGAAGAATGGACAAAGATTTGCCAAGTAATATGGCAGAGTTAAAACTCAGATATCTCAGAAAGAATGTGCATGAAGGTGGACTACTGGGGAGATCTGAAAACTGTCCTGAGGATGTGAAAGGGTGGGCTTTCACAGTTATTAGATCATATTTATATCACATTAAAAATGGGAATGCTACTTTTTTAACTGATAACATTTTGTTTTTTATTTCACTATTAATATCTTAACATGCACTATTTGGCCATTTTTATTACTTAATGGAGGAACATCTGTGATCTCTGATGAACATCTTCCTCATTTTGTCCTAAGGGTATGCAAACTTTTGTACTCGACTGCACGCACACAACTCTCATGAGTTCAGGTCAGGCCATGCCGTTGTGCTCTTACAGTCTAACCAGACTACTGTATTTAATTCAGTTTGTTCTGTGTATCTTCCTCCAGGCTTTGTGGATCATTTGATTCAAGGAAAACAGTCTTTTGTAATAGCATGCATTAAGGTAAAAGAAAGTTAATATGTGTTTTGAGGTCTGTTTTCATGTTTTCTAAAGCCTGCATGAGCTAGTGGTAAACAGATTACAATGAGCAGGTCAATAATGCAGTATTTACAAATCTAGAATGAGAGGAATTCATCAATGAAAGTGCCTTAAAGTGAAGCAAGAACTGATTAAGTGACCAATGGTAAATCAATTGTAATGATTCTGATTAAACAACACATTGATTTGATGTGTGCTGTTCATGCTGCAACCTTGTTTGGGCTTATGTAAATATCCATAATCTATCTGAGTATTAGACAGACTTGAAAAGAGAAGGAGAGCTAGAGAGAGAGAGAGAGAGAGAGAGAGAGTGAGAAGAGAGACTGTACCCTCTTTGCAAATGCAGGAGCCATCGATGGGGGAACAGGAGGCTTGATTATGGCAGCGGCAGGCAAATGAGCAGTTAGTTCCATAAAATCCAAGAGGACATGTCTGGGAGCAGTCATCTCCCTGAGAAAACGCGCATGCACACACACACACACACACACACACACACACACACACACACATAAGATTGAGGAAATATCAAAAACGGCATCAGATGGTCAAATAGGGATAACAATAATAGTAGTAATTAATAACACTCCTAATTAAAGCCTCTCATTTCATCTTATTAGTATTAGACTCTCAGTGAACCTTTACTGCATATTATCAAACCCTAATCAACATCTGTATGCAATCTCTGTGTAAAACACACACCAAGGGCCAATAAAAATGGTCATCATTTCCCAGAATGAAGGGAATGAAAATTGGTCGTCCTCTTAATTTATAACAGCGGAGTCAAACTCAGATCGTGGAGGCCTAAAGCCCTGCAGAGATCTGTGTTTTCCTTCTTCTGGCATGTCAAATTCAACTCATAAAGGCCTTGGTAATTAGCTAATGAGTTGAATCACGTGTGTAAATGAGGCAGAATGGCAATACCCTGATCTACAACATGTGGCAGTGGAGAAAGATTCAGTCCCCATGCCAGAGTCCAACTCTTCCTGTTTTAATGAGCAGGCAGTGTGAGACCGCCCAGTCCCTCGGACCCTCATCTCTCCATTTCCATCCAGCGGCTGCTGACCGAGATACACCGAACTCTCCAAGCCCCGTCTCTATCTGAGTTAGGACCCGTGCAATCTGTGTGCTTTAACAGGCTCCTCTTTCCCAGAGCTGGTCATCACAAGTACCTGGCTGTACACCTGCCTCTGATTGACAGCTGACACGATGATTTAGCCTTCCAATTAGTGGAGCAGAAGTATGGTGCAGGGCAGCTCCTGACTCCCTCTTGCCAACTAGGGATCGAGCTCATTAGCATCTGGAACTAGGTTTGAGAGGAAAGCCGGGATGAAATATTTCCCTGGGAGCTGAGGGGGTCTCTTTCTCTCTCTCTCTCTCTCTCTCTCTCTTTTACTCTATTGCTCTATTTCATTCTGTCCCTCTCTCTACTATCTCTTTCTCTCATGCACTCACTTCTCATTGCTATGCTTTTCCCCCTGCTCATCGTGCTCAACGTCTCATGCACGCTCCAGCTCCATCTGCGCCCATTCTCTCTCCACATGCCCACATGAAAAGCTTACATCTGCGAATTAATTTTTTATCAATCTACGTGCTGTTATCTTTGTTCCGCTCAAAAGTGACAACTTCCAGACTGCAAACGTTGGCAGTTCTCTTGAAGGGATTGTGGAGACGTGAAACTAGTTTGTAAGTGCAAGAGCGCATGCAGCTGGAAAGTTTGTTGGTTGAACTTCCTGCACACAGCACAGCAATTTGCTGGTGACTGATCTTGTGGTAAAATCATTTCAGCTGCTAATGACACACAGGGATTTGAATGCACTAGGTTCAAACCACTCCCTGAGAAGCCTACCCAAAGAATTCTCACTGGGGATAAAGCTTGTATTCCATTTGGCCACAATTAATTAATGAATCTGTTATGTTTTGGAATACAGCTGTTTAGTATGTGAAAGAATTATGAGGAGCACTTTACTGTAGGGCAGTGTTCAGAAGGCTTCATGACACCTACATAAGACCTTCACAACAACTGACAAACATTTATTAACGCTTATTCCAACAGGTGTCAGTTAAGTTGACAAAAGCAGCCTTTATGACAACTGACACCTGTTGGAATAAGTGT
>JAOUQW010000034.1:20754026-20784542 GCA_028565825.1 Olivaichthys viedmensis | reverse complement strand
TAATAATAATAATAATAATAATATTAATAATAATATTTAAAAAAAGAATAATAATAGTAGTAGTAGTGTTATTATGAATATTATTATTATTATTATTATTATTATTGTTATAAACATTGCAAGCATTCAGTGGTGTCTACTACTACTATTATTATTCTTTTTTTAAATATTATTATTAATATTATTATTATTATTATTATTATTATTATTATTATAAGGGGTCAAAGCACTCAGTGGTGACTGTTATTATTATTATTATTATTATTATTATTATTATTGTGAACAGGAAGAGAGAACGAATCTATTGTAAACCCGAAAAGGTCATTTAAATTATTAGTGACCAGTAGCACGCTTTATTTTTCTTTTAGTTTGGTGACTGATTGAGAGATTGGTGATTATACATGATAGAAAAAAAATAGCCTCTGCACTCTTTTAACTGGGACCACCTGCAAGGCAGCGATCAGACGTCAGATGTGTAATTACAGTCATTTCAAATCTCTCCATTTGACATTTTCCCACCTTGTTCTGGTTTTCTGTCCATTTCAATTAACGCTTCTCATATGTTCAACTCGACAACATCCTCAGAAATATATTTCTTGGATGTGCTTTGTAAACAAAACATCATTTCACATGCTCGTTGTGACGCACAGCTCAATCTGTGGTGATCCTAAAATGACACATTATGACAGGTTTGGATCTAAACAATTTTTCACACACATTTGTCACGTCTGAACTGTACAAGTGTGAGAGAGCTGAAGGTGAGGCTTTGTGTGTGTGTGTGTGTGTGTGTTGGGGGGGGGGTAACAGTGTGTGAGTAGTAATTACAGGGATGATGGAGAAATGGGCGTCTCGTGTCGCCGGCTCTGATTAGGATCATGGGGGGTCACTAGACTGGGCCGTAGTGCACCTTCATCCCCAGCCCACGCTTCATTATGGCTCAGTGGCTGCTTTAAGCGCCACAGGGTGTGTAATCAGCATGCTAATGAAGCCCTGGAACACAGGGACAAGGTGACCATGTGTCCTCTAACACACACACACACACACACACACACACACACAGCTGATTACAGGGACCACAACAAGGTACATGTTGGAGTTCTGCTGTATGGAATACAGCTTCAATGGGAGCCTTCAATAATAATGACTCATTCTCATTAACGTGCATGTTCAGGATGGTGTTAGAAAAGTTGAAAACAAATTTGATAAGCACAGCCTTAAAGGAATAGTTCAGCGAAAAATAATATTTATGAAAATTTTGACTAACCCAATAGAAATTAAAGGAATAGTTGGCCCAAAAATCTAAATTTCCTTTTGCCTCAAACGCAGTCACTCAGTTAACACATGTTTGGTGTCGGATGTTTGCTTCTGATGTTTATGAGGCTAATGTTGCTAACAACTAATATAAGTCTATCTCACCCAAAATATTTTTCTGTAAATATCTGCCATTACTTGTTATCTATATTAGCCTTGATGAAATGTTTGACACCAAACATGTCCTGGCTGATTGACTATAAAATATTGACTCAAAACCGCACCCAGTTGTTCAGTGATGTCACACAGACGTGCTGATGTGGTTTAGAAGACAGTGTGAATTGCTTTCATCTATAAACATGAGCAAAACTTCACCGTGTAGCTGAACGATGGACAACTGGAATAACTTTTTTCCTCAGCGCATTTTGGTATCTTTCTACTCCCTAGGCCCCGCCTTCCAAAGTTTAGATTGAATTGTACCGGAAAGCTGGAGGTTACATGGATGATAATAAAGTTCTACCTTGAACTTTGAGATTATGGAGCTTAACGATGTCGTTCGAACCGAGGATATGACAATCTGGGCATGTATTTACTGTATGTAAAAGATTTTGGGTGATACAGACTTCCGTTACTTATTATCTATATTAGCCTTGATGAAATGTTTGACACTGATTGACTATAAAATATTGACTATAAAACATATATAAAATTGCTCTTGCTCTTTAGGATTAATGTGAATTTGGCAGTGGTGGCTCAGTGATTGCTCAGTGGTTAGGGCACTGGGCTACTGATCAGATGGTCGTGGGTTCAAACCTCAGCTCCGCCAAGCTGCCACTGGTGGGCCCTTGAGCAAGGCCCTTAACCCTCCCTGCTCCAGGGGTGCTGTATCATGGCTGACCCCAGCTTACTGATATGTGATGAATCAATTTCACTGTACTGTACTTGTATGTGTATATGTGACAATAAAGGAGCATTCTATTCTAATTGGCTTGGCTTCTCTTATTATAGTTGCCTTTGACATCGTCAATCTGCAGCCCGAAAAGCTGCCTCGGTCTACTGCTTATCTTTTTAAATAAGTAAATCCTATTGATTTTTAATAAACAAAAAATTCCAGCAAAAACCTTTTAAAAATGGAGACAGTGCTTATCATTATGTTGCATGCATGAGATATACAGCTCACTCCCCACTGCTCTCCCCTCAAGAATACACCCACCTACATATTAGCTGCATACACATTAAAACATCATTATTCAAGACATCAAACATAAAAGAGCAAAAAGGAAAAACAGAAAGACAAGATCAGAAAGTGGAAGGGGCGATGAATCAGATTCACTGTGACTGTAAAGGATAACCGACTCAAAGACACGTATTTCCTTCAAAGCAATCTCCCGCGATCCAGGAGGAAAATAATCAAGCACCGGAGACCGAACCTTTTCAAAGAGAGCATCACTTCCTCTCAATCTTGCTGTTAATCTCTCTAATGGTAGAGCTTTGAAAATTTCCCTGTACCACCATGTAACTGTTTGTGGTTTATCTCTCACCTACTGCTTCAAAATACATCTGCCTGCAAGAAGAAGCAATGCCACACAACTCAAACTGCTCATGTCTATATCTGTGGTGGGGAGATTCTGTATAAACCCCCCTGAGTCCTTAATAAAGTTGTTTTTCAATTCTTTTGTGATTTTGTCTCAAAATTTAGAGATTACAGGACGCTAACAAAAGCAGTGTATAGAGGAGCCTCTTTCCTGGTGGTATTTATTGCATAATGGTGAAGCCTGTTAAATTTTGCTTCGGACATAATGACTTATATGCCACCTAGGAAGTGTTTTAAACAAAGTTTCTCACAACCGATTACAAGTAAAATAAGTCTTAACAGAATTAATTGCATCAATCATCGCCAATCATCGTCATTAAGATGCTTTTCGCATTGATGCAACACTCAATTGTGTAGGCCATTAATCTCACAAAGAAAAGAACAAAACTTTGAGAGAGAGCGTCATATATTGGAACTTTCAACAAAAATGTGCCTCTATATTACGATTAAGTTTAGATCCAGTGAAATGAGGAACTTGGAGAGAGCCAAATATGCACCCCTGGGGAATGCCAACATTTTCCTGGTAGAGCTTATCAATGATTTTCACTTCCTTTTCATGCCACAGTCAAATGTCTGAGCTCCAGGGGAGAAATCACTATATCGGATTAGTGCTGTCAATGCGTGCAAGGAGTTGCCCCTAGAGACGTGTTTTGTTATTTCTCACCAGAACCTCAGTTTTTTTCATGAAACTAGGATTTGGGGTGTATTGATTTTAGGCCTGGGTCTCTTTTTTTTTTTTTTGCAGTACCAGCCAAAAATCTTGAAAATGCTCTCGTCAAATAAGATAGTGTATCACTT
This sequence comes from Olivaichthys viedmensis, assembly GCA_028565825.1. NCBI lineage: Eukaryota > Metazoa > Chordata > Actinopteri > Siluriformes > Diplomystidae > Olivaichthys > Olivaichthys viedmensis. Next base: position 20,780,899 of record JAOUQW010000034.1, on the reverse strand, counting down.
TCCTAGATAACAGCAGTGGTTACATCTGCAGAAGCAAGTGGATTTTTGAAAAGGACATTCATTTTGATCAGATGAATTCTGCCCATCCAAGAACCAAGATCGTTCCACTGTTCCGAATGATAGAAACCAAATTAAAGCAACAGTTCGGCCAGAATTTACATTAACGCAATGTTCCCTTTACGCCAAATATTGTCAAATCAGCAAGTTTCGAAGCTAATGTAGCTAACAGGTAAGGGAAGTTTATAGCTTCCAGTTTAGCATCGCTAAATCATCACAAACTCGCCTCAAAAGATATCGTTTGGCTCAGTAATACCATTTCTACATAAACAATTTAAACCCTTAAAGTCCCAGGACGTACACACTAGTAACAACATACTTTTCCTCTTTCTTTCACTGTAGTAACTTAATAAATGTATTGGTGGCTCAGTGGTTAGGGCACTGGGCTGCTGATCAGAAGTTTGTGTGTTCAAGCCTCAGCACCACCAAGCTGCCACTGTTGGGCCCTTGAGCAAGGCCCTTAACTCTCCCTGCTCCAGGGGTGCTGTATCATGGCTGACCCTGTGCTCTAACCCCAGCTCACCAACATGCTGGGATATGTGAAGAATGAGTTTCACTGTACTGTACTTGTATATGTATTTCTATTCTATCTGAATCACTTTGAACATACAATTCTGCCTTCAAACTTTGGGCCTTTCCTCCTACCGGAGTATGAAGAAAGAACGTCATTTGGCTTCAAGATGGTGCTACAGCTGTATCTAACTCAGTGATGTCCTATTGTCCTTTTTTATAAATAACAGTGTGTCATAAAGTGTCAGAAACCAAGCCATTTGAGTCGATGCGAGTGTGTGTGATGATTTAGGTGTGCACTTTGCACTATGCTAAACTGGAGGTTTCTCTTATTTGTTGGCACATTAGCCTTGTAGCTCCAGTGCAAAAGTAAAGAAGCAAGTTTCCGACACCAAATACGCCTTTGGCTGATCGACTACATTTGAGGGAAATGGCGGCATCGTGTAAATTACTTTTTGGCAGAGAACAGGGAAATCAGTAAGAGAATTAACATAAGTGAAATTACCCACAGGCATTGCTTCTGCTTTACTCTAGATCACTTTTTAGCCAGATATTATGCTGAATGGGTTTATAACAGACAGCACAGCTGGGACAGAAACCTCTGGTTTTGTAAGAAATGGCTGATTTCGTCAACATACCGAGCAATTGTGTGTGTAGTTTTGTTTAAGGAGGCACCATGTATAGATGCATGCCTCCAAGTCATTTCTGAAGGAAGCTCTAACAGAGTACTTCCCAAACCAGGCCTCAGGGAGGCTAGAAGCTGGGAGAGAGCAAAAATGTGGACCATCTGGGGCCCTGAGGACTGCGTTAGAAACTCTGCTCTAATACAAGTGCAAAAGAGGAGAGAAAGTGGACACTCATGCAGGGTTCCCCGCTCAAGCAGGAATGCTGGCGAAACAAAAACAGCCTATAAAGGGTCTGGAGCCACTTAATAAAATCGCTTCCCTGTATTAAATGAAATTTTTCTTGATACCTGAAGATTTCTTGTCCAAGGTAGGTTTACTTCAGAAAGCTGACGCAAACCACTCATGTATAAATGGCTCTGAATGTACAGTAAATAACAAGGTAAGCATTTCCAAAGACAGACGGCACCCGAGTATCCGTTTGGACGAAAGAGTGTATTATATTGAAAGCCTTTACAGATTAGTATGTAAGGATGTATTCTGTATAAAGTCTGTCTGACCAGGGCCAATAAGAAGGGCAGCGATGTTTCCAGCTTTGTAACTAGTCATTTGTACACTAGCCTACTATCCACATCAATACGGCTCACAGGCACTCATCTGGAGGCTTGTTTTCCTTTTTAATGAGAGAAATACATGATAAGTAAGGTCATAGGAAGCTGAACCTTCTTAAATGAGTCCAAACACAAGGTTCCACAATAAGACCATTTTGATAAAATTTCTCCGGGCCAAAGCCGTTTGCTCCTGGTGCCTTTTTAAAATAAATTATTGATGCTATAATCTGTCCTTGGGATGTTATTGAAATGTTATTGAATGTTATTGAAAATCTATTATTATTATTATTATTATTATTATTATTATTAGGGGTCCAAACCACTCACTGCTTCTAGTTATTATTATTATTATTATTTTCTTAATTTTTTTTAATTGACTTTCTTGTTAATAATAATAAATTAAAATGTAAATTAAAGACAGCACTCAAATCAAAACGATCATGAACAGGAAGAGAGAACGAATCCTGAGGCACTTTGAGTGCAATTTCATTCCATTGTAAACCCAAAAGTCATTTTCATTAGTGACCAGTAGCGAGATTTTCTGTTCAGCAACTGATTGACAGATTGGTGATTATACTTGGAAATAAAACAAAAGCCCTGCTAGGCACTAGGCAGCATTCAGGCATCAGACGTGCATTGCAATATCTCCATCTGACCTCTTCCAATTTGTTTTTCTGTTTTTCTGTTGTTTTATTTTATTTTCTACCTGACCACATTTTCTCACAAATATATATTTTCAGGGCGAGCTGTATAAACATGTCATGTCCTCCTTGCCCATTATGATTTAGAAAAAGGATGCCACATTATGACAGGTTTTTCTCTAACCACCATTTTTACTGTTTTGCTATTTAACTTCTTTTCAGCACCTCGTTTGAATTCATCTACAGTAGAAACCTCTGAACTGTTAAAGTGTGTAAGAACAGCTGAAGGTGAGTGTGTTTGTGTGTGTGTGTGTGTGTGTGTGTGTGTGATAAAATTACACCTCCTATGCTACTGGAGTTACAGGATCTTCATGTTCTTTGTCTGTTGAATACAATAAAGCACTTTCTTTCTTTAAAAAGGATTGAAAACTATCGGTCTCTTACCTATTTACCACGGTCACATTTTAAGAAATGCTTTTATTGCCACTCATTGTAACTACAAGAACCTCAGAACCTGCAGTGCATATTGGTCTTTTTGGCTGGTGGCATTACACGCTGCAATAGTCAATAATCCATGAAAGTGTTTCTAAAAGCATTGGATGAAAAGAAATAGAAAAGACACTCTCATAAGCAAAAGTCACCAAAAAACAAAGCTAAAATAATGTTAAAAAAATAAATAAAAATAAAAAATAGAAGTACGACTTGCATCTCAAATAATCTGCCAGCAGTGACCAACTACACTGAGGCTCTGATGTACTTAAAGGTTTGTGTGTGTAAAGACACGTGAAAACTTGATAACAGCCGGAAAAAAAAAAAACGTGCAAACTGGTTTACTAACAGGGTCTACGTCCGTTTTGCGTGTTTACCTTAATGAATATGCGATTTGAGGTGTTTGTACCTATATGTGCAAAATACAGGGTGGCATCAATGCAAATAGATCCATTTTGCACCCGCAATGTGAGATTGCGCACCCAAATTAGTACAACCAAAGGGCAGGTATTAAATTTGCAGAAGCTCATTTCCGGAGTCTTAATAAGTTTTAATAATGAGAAAGTTTATCTAAATTACGCCTTAGTGCCTCAAAACCATCAGAAGGTTTCTCAAAATGATGGCTTATTATTGCAGTTTCATTCTTCTAGGAGTCTCTTTGCTGCGGCTGTCGAGAACACATAACACACGCAAAAACCTCATTTATTGTTCCCTCTCCCGACTTTGCACGTGACGTCATTTACGTAATTATTATTTTTAAATCACCCGCAACACGTCCACTACCTGCACACACAATGTATCCCATTGCACACGCAAATTAGCACTCGTTATTTGGGTTCAGGGCTCAAGTTTCCAATATATTAGGTACACCTACCTTGTGCCTACCCTCATTGGTCATTCTATCAGGTGCACCCCCTCTACGCCGTCAATCAATGGAAAGCACCTTAGAACATTCAAATATTATCTGGTTGGTACCAGATAATATTTGAATGCTGGACCATTCTCAGCGTAATTGTGTGTAATGTTTCTTTTATTCAGTCATTTCTGCCAGTTCTCTGAAAGATTGCCAATAATTCTGGAGTTGGCTGTAAATGCATGCACCTACACAATGCCGTCCTAAACCTTCTTACAGAGGGAAATAGAATCACCAGATGTCATTTCACACAAAGAAAGAATTGCGTTCAGTACATATAATATGATTTGTGTGTGTGTGTGTGGGTGTGTGTGTGTGTGTGTGCATACGGGTGTGTGAGAACAGGGAGGAGGCTGAAATTACAAAGCCTGTGTGTGTTACCCCCTACACGAACCATGTTATACACAGAAAACAAAATCTTTCTGTACGAGAACAGTCCCTGAACCGGCTTCATTTGGCACCAGAACCATAACAGTTGTGATGCAAATGTGGATGGATACGGCCGAGGTACCAACATATACTTTGTTGTGTGTTTAGTGCTGTGGGGAATTATGGTGACTTAATAATGAGTTTAATCTTCAGCCAGATGATCGATCTTTGATAGATGGACATCCATAGTTGTAGTTGCAATTTGTTCCATTCTCACTTTATATGGTTTTCGTAAAAGGATCTAAAAGTATTTTCCAGGTTTTTCATCCACGCAGATGATGCAAGTGTTGTTGCTGTTGTCACAAGAGCCGAATCCACCATAGCCATCATTCTGTTCCAGCTCAGCATGGCTATTAACAAATGAAACCCTTTTCTGACGGAATAACACTCACCATGTTGTAGCATTGACCTCCGTGAAGTTGCTACACCATATAAAAAGAAATGAAATAGGTTTTATGTCATTTGTTCGTGCTGATTTGTGCAGTGAAAAATATTGTTTGTGCCGGTTTGGTTTTTGAGATATTATAGCATTATATATGTAATGTATATATGTAATATATAAGTCAATGGCTGAGAGTGATGTCACAGGGAATTAAATGCGTAATATTTAATTTAAAAAAACAGGCACAAACTATTTTTGTTCGGCACAAATCAGCACAAACGCGTGACAGTAATTTGTTGTGAGTTGAGTTGGGCTTTAACGCACTGTGACGTCCACAGACTTGCATTGAAATATAGCCGTTATAATAATCTCATAAACCAAACCAGCACAAACAATTCATTTTGCGGCACAAATCAGCACAAACACAGCACATACGTATACGTTTATTCTATTTCTTTTTTGATGGGGTGCCAGATTCACAAAAGTGTAGCATCACCATCAAGTTTACGTGGTCTGTAGCCATGAATTCGTCACACTCTGTCAGTACCAGCGCTTGTTGTCCGTGACTGCTTATTTATCTGGCGAGGCCGCTTATTCCACAGCTAATCTCCCAGAAGGTCGTTCCTCGATCTGCAATCTGGGGATGCACCTGGTGGCATTCAGCTAACCTTCTGGGAGTTTACTTTACTCCTGCAAAATATGGCTTCTATTCAACCATTAAAGTTCTCCGTCACCACGATGGTCATATCAATCAATTTTTTTGTTCAAAATGTATTTTTTTCAGGGTGAAGGGTGTTTCCTTATCAAGCAGAGTAACGCTGACCTTTGAGACCTCCACGTGAACAAGTACAAGTTTTCAACAAGTACATCTCCACACAGCCAATAGGAGAGCAGTAGGCATGTTAGGTAATTAAAAAAAAAAATTATTTAGTTTTTATTCACTCCTTATTCGCTGCTTTTATAAGTGTGTTTATTTAATGAACATTTATTTGATGTTCCTGAATGAACCTGGTCCCCATTTGGAAATGAAACACTTGTGTTATTTGTGCTGTGTCTCTTTAGTTCTGTTGTTCCGTCAATCAGTGTTCATTTTATAAAATGGCCAGCCTTCATGATTTGAGCGTTTTACTTCATAGCAGGACCTAAAATCTTCTAAGTTTACTGTTTTCCTCACAGAGTTGTTGACTGGATGTAAAACCTCTGACAGGATGAAGTACAGGCTCGACAATGAGCCGGGATTTTCTTTTCTTCCATAAAGGAGAAAGACTTCCTTCGAGCTTTGATGGGGAAACCTCAGATGGGATAAGAAAAACATGCTGTGGAGAACATTTGATTTATAGTGTGCTCGTGCTCAAAGTACATTATTGCTTTGTGACCGAGACGAAGTGACCGGAAGAACAGCAGAGAAAACGTGCCCTGATCCCTTTTCTCCGATTCTGAATGTGAAAGGTGAATTATAGTGAACCAAGAGTGAGTTATTTAACGTTGTCATTTTGGACATTCTGTTCAATGCAAAATAAGTGCACTGTAGTTTTAGAAACATTTGAATTATCATATTTTTGCCTTATTTTTGTCTCTAGTAGATGCTTTAATGTACATGTTATATATGGGGTAGCATTCTTTGACTTCATCCAATCACAGGGCACTAAGCGCCTTCGACTTTATCCAATCACAAAACACTAAGCGCCTTCGACTTTATCCAATCACAGAGCACTAAGCGCCTCTGACTTTATTCAATCACAGAGCACTAAGCGCCTCTGACGATGCAAAAAAAAAAAAAAACAGTATAATACTTTCAGTAGCAAAAGCCATTAGGACACGACTGGATCAATTATGACAGTTGTTTGTTCCTGTGAGGTTTGTTTGTAGCAACGTCCTGAAAGTTTAATAAGCTTCTGCAAAGATCAGGAACACCTACAAAATTACACTAACAACCATGATGCCACTGAGTCTATTAGCAAATCAATATTAATGCTGAAGTGTGCACTCTCTTGTTCTGCAAGTCCATGTAGAGATCACATAGATGCCAATAATGCCCTTTTGGAAAGTGTCCCAAAGCAAGTTTATGAAGGATTCATCATGCCGTCCTATTGCAAGTGACGGGATGATTAGGTACCTCCGGATTAATGGCGTTTCCATCCATGTGTAATGATCTTAAATTAATCATCATCATGTCTAATGCAGTTCATGGCGGCGCCAAGCGAAGTGCGAGTATTACTTTCTTTCGCATGGGCTGAAATGATACTGAATAAGATATTGACATGCGTCGCATTCTTATGAGGAGAAATAATGAAGTCGCTTTTTATTATTAATTACAAGCCCAGAGGTGATACGTGGCCACTTAGAACATTTATAGTATATTTATATTATATATCGGATATTTTCCCAGTAGGTGACAACTGTGCACTTAATAAAACAATTCTACAGCTCTTTCAGTTTATTAAAGGATAAATTCACAATTTTCACAATATTTACAACACGGCTGGTAAATCTGGTAAAGTCATTGAAGGTAGAACGCACTGTAAACCCTTGAAAACGCCAACAGGTCTTATAATATTATCGTCAGAGAAATTGGTTTATTGGCCTTACTAATATTAGTTATTAGACTAATATTAGTTATTAACCGGTAGTTTACAATTATATTATTCGGGATTTTCTCTAATATTAAAATTGCACTTGCATGACCTACAGAGGTAAAACAATCTCTGTGAGAACCAATAAGAAGTGGCCATCGAAGCACACACCACTAAATTCCTGACCAATCAAAACACACACGTTCGTGCAAGCAATTTGTTGCGCTTGAAAATCATTGAAATGTGAAACCAACCGAACCAAATGAAAAAGATACAATGTGACAAAAATCGAACTCTGGTTCGACTTTAGCAAACAAACTAGAAGTGAAAACAGAATTAATAGTAATGCTCTGTATGGAAAGAAGGCCTATGGGATATAATTTCAATAGTAATGACATTCAATACTCATATTTTAGAAGCCACTGGCTTTGTTTTTATAAGAAACAAACGTTCAAGTCGACTCATTTCAGGGGTTTTTCAGCTTCTCTTTCTTTAAAGAAATGGAACTAGACAAGTTCTCATGTTTAAGGATGAACCTGCAGGAAGCAGCTGCTTAAAAGTTACTCCTTTGAAAACCTTAAAGTACATCAAGGTATAAGTTTTCTCACAAAGCTAATGTGACATATAATTCATGAGCCCTTCTATATTATTTCAGCGCGGTTACACCATCCTGAACTTAGCGGGGCATTTTTGCATTTCAAAGCAATTGCCATGTGGTGGGATTAGCCTATGTGGTTGTTTGCTAACTGGCTAATCAAGTCTGGCATCCGTCCACCTTCCCACCCAGCTCAAAGCACAGATGTGCACCCGATGGAGGCAGTGGTTGGCCTTTGAAAAAAAAAAAAAAAAAAGGCTTTTGTCGCATTTACCCCGTCAAACTGGCCATCCCACCAAAATACTCTGATATTAGGCTAACTAGCGAGTTCCAGTTTCTCATTGTGGACCTTTTCCTTAAATGTGTTCTGCTTTTCTGCTGCATTTCTTACTCTGTTGTTTTGCATAAATCTTATTTTATGCAATATCTTTGTTGGGGCTGTTTGCCGTTGAATCATTTGGCTCTGGTAGGTCACACTACAGTCAATAAGTGTGTCTTATTTATAACTTGGACAACTGCAGGCATATTTCATCGGCTCTGGTTTGGGCATCAGAGTGAATCATAGCTTTCTGACTTACAGAAACTCAGTTTAGTTGGTGCTGTGATGATATAATCTGTCTGCAACTTTCACACAAGTTTTTAAGGCTTTAATGAACAGCTCTATGGGCTGACTTGGGATGCAATTTGATCTTTTTTCTTTCGTGCTAGCCTCGCTCCAAGCGGCTCCAAGCTTTACATTTAGTCAGACCGAAAAGCCTAGCATAGATGGGCTGATTTTGCAGGCTGGTATCTTCCATTGTGCCATTGTAAATAGTTTTATATTCACCTAACTGAACACTAAAGAAGATATAACCCTAAATTCACAGTATTCACTATTTTTGCCTTTAGTTTGCACGCTACTGTTTTGTTTTGCTTCAGTTTGTGCACTGTCTGATAAAAAAATGTTGTTAGTATTTTAAAAATATCACTACATTACTTTTGTTTCAAATATATATTTTGGTTTTTTTTTCATGTTGCTTGAAACGGAAATCTTTTACGAAATTAATATTCGGAAATAGACTATAAAATCATGTGCATTCCTTCAAAATTAGAGCCAAAACTGTGTTTATAACGTTTCTGAGAGGATTGTTTTGATAAATAATCATGAATGTCTATCAAATTTACTGCTAATGCTAGCAAGATAGCTAACATGAGAGAAACCTGACAGGATTTCTGAAAAGATTTTTTAAATAAATAGCTATGAATGTTTATAATCTTTACTGCTAATGCTAGTGAGATAGCTAACATGAGCTAACCTGACAGGATTTTTAATTTTAGAATGATAAATATTGTCAATCTTTACTGCTTATGCTAACAAGACAGCTAACATGCACTTACCTGACAGGATTTTTGAGAGGATTTTAATTTAGAATTATAATTGTTCTCAATCTTTACTGCTAATGCTAGTGAGATAGCTAACATGAGCTAACCTGACAGGATTTCTGAGAGGATTTTTAATCTCTTCCATTTGTTCTCTACTCCAAACCAAACTCTGTTGAAAGTAAGGTTCAAGGAAACAGAGAAAGAAAGAAATCTTGCTACCCTTTTTAAAGTGCTTCACCTAACAATCTGAATGCGTTAATGGATGAAAGTTAGTATGCCTCAATTACCATAATCTCATTTGCATTAACTAATTGGCCCCGACAAACTTTTGTGCATTATTAGTGACATTTTTGCACAGGTAGGAACTGAAAGTTCTGTGTAGAAACTGAGGGACATCAGACAACCGGAGGACAATTGTGAGCGTCAAGCCTCTATTTCCTCCAACTGCAGCTCCAACGTCACATCTTTTCTTTTCAGTTTGTTTGTTTTAATCACCAGTGGTTGGGTGTATAATAGTCTGATTGCTTTTGCACTGAAGCTACTCATGATTAAAGGAAGCCCATCCGCTTATGCAGCATCTGCTGGATGCACGCCATCAGAAACCGATTCATGCCTTTCGGCAGCATGCTGTTTTGAGTGCTCCCTTTTAAGTGTCTTCGCAAATAGTTTGTTTACTAATGAACGGCGAGTTTCGACAAGGCATTCTTCCCCATCAAACGAAGCCCTCAGTCAGAAGGAAAGTCTGCCGCATCCAGACGGGGAGACCCTTCTGATGAGCGGAAATGAAACATTAAAGCAGTGTGTAGCGGGGTTCAACAAAACCACTCTACAGGCTTGGAGTATAATCACAGGGAGTCTTGGAAATAAGCACATCTTTCATCTGGTTAATTGAACACTCCTTTTCTTTTGCTAAAGTTAGTTGATTTTTTCTTTTACCTACAACACTTGACATGTAAATTGCCGTTCCTCTGAAGTGCATTTTGCTTTGATAGATAACACCAAACAAGTGACACATGATTGGCATATATTGTTTGTTTTTTTCTCAAACGTAGCAAACTTTTGCTAATCTAAGCCCGTGTTAGCACGACGGCTCACGCTGCGCATCAGCTTTTACATTATACAGCATAGGACTCGATCCGTCCTATTGCCCCTCACCAAACAAACGCCATGACATGCAGCCAGGTGGACAGCTGTTTTCAAACACCATCTATCGCGCCCGACCTGCAGAAGTCGCGTCTGTCATGTGGACGACAAAGGACATTTGTCAGAATAATAAGGGTGACGTTTCTCTGTCAGTCCCCAGGCAAGGTGAGGCGCAGACTGATCATTAGAGCTTCGGTCATGTCTGGCAGCCTGCCGAGGCTTTCTAAATATTCTACGAGCTCAAGAAAAACAGATGCGATCTCCTGGCGGAGGAAAAAGGCACATTGATGCTGGCCGCTGTTGGTCATGGGGTCTCCCAGAAATTGTTTTTTTTTTCGACATAGGTCAGCTGGAAGAGTATTTTGTAAGTTGTGAACTCACACTTCACTTTTTTTGTAAAAACAAAGACACATCTGGGATAAGAAAGAAGATATCCTGCTTCCTATTTGAAAGGAATGCTTCAGCTAAGAATGTGAAAAAAAATGGGTGGATCTTATGTGCATAAATGAGTAGCTCCCTACAAACTTTCATACATTATTATTTATTTTTGGATGACGCAGGCCTATTTCTTTCAAATCTGCTGGAAAAAAGTTACATTCTGAAACTCTTAAAACCAGATCCCTTCGTTCATGGCCAATTGACTGAGAGCTGACGCGGTTGTTAGCATTCCAGAGTTTGGTTTATTATCTTAAATCGGCTGTCTCATTAGCGCTAATCGACTCCAAATGTAGGCTTGAGGTTCGCCAGTCTGCTACCATACCTGCTGCACATTTTTCTTTTCCAGGGTTTTGTTCTTTCAGCTCCACGTTTCGAGCAGTTTATGCCAACTTTGAATATGTTTAAAAAAAATTACAAACTTTTAGCAAAAAAAAAACAAAAAACCCTAATTCAATACACCAATTAAGACAGTGGGAAGGGCAAGGAAAGGTGGCGACGTCCCACCAGTTCCCAAGGGTCCGGATCACTTCCATGTCCGTGTGTCTCTCCTGGTGGAGCGAGTTTAGCTCATCTCCAATTAGCTGTAAAAGTTCCCCTGATTAAAACGAGCCCCACAGTCCCCAACCCCTCATTATCCCAGCCCTCGGGTTTTTACACGTTGCCCGCCCAGCGGTTGACTTTTAATTGGTCATGGCGGCGCTGCCCATTGATACATGTGAAGGACACGAGGTGCCTTTTGGGGCGAAGGGGCGAATGAGTGGAAGAATGGACTGAAGTGAAGGAGTCCTTTTGTTTGGGAGAACATCACAGCATTAGGATGAGGTTTTGAGGTTTTGACTCCAGGGTCGGTATGTGATATCTGCTTTCGAGCTCATTGTGTCCTGTTGCTTGACTGCTTTGTAGCTTTCGAACCTAAAGGGGACTTTCATAAGGCTTACGTATGGAAAAGGGTAACCATAATCATAGAGGAAAAGCCTGCATCACAAGGCAGCACGCACCAAAAATTATGCACCATCGTCCGTTAAAAAAGTTCACCAGAGTTTAACTTTTGATGGAACATACGCTGACGTGTACATGCGGGCCTCAGTCATTCATGTCGGTGTTGAGGAAGATGGAGGAGAAACTAATCACGGTTGTCAGCTCGCATCCTGAGCTTAAAATCTATAAGGACAGCTCACTCTTCTATGAAGGAGAACAGCAATGGTGAGCAGCTTTCGCTTATGGGTATCCACGTTGAGCTTCCCAGTCACAAACATGCCTACAATAAATGCTTTTTTTGATGGATACCAAAAAGTCCTTGTGAAGGCAGCGTCAGACAGTCCAACTCTTCCCAGATAGCACACAAATGTCAGCATGATGTGCTTAATTTGCATCTGAACAGCGTAACACGCATCTAATCATTTGCTAACCGTGAAGATGACAACAAAAACGCGATTAAAGAAACACCATCATCTTTAGCCATCCTTGAGTATAAAGTGTGATCTAATTCCATCAGTGTAAAAGACAGCACTTTATCCTGGTGAACTTTGGGTGATTTATTAAATCTCCACTTTCTCCAGGTGATGAGCAGCTTAATCTAGGGTTCCTTTCATTCAACTTTTCATCCCATGCCTCTGTAACCTCTATTGTTTAGCCAGGTTATAAACGACTGATTACAGTCAACCATTTAATTAATATTCGGATTTGTCTAAGCAAAAAAAACCCACGAAATATTAATTGCATGCATTAACAACGAGCTGCATGTTACGATTTCGAGACGTAATTTGCTCCCATCGTGCTGCCGTTGGCCAGATATTTGTGTGCTAACTGGGTCAGTGTCAATCCTGCAAAATCCCAAGTGTTCAAATTAACCTAGGGTCAATTACATCTCCACACTGAATGCTAGTCATGCGGGTCTTTTTATGGAAACTGTCGTAACTTTATGGTAAAGCAAGGTAAATGTAGAAAATTACACAAATAATTTGGAACAGTCCTGGTTGTTTTTCAGGAAAACTGCAGGGAATACAGGGAATACAGGTTGCAATGCTCAGTATATGCTTATCATCAAGCTGCAGCCCTCCCAACATTCAAATGCATCTCTACCCACTGCAGACTTTCCAACACACTTCAGCTTTTCATGGGTTTTTAATAAATCCCCTTTTCTTTCCTGGTATATACCACATGGCCACAAGGCCACTGACTTGAATCAAATAAAGCTGCATCGGCCTCCCCGTTTTTGGGTGTGGGATCTATTAGTTCTGTGGATTAGTTGACCAAACAGTGCCAAGTTTAGTCTACGACCGACTGTTTGGAAGAACCATGTCCTCCGTCTGATTTTGCGAGTTTACCTGTCGTCTGTCAACTAATGAGTCAAAGAACAAGTCAAGTATTCCAAGTCAAACGCCCTTGGCATCTATAAGGTTTGCTGGTGCTTTTTTTGTATGGGTTCAGGAAGAAATTGCTAAAGCCGTGTTCAGACTAGGTGTTTATTTTTTTGTGGAGAAAAAGTGCTGCATGGAACACTTTTTATTATTCTGATATATAAGGGGGGCGGGCCACATTGAGTTCTGCCTTGTGTCCAAATGTACCGGCTAGCTATCTTAGCTCTATTAGATGTATTATTAATAGTAATGAATTAATTATTAATACAAATGAATAATAACAATAATAAAGATTTTCTCTGAAAAGTGGAGTGCTTGTGCAACCTGACAGCAATTTTGGCAATTTTCGTTCAAGTGTGACTGATGTACACTCTTAAAAATAAAGGTGCCAGAAAAGGGTACTTTAGAGTGGTGCCATAGAACCACTCTATTTTTTTGTTTATTAAAAAGAAACCTTTAGATGGATTAATCTTTAACCATTTTTTGTTGGTGCCACAGAAAACTAAAAGAAAAAAAACAATCCTACCATAAATGTTGCCATTGTGTGGAAGAATCTTGTGTGATTCTTTAGTTTATTGTAGCAACAACAAAAAATAGGGAACTGAAAAATGGTTCTTTACGGATTCAAAAATAGTTTTTTTCTATAGCATCACTTTAAAGACAAGGTGAAATCAAAACTGACTTTTTTTTTAACCTTGTTAGCTCGTGTCCTTGATCAGATTGGTCACGATTCGTCTGTACTAATTACTTAAAAGACAAAATTCTACTTTGTCCGTAATCTTTCACTGAAGTGCAGCGACTTTGTCCCGCCTCTAAACGACGTCTGATTTTTTTTATTACGACATCGAAGAATGGGGGGAGACAAAAAATATATAATAACCAATAATTTTATTTCATGTTTAACCTCCCCCTTCTTTTTGCTTTCCCCCTGATCTGTATCCTGATTGGTCAGAAGACAAAAAAACAAAAACAAAACTTAATCAGAACTTTTCTGAAAAGTTTAACTTTTTAAAACTTTCTTTAAGCGTTCTGATCTTTAAAAAAAAAAAAAAAAAACACACAGGCAGCAGCAGTTTTTGAAATTAGCCACACTCTGACTGCTTTACTTCCCACAGGATTTGATGTCAGTTGAGATACAAACACAGTAGTATCTTCCAGCCAGTTTGTTTTAGAAAATGACTGTATAATACAGTCTATATAATGTGTTTTTTGCCTTCTAGCAGGTGCTGTATATGTAATGAATTTTTTTGCATTAGCCTAATTGTAATATGCCCGTGTCTTTACGGTAGGCCTGCTATTAGAGGAATTACGGTAACAGCTTGCCGCTAACATTACACTGCACTTGTAGAAATTAGCTTTGTCGTAGCGGCAGTGATCGGGCAAACAAATTTTACTTATAAAGCGAATGGCAAGGTTTCAACATTAAACATATAATGCTTTATAATGCCTTTTTAGGGGCTGTACCTACAGATAGATACTTTCCAGACCTGACAGAGGGATTAGGATCAAACATTTTGTCACAGTGCAGCGGAGGTGAACACAAGCGCGAGCCTTTTTTAACAGATTTATTCATTTATTTAAACTTCTAAACATAAACTGAACTGGAAACACATCAAATGTTAGACATCAACATGACATAGAACAACGATCAGAACTGAATACAGAAACACGAGGATACTTATAGGGGTACACAAACGGGAAACAGCTGTGCACACTTCACGAAACTAGATGGGGCGGGGCTACACAGACACAGACACACACACAGCGCATGGTCGCACACGTGGCGGCCGTCGCCATGGCAGGTCACACGCGTGACACATTTATAAACGCTTATTCCAACAGGTGTCAGTTAAGTTGACAAAAGCAGCCTTTATGACAACTGACACCTGTTGGAATAAGTGTTTATAAAGGTTTATGTCAGTTTATGTCAGTTGTCATGAAGGGCTTATGTAGGTGTCATGTAGACTTCTGAACACTGCCCTAAAGTAAAGTGTTACCAAATTATGTCACGTTACAGGGAATACTTGCAGAGGAACTTGGGTGGACAGATTAAAATGTACATAGGTCTAAAATATTCCCACTGGCTTAAATATTGGCCTAAAACAGTGTAATGAGAATGAGGAATGAGAAATGCAAAGGAACATCCTCCCTCAAATAGTGATTCTAAATTTGTTTATTGGCCCCCAAACAATATGCTTAAAATGTGTGAAGACAGGAGTAGGCTTGAAAAGCTTGTGAATGGTGTGAATGTGAGAATTAAAGCCATTTTCACACTTTTAACAACTTGTGTAAAGTACGGACAAAGGTTGGGTGGCAGTAACATAAAAGCTGGAGTTGTGAAAATGAAAAGAATAAGACTTAGACCCAGAATAATGATAACTGTATATGACGAAGAGCTCAGGCAAGGCTCAGACCAAACCAGAACAAAGCACAGAGAGGCTGCCACACTGCTGGTATTTTAAGGAGAGGTGGGGGAGAATACATTTCCATATATTATACTTTTTCAAAGTGCTAACACCATCTTACACTCCATACATCCATACTCACTATAGTACCAGTAGCACAGCAGCACAAAGAGCTTCTCCACTATGTCAAGACATATCACTGCATAACAGCTCTGGGGGCTATTACACACCGTATTTTTTTTCTGACACAGAACAAATAGCACAGCAATGTCGTCCTATAAGGCTGAATGGAAGATTTCATTGGGAAACGGAAAATAGTGTCCCCATTCCACTGCACGGTGGTTAACTCAGCTTCTTTGGTCAAAACTCCTCTAGCTGTGTTTAATGGAACTGGCACAAGGCCCTTTAAATCCAGCACTTGGAGGATATGAAGGTGGAGAAAATTAAGATACAGGCTATGTCTTTGCTAGTTGGTGCAATCCGCCACAGCGGCTCTGCTACCAGACAGCTCAGCAGCTCTAGCCAAGGTAAGAGTTGGCAGGAGCGCCTTGCTCTGTGTTTGTCTTAATCGGGCCGCTGCTTCTGTCTTTATCTCCAGCACAGAGTGTACCTCTTCATCTATATTGCGAGACTTCCACTCTGTGTAACAGAAAGTACCTGCAGTGGAAGCAGTTCACCAAGTCATTATTTGTCTGTCTTTCTTTCTTCTTTTTGTTCTATTAAATCAAGGGAGAAAGCATTTGCTCCTTAACAGACTTGGCAATAACATACTTATGTAAAACAATAAAACCAGAGGGCATGATTATATTAATATAATTCTTAATCACATCTGACCACTCATATTTCATCTTTCTATCTTCATCTCTTTTCCATCACTGCTTAGTAGTTAAGGGGAGGAAAGCTAATCCAGGGCCTGTGTGATCCATTACTCTGATTTGTAGAACATGCGCCATATGCCAGACACTTTATTATTAATGTCAGAGGGAATCTCTGGCTCTTCTTTTTTTCCATTTGGCAAGGTCTTTATATTGAGTCCAGACCTGCTGTGTAATAGGGCACATCTAGTATGAGGCAGTATTAAGCTTTCAGTACCTGCTGAGCTTAAAGACTCACCTTGGTCTCTGCAAGAAACTGCATGTGTGTTAGTGTGCATGTGCATGTGCAACCCTATAAAAAGCTTTTTAAGAGCTAAACTCCACTTGCTGAGCTACACTGACTATTGCCTCAAATGAGATGACAAGAAAATAACTTTGAACAACACATTTTGTAAGATGGCAGATGTGTCAAGTGCCAGATCTCCATAACAATACAGCTATTTTCTCCTTGCTGTTCCCCAGTAGTAGCCCAGGGGACAAAAAAAAATATTTTGCACCAAAGTGTCAGTCCCAAGAAAGAGAGAAAAAAAGTCACTTTCAAAAGATTGTAATCTTCTGTAATAGCTGATGTCAGGTCACACTCCATTTCCGGAATTTTGTCATAAGTTTCCTCGGTATAAATATGTCAGCAAAGGATGACGTGGACTTACGGTGAAGCCAGGAGCACAGACGCAGGCCCCAGTGACCCCATGGCAGTCTGCTCCATTGGTACATTGACACTTCAGGCTGCAGTCCTCGCCGTAGTAGCCTGGAGGACATGTCTCGTTGCAGTACAGACCAGTCCAGCCTTCTGCACAGGAGCATTCCCCTGACAGAGGATGACAGCTGAGAGGGAGACAGATAGGGAGAGAAAGAGATAGAGGGAAGGATCGATGAAGTGTGTGAGAATAGGTATGAAGAAAAGCAACAAACGCTGCAGCATTCCAACAACAGAGCCAGGCAGAAAATTTGAAATAATAAAGGATGCATGGCACATGATAAAGAACAAGTGGTACGCTGCCGCAGAATGGTGTTCGAAATTGAAAGCTGAATGAAGTAAATGGGTCTTGACAATAAACTCTAGGGTCATGCTGTAAAGTTATAAATGTGGAGATGTTGAACTGGTGGCTTGCTGAGAAGGAGCTCAGTAGTGGTTATTGTACTGTTGCTCAGAGTAAAGCTACAATTAGTATGGTTAAGAAGAGAAACAGAGAAACAGTGGTACAGTGCTACAGAGAAACAGCGATGCAGTGCTACATCCAAAACAACTATATCTTCTGTTCACATCCCTGTATAATGTACTAAAGAAATAGGGTTACCCTTTGAAATAAGACATTGATGTATGTAACAATTTCTAAGAAAACAAAAACATTTCAAGAACAAGGGGCCGTATTCAGAGTTCAGTTAATCGCACGTAGTGAGGAGTTCCATTTTTTCCCTTCTATTATTATACTACTGTGGTATTAAAGTGCTATTTTATAGGTTGGCAGCCTAGTAATGTGGGTGGATTCGAATGAATAAATTATTACAAATTTGTAAAGATGGCAAATTATCATGACTAGAACTATTCATGACAATCTCAATATATTTGCAAAATATATGGTTACATATAGATGTTTAATTTAATATTTGCCTTCTTTTCATTTGTATACTATCCCATTAGTATAAACCTTTTTTAAACGTCTCTTGCGTTTATGCTACATTGTATTGCAATTGACAGCAAAAAAAAAGTGATCTGGTTTAGCAGTCCGCATTTCTATGTCGATTTTAAATTGGGCCTAAAGGCAAGTGCTTGTTTTAAAGAGGGTGGAAATTAATGTGCAGATGAAAAAGCAATGTCCAAAGAGCACTACTTAAGAAAAACCTGGCTACTTCAGAGGTACACAGGTAATTTTAATCAACTGAATCAACTTAAGCACAAATGTAGCACAGCTCTAAATACAGATAACTTTCCTTGGGTAACTATTGACGCATCTTTTGACGTAAGTCACTAACTCTGTATACGACCCAAGAGGGTCGCATATAATCATGGTAGACCCAAAGTATTTCCTTTATATTCCTCGATAAGATCATTAACTAATTTAGTCAAGAAGTAACCTGAAAAAGTCGTCTGGTCTTAAACAAAGGGTGTAGTGTTTGGAAAAATATATTCTAGCCCTGTACTGCACCCCCTGATTTACCTAATGAGCTTTTGTCCTTAACAAGGGAGGGGAATCTAATTAGTGGAATCAGGTGCTGAGCTGCATGACTGCAACAAATACCTGCAGACACTGCAAAAGATGAGCACCCCTGGTTTAATGTGAAATGTATATGCTATCTAGTTGAAGTGTTGATTATTAGTAGCGGTTCCTGGCATAGGCCTAGGGCGGCAAGTGTCGAGGGGTGCATGCACGGGCCCTCTGTGCGCATAGACACACACGCACGCACACTTCTCTATTGCTTGAATCTGCGCAACGCTCATGTTGGGGCATCTGACGTGTCCAGAAGAGACGCCCCTATACTGAGCCACTCCCCCCCCCCTTCTGCGCGTCCCTGTGTGACCTTGCCTAGGGCATCATATGAGCCAGTACCGCCACTATTGATTATGATCGTTAGTGTGTGTAAGTTCAGCATGGTGTTTATGAGTCTGTGTGTGCATACCTCAGAGTATTTGTAGTGTTACAGGGGCAATACTTGTCACATATAAGCCCATATAACCCTGGGGGGCAGAATCTCTCCTGGCAGTGAGGTCCTTTAAAGCCTGTGTCACACAGACACGCGCCGTTGATGTGGTAACACTTGGCCCCATTCTGACAGTCGCAATGGAGGGCACACTGCTGGCCATATGTACCGACAGGGCACTCCTCCTGGCACCTGGCACATTAGACACAATTTAGTGAGAGGCGAAGAGCCTGCCACACTCTTTAATGTGAGATGTCTTGCCAGAGACTCTCACTCAGTAATGGCAAAAGACAAGGAGCCCATTAGGAAAACATAGTCTGATATCGTCATGCACAGGGTCAAGCAAATCTAGAGGTCATAAGTCATAGCTCTGTGATGTTTTGCCATTACTTGTGCTCATCAGTGGGCCGGCTTTTCCTCTGGTGCAGAGCAAGGTGAGGACACTGTCATTGTCTACAGTGAATACAATTAAACCGCGGCCTGTTCTCTGCGTGGAATAGCAAAGTGACTTAAGGAGAGAGGACTTTTTCATAAAGTTAAATATACAATCCTGGCAGAGCATCAATCTCATGTGTCCAACGAAGCCATTAGAAGACAGATAAATAGCTCAATTAAATTATAAAATTGACTAGTTATGTTTCGCATTTAAATTACAGCAGCACCGGCTGTACTGGGAGAGATGGGTGTTATTGCAGAGAGGAGTGGGAGGGGAGGGGGTGTCCTAACACAATCTCAGATCATTCCTGCTGGATTAATTCACCTGTCACAGAGTAAATGAATGAGGGCAATTTTGCAAAATATTAGAGAAAAAGAAGGACTTGTCCTGGAAGCATTTTCATCCTGCAGACAATCGCTTTAGCAAGCTAATAAACCCTCAGAATGTCACAGGGAAATAAAGAAACGCAGCCATTTCAATTGACTCCTAATACAACTCCATTACTAGTAATTAATGGTTAGAAAAAACCAGAGCAGGGTCAGGAGTGGGGCTGATAGAAGCAGTAGGATCAGATTAAGATAAACACAAAGGTAGAGCAGATAAACATAGAATAATGAGTCACAAAACTTGTACCATTCCATTTGTAACCTCTTTTAAAGGCAAGGAGACATGACAATAAATAAACCTTCTTAACCTTGATGTGAAAAGCAACATTATGATAAAAATGCTTGACTCAATCATTACTATGTAATTTTACATATGCCATTTTGATGTTGAGTCATTTGCACAAAAAACAACATGGAAATTACAGCTTGGTCACGATGAAAGAGCCGTTGGAGTTGTGATTGAGAGGACAAAGGATTTTTGATGTAGTGAAATTTTGCACACTTACTACATCCATGACTAGAAGAAATAAGGTCACTGTGGGCTTTACTGATAGAGTAGTGATTTTTGTGTACCTGCGACCGGTGTAACCTGCCATGCATTGGCACTGCCCAGTGATGTGGTCACACAGTCCCCTGTTGCGGCACGAGCAGTCCTTGCTGCAGTTGATGCCATACTTGCCTAACGGGCAGGGCTGGGCACACACAGACCCCTGGGGTGTAGTAAGGAAAGGAAGAGTGTGTGTGTGTGTGAGTGTTAGATAATAAAAGAGACCAATCCACACAAATTCAATCAAGGCTTTCACTAGAAGCCTCAGGGCTTTAACAGAAAGATGACACAAAACCAGTATTAATGAGACTTTACAGGTTTCATTTTTAATAGTAATAATGATCATCGGTTGCTTTGAGGTTCTTTCCTTCCTACTCAGTCTCTAACACACTACTTCCTTGTCTTACAAACTCTCTACATTGACTTAACCCCTAGTTTAGCCCCCAATTACCCTTTCTCCCCTACTCTCTCAATTTCATTCCATCTCATGTCATCCATCCCTTCATCAGTCATCCTTCATTCCTCTCCCCTTCACTCTCCCTCAACCCTTCCCCTCATCATCTGTCCCCTGATCCCTATTCCCCTCCTCTCTCTGTCATTCTTTCATCTATCTACTTGTCACTTTCCCACTTTTGCTTTTAGTCTTTTACTGCCTGTTTGCAGTGAGACTTACGGTCCAGCCAGCAGGGCATGAGCACTCTCCAGTGATGTGGTGGCAGGTTCCACCATTCTGGCAGGGGCAGCGCTGCTCACACATGGGCCCATGACTGCCGGAGGGACAGCGAACTCCGCAGCTGCCACAGCACAAGAACAAAGACTAGCTCAGTGCCACTGCACTGGATTGCAGCAAAAAATATAAAGATTCAACGGCCACTTTTGGAAAAATAGAAAATAAAAAGATGTACCAAAAATTAAAGGTTCTAAACTTGCACAATGCATCACAGAATGTGTTAGCATTGGTAATGGTATTATGCAGTATTACAGGAGACCCTATCTATGCATTTGGTATCAGGCTACTTACACAGCACCCATATACCCAGGGGCACAGATGCACTCGCCGGTCTCGTGATGGCAGGTGGCACCGTTAAGACACTGGCAGTGAAGTTGGCAACTCTTGCCATAGTAGCCGGGTTCACAGGGATCCTCGCAACGCCAGCCCTGGTAGCCGTCTGTGCAGACACAGGCCCCAGTGATAGGGTTACACAGGGCTCCATTCTGGCACTGGCAGCGGTTACTGCAGTGGGGTCCCCAGTAGCCGCTCTCACAGCCTGGGACACAAAGAACAAGAGGAGAGGACTCAAACATCAGAGAGATGAACAAAAGAAATACTGCATTTTATGGGTCCATGGAACTACTGGAAATAAACTGGAAACTTCATATGTATGCATTAATTCTGTTTTACTGTAATAATTTAGTCAATGGGCATAAAGTCATTCAATTGCTATAAAACAATTGCAGCACAAAAATCTTCAGCACAGAAGCAAATAATAACATGAAAATTACATTCAAATCAATCTCTGTCACATTTCAATCCTGGAAAGGAAAGGCTCCTGCAGCCAACTCAATTCATTTCAACTTAATTTTATTTGTATAGCATTTTTCAACAACTGGCACTGTCATAAAGCAGCTTTAGCAAAATTCCGGTCTAGATCGAGATTTCTAATGAGCAATCCAGAGGTGACAGTGGCAAGAAAACACTTCCTAAGGCAAAATAAAGTATAAACCATGAGAGGGATAAGTCTCAAAGGGGAACCCATCCTCTTCTGGGCAATTCCTATGGAGTGGGATTTTGATAATTACAGTATACAGTATACTCGACAGCTTAGATCTTTCATAAGGCCAGATCTCAGATATCTGGTTTCGAATTCAAGCTCTCAATTGAATCTTTTCCCAGAGAGGATTTCCTTAGTTCTTTTTCTTTAGTTTAAAAGCCTCTCCAAGGACGATTAATACCCCACGTTTTCATTATTACGTACTCTTGTGACCATAAAATAGTGTTGCACTTGTTATATAATTACTACCCATAAATATTATTTATAGCTCTCTAGCTAGCACTTGGTCATTCTTAGAAAGCACATACAGATCCTTGTAGCAAGTCTATGTAATTTTACTACAGATCTTGTACATTTTGAAAGTAAATAAATTAAAATGTAAATGCAACATGAAAACATAAAAGGGTGCCATAGGGTACTCAGGAAAAAAAAGGCAGGAAAAGGTAGGAATAAGGTTTGCTACATGAAGTGCAAGTGCAGTGGTTAGAGTGCCAGGTCAGGCACACTCAGACAAACAAAAAAGAACAAAGACCTGTCAGCAGGCAAGCATCTAGAGCCTCTGGCCAGCATTCAGTGCCAGTAGCATGTATAAGGGAGCCAATACACATACCAGCTAGACCCTTCACTCTACCCCTGAGCATGGAATCCCAGATGTATGAAGCAACACTTAAAAGACTCATACAGGAATGAGTGTTATGGAATAAGATAGAGCTGTGCCCAACACTGCAAAGATAAACAGATAGATATGAATCAGTTCTGCTGCTGAAAGTGTTATACATGAAGCAACACCAAAACGTTTAAAAGCATGCTTTAAACAAAGTAAAAATTGCTGGTGCTGTGTAGGATAGCCCTATTAGGATTAAATGGTATTTGGGTTGTACAGTAGTGCACAATGTCATCGAGTCAGTAAGAGGGGGGATCTGGGACAAGTTCTGACAAACAAATAAAACTTAACTGTTTAGATCAAATAAATTATGTTATTGTCTTGCCTTTATTTTAGTGAAGGCAGAAAAGATAACGCTTTATTTGTATAGTCTGTTTTAGACACTCTACAAACAGCCAACAACCTGTCATGTGACTGTCATCAACCAGCCTATTACCTGATCCTCAAACTGATGTTTATAAGATAATCTATAGGTTATCAACTTGTCCCTTTTGCTTTCACTTTATTTACATTTTCTTGATAAGATGGTTGTTGATATGTAGGAGATAATCAATAGACTGTCAACTTGTCCCTAGTGCACAATCACAATTTCAAATCTTGTTCATGCGTACTCTATTAATCAAATTTTATGACATGTTGAAACATCTGTTGATCTGTTGAGAATCTGTTAATATGCTGGTTCATGACAGACTATAGATGTTTGTTTACTGTTTGTAGAATGTCTAAGCGGACTATGTATATACAGTACCAGTCAAAAGTTTGGACACAGTAGATTGGATATATATTTTTCATTGTCTTAAAGACATTTTGATAAAGGCTTATGGTTGAAATTTGTTTCTAAGACAAATGTTAATAATGAAGTTAAAGCCCATGTTATTTCTGAATCAAAATGTATTTTTTAATAAGTAGTTTTTACTTTAAATTAAATTGTTTCCCTTTTGGGGGAACTTTTGGAGAAGCAGCCAACGGCCTATTCGGGAACTCCTGGGTGAAGCTCCCTCATGAAGCTGGTTAAGAAGATGCCAAGAGTGTGCAAAGCTTCATCCAGAATACTGTTAAGAATTTAAAATATAAGAATTTCTTGCTCACTGCCTAATTCCATATGTGTTATTTCATAGTGTTAATGTCTTCATTATTATTCTAAAATAGTAGAAAATAGTAAAAATTAAGAAAACCCTTCTATGAGCAGGTATGTCCAAACGTTTGTCTTGTAGTGTATAAAAAGGTTTGTATTGAAATAATCCACCATGCCAGAAACCTAGATGTTACTATTGGTATTTAGTTTATGTGGAATTAAGAAATAAATGGTCTGGGCAGTGAAAAGATCAAAGGCCAGGACCATGGTTCAGTTTTGAAGAAAGTATAGGTCCTTCTCTACAAGGTCTTCAGATTTGCTGCAGTATCAGAATGCAAATAAGTAGGGAACACACTTATTGTGTAATGAAACATTTAACAGTGTCAGATGCTTTAATGCAGGCAATAAAATTTCTTGCCAAGTGCGTAATAAAAGTCACAAAGGTGAATATTCAGAATATTTTTGACAAGATACTTTAAACAATATGGTGAACAGATACTTTGAACAAAGGTGGGCTGGGACATAAGTTAACATTGGTCTCTATAATCAATAACCTACACTTAAATATAACATCCCTGGCACAAGTTTATTTTAGCAATCTGTGTGATACACTGATTAGATAATGAATTATTCTCCATCCCTTCTACTTAATCATTTTTATATAGAATAATCTAATTAAATGTAAATGTAAATGTAATTGTGATCCACTGGTTGAGAACTGAAATCCTTCATCTGAGCAAGATTTGTGATATAATATAATCTCACTGCCAAAAATGTATTGAGGTATACATCTTTGTTAAATGTTTTATCAACATTAGCACATTCAATGGAAAGCATAGAGTGGCCAGAACATATTATACTCTGTCTAAATTAGCAAGTTGCTAATAACACTGAAGAAAGTCTGACAATAAAATCACTAAGGCAATGTTTCCCCAGATGGTCCACATTTTTGCTCTCTCTCAGTCGTAGCCGACTCGCTTTGACGTGTTTATAAAATGCTGGACAGCATAAACGCCTCAGTGCATCTGGCAGTGATTGAGACAGCCTTATGTCTCTCGTTCACCTTCAGCAGAGGCTGCAATAAAAAACACCAGCGTGAAGCCTGAGCGGCAGGTCAGTGAATATTTATGTATTGATTCTGGCTTCGTTTCTGGTAAATGCTAACAGATTTGGGGATTGGTGTACCCGTGTTCACCTGGTTGAGTTTAGAGGGCTGTGTTAGAAAAGGATGAGGTCTTAATGAAACCTGTAGCCACGGAGAAAGCTGTGCCTGGTTTCTGTGCCAGGCAAACATGAAGCAGATGATCAGCAGTAGGAGGGAAAGCCGCCATGTTGCGGAGGGGGGTCACCCAGCAGACTGGTCACCCAGGCTTGGCTGGAGTACGCTGGATTAAGTGGCCCAGAGGGGGGTGGATGAGTGAGGTATTGATTTGAGAAAATCTGGGATGAAGGCTGAGCCCACATGCCAAACAAATGACCAGGCCCCTATAGAAGTGGCGAGTCGGTGGGTGGTCGAGTGAGATGGATGAGTGGTTCATCGCCTGCTCCGCTTACAGTCAATCATCTGTCTACCCCCCACCATTCAGCTCTCCCACGCTGATGAGAGAGAGCAGACAAACACAGCATATCAACAGCTGTCTGACCCCAGACCTCGTCAACTCTTCATCAGACCTAAAGTGAGAGCCTCGCTTCTTTAACCTGAGGTGCTGAACGCGCCCTGATGCGGCCACAAATCCACCTGGGCGGCTCGTTTGCAACAGCGCTAAATTACTGTGGAAAAGAACAGACTAAACAACTAAAGAGGGAAATTGAGGCAGAACTTAATTTGCAAAAGTTTTCTCCTCTGATTCCCCGGGAGCTTCACAAAATGTTGCCATTGGAAGACTTAAAGCCTTCTTTTCCCCAGCAGAGTGACTCCTTAGCTCATCTCCAGCTAAAACCCATTAAACTGCCATTTCTCTCCCTGTACTGAAGCTTTTACAGACTCACTGGAACCTGGCTGTCACTGTGGACCTCTGACAGCATTTAGCAGTGATTAAGGAGCCAGAGTTCAGTCGGCACCACAGACAAGG
This sequence comes from Olivaichthys viedmensis, assembly GCA_028565825.1. Classification (NCBI taxonomy): domain Eukaryota; kingdom Metazoa; phylum Chordata; class Actinopteri; order Siluriformes; family Diplomystidae; genus Olivaichthys; species Olivaichthys viedmensis. Next base: position 20,754,901 of record JAOUQW010000034.1, on the reverse strand, counting down.
CTGCAAAAACATACACACAGCCTCATATCCACCGTTTTGTGCTCCAAGAGTGGGAAACAAAAGATACTCACAAAGATGACTAGAAATCTGAAGGGGATTAGGGAGAAGTGGATGAGTACACCACACCCCATGGGGAGAGGCTTGTGTGGGTGTGTTTGAATGAGTGTGTCCATGTGTGGGCAGGGAATTCAACTCAAGTAGTGAGACCTCTTCCACAACCTCCATTAATGGCACCAGGCTTTGCCCTAACCTGCTAATCAGAGGGTGTGTATGGGGGCTGCAACCCACACTATTCCTCTCAACAAACTTCAGGCTCAGGGCAGTGGATCTTAGTTGCAGGCATGAGTTTGTACACTGTACTTTTATAAGAGCGGAAACCCAATGGTCTAATCCAGTAAGATGGATTAGAAAGACCTATGGGAAGTGCAGCAACACAATGTTGGTAGATGCAGGGCTCAGATCCATAAGGTTGGTGTTCTCCCAGAGGCCCAGTAAATTTGTACAAGCCACTGCAGGAACAGTCCCTTCAGCTACTGGTCTGATACAGACATAAACAAAATATTGTTTTGTTGTAACATTGCATTGCCTTTAGAGCCTTTTACCTTAGGAAGCAAACATGTGGCCAATGATGTGTACTAGTCTTTCTGATTTCTAACCAGTAAAAAGTTGAAAGGCATAAGATGAACAGTGTTTATATTGTGTTAGCTGTACTAGTGCAAATTAAAAAAATAATAAACGTTTTCATATATACACACTCACCGAACACTTTATTAGGAATACTATACTAATACTTGATAGGGCCTCCCTTTGTAGCCCATCCACCTCAAGGTTCGACGCATTGTGCATTCTGAGATGCTTTTCTGCTCACCACAATT
>JAOUQW010000034.1:20730215-20747041 GCA_028565825.1 Olivaichthys viedmensis | reverse complement strand
ACATTCCATATATGATAAAAAGTAAAAAACGCAAAAAGTGGAGATACATGTTTTTCATTGGACAGCGACGATATATTGGTGTGTGTCACATGCAGGTAGATGATATGTGTATATGTGGTAAGACGGGGCATGTCTTATGCCTATGATGCGTAAATAAGGGGTTGCAGGCTCTTTTTCCACACAACCAAAGCTGATTCATGAAATGTGCTCCAATCACCGTTCCTTTCAAGGTCATATGACAGTTTCATGAATCAGACACAGAACAGTTCATTTATCATTCCAGGCATATCCAGGTATGTCAGTTGTAAGGTTCTGTGAAGAGAAAATTATTCTGTGCCTCCATCAATGTGCCTCAAGCTCAGGTAGAGTAAATGCTCAAAAACAATAACTTATACTTACTGACTCATATTTACCAATCTATGAGCCTCTATACACTATTTAAAAAAGTTCCTCAAGTGATCTTTTGATAGTTAAACGTTCTTCTCTTCCTAAAGGGGTTCTGCTTGGAACCTTATCTGATAGGGAAACCCCCTGTAGTAGGGTTCTACATAGAACCAGGGGGACAAACCAAAGAACCCTACACTCTTAAAAATAAAGGTGAGAGAAATTATTCTTTAGAGTGATGCCATAGAATAACCATATTTTTAATTCCTTAAAGACAGGTGAAATGGAAATTCGAACGCCTTTTTCTTCCGCAACATGGCGTATTTCCGAGTTAAACAGCTAACTGGGGGGGAACTTTGGTTTTATTGATCGGGATTTGATCGGGCTTGTGACTCAGATGCAAACGTTGGTGCTAACTCAACGTGTCACAATGGTAATATTTCTTTTTGGGTGAAATGCCTCGTACACAACACTGAATTCCCCAATATTCCTCCATCTTCAAAATTCGAGCCACCGGGGCTGTAACCAGGGTATTTTGGGGAAACATAAAGTTTTTGGTGATGAACAATCAAAAATGCACTTTCTGCCCATGATGCTGCTTGCTAATCAGTATCGCTGTGAGCTCGAGCTTACTTAGGGGGGGAGGGTACAGATGGATCCATTAGTACAGATGGATTCTGATCAAGGACATGGGCTAAACAAGGTAAAAAAGGTCAATTTTGATTTCACCTTGTCTTTAAGAACTTTTTGATTAATGGATCCTTAATTATTTTAATGGTGCCATAGAGAACTAAAAAAAGATTTCCCACTGTAAATCCATTATGTGGAAAGATCATTAAAGGATTATTTAGTTTATTTTGCAAAAGCAAAAAATGGTGAAACTATCATGGACCAAAAGTGTCTTTCGGGAACCAAAAATGGTTGTTTAGAGAACCAAAAATGGTTATTTTATGGCATCGCTCTAAAGAGAACCTTTATTATTAAGAGTGTACCAATTACTCACATGCAACATAAAAATAAGGATATTTGAGTGGGTTTGTGTGTTAATGTTTCCAGTCACACGATTTTTTTGCTGTTATATGGCTGGCCTGATAACTTGTGATGATATCAGAAGTATCCTGAATTCAACACTAGCCTTTGCTTCTCTAAAGGGGATTAGGGAAAAGTAACATTGCATAGCTACAGCCATTAAGAAATGTTTTTAAAACATGAATGGAATATAATTGTTAGACAAACAAATATAATCAGGTACAGTATTCATATTCTTTCAAGAGTAGTAAAGCCCTCAGGACAGATGAGCCTAAAACATATTCATGCATTCTGCATTCTGAGCCATTCTGCTTATAGGTAGGAAAGTATTGCCCCAGCACTGCTACAATGATAGCATGGACAAGAAAGCCCAACAAAGTACAGATTCATATCATGTGGCTTCTCCCGTAAGTAACCTTCAAGACATTTATCTGAGTCCTGTGTCTGGCTGTCACAGACTAATGGGCCTACAAGGACAGCTGTATTGCTCTGAGGGCTTGCTGTGAAAGCAATGATTGTTTGGTAAACTTGGGTGATAAATGTTACTTGGCAGCTTTGCTAAGCATACTACCATAAAAACTGCCAATACTCTGCACGACGTGGCCCACCGTCCTTTCTAGAGCTCCTTTGACACTCATCACAGCATTATTTATGAACCTGTATAGTGAGCCTGGGTGCTATGAAGGGTGAAAAAAAGCTTTTGGGATGTCTTGCATGGAGCGGAGTGCTGATGGATGTTTTCATAAATACACAGAAAGACATGCCAATAATCATGAGGGGTGAATTGTGCTGAGTAAGAATAACAGAGAGAAGGGAGTGTGAGCTGTAGCTGCCGCTACGCTGCTAGGCGTCCCTTCTGCCCTCATTCATCTCCGACAAGCTCACACTGCCGGGTTCTCCTTCCCCCAGAGAGAGAGGCAGCATGGGGACCTGCCTCACTGTGCTCCCCCAGCGCCAGGAGAAACACACAGCAATAGGATATGCTGATGCTGGAGCTTATGCTCATGTGGTTTCAAAGAAAGAGAGGTTTTCTGTACACTCTCTGCATATAGGAGTGGAGTCATTATTAAGCTGCAGTACCTCCCTTGATAACATTGTATTCAGGAGGAGATGTTTAGAGACATCTCCAACAAATTAATTACTGACTAATAACTGAGCAGAATAGAAGTTCCACCAAGGATACAACTGGGTCATTTGTTCAATGTCTATTTAAATGTGAACCTGAATCAATAGAAGCCTTTAGAAAACAAATCAGCTCTTATTCAGTCTCAGATTCCAGGTTTTATATAGGTAAGCTGAGCAAAGTCATTACTCAACTCAACTCCACTTATCTCTACTCAACTCTAGCTAGCTTCATTTATATAGCATACTTTAAAAGTATCACAACTTTATAGCATACTTAAAAGTGTCACAAGGCAGCTCTACATAATATAAAACAGCAAATAAACAATGCAAAATCAATAGAGAAAATACTGTATTTATAAAAATTTACGATACAAGAATAAGAAATATAGGAATTAAAATTGAACAAAAGGTAATGATGAAAAATGGATAATTAATAATGCATTGCTAATCAAAACAGATGCTATAGTATCTGATTTCAAACATTCATTTATAGATTGTTTCATTATTTTGGGACTAGACGTTTTTTACTCTTGGTATCACTAACAAATCTGCATCTTGTGACATTAATAATTCAGGAAGATTATAAAAGGTCACTTGTTCATTTAAATAGTAGGGGTCTCAACCATTACTTTATATTTCAGTAACAGAATTTTGTAACCAATATGAAATTTTAGCGGTAACCATTGCACAGTGGTTAAAACAGGTGTAATATGGTCACTCATTAGCGTTTACTCAGAAACTCACTGTAGCATCCCTCCAGCAGTAGATTGTAATCATCCAACCTAGAGGTAATGAAGGCTTGCACTACATTTTCAGCATCTTAAAGGGTTAAGATATTCCTAGGATTAGCAATACAGTATTTCAAAATTGAAAATAAACAGTTTTACATTTGTATTAAGTATATGTGTCTAGAATTACAAAAGTGTACATCAATAGTGATAAGAAAATTCTTAATAGATGTACTATAAGCAACATACAACCATAAAGACTCAAAGTAATATCCAAGAGCTTATTTCTGGTACTCTTGGGGAGATTGATAATTTCAGTTTTCTTAGCATTAAATAATTGTGTATCATCATCAGTGGAAATTAATCCCATGTTTGCGGCTCATATCTCCTAAAACTAACACGTAGATCAAAAAAGGAGAGACCCAACACAGACCCCTGAAGAACACCTTGACATCTGTACATATATAATCATTATTTACACTGGCAATGGTAACTTTTAGTCAAATACGACTTAAACCAAGCAACAGCTTGTGTTTACCAAATCTTCAAGCCTATTTGCCAAAATATTGTGATCTACTGGTCAAAAACAGCACTTAGGTCTAGGAAGACAAGCACAGAAATATGTTCTGAGTCACGAGTTAACAACAGGCGATTTACCACCCTGACTAATGCAGTCTCAGTGATATGATGAGTCCTTATACCAGAATTGTACATTATACAGATGTACTTTATTCCCCTGTTGGAATGAATTAAATTGATTGGTGGCCTTTACTAAGATATTTGCAAGAAAGTGAAGGTTTGATTTAGGTCTATAATTAGATTTGGGCTCTTAATAAGAGGTTTCATCACTGCATCCTTGTAAAGTCTGGTACATACCCAAGACTAGAGGTTAATTAATGGTTGACTAATAACAGGTAATAGCTCCCTTACTAGCTTGGTTGGAATAGGATCCATAAAAAAAGTTGATGATTTAGATTTAGGAGGTAACCAATTCCTGAGCCTATAGAAAGGGAGGTGGTAGTCTTGGAAGTGAATGATGTAGGCAAAAGCTGGGTCATTATAGTTGTTGAATAATGTGGGAAAAGCCCTGACCCAGTGCAGCAAAACCAGCAGCTTATTCAACGAAAAGTCAAAAGTGTCCTCATCAGCAGATTGTTACACAAGCGACCACCTCTACCAATTAATAATTCCTCCTCACTTTTCACTCCCCCCAGATCCTCCCCCAAGGGGAGCAACAAGCTCTAACCTCTCTTTCACATACGAATGAGAAACAAGAAAAGAGACGCTGGTTTATTTAGATGCCTTCAATCAAAGATGAAGGACTGAATAAAGAGGAAGGCGGGATGAAGGTCTGGATGCTGGACACGTGCGAGGTCAGCAATGGCCAAAAACATGCATTCCAGAGACAATGTCAACCCAATAAAGCTTGCTCGTGCGGCACTTAATTTGCACCCATCGATTTCCTATTTTTAATTATTAATTCTAATTAGGATGAAGTAGATGGTGCCAGGGTCTGTGGCAGAGGGTCGATGGGGGGGGTGCTGCTCCAATAAAAGCAAGAGATCCACATGTGGTGGTTGTGTCTGTTTGTGAGTGAGCGATACCAGTGATTCCACTTCTGTAGGTCAGTCAACAACTTTGACAAATAAACCAAGTAGTCATAAAGTACACTGCACAAAATCTAAAAGCAAGACAGTACACTTTATTATTGCAATGTCTGTAATATTTGGACATTTCACTTTTGATAGAGAAATGAGTTCTGCTGAAACCTTAGTGTGGAGCAGGATATCATGCTCTTGTTGGTCCTGATTACGTTCTCCAGTAGGGGGCAGCGCTGTATATGCATATATTTAAAACACCTACATATGCACTACCCTCATACATTACATGCCCCTTCTTCTACTAGGAATTTAAACTAGAATGCCCATAATTACTAAAGCCATAATACATTACCTCAATATACATATTCATCAGTAAACACGAGCACAGATTAGGCCCAAGACACATTTGATTACTGGTTTAATTGACTTGTTCTCATCAAAAAAACAAAAAATGTTTTTGGAAAAGTTATACCAAGAAAATAAAAACGTGTCTCGCAGTTGGGGCTGAAAAGGGTTTTAAGACAGCATGCAGTGAAATTCATCACCTATGTATCCAAGGTCAGGGGGTTGAAAGACCTCAGAACATTGCTTAAGAAGATGTGTGCAGCCATAGATTGAAAATATTCAGCGCAAGCCAATTCAGTTAATTCCATACAGAATCTTTTTTTAATGATGGTCATTCACCTTAAGAAAGGTTAAACTTGCTCTATTTAACTTGAAAAAAAAAAAGCTATTTAAGTTTAAATGTCTGTAATGTTTATTGATTAAAACCATGACTGTATTTATATTATGATCCAATCAATGTTTCTTTTTTTCAGAGCAGTTTCATATTTTATTTACTCTTCTCCTATAGCTCTTTAAAAGTACATGTATAGGCTTACCTAGACATAAGAGGAAGCTCAACATTTCAATGCAACTGTTCTTACACAGGGAAAAATACTTATTACTCACACACAGCTATTTCCTGTGACAGCAGTTATTGTACACACTTTGCTCAGTTGTCTTGCACTCTTGCATGAAAAGATTCTCACATTCTAATATCTTATGCACATCAAGCATATTAGCAAAGAAGCGAAGAAGTCCCAAAACAAGGCAATATAGCCTCCTACAAGAACCCAAGTAGGAAAAATCAGACATGGACCATTAGTCAAGGCACATGGTCTCTCTGACTGTAGGAGTTGCCCACTTACTCCCCTTGGTGACATATCATATCCCTTTATGGTCCCTGCACCTGCTGAAAACAGCCGGCTGAACAGCCAGAAAGAATGTGGGCTACGTCATACACACTTTTTCTGGGTCAGCTTTGAGTCTACTGAGCAAGAACATGTGCAGGTGTTAGGAGTTGCATATGAGAAATAAATACATTAAAAGGGCTGTTAACAACACTACACAAGCTTCTCTATTGCCAGTCAATGCTGTAATAACAACAAGTTTTCAGCTTAATTTTCATTCCTTCCAAAAAGCAAAATCAATTCCAGAGACTGACTGTGATTGTTCCATGTCTCCCAATTCATCCTTGGAAACCCAGGAAAAGGGCATGGCTACTTGAAGAAAATGGCAGATGACAGCTTATACATATATTAACACAACTTATACATACAGTCAACTGCAGAATTACGTCACCTTTAAGAGGATGGGCAAACATGATTGTATAAAATAATTTACCTTTTCCATTCAAACAATTGGAAAAACTACTTACCTGTCCTCTGACAAAAATCATTGTCATGAGAACGTTTTTTGTTAAATAATAAAAGTTTCTCTCAAAACATAGGTGGCAAGATTATTGGCACCCCTAAAGAATAGTTAGAATAAATGCAAGCAACTTACACGCCACCTCCATAATGAAAAGCTGTTTCAAAAAGTTGCTTCCTCCCTGAGAGCAACCCACAAAATGCAGCATGTGAACTACAACAAACATCACTGGAACTACAACTGGAATCATGTGTTGTGGTCAATCTTTGTGGCCATGAACCCCATCACCATGTTTGGTGAAAAAGAGGACTGCATCCAAGAAAAAGCCCCACAACACAAAAATGGTTGCAGAAACACAAAATCAATGTTTTACAATGACCATCTCAGTCGGATTTTATCACTGAAGATGGCATCCACATGCACAAACCTAAGAATATAAAGGAGCTTGAAATGTTCTGCATGGAGGAGCGGTCCAAGATCCCTCCACAAAAGTCTCCAACCTTGTTAGACATTACAGGAAGAGGCTCAGTGCTGTTATTCTCTCCAGGGGAGGCTTCTCCAAATATTAATTGTGGGAGTGCTGATCATTTTAAAACCAGTGTTTTGCCGAAATATTTGCACTACTTACTTGCTTTAAATGTTTATAAAAATACAAAAAAGGTTTCTAAAATTATTGTGTTAAAATAAAACTATTAATTAATAAAAACCCATATGTTTAAGCTCAAAATATCCCTTATTGCACGTTACTCATTTTATATATATACACAGTATATTTCCCCCCCTTTTCAGGAAGGGTGCCAATAATTCTGGAGACTGTAAATGCCTCTGGTTTGGTACAACATTTTGTGAAACTTTTTCTAAGCGACTTTTTAGACAACACTCTAAAGCACTCACATACCACATGTACCCACACAGGGTAGGATAATTGACTTTTAATGATCTGACATTATGCTAATGCTCTTCATGAGGAGATAAATCTTGGTGCAGGGTTTTTCAGCTCTCCGCAGGTGGCAGTTTGCCCACCACAGTTGAGGAGATCAGATGTGGAGAACAAACCCAAGGGAGCAGCACTGCAACGCTGTACTAGCCAGGGTCAGAGAGCCAGTGTTGATCTGTGACTGAGCTCTGACCATGTGGGTGGATCTATTATAACCCAACACTTATGATGGATTAGATCCTTTAATCACATAATCAAATGTATGACTAGTGTAGCTGTAATTGTATCTATCACTACTTTTTCACTACTCAGTGATATGCAATGAATGTCTGAAATCATAAAAAGAATAATGCTAAAAGTCGCGATACATATTAGAAAAGGGGTTAAAAAGCTGATAAAGGAATGTAATTTTTATAATGCTGGCTCCATCAGAAGAGTGGCTGCAAAATTGTGCACATCAGATTTACAATGTGCTCCTGAGGGCAAATCCTGCTATACTTGCCCAATTTGGAATCCCCATGAGCTGCCACATAAATCAAGGGCCCCATTAAAGCTTGATCTCCTGAATGACTGGAATTTGACAGTAAAGGGATGGACTGCAGCTGGAAGGAGGCTTTGGAGAAAATCTTCAGCCTCAGTGACCTCCATCTCTAAGTCTAAAGGTCTCATGAAGTGGCCACTGTGTGTCAATCATGGCTGTTCCTCTGCCCCTTCAACTGCTCAACACTCACATCTGGCCTCTCCTGAGACCAGAGAAAGAAGGTTGGCAAGATCAGGGTGCAAAAATTATCCAGAACGAACCTCAGGAGCTCTGAATGCAGTTTTGTTCCCCACTCATCTCTAGAAACTTGCCAGAGCACATGAATTATTCCTGTGTATTCTCAAAGTCACAGTGAAGTCAAAGGTACACAAGAATGACTTGCTGAGAAATTCATTGCATTTGTGTGACTGGCAGGCAAAAAGAGACTTGAAAATAAGGGAACAAAAAATGCCCAGTAGTGGGCAAGTTCCAGCGCTGGGGTTTTATGGGCTATATGAGAACAGCTGGCAATCATGAAGCCTTCAGAAGCAGAGCAAATGATTTGTCATGTTGCTTGTGACTGAGAAAGCTGCAGATGTCTGATGAAATGAAAAATAAAATGTAAAAGAGAAAATCTAATTCTCCTCTTTGGAGTTCTGTGGTAGAAAAGAGGTGCCTGTATTGATCCAATGAGAGAAGATGTTTTGTTTTTTTATTCTCCTGATGGGCAAAATTGGTTAATCATATCTAGATCAGTCCAAAGGTTAGCCTGAATCTAAGAAGATAAATCTAATTTCTCAAAAGTATATAACATGAACAGGCAATCAATAGTGGGGAAGAAACAGCAGAGCATATGTTTGTAAAATGCTCTCAGATTCTCTCAGATTAAAGAATATAGAATATATCTGCAAATTTCACAGGTCAAAATGGGAGTGTATTTATAAAATACTAAAACACAGATGGTTCATATAACATCTAGGGTGTTTTTTGTATTTCACTGGGCTAATGTCGATTTACACAGCATATAGCAAATTTAGTCATCCATTCTATAACAGCCCTCTCAGAGCGACCTTGGGTTCTTGCAGCATTTCTTTAAATGCAGAGGACATTAGTGTGCAGTTCTGCCTCCATTCTCATGAATGCATCCAATCATCTGGCAGGGACTACATTTCCTGTAAAATTCTCCTTTGATCCTTATCTTCTAGATGCCCTTTCTCAGAGGCACAGATCACAGACTTTGTCCCTTTTTCCTTATTATTAATCCGTAGCGATGTGATAGCGTCTCTGTGTCTCTTTGGCTTCTGCCTTTTCCTTACTGGCAAAAGGCAGGGATTTAATTGAATTTCTCGACTTTTAATGTCTGCATTAGGATAATCAAAGCAGGAGAGGCTTGAGTTGTTTATGTTGAACTTGGAGAATTAGCATGGCCACATTTTCTGAGATGGCTGCAAGTCCTCAGAAAAACACAAACAGTATTTTGCGAAAACATACACATGGCTTGATCAGTCTATGAGTCAAGAAAGAAGGACTCTGTCGGCATCCTCTCGCATGGGAGGTCATTTTAAGCTCTTTATCTTTTCATGAGTTATGTTACAAGACACTTTAGGGTTTAGCCAAAATGCAGAAGCTGCTGAATTGTTTTATAACTCACAATAGTTCTGTGAGTATGCAGTATTAAGGGTCTCAAATAAAACGTGGTCAACAGGAGCTTGATCCAAACACCACTTGATCCTACAACCTAACATACTGTAACTAAATTTACTCCCAGCTGGCCTCTAGGAAAGCCTCGGCCTAGCCGAAGAGTCCTGTAGTACCATTATTATAAACTCTTTGGTTGAGAAAATTATCCACATAGCAGCTTTGCTCCATTACAAATATGCATATGCTGCATGTAACATAAGTGATTTAACAAAGTCCATCATTAAAATGTGTAATCTGTCACTCCTTGTCCTTAATCATGAAAAAACAAATTGTTCCTTCAACAGACATTTTAGAAAAAGTCTATAAAAGCAGATAGAGGAGGAGCAAAGCACAATTCTGAATAAAAGCCTCAGTTACCCTGGGGCCTGAAACACAATTTGATTAAAAGTTTGTTTTTCTTTGCTCTCCTCACAAACCGAGGGGCCATGTCAATGCAGCACTGACAGTTAATTGGACTTGGCAGGGCCGGGAGTTCATTCGTCAGCATTGTGTGGGGCTCACCTATGAGGAGCAGGACAATCAATGTCTCAGAGGACGGCCCGTAATCACTGCAACACTGCCGTGGACTGCAGGGTTAAACATCAGGAGATTGCAGGTGCAGGAGGATTGGAGAGAGACTGCAAATAACACCACCCACACACAACCACACGTGCGGACATATTCTGTCCCACAGCATACCCAAGGACGCCATAGTAAGGCATGTGGGGTGGACCCTGCGATATACAGCTCCCTCATGCACTCGAAGGCCCACACACCAGTGAAACTGAGCATATACATCATCCGTACAGATATGCCACAAAAGAATAGAGTCGTCTTCATTCTACCACCTGGAGTTGCACAAGATAGCTGGATCTGCTACCTTTTCACCTGGTTAGTTCTGATCAGCATAGTCATCTAAGAGTTTCAAAAACCGCTTGGCTGACAGCACCAAATTCTATCCTTCTGTTTATCACTCCAGCATCTTCACCCCTCAAATATTCCCTATTTACTGACATACTTCTTTACTAAGAGGCAAAATTGTATATAGTATTCTAGCAAAATGTGCACTAACAAATATGCAATTAGCCATTTCAGAGGTAAGACTTTTAAACAATGTTCTCACTCCACAAAGGGACAGTGTCACGCGTGGCTGTGCGCGTGATACAGTGTGGCGGTAGCCATGGTAACGGCAGCCACATACGCAACCACGCGCTTTTGTTTTCATTTGTTCCCCTGTCACGTGAAGTATGTTAAATGTTCCCAGCTGTTCCTCGTCTGTCTTCCCGTGATTTCTAAGTGTTTAAATACCCGCTTATTTCCGTCCTGTGTTGTCTTCCGTTTTTGTGTGTTCACCATGCCTGTCACGGTGTGCATAGTTTCTGTTTAAACCCGGTTTTTGTAAACAAATAAATATGTTATTCGCTCAGAGCGGCTTCGCGATTGTGTCCTGTCCGCGCCGCCTCACCGTGACAGAACAGAAGACCTTCAAAAAACGGACACAGCGAGCCGCAAAGGAGAGCCTGTGCCCAAACCAGACAGCCAACCTGGAGGAGCTGCAGGCTGAGATCGTGGGGCACGTCGGCTGGTTCGCCAATAGCAATGCCCTCATGGCGCTTGTCACCGCGTCGGGGCAGCCCCTCGCCGCCTGGGAGGAGAAGGACATGGCCATGCTCTGTCAGGAAGGCGAGGAGCGGTGGGCTTGGTGGGCGCTGCTCGTAGCGCAGAGGAAGCTCGCACCTCCAAGGAAGCAGCCGCCGCCAGCCGCCCCCCTGATCGCAGCCCCGCGCCAATCTCTCCAGCAGCTGATTGCACCCCCCGAAAGCCCCCCGGTCACGCTTTCTCTGCGCTGCCTCCGGAGCCAGCTGCAGACGCAGCTCAGCTCCGACCCAGCCGGGATCGCCCGCCTCCCAGGAGCGGAGGGGGGTAGTTCGCCTGAATCTTTTGGGGGGTGGGGCTATGGACGGTCGCCGAGGCCGTCCCGGATGTTGCAGGAGGCGTGGCCAAAATCCCGGACACCGCTGGAGGCGTGGCCGAGTTCCCGGACTCCACGGAGGGTGGCCCCCGGGTGTCCGAAGCTGCCACCGAGAACGTCATCGCTTCGCCCCCGAGCTTCGGGAACGGTGATGCCACGCGGCCTCCGGACACCGCGGCGGGAGGCCCCTGGGTATCCGTCGCCGCCGCCGAGGACGTCATCGCCCAGCCTCCAGCCCGACAGAGACGTAGGCCCCACGGGCCCGGGCCCCCCCCAGGACTGCCTTTTGGGGCGCTTTTGGGGGTTGTTGATTTCCTAATCTAATACTTAATAACTTAAAACGAGCAGAAAGAATGTTTATATGATACAAAATGTCTTTTAGCAGAATGTAATTAAATCTTTTAACACAGTGTAATTGGTTTGGGTTCTATGGATGGAATGTCTGGGAATAAAAAGCTAATGGCTCCAATAAATAAAATGGCTTTACATATTTGCCTTATGTGCTTAATATTTGAATAGTGGGATTATACTCCTAAAATAAATCTGTGCTGCCATGAAAAAGGGGTCCCTGAATTTATTTAGACACTGAAAGTTTAAGAATCTTTGGTGTAGATAACAATTCACACAAAGTTTTGAACTAAAGATTTTTATACAAAAATAACTTACTGATTGAGAGGACCTTATGTACGATTTCTGCCTCCTTCTTCATGCTCTTGTCTAGCTTTTTCAGATTTTTTTCTTTAACTTTTTTGTTGATCCACCCCAAAATACGTCTCCTTGTGCTCTTGTATTTTGGCCCGCCTTCTTTTCCGACGCTGGCCTCACACATGGCCTCGTGTTTTTTCTCCTCCACTGCGTGTTCATCCTCTGAACCTTCAGTTTGCACGTAGTGTTCTGCTTCTGGCGGGTGGAAGGTCTAAGGCTCAGGGCTGGCTTCCTCAGGGACAGAGCTGCTCTCACACACACACTCCTCTGGGTGTGAATGTGTGCTGGCGGCAGCTGGCGAGCACGAGCGCAGTCGGGGCTCTACTTTTTATTTTATTTTTATTTAACCTTTATTTTCCCAGCGAAGCATTAAGAACAAATTCTTATTTACAATGCTGGCCTGGCAAGTGGCACAAGGCCACTTGAAGGGGGGGAAAAAGAGTAGAAAGAAACATGAAACATGACACCCAACTAACAAAAGCAGACAACTTATCCACAGAAAACAAATATGCATGGGAACAACACGAGAGGAAACATAAACTGACAATCAACAATATGGGGAAGCTACATTACAAGACGGGGTTATGAAGTGTATGAGTGAGAAATTACTTGGCAGAGAAACAGTTGCAGGTGTCGGTGAGAATGTCTGTAATAGAGTGCTTGAAAGCGGAAATGGAAATGAATTTGTCTATATTCAAGATTTTTTGCAGAGCATTCCAGTCGCAAAGATGGAAAGATGCATAACTGAGGGAGGTGTTGGTTTTTGGAGTTTTGAGCAGGATGCTATGTGAAGACCGGGTGTTGTATGTGGCAGACATTAGATGCAGCAGGTGACATAGGTAGGGGGGAGACGCACCCAGAAGGGTTTTGTAGATGAGTGTAAACTAGTGGATGTTCCGACAGGTGTGCAGGGAGGGTCAGTTTATCAAGAAGTAAAAAGTGCATTGGTGTGTGTTGAACGGGGCATTAGTGGCAAACCGTATAGCGGAGTGATGAACCTTTGCTTGCAACCCTGTATATTGTGTCACCGTAATCAAGCATGGGTTGGATAGTCATCTGGAAAGGTTGAGTTTGGCGGAAGGGGTGAAAGTGGAACGGTTTCTAGAAAGGAACCCGAGCTTAACCTTGACCTTAGATTGCAGCTTTGAGATGTGATGAGAGAAGGATAGTGTGCTGTCTAACCAGATGCTTAGATACTTGTAAACAGAGACCTGCTCCAGGACAGCTCACTCCCTGGTAGTGATGTTTAGGGCTGGAGGAGGCACAGCATGCTTTCGACCAAACCACATAACCTTTGTTTTTGAGGTGTTAAGAGAGAGTTTGATATTGACAAAAGCCTTCTGAACCTGGAGGAAGCTATCCTGTAGTGATTTCAGAACAGTGTTGGGGGAGGGACCGGTAGCATAAAGGATTGTGTCATCAGCGTATAAGTGAATGAGAGAGTTACCTGCAGCCTGAGGGATGTTATTTATATAAATGGAGAACAATGTAGGGCCAAGTATGGAGCCTTGAGGGACACCCTTGGTGATAGGGAGGGGCTGAGAGAGAAAATGTTCGTGCCTCAGTGACCCCTATGCTGCCCAATCGGTTTGTGAGGATGGCGTGATCAACAGTGTCAAATGCCTTGGCGAAGTCAACGAATATTGCAGCACAGTATTGTTTGGAGTCTAATGCAGATGCAATAGCATTAAGGACTTTGAGTAGCCGTGACACAGCCATAACCAGAGCGAAAACCAGACTGCACCCCTGACAGAATACAATACACATTCAGATAGTCAGTCAGTTGCTTATTTACAATTTTTTCAAATACCTTGGACACACAAGGTAGAATGTAGATGGGTCTAAAACAGTTGGGGTCAGCCTGATCCCCCGCCCTTGAAAAACGGACGCACAGCAGCATGGGGGGTGGCTGCAGAAGAAATGCTAGGGGCTGCAGGTGGTCAGGGGTAGGGCGTGAATAAGGGGGATTGTTATCCAGGCAAATGTGATTTGAGGCCTCGAAAACAAACCCAGACGTCACAAAATGTTGATTAAAAACATCAGCCATAGAGTTCTTGTTGGCGACTACAGTATTCCTCACTTTGAGTGATAAAAGGCATGTCATGGGTCTGTTCTCGAGTTCACGTCTCGTTTTCCAAACGTTTTTGGGATCGGAGCCGAAACGAGAAAATAGCTGGCTTTGGCCTGTCGCATAGCCTGTGTCGCTTTGTTTCGGAGCTGACGAAACAAAAGGCTGTCAGAGGAGAAACCGGATTGGCGTGCTTTACGCAAGCAAATTTTTTTTTGATCCAACAACGCTGCCACGTTACACTTAAACCAGGGACTTATTGTCAAGTAGTAAAGTATTTAAGTGTTAAAGTTGCCCAATATTGGGTTTAATATACTTAATGCCATTCCTGCCCAAGAAACCTCAATCTTTAATAGACTTAGAATTAAAAAACAATAATTTTTTAAACACCTCTCAAAGCCAAGCTGAGAGGTATTTTTCCTGAGAGAAAAAGTAGGAACAAATTCACATTAGTAACCGTCAAGTGTGTGAACGCTCCACTACCCCAAATCAATCCACATTCCTCTAAATGTAGCCAAGCTGAGAGCTTTCCAAGTTTTGCAATTTACATGAAAATAAATAAATAAATAAATAAAATTATTAGAAACACTTCCACAAAAACCACAAAATTACTGCACAGTCTAATACTAATCACAGAGACAATAATAATGACAATATGTTAATAATTATAATCATAATAATAAAAATTTATATTATTATTATTATTATTATATTGACGATTCATATTTAACCAATCTACATGAGTTGTAGTGGTAATTGTCATCATTTTGCTAAATAGTTATAGTGTTAAATGTTAACTGTTCCTTCCTGGTGGTCATTAAAAAATAAAAATAAAATAATAATAATAATAATTCTGTAAATAAATGTGCAAGTACAGGCAATAGGCATATTTCTCTTGTGGAAGTGCTCATGCAATGAACAACTGATGCCTCATCAAAAATAATTCTGAATGAGAGTTGCTTTAAATTCAACTTTAACAAGTTAAACTTTTTTTTTCTTTTTTTTTGCATGCTATTATTTTTTTCAGCACAAACTCAGCTTTAAAACTGATTAACTGCATGTGATTCAGTTTAAATGTGCTCATCACTACAAAGAAGACCAGCACCACTGATTCCTACTACAACACAAGATACTAAACTTGACCAATGACCTGAATTTCATCTAGAGACCATTCCTGCCTGGGACAACACACACGCACATTCCTTATCCATCACTCTTCCTCTCCTCATGACCCTTGAGCTGTGACCCAGTTAGTGTAACTGGGATAATGCTACTGAGTCAGAAAGCAGGATCACTCTCTCTCACACACACACACACACACACACACACACACACACACACACAGAGGGGGACTTTATCGACATCAGTTCGGTATGTGAAATCTGTTTCCGTCTAATTTGAGCTGCAGGAACGCAGACCCTCCAACTCCTCACAAGACAGAGATAGAGAAAGAGGACATGAGATCATGCCCCACACGCCCACACGCTCACATGCCCAGTCTCAAGCTTTTTTTGTAACACACACAAACCAAGTGTCCCAAATGTACCTCCTCTCTATCTGACTCACACCCACACACCTGAACACAGGAGTTGGGGCAGCACCTGTGTTTGTGTGGGCTGCTTTAACTCCACCCCCCCACCCTGAGAGGGTTTAGTCTGGCAACCGCAGCATCACATAGCCAAGGCAAAGAGTCACTCGGCAGCAGCTCGAGTACAACAGACACCCGCATCACATTTTAGCACTTATGAGAAATGTGCGAGACCTGCGTTGGGCAAAAACAAAAATAATGCCCACACACACACACACACATACACACGTGCACGCTGAAAGACCTAAACAAATGCACATGGAGCTGTCAGCTGGCTGGGACACCGATGGGAGTTTATGGAGTGTTACACTTGGGACGGGTTAATCTGATCCACAAGCCCAGAGCGCAATGATCCCGAATACAAAGAACATTCAGAAAAGGCCAAGAGAATGTGTGTGTGTGTGTGGTCTGTTTGGTTCTGAAATCACTGTGATCTCCTTCCAGCCCGTGCTGTTTTACTCGTGTAGTCACTCATGTTGCTGATTCACGCTTGAGCGCCTGGCCAGACGAGTCTGCAGCGAGTTGGCAGCTAAAGCAGCACATTTTAACCAAAACAACCCAGAGGAGATTCTGGACTTCTCTGCGTGAAACGTGCATGAGACACGGAGACTAAACATCAGCAAAAGTTGATGTTAACTTTGGATGCTTACCATAGAATCGGAAAAGAATATTACAATCTACAGTGGGGTCCAAAAGTCTGAGAGCACATTGAAAATCCAGCACTGTTGTTTTGATCCACTGTGGTATCAATCTCTCTTCTGTTCGTCTCCTTACATAAACCCTTCTGTTACTGCCAT
>JAOUQW010000034.1:20693098-20714621 GCA_028565825.1 Olivaichthys viedmensis | reverse complement strand
AACAACGGGGACGTGACGGTTGTCGTCATGGCAACCGCCACGCTAATGTCTCGCGCTCAGCCGGGCGCGTGACACATGGTCCCTTCTTTTTTATTGTTCTAGATATTCACTAGGAAAAACACGCAATAATTAACTTCAAATAGGCTTGAAGACATGGTATGGAATAGCTTCACTTTGTACTAGGTGCAGTGATGATGAACCACAAGCTACAGTTTGGTGGTGAAAAAATTTCTAAAACCTTATTCATTTCAAATAAAGATACAAATTGATGATTATTATTTTTTAGAATTACATTTATTATGTTCAAGTAAGAAAGCAACTACATGAAAATCTATAAATGTCCCTTAATGGCAAACTAACAGACTGGTTCTGTTGATGTCAGGGAGGTCCTGCACTAGGACAGTGGTTCCCAACCCTGGTCCTGGAGTACCCCTGTTCTGCACAATTTAGTGTTTTTCCTGCTTTAACACACCCATGTTGAGTCAGAACGGGCCTTTTAATTACCTTATTAGTTGGATCACGTGTGTTAGAGCATGGAAAGCTACAAAATATGCAGGGCAGGGGTACTCCAGGACCAGGGTTGGGAACCACTGCACTAGGAGACACAATTCTAGGTCCTTAACACTGGATAAGCCCACACTGGTCCTTGCTCATGATCACCCACATCTGATCCTTAGTTCTTAACTCACCGGGCCAGATGTACGTGAGATGGCGCAGCGCAAAACGCGACTTGATGTGGCCGTAAAATGCACTCGCAATGAGTCTGACATTAACGTTCAATTTACTAAGGCTGTAGCTCATCACACAAAATGCGCTTAGGACCGCTTACTAAATGCGTTTAGCGTGAGGTGAAATTGTGGTTTAAAAGAAATGGTCAACCATAGAGCCGTCAAAGGGATCGGGGCTAAAAAGGAAATGCACATTCAGTAACGAAGAAATAAATGTGTTAATAATGAAGCCTTTCGTGTCAGAACAAGTAAGCAGTGTGGAGGGTATTAATATGGCTGATATGCCATTAGATTCCCAGTTGGTTTTATCCTAATGAAAAGACTGCTGTATACAGGATAAGCTACTTCGTATAACAGTGTGTAATTAAACTGTATTCCATTTTTATTGTGATCGACTGTGGCTCCTGTAACATTTAGAAAATTGGCAATGTCAAAAAGTCCTGCTTAGTGTGATGGATTTCTTTGTTAGATGTGAGGAAATTGATGTATTTGATGTAAAAGCAGCCCAATGGACAAGCAGTATTAAAACATGCAGTTTCCCCAAGTAGTTCTTTCACCAAGGTCCTAAAATGGTCCCGTTACAAAATGTGTAACATTTTATCATACATAAAGAGTATCTATGGGAATGAATGAAAAAAATAAACTGAACCGGCAGTTTAAAAGTAGCCCAATTCTGCGGGATAACCGCACACCTGGCAACATTAGCTATACTGGTTCGGGAAACACGCATGGCGCTAATCTACACCTGGTTAATCATGTGCAAAACTGTCCGCTGCTAATTGCCCAAAGTTTAGTACATTGAACGGAATATGTAATCAGCCACACTTCCCATTTCTCCACACTTTTTTTGAGCTGACTTCCCACTTTTTGCGCGGTCCTCCCTCAAATGCATATGTATGAGGGGAACAAGCGTAGGGGAGAGGGGGGAACAAACGAACACATTTCTTGAACACAAGTATGTCTTAGTTAGGCTAACCATAGTTTTCACACATGAAACATTGAAGTCTTTGCTATGATTCGATGGAATAACTCCATTTCTGAACGTTAACCTCTGAAGCTGTCATCTCTAAAATCTCACTGGGAATTCCCTTATCTGTTGTCCTCTTTCTACTTCTTATCTGTGAAAAAGATCTGTGAAAAAAATAAGAAGTATGTTGTTCGATAATTGTTTTTTTTTATTAAATACAAATTTTCTATCATGTGTGGGTAGTTTGTGTACAATTATTTCTTGGCTATAACATCAACAGAACATTTTAAACAAGACTAGCAATAGGCCTACTGGTAGGTGGCATAGTTGTAACACAGTGTTACAACTAACCCCGCTGGGTAGGGGCTGGATGTTTGCTTGTATAGCCATCTCTGCTAGCTAGAAAGACAAATGAAAAGCATGCTAATTGGTAGTCAACAGGACTGTGATTAAAATTATATACATTTGAATTCTCGGACCAGAAACACAATAATCGAGAAACACTTCCAGTAAAAATATTAACTTTCGGGTATTTAAAACATATCTTTATATATTTTCCCCGCTCTCCCCTACTTTGCGTGTTGCTGCGTGCATGGAGCATAAACTGTGCATTTAGGCTCGTACACCTATTTCGTACATAACACGCAAGGTTTTTTGCGCAGAATGCGGCCTAATTGTGCCTGCAAATGGACGCAAATAGCTTAGTGCATCAGGCCCATTATACTCTCCTGTTTGCCTCTGGTCTTTGCATGGTCTTTAATGTTTATATTGCATTACTTAGTCATGCGCTCAAATTTTTTTCCCATTGCCTGTCTATCTTCTATTTTATGATTATAGATTTGCCCGTGTTGACTTTGGTTTCACCCCTTCTGCCTGTATCAAAAATGATCCCTGGATAAGCCCCAACAAACGTGCTCAGCACTTCTATTCTTCCGCTTGAGACTCTACATGTTATAGTTGTTTCAAAATCAGCAGCTTAGTCCACAGAAAGGCTGAAGTTAAGCGATATGACTAAAGTTCCCAAAACCTCAGAAATCTTCAGTAAATGTGAGGATTGAGCTGTAGCCTACTGTTAATGTTATCTTTGTTTGAGAAAGTGTTTGCAATGGTACTTGCTGAAATATCTTACATTGATCTTTCGATGCTACATTCACCCTAGATCTGAGAATTCCATTATTGCAATGCACATCAGAACAGGAAAATCCATGTTACTTCACACACCAGTGAGCAGACAGAGCATTGCACTGTGTCACCACAGCAGACAACAGGCATTCCCAGTGCCTGTGTGCATTTCATTAAGACATACTATATGCAGAGGGCGTGTGACACTGCAATCATCATAGGTTAGTCCCACAAGGGAGGAAAACGAACAGCAATCCTGGGTGCATACTAAACAGATATCCATCATGGTTAATAATGTTGAGTAGCCGTGGATGTATCAAATCCCATTATTTGTAATGCTACGTGTGTTGATTCTTATCCCCTCCCTAGAGCTCAGTGAGATTGTCATTTACTCCATCACCTTGACACAGGGCTAGGTGAGGTCCTTTCACTAGGAGATTTGTCAAACAACTGATGAACCGTGTCCTCCGAGGTCTTGGCTGACTGATAGGATCTACTCACTCATGATTAAAGTGAATTAGGAGAAAAACAAATCTATTCTGTGTGCGACAGGGGCCAACCACGCACATTAACAAATGCAGAAAAAAAAAATGTGTGGGTAAAATGCAAATATGGTCGTATTGACATGAACAAGTGCGTAGATTCATCTAAATTTTGGTAAACTAAGTTTTAGAAAATTTAAACACTCTTTATTACTGTTATAATGGGACCAAAGGCAGTGTATTCTGTAAAGAACTCACACATGGGATATCTTATTGTTAAAGTGTGATAAATTATTACATTAGTAGTGTTGTACTAATCCTGATGTTTTGAAGACTGTAGAACATGAGCAGGGACAATAATGCAAGGAACGAATTATGGATGGAGGTATGGAGTTGGACAAATGTGTCTGAGTAATGGCTGAGAGCCTGATGTATGCCTCCAGAGGGACAAGACGGGAACGTTAAGGGCTTTAGAGGACATTGCTCAGGCAGGCAGAAGAGATGAATACTTTTATCGTTGCCATAATCGCGAGCGAGAATGGGGAAAGTGGGCGGTGTTGATTTAATAGGAAATTAGTGTGTAAAAATGGGAAGAGACACTCACGGACACACAAGTCTCCACTCTCAAAGTAGCCCGGGCAGCACTGGGAGCGGCGGCGGTACATGGTCCGCACCCCTCGCCGGTACGCTGTTTTATAGCTGATCCTGGAGTGGATATACATACACACAAGTAAAGAAAAATAACATCAATAAGTAACAGGTAAATTCCTGTGGAACACAGAGATAAAGCCAACCAGAAGTTAGTTACCACTACACTTCCTCTCTTTTGTTTGGTAAAAGCTGGTCCTTGAACCACTAGAGAGGTAAATAAACATAATTAAAGTGAATTTAAAAAGGTTTCAGCAGCAGGTGAAGGACATCTCCCTTTCAGGGTGAATATTGCAAGGCAGTGACTCACGGTGTAAATCGCTTTTATCCGGGAACGTCAACGATAAAGTCTTTAATGTGGTCATTAAAACTGATGCAGCCTCTGAGGACAGTCAAAAGGCTATTTTCATCTCAGCTCTGACCGCTGCAATCACTGTCAGTTACTTTAGCACAGTGCTATTAGACAGAGGCATACTCAGCAACCCTTCCTGGGCAGCTTTTAACACTCTAAGCTGGATGGGGGGATGTCAAGAATGATGGTGGGGTCAGAGGGTAAGTATCAAGGTCAGACTGAGCTTACCTGTGTCTGGTGCACTTGAACCAGTTGAGGATGTCCGTGCACCTGGTGTAGTAGATCTGGTCGAAGGGATGTGCGTAGGACTCCTGCACAGTCACTGCATAGCTGACAGGAGAGGACGGCAGAGAAAGTAGTCAAACACCTATTGATCGATTTCACTAATCTCACCTTCACAGGTTCTCTGTCAGACTGTATTAAAAGGGCCCTGGTGACAAACCAACCAATGATTTTAAATGGTATGGGGACTTTTGATCCTTCTAAAGTGAGGATGGATCATTTACAGTTTGAGAATTTTATTGTTGATTTACAAATGTACATACAGATTAATATTGTATTCGAATACAAATTTTCTACAATTTCCATAATTATTACATTTGTTTCCTATCTTCCATAAAATGGAGATGAAATTAAAACTATTCTTACATCTCCATTCCAAACACAACTTCAGATCTGTGATGAATGCTTATCTTTAAAAAAACATTTTAAGGTCTATTTTTCTTTAAATTGCAGCCAACAAAGTGACAAACACACACACACACACACACACACATACACACACACACACACATTATCCCCTTTAGCGAGGCACTATGTGATCTTACATATCCCAGCATTTCCTCTACCATTCTGTAAAGAAAATTATTCTGGCTTATTTTTCATAACTGACATTTCCTTGCACAACTCATAATTATTCCAGCAATATGCTTGCAAAGATTGATTAGGGCAGAGTGCATTGATCAATTTGAAGCCTGTTTCGTTTTTAGCAATGTATCCTTTCTCACACACACACCTACAAACTCTTTGTCTCTTTCCTCATTTTCCTCCCCAGGGGTATCTCAGCTTAAGATCAATACTGTCCTGAGCATTTACTTATTGTAACTGATCTCAATAGGCTAGCAAGTGTCATCAAATCATCACTCCTCAAACACTGTCCTTCACGTCCTGTCAGAAGGAAATCTTCTAGAACTCTCAGAAGCTGTGTGATGCTTGCCAACTTCAGAATATGCTCTAAATATGCGAGCAGTGTGTTAGTGACAAGATATTCCAATCCATGTCTATACTCATACTATATACTCATTGGACTGAAATTCCAGCCTTTGTTACATAAATGACAACAATTAACCAATGAAAATAAAGCAAGACAATACAACAGGAAAACCTTATACGAACACCCCTTACCATCACATATATGGCACCCATGAATGTGCAGTTGTAGGCTGTTCTTTCATTTCTGCAGAAGGACACAATAACATTGCTGACCATTGGAAGGCATGTCATGTCTCATGTCTCCTGATGCTGTGATCCAGAGCAGGTGCTCTGTGGGGTTAAAGTCCAGAAAAGGGTGACCAGATCTTGGATGGTCATTTGTCTTTCCAGTCTGCTGCAACTCTGTCTGTAGTCAGGACACATTGGAGCTGCCAGTGGCTGGCAAAGCTAACATATGACATGCCTCCGTGCAGTATGCCAATAGCCCTCTCCCTTGATTCAGAGCCGTATGTAATGCACAGAAAATTGAGTTTGGCCTTTTTCTTGCTGTGACCTAAACTTCGAATTAAGGTCTTTTAAAGGTAACATCAGTTGTTCCACCTGGAGCTTATAAAGTAAAAATCCACCCAACCACCTTTTTAGTGATTGGCAATTTGCAATGTTTAACTGCATAAGCTGTATTTCTGTTCACAGGGCTTAAAACTGACATCCTTTTGTAAAAATCCACAACCTATCAGTATAGTTTTCTCATGCCAGAAACGCCTATTTTTTTTTTCAACATTTCAGTAAATGTAATAAAACAGCTCCTGATGAGGCTGTGGACTGAATAAAGGCATTTAAAAATACTTATACTTAATACCTGCTGAATGGTTATTCAGAGAAGAGAAAAATAAAGATTTTTATTTTGTAAGAACACTGCTGGCAGTAATACTGCAGTAATTCTCATATCAGCATGGTAGAATATACCTGCAGGTTCTAATATTTGAGCCCTTCCCATATACTCTGTCAATGCACACTAGAATGAAGCACTAATCCCCACATTCTAGGCCTAAATTTCTCATTAAAGTTCCCACTTTCGGAGTAGATTGAACCATTTCTAGATTGTTTAGAACCAAAATAAGTTCATAGACACACCACTACACTATAATGTTACAAACCTTTTGGGTAAATGCCGTGAACTGTTGGAGGAGTAGAGGAGTGCTTTGTGTAAGTTGCAGTGTATTAAATGAAATATGAGGCTGCAGGCTTAGCACAGGAAAGAGAGAGTGAGAGAGAGAGAGAGAGAGAGAGAGAGAGAGAGAGAGAGAGCTTCTCACCTCTCCCAGTGACTGCAGACGTTGGGGTCATCAGGGTTTAGACTGCACACACTGATAATGAGCACTAGAACAGCCAGCATGGGCTGGACTAAATGTGAGGCCTGCCCAGGCCCCATATCCACTCCTGAATCAGAATCAGAATCAGAATCAGAATCAGGTTTATTGCCAAGTAGGTTTTCACATACAAGGAATTTGCCTTGATATGTTGGTGCGTAACAATAAACACAGAATGGAAAATAAAAAATAAAAAGCAAGTACCGTAAGAACATAAATATAGAAAAAGTACAATAAAAATATAAAAATAACAATGTACAATATATCAGTTTTTGAGAGATAGAATGAAAGAGCTATACAGATTGTGCAGGATGTGCAAAATTAATTAACATTACCCTTTGTTAACAAATGGAACATGTTAGAGAGTTTGGTCGTAATTTTTGCGAGTAGTTACCAATTGAACACAAGCATGACCTCAGCAAGTCTCTCAGTTCCTGTGTGTTAGCAGATGCCCTCTTCCGGGAAAGTCTTCTGTAAAAATGAGTGCAGCAAAAAAAACATACACTTCACTGGCTGCAGTTCTGCTCGCTCTGTGTGTGACCGTGAGGAAAAATAACAGAAGAAACCATGCGTTTGTACCAGCAGGCCGGAAGCAGCTTCACGTCTAGTGACAGTTTCAAATTAATGTGCACTCTTTAAAGTACCAGAGCTCTGTAACTTTAGTTACACACTGTTCTAAATGTTGCAGTGATGCAAATTATGTGAAGCGTACTTGTGTTAAGCTCGGAGATCATTTCAGAGTCCTTCCATGTTTTTAAAATTTCATAGTTTAAGTAATTATTCATCTTTACAAAAAAATATTAATAATGGAGATGTTGGGGATTATCTCCATACGTTTTGGTACTTTCCACACCTCTTTTTGGAAATACTGTTGAAATACTCGAACAGTGTTGTGTAGAAGAGACTAGGGGTTCTGAAATGTTTTGCAGCCAGGGACCCCTTTCAATGTAAAAAATAAAATAAATAAATCACGGACCCCCTTTGATATAATCCAGCTATTCAAATATTAGGCAAATTTGGAGCATCGTGTGTGTGTGTGTGTGTGTGTGTCACAGGGCTGGTGTGGATGGAAAGGACCTGAATTCTGGGATCAGAACGCCTACTACAACCTCTGCCTCCCCCAAACGCCGAAAACCATCTGACCCCGTCTGCGCCACTCATCAGCACGTCTCAACGCGCAGAACTAAAACTACACTCAGCCGTGTCTTTTACCCAACAAGGACCTTTTTTCATTTATTTATTTATTTGTTCCAGGTCGACTTCAGAACACTGCAGCAGTCATTTCCTTTTGTCCTTTTGTTTTTTAGCCAGTATTCCCAGAATGTTTTGTTGGGGCTCCTAAATAAATCTCTAACTTGATTAGCGAGCTAGCTGTGGCCTCAGATTAAAGGAGCACTGAGTAAAAGTGTGTAGAAACGCTCTGCATTTGTATCACAGCCGCCTTAAACTGAACCAGACTCTAACCATTTGTAACATATGTTCTTGTTGACGTCTTAGCAATAGAACTAACAATGGAGCTGAAGTGATTTGCTTGCCCATTTTGACGCCTAGTTTCCTTTGAATTACGCTAACTAACTAGGTAACTAGCTATCTTGCTAACGAGCTAGCTTAATGAGGTAGCGAAACTACATCAGGTGGCATATATAGGTGGTCCTTAAAATACCGTCGGCGGTACAACCGAGGGGAAATAGCAAAGGGAAAGTCCACGAGTGCACATTAAAAAACGCTATTGAAACGCAGCCCAATTTGAACATTTTGAATCAAATGTTGGGTAAATTTGTGAAAAAGTATTTTCAACAGCTTCATCCAGAAGTTGTTTTTCCGTTTATGAAAACGGAAATTGCCTTCTGGGTAAGTTCTGGTCAGTGATGGTCACATGATCCCTCGAGTCACCAAGAGCCCATCTTGCAGACTTCACTTGAGCACTTAGAGTAATAAAGTCCTTAAAACGGAGATGGGGGTCCAACCAAGGGGGAAACGGCGAGGGGAACAGTATTGGAACACAGCCCTGTTTTTCAGAAGGGCATGACATTTTTTTCATAAAAGGACCTTTTTTTTGTTCTGTAACCTACAGTGTGTGAAAAGAGTCCATCATGTAAGAACTGAAAATAAAACAAATTGACTTTGAGAATAAATGACTTCTCTGTGTGCATGCAGTTTCACGTTGTATGTCTTGTCTGGTTCTCTAGGGTTATTGGAAATGTTAGGGATGTGCCAATGGAACAACTTGTAAGCCAAACTAATAATCAGTATTATTAGTATATAGGTCAAATTGAAATGTGTTTTTACAGCCTTAAGCAGCAGTTACACCGGACACGAAGAAAATCCGCCTGGCGAAAAAAAGCCCCTTCAGGACACGCCAGGTGCCCTGAAATTGAAGACCTGAGGTGATGTTCTGAACCATCATCTGTAGTGCAGAACCCACTGAGACCTGAAATGTGAGGACACGAGTTTTGAATTCTTGCTGCGACAGGAAGCCAGTGGAGTGACCTCGATACATGAGAGAACTTAAGGAAGTTATGGACCAGGAGCTAGATAGCTAGAGCTTGTATTTGAGCAGATGCTGTAGGTCCTAGTCTCTATTCTATGATGTTGTGAAGAAGAAATCCGCATGTTCTGGTGGTTGATGTGACGTCATCGGAGAAGGTAAGCCCGTCATGTAAAAGTGTTAGACGTGTGTGCTGGATGATTGACAGGTCCAGCACTTCTTAGCCAATGGGTAGATCAGTTCAGTTTCTTTTTTTGTCTGGATTTAGCTTCAGGTGATGGGTCTTCATCCAGGGAGAGAGGTCAGAAAGGGAGGCTGATATCTTCTGAGAAACTTGAGTGGTGGATGGAGGAAAAGAGACGTAAATGTGTGTCAACAGCATAACAGTGGTAAGAGAAGCCACGAGATCTGATCACTGAGCCAAGCGATTTTTAAGGTTGGACCAAGACCTGAACCCTGGGGAACCCCTTCCCCTCCAGAGTGAGACTGAGGTGGTGAAGTAGAACCTCTCCAGAGTGAGACTGAGGTGATGAAGTAGAACCTCTCCAGAGTGAGACTGAGGTGGTGAAGTAGAACCTCTCCAGAGTGAGACTGAAGTAGAACCTCTCCAGAGTGAGACTGAGGCGATGAAGTAGAACCTCTCCAGAGTGAGACTGAGGTGGTGAAGTAGAACTTCTCCAGAGTGAGACTGAGGCAATGAAGTAGAACCTCTCCAGAGTGAGACTGAGGCGGTGAAGTAGAACCTCTCCAGAGTGAGACTGAGGCGATGAAGTAGAACCTCTCCAGAGAGTGAGAGAGAGCGCTGTGAGAGAACAATAATGTGGATCGTCTGGCGGGTCAGAGGAACAGTTTGTTAAACGCTGGCTCAGTGCTTCAGCTTTTCGAGGACCCCATCGACCTTTTCTGTCTTTTGCTTTATCTTTTTTTATGGTCGTGTTGTTTTTGTGTTTCCCTTTGAACTGATGAGTGTGTGAGAAAGGTGTCCTGTAGCTTAAATCAAAACCTCCAACAAATCATTTTATTGATTTTTATTCTAGTGAATTGTTCTGCGTCGTCAGCTGGAGGGATGAGGAGTGATGAGGAGTGAGGAGTAGTGATGAGGAGTAGTGATGAGGAGTGATGAGGAGGGATGTGATGAGGAGGGATGAGATGAGGAGGGACGAGGAGTGACGAGGAGGGATGAGGAGTGATGAGGGATGAGGAGTGATGAGATGAGGAGGGATGAGTGATGTGATGAGGAGGGACGAAGAGTGACGAGGAGTGACGAGGAGGGACGAAGAGTGACGAGGAGGGACGAGGAGGGACGAGGAGTGACGAGGAGGGGCGAGGAGGGACGAAGAGTGACGAGGAGGGACGAGGAGTGATGAGGAGGGATGAGATGAAGAGGGATGAGGAGTGATGAGATGAAGAGGGATGAGATGAGGAGGGACGAGGAGGGATGAAGAGTGATGAGGAGTGATGAGATGAAGAGTGATGAGGAGTGATGAGATGAGGAGGGATGAGGAGGGACGAGGAGGGATAAAGAGTGATGAGGAGTGATGAGATGAAGAGTGATGAGGAGGGATGAGGAGTGATGAGGAGTGATGAGGGATGAAGAGGGATGAGATGAAGAGTGATGAGGGATGAGATGAAGAGGGATGAGGAGGGACGAGGAGGGATAAAGAGTGATGAAGAGTGATGAGGAGTAATGTTCTTACAAAGCTAACGCAACTTGAGGCCATTTTTTTCCTCTTCAATAAAGCAAAAGCTGGCAGATCAACTGCTTTAATAAATATTAAGGAGGCGTAAAATACTAATATAAATATATAAAACATGTGTGATCATTTTCTTGGCTCAAACTTTTATTTTATTTATTGTCTTTCCTTTTCTTTTTTCTTTTTGTTAATGTGTTTAAATTTCAGTGAAAAATTAAACTAAAAAAATAAATAAAAATAATAATAATAATAATTCTATTTTTATTATTATTATTTTTCTTCCTCCTTTTAAATTTTTATTTATTTATTTATTGCAGCGCCGTCAAACACACAAACCTAAAACGAGCCCCGTTTAGCGGAAGTGACGTCGCTTAGTTACCGTCGCTAGGAAACCCTCGCGCGCTCCACTTACCCGGCCCTTAGCGCGGTGTTGCCTAGCCACGGCTAGCTGGCGGCTCTTCCGGTCGGGCTCGGGAACTCGTCCACATGATGTGCCGCTGTGTTCGCGCGCCGAGGCGGTGCGTGGCGGTGCGTGGCGGTGCGTGACGGTGCGTGGCGGCCATTGTTCAGCGCTGAAGGTAAGCGTCGTCACGGTTAGCGTTAAACACCTAGCCTGCTAGCAATGGCGCCGTCCCAAGCGCCCCACGTAATGCCGTGACGTCACGCGGTGGAGTGGAGAAGTTGCGCAATACGGAGCCTTGAGTGCGAGTGTGCTGGTTTTGTATATGATTATGCTGTTTTATGATTTCTGATGCTGTTGGTGCCGCCATGTTGGTGCAGTGTTGTTGGAAACCTCAGCTAGTTTTAATATCTAACTAATGATCTGTCTGCGTGGCATGGAAACCCCATGTTCCCTCAGGTTTCCTCAGGTTCCCTCATGTTCCCTCATGTTCCCTCAGGTTTCCTCAGGTTCCCCCATGTTCCCCCATGTTCCCTCAGGTTTCCTCAGGTTCCCTCATGTTCCCTCAGGTTTCCTCAGGTTCCCCCATGTTCCCTCATGTTCCCTCATGTTCCCCCATGTTTCCTCAGGTTCCCCCATGTTCCCTCAGGTTCCCTCATGTTCCCTCAGGTTCCCCCATGTTCCCTCATGTTCCCTCATGTTTCCCCATGTTCCCTCATGTTCCCTCATGTTCCCCCATGTTCCCCCATGTTCCCTCAGGTTTCCTCATGTTCCCTCCAGAGCATCAGCCTTTCCTTTCTCCTTCGCTTTAATTAGACACACAGTTAAACACACAACATTTTTGTTATTATTTAAATCATTTGTCTGGTGTTTTTCCCCCTCCTGAATGAATTATTCTTGCGCTTGCGCTGACCAAACCTGAAAACCTCGCCTGGGAAACCAGTTAGTGTCGAACACGTGACTGGCAAGCGTTTGTGTCGTCATAAAATATAAAAGCCAATGGGGTTCCGGTATGCAAATGCAGGCCACGCAACACCACTTCACCCCGAAGAGAGGAGGCGGGGCATGTAGGGTCGGGAGTGTTTACAATTTGCATGTTTGTTGAATCGAGCGGGCCAGTTGCGCCAGCTGAACGTAGGTCGGTCCTAAACCATACGTTGAGAGCGGTCAGTTTAAAACTAACGATGCGTAGACGTTCGGTCGCCCCACAGACACTTGAGGCGCATCGTAACTAGTAGTGCGCAAAGTGATCTTGGATCAAACTATTGGCGCGTTCGGCAGGACCTCGTCAACTCGGGAATTACCGAGTTTACCACCAGGACGTTGCACTCGAACGGTCGACAAAGTGGTAAATAGCAGTGTTAAACTCGGGCTACATCCATGATGCCAGAGTTTACAACTTGTGACGTATCGCAGAGCTTCACCTCGCTTTCACACGTAAAGTGGTTAGATGGTCCGGCTTCTTGATATCCCAGTGGACATCTGTATTGTTCACGTGATCAATTTACCAGTTACCGACGAGCACCCGAACGCAAACACCTGCTACATACGACTTGGTTCACGTCGTTATTTTACGAGTTTGCGAGTTGACGAGGTTTTGCTGAACCATTTGTCGCACAGGGTGACGTGTTTCACCGTCACCAGCCAATCAGGAACACGATCCGACGTAAACAGGAAATACGTCTATTATCGAGACGCAGGAAAGAGGTTATTAGTGCCGTCTTTCTCAGCGTAACTTATTTACTTCTAGCAAGGTCTGTCTGTCGAGTTAGTTATATTTTAACCGTAAATAAATGACCAAAATCTGAATGTGTTGCTTTACAATAAGGTGGTGACTCAAGTAAAATTATTAGTAGTTCGTAAACGCGAACGTTGTGTCAATTTACGTTCACACTAGGCCACGATAGAGTTTACGTTCGCCTGGTGCAGCTGGCTACAGAATACTTGATCAGGGTAAAAGTGTAGCTATGTTTATTTGTCCTTTCTTCTTTTGTATAATCACATTTATTTGTGGAAGCGTCACGTCATTCGATATGGGGAAAAAAAATTGTGGTCTTCAACCCAAGTTTTTGGGTTCAGTATGAATTTATTTGTTAATCACTGAACAAGTTTTTAGATGGTTCACAAATGAACATTTGGATCGGCCCAAGTGAATCATATCCAGGAAGATAAATAAGAAATAAAAACCTTTTAACCCTTTAAATGTAATGTATTCGAAGAATTTTCTATTTCCAGCAAACTTTTCTCATGTCAAACAGAAATAAAACGAATGTTTGCAACCAAAAAAAAAAAACTGTCGAAAGTACTGTATTTACAGAATGCACGGGCATTTGTGTAGATAAATAAAAAGACAATCATTAAATGATACTTCTTTTAAACAAAAATGATGATTGGGCCTAATATGTGTGCGTTAGCAGTTATCATGAAAATATATATTATTATTTCTTTATTGGTGGTTACAGCATTTGACACTTTCAGTTTTTTAACTCCAAGATTGTGTTAAAGAAATATTTAAAAGTTATTTCACCCTGTTGAAATTCTTATTTGTCATTGACCCAGATTGACGGATAGATAGCAACTTTAGCCTCGTAGCTCCAGTGCAAAACTAAAGAAGCGAACTACGGAAACGAAACACATTCGAGTTGTTGCGTACTGACTGATTCTGAGATTTGTTTCGTCTCTTTAGACAGTGAAATAGGGCTTATCCGGTGAGAGGGCAGCTAACAATGTACAGCCCAAAAGAACTCGAGGGTGCGGTGGATCATTCGTTCTTCGACAGCGACCTTGAGGCGGGCGGTGATGGGAAGGTACCCGGTCAAACCGAAACCTCTCAGACGGAGAGAAAGGTCGAGGAGGGAGGCAGCATGAATATGGGAAGGGAAGAGGTCGCCAAAGAGGAGGCTGTTTTAAAAAAGGTGGGCGGAGTGAAAATGTTGGAGAAGGAGTTATCTGGGCTTAAGGTTCAGAGCAGGGAGATGCAGAAGGATGGCTCTGAATGTAAGGAGGACATCGAAATCAGAACAGAAGAGCTTTCTCATCAGGAGAGTGCAGAGACAGAAAGAGAGGAGGCGGAAACCAAAAGGAGAGATCCTCCTGACAGGAAGGACAAGGATGTGAAAGAAAGAAAACAAGAGGCGGGATCTGGAAGAGACGATTCCGACACGTCTTCCAGGAAATCCTCGCCGCTACCTCGTTCGGACGGGTCCGAATCGGACGACTCGTCCAGCGACCGCTCGTCGACTGAGGAAGACGACGGTGTTTTTGAGAACGAGACGAGAAATGAGAAACCTACAAAAAATGACGCCGAGTCCGCCAGAAAGTCCGCAGGCAAATTTCGCATCCGGAGCCATTCGTCGTCGTCGAGCAGTGGCGAGAGAAGCCCCACCCCTTTGCGCAAGCCCTCCGTCTCCCAGTCGACCTTATCCCCACGGCGACAGCCACGGTTGGGCTCGGCCAATCGGAAGGAAAGGCCCAAAGCTCCGGAAGCGGCCGATTCCGAGGATACAGTGACCGACGTTACCCCTCTGTCCACGCCGGACGTTAGTCCCCTACAGTCTTTTGACCTGGTCCCGCCCATGCACACTGACTCCGCCCTACCCGCTAATCCTGCTCCACCTACTGACACCTCAGAAACCGTCGATGGACAGCAGCAGCGGGACGTTGTCAAGGAGATGCCGGTTACAAAGGGGGATGCAGGAAAGGGCAGGAGCTCGGATACAGATACAGAGGAAGGATCCGGTAGGGCAAATGGGAATTTCACTACTTTGTTTTCTTTAATCGTGCTTATGAAAACATGACGAATTTTCATATCACGATAATTGCCTAACATTTTGATTTATGATATAATATCAAAGTTTTTATTTTATTTTTCTAATTACACATTTCGCTGTGGCTACTATAGTTTTTCAAACTTTCTCGAAAAGTGGACACATGCGAGCACGTCCCGATTTCGGCAAGTGACTCGTTAATTTTGATCAGCCAATCAAGAACTCGATCGTACGACATCACCATATTAGTTAACCTCACGTTAGCTAGTTTACCAGCGAACTTGCCGACTGGTTTTAATTACACAATAAAATAGTTTACCTAATGTTATCTAGCTTGCTAGCGAACTTGATTAGCTTCTTGACCTCAGATTACCTCTCCAGCAGTGGCTATGTTAACATTAGCACAGTGCTGTGTTTAGGTAGATAGCTAGCTAACTATATTTTTAACCAGTATTTTATGCTAAGTGCTACGTTGAGCCAAATAAAAATAAGTGTTGATGTCTTATGATCAAGCTGTTCTTATGCCGCCTGTCAAATGGGATGGACTTTATCTCGCTAAATTCTGGCTAGCTACGTAGCTTCCTTCCAAACAGAATAGTAATAGTTATGACGTGTCCATGATAACAACATGGCGCATGTTGAATATTGTGGTATATCGTATAACCGATTACTGGCACATTCATTGGTGACCATCCTTCCCCGTCTCTAGGCGTGTCGAACTCGGGCCGACGAATGGACAGGGTGACGCTCGTCTCCAGTCTCGGCAGCGCCTCTGTCAGCAGCAGCAGGAGCAGCTCAAGCCGGCGCTGCAAGAACTTCTCCTTCACCAGCGACGAGGTGCGACGCATCGAGCGCGAGAACCAGCGGCTCCTGCGCGAGCTCTCGCACACCTCCCCTCGCTCCTGCTCTCGCTCCACCCACCGCTCCTCCGCACCGCCTGTCCGCCTCTACCACAGCGCCCTCAACAGGCAGCGTGAGCAACAGCGCATCCAGCATGAGAACATGGTCAGTATCTGATCCTGATCAGTTCAAATTGTTTTAGTTACCTTCCAAAGGATTCCCAAAATTACCTAATTTAAATTTTCTAGGAAACAACCCTATGTTCCTGGTGCCCCATGTTCTCAGGGCTCTGTGTTGCCTTATTCATATTATCTAGGAAACAGTCCTATGGCCCCAGGGTTCAATGTTCCCTCATTAAAATTTAGACATTCCAAGTGCACTATATTCCCTCTTTTGAAATTTTCAAAGAAACAACTCGGTGTTCCCGGGGCTGTATGTTCCCGGGGCTGTATGTTCCCGGGACCCCATGTTCCCGGGGCTGTATGTTCCCGGGACCCCATGTTCCCGGGGTTTAAATTAGGTTAAATCAGATTGAATCTAAGTTAGATTTTTAAAAAAACATGTTAGTTTCCACCTAGGGGTATTTTGATGTGTGACCTTTGGTGACCCCATGACCCCAAACATGACCTTAGGAGGAACCCTTTCACAAGTTCCCTTAATGTGTCATATTTTAGGAACATAGAGCTGAGGGGAACATGGGCTTGGTGGAAC
Organism: Olivaichthys viedmensis; assembly: GCA_028565825.1. Taxonomy (NCBI): domain Eukaryota; kingdom Metazoa; phylum Chordata; class Actinopteri; order Siluriformes; family Diplomystidae; genus Olivaichthys; species Olivaichthys viedmensis. The sequence goes on along the minus strand of JAOUQW010000034.1, from coordinate 20,697,840 downwards.
ATCGATATGATCCTGTATGAAGTAATAGTTCTCATTAGAGGACAGGACTCACAGGATGGGATGTGTTAACTGTTTTTTGTTCTACTATGGTTCTACTGTGGACATTTTTGCATCCTGTTTGGGATCAGATAAGCTCTTTTTTGGGGAGGAACCGAAGTCTTGTTCATCTTATGACCACTAGAGGGACTCTCGGCTCACTTTTCGAGTGCTCGCATTCTCAGCAATCCTTTTTACCTGCTATCTAGAACTCAGTGTGCTGTGTTATGGGGGGGGGGGGGACCATTATAAGGTTACGCAAGAACTCTTTCATACCAACTCAATAGTGTACTAGGACAGTGAAAGTCTTGTGCATGGCGTCTCGGACAGAAGGAGCTGCTGGAGAGTGAGGGGAGACACAGTCACACTCCCAGATGGGCTGAGACAGTCTAAGAGTCAGGGCTTCAATGGACTAGACCACATTTAGCGAGGATTTTTATTCAGTGCACGCAAAATCGTACTACCGGAGCCACAGGAATAAGAATGTGATTAGTTGAGATGGGTTTTTTTCTTTCCCCGGTCCTGTCTGTGAACACGATACTGAAATTGGCAAACTGCCATATTGTTTGGCAAAAAGGTTCTCATAACGTTATTCATGTCTATAATATCGGCCAGCTTTTGGCGTTTTATTAATATTTAGGATCTTTTTTGTTTTGCCATGTAAAAGTCAAGTCAACTTTATTTGTATAATGCCTTTTACAGTATGACGAGAAAAAGCAAGTAAAGTAAAGGCACTAAAATAAAGTAACATAAGAAATAGAGTAAAAAATGGTTGAACAATAGTAAAACCGTAAAAGAGGCAAACAAATAATGAAAATAAATACTTAATCAATAATAACAATTCTTAAAGACATAAAACAAATAAAGGAAATAGCAAATATAAAAGAATATTATATAATAAAGATTATTTAAAAAAAAAAAAATATATATATATATACCTTACAAGCAGCCATAGATCAGACAAGATATGAATTAGAGCTGCTTCAATGAAATACGATGTGATTAAATTTCGTGCAATAGCTTGAAAAAAAAAAAAAAAGGGATATAGGATTGCGCGACCATGCCTTCTTCACTGGGAGTGACAGGCACAGAGGCCAGACTTCCTTCACTGGGACTGACAGGCACAGAGACCACGCCTCCTTCACTGGGACTGACAGGCACAGAGGCCACGCCTCCTTCACTGGGACTGACAGGCACAGAGGACACGCCTCCTTCACTGGGACTGCAGTAACACCCAGTCCTGTAGTAACAAGGTCCTGTAGACCAGAAACCCAGTTTCTTCATCACTAATCCTCAAACGAGAGTCATCATTCCACATTCAGGCGCGTTTCCCGTCTCTAACACACCTGCTTGCACGATACTTAGCTGATGAATTGAAACACTTGTGTTTTGGAGCCGGATAAACACTGCAGTCCGACACCCCTGATCCCGAGCCAAGTGTGTCTGATGTTAGCCGGCTCCGATTATCCACGTGCTTTAAGTAACATTAGCATGAGTTCCAGAATACAGTTAAGGGCTGAAACGGCCTCGTTAATCAGAGTCTACCATTAAAATGGCTGCTTGCTAACCAAAACACCACAACAGAACACACAATCGCTTATTTTAGGCCAGTTAAACTCACAGAGACACGTTGACTGCTGAACATGGGCCTGATTTACTCGCTTTACTGCCTGCATTTCTGAACAGATATCTGAAAAATATCTTCTCCTTTCTTTGTGAATCAGTTGGGCAGAATCATTTCTATCTCTACTGTGTGATTAACAGACACAAGACAACAAGTATTTAAATCCTAAAAGACATTTTCCTGTGTAATTTGGTGGTCAATTTGGTTGATATCAATGGGTAACGTGTCATTGAGGATCATCTGGAAATGCACAATTAACCTCTTGAATTTCCTCATCAATGGATATCTGTGACGTGTAGTCCATCGGTTTGTACTGAACCATGAATCTTGTGTTGGGGTTTTTATTGATGGATGCATCTGAAGTTTGTATTTCATCAAAGGAACTTTTACCACAGCACAGGGTCCTGAAACTTTTGGCAGCTAAAAACTGTAACTGTAACCACCATTCCAGTACCAAAGCTTCCTGCTGAAGATGGGCCCCCACAGGACCTAATGTTACTCAGGGCCAGCAGTGCTGTACATGCTTACTGCGTCCACAACGTGCAACACCATACACGTAGACAAACACATATTAATAAAAAGACAGAGCAGTCTGGTTATTGGTTATTTCTGCCATCAAATACAACATTGTGCTGCTTTATTTCTCAATCTGGGAGAACAACAAACGGTTGATTTGTCAATGATTTTAACGTCACAAACCAAACACAGCACGACCAAACAGAAATACTTTCGTTTTCTGATCCTATCGGGTTCCAACGTTACTGAGTTGTGGGTTGATAGCGTCCGTACAATGTTATTCTTTGTCGTTGTTATATTTTCATCAACAGTAGGTTGAGATAAAAATAATTTCATTTCCATCCCAGTGCGAATGTCTGTAAAGGTTGACGAAATATTAAAGCCCTGCTTCAATGAGCCTTTATCGTAATTTTGTTGCAGATAATAAAAGATGGTTTAACTAATTATATAAGGGAATATTCTTAACCTAAGCACTTCCACATTAATCCTAACAATGGCGTTATTGTGTGCCAAGATGATGCAGTCGCACTGTAACCGTTCCAGTTGTCTCTCAAGTCGGTGGAAAATTAACCAGAAACAGAGCCCCTTGTTCTATTGGTTCCTGTTTGGGCCAGTTCTTGTTTTTTAATGGGCCATGGAAACACACACAAATTGTGCAGGCTCACCAGTTAGTTAAAGATACACATTTTAAGGCCATTATTGGAGGTGGTGCTTGTTTTTCTTCTTTTTAAATTGCCGTACTGAACTATGACTCTGTAAGGACGTGAGCTGCGCACTTTGCATGCTTTTAGTGCAGTTACTGGCTAACTCAGTGAGATGTAGTGCACTATTAATACCCGGATGATGTACTAAAAACGGCGAAAAATAAAGTGTGGAACTGCTGCTCTACATAGTGGAAGGGGCGGAGCCACCAGATGGCCCTGTGGTTTAAATTTTGCTGAAACACCAACACATTGTGGATGCAACAACAACCAAAAAAAGCCATTTTGGGGTTTTAAAATCGGTGGTTGTTGCTGTGGAGGCTGTTCTGGTGCAATTTACTGACGTGAGGTACCACGCTCTAATTTGCCATTTCTGTTTAGTGCAAAAGCGTAAGCTGTTTCTATGGCAACGCACACAAAGCCAGTATGGAGACATTGACAGCTAAGATAGCTAGCAGTTAGCAAAATTTTTATTCTTCTTCACTGGCTAAACTTCACACGCTAAAAAGCTAAACCACACTATTCTATTCATTATAAGGTCATTAATAAAAAAAATGATGGGCAAGAGGCAAGAGGCAACTGGCAGGCTGAGCTGAGCTGAGCCAACTGATCCGACTCTCTGAGAAGAGCCGGAATTGCCATAACTACTCCCCAACTTTTGCCCGATACACACCGTTTTGTTTTTTTATTGGGCCGGCCGTATCGTAAATATTGATACCATAGATTTTACGCCTCCAGGCCTGATGGTAGCAGTGTTCATAAGCAGCATTAGAGCTATGTTTAGGCCTATATACCTATATAATATTACTAATTAGCAATTAAATAGTTAAAACTGAATAAAAAAAATAAAAAAATGCCTTCTGAGTTTTTTTGCCAAGCTTGTCTAACGTTAGCGAGCTTCAATTAGCCAGATGCTTGACGTCAAAAAGAGACAAAACGACAGAGTAAGCGAGAAGATGAGATTATAGAGCAGTGATACTGATAGCAGACGTGTGTGTGTGTGTGTGTGTGTGTCTTTACATCAGAGTGATGGCTGCTAACCGGAGACAGCCAGGACACCGGGTACCTGGGCTCAGTTACAGCAGACTGGTAAACTAGGCGCTGGAACAACGTCAAGAGTGTGTGTTCAAACGTTTGTTCACTACCACTGAAATCTCGTTCAATCAACAGCAATTAAAACCTGGAAATGCCGGAAAGGCAGGTCAAATAGACTAAATTAGGAATAACAACACTGTGTTGCGCTTTTTTCCCTTTTTTATAATTTATCATTTAAAACACAGCAGATTTAAATACAATGGCTGCTTTCTGAAACATTCCAATTCTTATTTAACAAATCCTTCACTAACGGTTCTCATAAAATCACAGATTTTATGCCCCAACGTTGTGTGTGACAGCTAATGTTCTTCTTATTTTTTTTATTTCATGTTTTTATCGTTTATATGAAATGTTTTGACACAAAAGATATAGACATGCAAAGTTGTTTCATATGAACATGGGTGTTAAGTGTAAACTATGTTTAGTTTATTAAAATACCGAATAATTATTATTAAAAGTCCACGTTCGCCGAATGAGTCTGACTAATGGGCAGCTATTTGTATTTAGTAATGTCCAGAGTAAAGCTGTAAATTTGAGTACACACTAGCGTCCCAAAGTTTGGAATCACTGCTCAAAAGTGGGGAATCAATGTTTTCAGTTATATAAAGTCCATTTAGTTTCAGATCCATCTATAAAATGATTGTAATATGATTCTTTAGGTTTCAGGTCATTTGTATTCAGCTGTAAAACATGATGTGTCCAGAATGATGACTCCAAAATGACTGTGAAAGTTTTATAGCATCAAGAGTGATGTTAATATAAACATTAAT
>JAOUQW010000034.1:20677299-20692998 GCA_028565825.1 Olivaichthys viedmensis | reverse complement strand
TTGGTGGAGCTGAGGCTTGAACCCACGACCTTCTGATCAGCAGCCCAGTGCCCTAACCACTGAGCCACCACTGCCCCTCACAAAGCAGTGGTGTCCATTGGTCAAATGTAGGGAGTGTTTAGTAAAAAAAAAGTAGCTCCTTGTCGCGAAACTTATATAAAAGTCACAGTGACTATCAAAAAGTAGCAACATTTCTGCAAAACATTTTTGCTTTGCGAGATCTTCATTAACATTAATAACTGTGTCAGTTATTATAGATACATGCTGCCGTGTCAGAGTTATGATGCTCTTCTATGTCACACTGTTTTTAGCATCATAAAGTTATATTTATTTCAGAGACAATCTTTTTTATTTCTGTCCTAACACCCGGTGAGGGGACACGATGAGTCACACGCTGGATTACATAAACTCGAGTTCACAACACAGCCACATCAAAATCAGCTTTTTATCCTCCTTCTAAACACGGTGTCTTACGCATGTAGACATTTTTATTCCTGTATTTCACATATTTTCCTGTATGAAAAAATTCGTTGCCATTTTTCCAACAGCTTTTTTCCCTCTTCTTTTAAACATTGTATCTTATGAATAAAGCCTTTTCTCTATAAAGCACACACAGCAATTTTTAGCACTTTACTTCAGTCTTTGTTCCTTGTTCTAGTGTTTTAGGAATATAGGCTTTTCTATTTTCATATTTTCACAGAATCACACTGCTGCACTTCTGATAGTTTACATCCATGTATGATTTTTCCTGTCCTTCTAAACACAACGACTTATAAAAAATATTTAAAAACACAAACAAACAGAACTGGATGTGCTTTTTTTTTTTGAATGCATGTTCAAATGTAACTTTGACAGCCCTCCTGCAATTTTAATCATGGGTCAGCACCACAATAACACTAACGTTAGCTAGTTAGCTCGCAAACCAAACCGCTGCACTTTAAAACAAAAAGCTCAATTGTTCAGTAGAAATTCATGCTAGCTGTTGATAACTACCCAAATGATCATAATCACACTATGAACCCGAACAGCATTATCCGCCGAGCTAACTTTCACGTCTGAATTAAACTGCTAACCAGAAATCAAGGTAATAGTTAGCAAAGTAGCTACCAGATAACTGTAACTAGCCAGGTTTCCATCCAAGGGAGTTTATGAGAAAAATGTTTTAGCAATATGAAATGTTTGCCATTGCAGGAAATGGAAACAACATTTTTTGGTAATAGTTTACAGATATTGACCAAAAAAAATTCAGTTTAACTTTATCATTTGGTTGTCGATATGTGAAATGTTGCAAAAAACTGTAGTGGAAACGTTTTTGACAAGAAAAACACTGTAATTACGCATACATTTTGTGTCATGTGGTTGTATTTATCACGTGCCTCTGCTACAATAAACCAATAAAACACATCAACAGGAGAAGGATGGCGGTACCACGCTCCACCTCCACTCCTCCTCTCTAATAACTCCTGTTACTAACGGGGGGAAAATACACTGATAATATTAAACATGCAGTATATGGGCAGGATCGCACCATAATGTATTATTCTTAAAATAATACACACATTCCGCATTAGACAAGGTACGAGTAAAATACATAAGCCCCGAATCATATAAGATATAAACTCATAAGATCGTATACGGATGTAATATGTCAACAGTTTAGTTATGCCGCGGCGGAATGAACATTTGAGCTCAACATCAGCAGAACACCTGGATTAGAGAGATGAGATGAGAATCTTTCTTTATAGAAAATAAGGTGACGTCTTTATTTGATGGAAAACTACAGCACAGTAAAAGCGCAGTTTCTTGTCATTTCATGTGACAAGTCGCTGTCGTCTTATCGATGATGTTCACTGTGGACACGATAAGAAACTAGACGATTTTAATCAGTGCACTATAGATCAAGTCTAATCTGTAGATCACATCTAATCTGTATGTTCTGGTTTTGTCACACGCATCAGGTGATGAGGGAAAAGTCGGGGAAGTTTGCGATATACATCAAAGTGTTGATGGAAACGTGTTGAACACAATTTATTTTACCGACAAAGCAAAACTTATGTGACAGCAGGTTTTTGCAGGAAGTGGCATCATTACGTAAAGCATTTTTATCGCAAAACGTCTATTTAATGGAAACGAGCTGCCGGCAGAGAAGTTCGCAAACATTTTTTAACCCATTTTCATTTTATCGCTTAAATTATGCGCATAAATTGGATGGAAACTTCGCTACTGTAGACTCTGTATTTACTTCTAAACTGCGCTTTTTCCTGTTTATTAGTGTGCATGCCTTGCATAGCACTCTGCTAATCAGGGGGGGGGGGATTGTCTTCTAACAGTTTTACATCACTTTTTTTTGTTCCTTATGTTCTTTATGAAGCCCCTGTGGCATTTTAAGTGGTTTAGATTAATGTGGTGTTTTTTTCCATCCTTCTAAACATGATGTCTTTGGAGAGTAGACGTTTATGCGACTTACAAGTGAGCCAGAATCCATTCTAGTCATTTTTAAAATTGACTGTTTTATTGCTTTTATTGTATTGTCCTGCATCACTTGGTCTACAATCATTTAATTGATTTTTTACTGCTACCATTTTATTGTATTACTATTTTTTGTTTCAGTAAGATTATTATTATTATTTGTATTCTAATTTAGATTTTTTGTATTACAATTTTTTTTTGAAAGCGCAGAGCTGAGCAGTTGAGAGTGAAGGCTTTTCATCATGGATGCCACAGTGGCCTTCTGGGGATTTAAACCCACAACCTTGTGATTAGTAGAGCAGAACTTGAACCACCACAGCCTCATATCTCTCACATGAAGAATTCTACAGTGTTTCTCAGCGGCTCACGTTCGATGTCACTCTTTCCTCCTTCTTATAAAATGTGTTGTCTCGTGTCCGCACACTTTCTCTTCCTGTGAAACACACGGTGGCATTTCTGACCAGCCCGACGGATTTGTCTGTCACAGTGAGCACACGCTGCTCCGATCACGGCACGACTCTTCATCTCAGCGGGGGACGGGGGTCAGGTGGAGAAAAGGCCGTGTGTCGTGCTGGGAAATTCAAAGCTGAGCAGAAGAGGAAGAGAGAGAGGAGAACTATCACACCCTGCAGGTCTTTTACGGTTCTATCTGGAGAACCATGCAGCTCATGTTGGTCTGTACAGATAGTGTGTATTTATTTATACACGCCAGACACATTACTGATAAACATTAACCCTTATAGAGAAAAAAATAAATAAATACACACACCTTCCATAGTATATATATATAAATTTTAAAGTGCAGGAAGCTCCGTTAGCTATATTTTTAAGATTTCAAGTGCAATTTGAGGCTAGTTACCAAGCCGTGAACTGTTAGCAGTACATGTTGTTTGAATTAGGCCAAGATACATTTTGCCAAGAAAGACAGAACTAAAACACACCGCTAGGGACCCACAGCATAGCACTGCAGTAAATACACATACACTAGTTCACCAGCATGCAGGGCAACCAAGAGAGTATAAATACCCAGCCTAATGAGGGGTAACAAGCAACAGGTGAGACTAATTAACTACCATGGCAACAGAACCTACAGGTTTATTGCCAAGTAGGTTTTCATGTACAAGGAATTTGCCTTGGTATGTTGGTGCATAACAATAAACATAGAATGGAAATTAAAATAAAAAGCAAGTACCGTAAGAACATAAATATAGAAAAAGTACAATAAAAATATAAAAATAACAATGTACAATGTACAATATATCTGTTTTTGAGAGATGAAATGAAACGAAAGAATGAAAGAGCTGTACAGATTGTGCAGGATGTGAGAGCTCCTGAAAGAAAGAGGGAGGGAGAAGGAGCACATGAGTGAAAAACAAATGTAGAAAGAAAGGGGAGTCATTAATAGTAGATTAGTAGTACATTCCTGGAAAGACCATAAAAATAATTTGTTCTATGTACAATTTTTCCAAAAATGCACCCTGTTATGAGCAAACATTACAAAGTTTTGATTATACAGTTTAAACAATGAAAATAAAAAGACTATTTAGAAGTTCCTTATGTAAATAAATGATGGTCCCAGCTAGTCCCAGTGAGCCAAAACCCCTAGCTTGAGTTTTTTCGAAACTTTTTCTATTCTGGGGGCCTGAAATCCCCTGACAGTGACAGAGGAGTCATAAGCAGAGCATTCATTTAAGTTGTCACTATATTTCATTAGAGAGTTGAGGAGCATGGGAGTGTGATGGATAGACATGGCAATGACAGACATGATACATGCTTGACTTTAACTCTATACAGATGTGATAGTAGAGTGTGCAGTTGTGACAGTGGCGTGTGCTTATGACAGAACTAATGAGATCCCATGGCATATGTGAGAGGTAGATAGTAAAGGTAGTTTTGACAGTCTGAAGCCAGGGGCTGTGAGTAAATCGATGTTAGCTTATTGTAGACACAGCATTAGGTTTTTGAGGTGTGAGTTTTCAACATGGCCCATTATCACCTGATGTAAACAACATAGGTGCGTGTCTGTGAATGAGAGGATTTATTTTTGCTGTATATACAAGTCTTAATAGGTCTGTGCACCTTAAATGGTTTCATGTGTGGTGCACTTCGTGCTTGTTAACATGGGCTATCACACATCTAGACAGGTGTGTGTACTTCATTCATGAGTGAGATCAAATCAATTGCCTTCAGTTCCCAGGAGCATCAGTTCATCTAATGAGGCAGAGGTTAGAGTCATGTTACCTTCTGCTCTTTGATGACTCATTCATGCACACACCCTCAACTCTGTATTTGTAATGCACAGGGCTTTTTTTGCTCTGACTCAGCAGAGAATTGCTGCAACTCCATTACACTGAAATGCTAATGGTGCAATATGTTTTCCCAGGTGGCTCTTATGGCCTTGGTCAGTTGAATGCATACTGCTGTAATCTTTAGATAATATAAACTCTCTAATATTATGTAAGTAGAGACTAAGATTGTGGTGGTATGAAATGCTGAACACAGTCTGAACACAGCCATAGCTGGCAAACCATTATGTGGGATATGACCAGGTATTCACAATCACTTTATAGTCAGATGAAGCCCATGTATTATAGATTATTGGATTTTGTAGTATGATCAGTTAGTCTTTAATCAAAATGCATTTGATGTTCTCAGTTCAGTTCTCATCCCCCAGACTCCCAGTGAATCTGTTTGAATGTGACATATTGTGCTATTCTCATGGGTTGAAGTAGAAAATGCTAATGAGGACCCTGACATCGAATTACTACATGATTCTTATTGAAGAGTGAAAGTGAAAGTTTTCAGTCTGGGTAGAAAAACAAGAAGAGGATCTGGGAGAGACACCATCTCACCTCAGACCACAGAGACACAGATCCTGTGAAGTGGACATGCCGATAGACCAGTTCCCATAAGAGGAAATGCAGAGGTGTAGATTATGCTATAGAAAAACCACTATGACTTGCGCATACACACCTAAAAATGCACAATATGTAAGGGATTCACGTATTTGTTATTAAAAGAAACCCCATTCTGAACAGCCTTGGACACAAAACTCTCTAACTGACAACTCCTTGTCAAGCTGGCTGACGAAATTCAAAATATAAATTCAACTCACACAGGCAAAGAAACGGTTTAGAAAAAGTGACACAACCCCTGTAGAATCATTATATTCTCTATAATGTCAAAGTTCCACAGAAAAACATTCGTTTTCTCCATAGAAGTAAGATAATTTCTGATACCCTTGTGTACGCTTGCTGGCATGGCCCCTCACGGATACTGGTGAGTTAATGTTAATGTTAGCTACCAATAGCTATTTTTACTAGGCAAGTGGATTTTCACTATAATAAATATTATTAGATAATTAAGTGGGAATACTTAATGGAAAATATAATCAGAATTACATGTGAAGTGAAATTACATCCCAAATGTAACATTAACGGTTTACAGGTAGCTAGCTAAGTGTTTTGGATATGTTGATGTTGCTTGTCTTGTCAATGCTAATTAACCATCTCCGTTTGATTTTCTTCGGGTGAAACCCAGTGACATTGTTGAAGGCATTATTGACACCTATTTAAGGGTTATTTTCCTTGAGGTTTGGTTTGTGTTTTTGTACTTCATTGGGCGTCTTGGTAAAATAAAATTGGCCATTTCTGGCACCACATACAGTATTTGTTTCCCAGTTTTTCCATCACCACAAAGCTATCCGTCACACCCTACATTTTCAATAAATCTGCTTACCTAGTACCTGTGGTTATGTATACGCTTGTGCCTGGGGCTGAGAAGGGCCTCTCACAGTATACCCACGGCTTCCCAGACTACACCACTGAGGAGATGCACCTGGGAATGAAGAGAGAGAAAGAAAGTGTGGAAAGAGAGGCAGAAGGGTAAAGAGAGACAGAGAGAGATAAACAGTGAGTAAACAACATTTGATTGAGAAAGATGGGGGTCTGAATGCCCAAAGGGAATAATCGAGAGAACAAATAAATGTAAGAGGTACACTGAAGTAGAGACTGAGTGAGAGAAGCAGTGGGACTGAATGTAACAGCTGCTAAATCCCTCATATGAAATCTACACGGTGTCTCTCTGCATGAAGAAGATGATGTACTGGGTTCATTCTTATCCTGAAGACACACTGGGGTGAGAGCCCACATTATCATAAGAGCCTGTAGTGTTATCACAGCTCATCTCCATATCAGGCACCACAACAGGATCCTCAACAATAGGGCACAAGAACAAGTTATTCATGTGTATTAATGACACCATTACAAGTGTCAGCAATGTTAATCTAACCAAGGGACCAGTATTCCTCAGGTTTATTACATGGCTTATTCTGCCTGTATTTGGGCAGAGGTCAGCTTCTGGGTTCTCTCTCTCACTCTCTCAATCCCTCGTGCTCTCTTGGTTCAAGGTTTGGGCATGGTGATAAATATGTGGCTGAAAACAAAAGGACGCTGGCCTCTTCTCCTCTCACAGGAATACAAAATTTAGCAATATGCTCCTTCACATGCAGAGGAGCCTTGCTGAAGTTGTAGGAATTCGGCTTGCCATGATGATGGATTTATAGACAGCTCAAACCGATATTGAGACTTTCGCTTTGGGGGACTTTATCTACAGTTATTATGCAGTTTATTGAATTACTAGATACCAACATCAGCAAGAAAGGCATTTATCTCATTTGTTGCTCTATAAAAAGCAAAGAAATCTTACAATTATGTGAAATCGTGTTAGAGGCCTAACATACTTTGTCTAGCGTATATATAATTAACTTAGATAATCAACACTGGTGCAGAGAGTCTAAAATGAATGTACGTTTTGACCGGTGTGCTAGGATTTGCAAACTGTGTGTGGCTTTTTGTTTGATGGCAACATGTTATAATAAGGTTGCATTAATAAACATGAATGTTCCCTTGTTTGTTTTCTTTTCTGCTGCAATGAAAGATTCAGTGTAAATAAAGTACAATGAAGTTAAACTACAGATCACTGTAAAAACTACATAATTAGGACGACTCTAGGAAATTAAAGTGACCTTGCCGTATCGTTTGCTAAAGAAAGGACTGCAGATATGTTGCCCTCTCAAATCCATGGACAGAACTCTAGATACGAAGGCTAACAGTGACCAAGCTGTATTTGCTATTGGTCTTTGTTCACCCATAAATCATGTTTCTCACTCATTATTTGTCAACACATAATCTTCATATACTGTACTGGCTCCTAAAGAAGGTGAGAAAGATTCTGAAATCTCTTTATCCACATGTAATGAAGCGTCTTTAAGAGTAAATGTCCATAATACAATGAAGCTGATGTCAACAAAATAACTAGCGGTTGGCTCAGCGCTGAGTGGCCCTGCCCCACATGATTGGGGTGGTCAACTCTCTATTCAGTGGGTGAGACATTGTCAGAATTCTGCTTTAATGTGTGCCTGTGGCTTCATTTCCGTTTTTTATTATTTTTTTGTATGTTTTATAGATACTTGCAGTAAATACCAACGGACACTGCAACCACCAATAGATTCAGCTGAGAGTTTGGGCCTTTTATTGAGCTGCAGCATTAATAATAATATTTTGGATACAGGCCTGGGTGCTGGATTAAATTTTAATGAATGACAGCAGTAATATTTTTAATACCACAAGTACAAATAGGCATATTCTAATGCACACACACTACTTATTAAGCCAAGTATTCCAGGATCAATATACTTAAAATGTGGGGGATAAAGTGTTCAAAATATCAGATTGAAAAAGAAATAGAAGAAATGGGGAAAAAGTGGAATCACTCTTCAATGCCTCCAGGTTATTTCTTAATCTTTAGAGAAAATATTTTTAGTCAAGGAACTCAGTTTTTATTGAAATGCCAAACTGAATTACTGTCCCTTTTTCCAGCATATACTCTGACATATGCATTTTAGTGGGTATCGATGAGCAATGGTCGAAAAACAAGGATTTCAGTTTCTACAGTAAGATGGAGCCACCCTTCAGTCTGTTAACACAGAATAATTAACCAACCTTCAGATCAATATCCAGCTGATTGTGCTGGAGACTTGGCTGGTGTTTTTGTCTACTGTCTGTGTGTTACCCACATTTTCATTTGACTTCACTTATCTATATTTCACACAGTGCAGCAAAAAGTCAAATTTGCACAAAAAAATTAATAACTAAAGGTAAATATATTTGGCTACTTTCTTTGTGCTGCAAAGGGGACACCTGTACTGGCTATATAATACATTAGGGACATATGCAACAATGTCCTGCAACTATAACGCAAGCAGTGCTTGTCTTTTTTGTAAACACCGTGAAACATTCAGCAATCCAGTGAGACTGGTGCGTGTAAACTTGTCCTTGGATTAGATTCCTTGGAACACTTAAAAGACTTAAGCCAAACTCTATGTCCTCTGGTCTGCCTACTAGAGGAGACATTTAACATGATTCAAAACACGTGTCTTCAATGTGTGACTTATTAGAACTCATTGCAATTAGCCAGACAATTTTCTGAGCCTGTAGCCTCTGCAGTCCTCTGAGTGAACTTCTGAGTCTGCTGGCAGCCCTCAAACTTGTCCATCCCTCTCTCAAGAAGCTTATATATAATATTTAATCTCAGACAGACAAAGTGGGGAATTCATATATTCCTACATATACTCCTAGCTAGAATCTAGAATTCAGATCATTTGAAATGAAAATGATTGCTTACTTTGGAATGAACTCACTATTCAAATTGCTGAGCATATTAAACCTATAGGTCTACTATTAAATGACAAGCTTGTTGTCCAGTAAGGTCTATAAATATTTGAATATTTATTTAATGCATTTGCTTGCTTCACTTAAAAATGCATAAAATGAGCTGGGGTCAGATTGCTAATCTTAATCTTAAAATAAGATTTCACTATATAGCCCATGCTACGAAAGAAAGACCTTTTCAAATGATTTTAAGTGTCACTGTATTAAAAATGTTGTTGAGCCAGCTGAGGTGATTATTGCAGACTGCATTTAGATATGCTAAATAAAAAAATCCAAAATATAGTCATCCAGCTCAATCCATACAGGGACTTTTTATAACCTAAAAACAAGGTTCCTATAAGCATGGCCTATAACAGATTAAATCTTATTTAGACATAATTAAACTGAAACACAAACAATGCAGTCAAATAGCACAGGGGTTCAGAATGAAGGGAACCTGAAGCCTTCATATAATTTGGATTGTTAGTTATTTATCCCTAGAGTCCAAAACACAGTGAGATAATTGCTTCATATAGTTTGTATCTCTGTAGCTACTTGCCTTCTATTTACATTTCTAGCCTACCAACTCAAATATCAAACTCAAATATTGGTGTCTTCCATTTTTTTCTATGAAAAGAATACTTTTGTGCCTCTGTGATTATGATGACGTGCTGAAACACACTGCAACCTAAAGGTTACTGGCTGTACCACACACTGACCATTGATTAACCATGCAGATCTTGTTAGGAACCATGCAACATTAGGAACCCATGGTGTGTTAAATTGCAGTCCTCTATCCCATCTGCATGGTTGTAATGTATGTTTGTGTATATGTGTCTTGTGTACGTCACAGGATAAAAAATAAAAGTGTAAGCCCACCGCAGCTCTGTATCTCTCACTGTTTATGTACATGCACCTTGTTCAACGGGTATTAATTCTAAAGCCTTCAATAGAACACTCAATAAGAACCACCAGTGCATTGCAAAGGAGCCATCAAAGTGCTTTTGAATAAGCAACGCTCAAACACTTCAGGGTAAAACAAACAGAATCAGCACTCTGAGATCAGTAGCACTTGGTTTTGGATGGTCCGCGTGGGGCTACGTAAACATGTGCTGGTGGGAACACCTGACAAATGCTCTAGGTCATTTAACAAGAGTTTAATTCTGGGCACATGGTTTATTCATGTGGCAAGCACTGTTCGTGGCAACCCTAATAAATCAAGTGAATGCTCCTTCCCCAGTGCCACTGCCAGGCTCAGGCCCAGGAAGGACCTACTAAAGTCAACTGTATCTTTTATCGCAATAATCTGCCTTATTCACAGCCAACATCTCCGGACGAGAGGAAAGAGTTGTCCCTGTTCCCTGTCTTGAATGATAGTTAGAAAGTACAGATCATTGTCCACATCAATTATTGACTTTGCTATGTAACAAAAAGTCACTATAAGTAGAGATTTGGTCATTTTTAATGTAAAAGACCAGGACCCTAATGAAAAGTGTCATCTACCAGAAGTTACCACTACCAACACCTCAGGAATTGTCAATGGAGTGAATTTCATAACATTATGTAAATAGAATTACCGTAGTGGGCATTTGTTCATTGCCAACTGTTGTGCTTGTTAGTTTGCTATTTTAGTATTGTACACTCCTCAGTTGTGTCAAATGAACTGTGGCATCCTTAATTGAATTTATTTCAAGAAAGAGACAAAAGCCTTGTAGTTGAACTCAGTGTCAGTCTCAAAAATAAATATTTAAGCCTGCGAGAAATAGAATGTTTAAAATAGGCTTAATTAAACAAAATAAAATGAGTAAGGTTTCCAAGAAGTCTAATAAGATAATTTTACACTGCCATGGTAGCTAACTTGCAATTGCATACTTGTGTCTCTACCTTACTAGAGTCTTTACATCTAAAACTTCACAATGAAGCAACACTCAAACTGTGAATGACTCTGCACATTGTCATTATTAACACATCTACTCGCAGCCCAGGAGCTGAACTCCCACTGCCCTGGTTACACAGCACCATCAGCGGTCACTTTTTTCCCTTCAGGCTCCAGGCACCCTTGCCACAGTCTAGTCAATTACACACCGTGACTATTTGCATTATAATAGGATAACACATGTCTGGTGCATACAGTGTGGCTAATTATAACTGTTGTGCTGGTTGCAAAACTACGGTTTGTGCTTTAGACCAGTTGCAAAGGCAAAACTATTACGGAACATTAGGTTTCTCAGATTTCCATTGTGGTGCCAGATGGTGGTGCATACAAAACAAGATGGTCACTTATTGCTTTTTATTGTCAAATTCAAGCAGACCTTCTGGCCATGGCTAAGGTCAACACAAGCACAGTGGGGCAAGGACTGGAGGGAGGAGGAAAAGAAGAGATAAAAGGAGAGAGAGTGAGGGAAGGAAGGAGAGAGGGAGTGAAAAGGAATAAGAAGACGCAGGGAAGCAGGCAGGGCAACTCTCCATGAAATGCTGAAACAACAGCATGGCTGCCAGAGCAATTTTACAGCCCAGTGGTTTCACACCTCAGCCATCGCCCTTCCAGCTTAGGACCTCCAAGTATGTTCTGTGTCTTCATTTATTTGGTGTCAGCATCCGAGAATGTGAGAAGCCGGAAGAGGGGGACTTGTCCCAAATGTCTTAGCGTAGGTGACGTGTGAAGAAGACAAGCAAGCAGCAAAATTAAAAGCATTGTCTGCCTTGCCAAGCCCAAGAAGTGGGCTGCCTGTCCTCTATCCCACTTTATCTAAGAATGATTACTGATGAGCCTTAAGGCTAAAATGCATGGATAGTTAAGTCCTTGTACATTTACTTTACACTTCATTTACGTTAATCTGTCCGTCCTGGCTTACTTACTTACAAATAAATATATGTGGTTGAGCATAATGCGTTCCGAAGAAAAAAAACCCCACTAGCCTAAACCAGAATCTTCCGATGTATTTGCTCAAACTTTGAGCAAGGGTCAGCTTAATGCCTAATTAATCTGCAGTATTCCTACTGAATTGATGAACTGAGAAAAAGGAGGTTGTAAGCGTGGCATAAAAGTGTAAAAAGTAACAGAAAGACGTGGCCTCTCAGATGGAGGTGATGTGCCCCTGACTGCACTTTTCCAGAGCCGTGACTTATTTGCTCCATCTACCATAACCACCCTATTAAATATACATGCTCAGTTCTTCCCCTGGACCACCTTTACAATGTCCTTGAGAAGTATGTGTGTTAAAGTTTCTATACTAACTTTGAAACAAAGTCAACAGAAAAGTCATCAGCATCTCCTTGGTTGTTGGCTGAAACACACAACATGCATAAGAACGGATTATGTGCACCCATGTAAGAGATGAAACATGATAGACGACAGAGTAAAGCTATAAGCTTGTGCAGAACAAGGTAATGTGATTAATCTTACACCTCCCTCCCCCTATTCTGCCACTCGTTCCACACAGGTCATTAGAAGGTGTACCTCACCACACACAGGCAAACAAATGAGCCATTACTGCCATCACTCAGCCTCCAATTAAACAGCCTTCACCCCTGCTCTGTGCAATCACTGCCAATTAAAGCCCAAATGTGTGAATTTCAACACCACTAATTGCATAGAGGTGATAGAGCTTTCTGACATTCAGCTCTAAAATTAATTTCCAATAATTTCCCTGGACATGAGCCATGCTGAACTTTTACATGAATTAAATATTTTATGTGAATTACAATTCAGTGATACAACTCCCAAAAAGGAAAGAAAAAATGCAAGGAAAATTACAGGCTGAATGAAGTTTAATGAGAATTGTGTAAGTGTGATCTTATGAAGACAGCAAAACAATGTCAGCTCCTGCACATACTGAAAATATCATGTCGATTGACATGATGTACACCTTGATTTTTGTCCTTTGAGGATATCTTTGCACATACTTCCTAAGCTTTTAGCTGAAGCACTTAAGCATTCATCTTACAAATATCTATTGAGATCTGAAGCTCTCTAAGCTACACTGCCCCTTCTTATATCTCAAAATCAACATTACCATCAATTATCCTCCCTTATTCGAACCTTCAGCTCTGATCAGAATGGTAAAAAAGCTCACCATGCAGCTGGCTGTCTGCTCTCCACAGGTTTAGCTCTTCTCTCTTATCGAAGCACTGTTGACCCTATTGTGATAAGCAGAGGAAGCTGCTGGTCTCTTCTGCCCTCATCCCACACTCTGTGTTTAGGGACTTCCACATTTTGCCTGCCTCGATGATGAGGAAAAGGAAGGGCATGATGCTCTAAATTATGCACAAGATTAGCAAACGGTGTTGAGCAGGCAGTTCTTCGGCCCCAGGTGTGGCTTTAACTCCACTTATAGCCGTTATTGATCGCAGGCTGCTGCTGAATAAGCGAAGAGGCTCTACAAAGTGGAAGCACACCAATAACATACAGATCCTTCATTCTGACTTGGACACTGGTCATTGTGAGAATAGTGAGAGGGGAAAAGGCCAGTGGAACCACCTAACCTAAAGCTCATAAAAATGGAAGACTAAAAAGAGAGGGAGACCAGTTTAGTTAGTATGATTCAAGCTTATCTTACATGGTGATATAATTCAGCCAACCTTTGACACAATGGGATGCAGTTTTGAATGCAATATGAAGCTGAGCAATGAATGTGAGCCCAGACACACTGCAGTGAGGGTAAGTGGTCATGCCCTAGAGTGCGGTTCTTTGAACTGAATAGAGAACATCTAGTTTCACTCCAGCAGGAGAACAAATTGAGGAATCCAATCGTTTTCCTACTGTCAAAATGAAAATTACACTGCGTTTTGAAAACTGAGGTTTGTGGTGTACTGACCCTGACGTCTGCCCCTGGTGTTTACATTGTCTATTAGTTAAAAGTCAAATGAAATTACTTGGTAATGTGAAATTCTGCAGTCTAGTGTGTGTTATGTGAACATTAAGCATCTATGATGTGCTTTATTAGGTTTGCACCAAACATAGCACCTTACATTGAAGCCTAATAGTTAAATTTTATTCCCATCAGACCATAGAATCTTTCTTCAAATTGCTAAGTCTCTCACATGTCATCAGGCAAAGTGGAGTGTGTTTTGTATTTAATTTTTTTTAACAAATGCTTTTTGCCACTCTTCTGTATGATTCAGATTCACGAAGTGTACATGCTTTTGTTGTCTCATGCACAGTTTCTCCCAGCTCTTTAATGGAGCACTGTTACTCCTTTAAAGTTGCTGTAGGCCTCTTGGTGGCCTCCTTTACTAAGGCTCTTTCTTGCCCCGACAGTTTTGGAGGATGGCCAGTTTTGAGCAGATTTACAGTTGTTCCAGATTTTCTCACCTTTTAATGATGGCCTCCATTGTGCTTCAAAGTATATTTAATGTCTTGAACATTTCCTTGCTCTGACAGGTACTTTTCAGGAACTCTGTCTCAAATCTGCTTGGAATGTTCCTTGGTACTCATGGTGTAGTGTTTCCTTGGAAATGCACTATGTAAGTAAGCTCCCAAACACAGGTGTATTTAATCTGAAATCAGTGAGGGGGAATAATACTTTTCATATGCACTATACTTTTATTAAGGATAAATCATGAGGTATGGGTAAAAACTGTACAACATATAACCATATACATTTTACCTGACACTATTTTAAATACTATGAAAAATGTATGTGAATACTAGAAGGTGTGAATACTAGAATCAGACCTGATTACACCACCTTGGGAAGTCACCCGAGGAATTTTGTTATAAATATAGAGTAATAATAGTCATAAAAGTGGCTCTAGCAGAGTTAGGCAAAGCAAAAAGAATAAAGCTCATGTTTATAAAAAAAAAAGAAAAAGGAAATAGATAGACAATATAAAAAAAAAAAAAAACTTTATTAACCACAAGATTAATGTAAAAGACACAGACATAAAATCACTGCTCACCAAGGTCACTACTGACTGTTTAAATTTCTCAGAGGCTAAATCAAAATAATACAGCAAATAAAGTTGCTGCCGATATTTTACCATATAGAAGCCACAGAAGCACTCCTACCAATACTCAAGTGTCAGGTCATCCTGTTGAACCAAACTGGTACAAAATACTCAGAAGGCTCTATAGCAGGAAGCCTATTAATACAAATGGTTAGGAATAATGATTAACCATAAACAAAAAGACTAAAGAAATTAAACCCTTACCTCTCGCTAACAATAAAAATCTCACCGAAAGCCTGTGTAAAAGCTCAGAACTCCGGGTACAGTGCATACGGAAAGTTTTCAAACCCTTTCATGTTTTCCACATTTTGGTATGTTTCAGATTCATCTTAAAATGGATTCAACAAAAAAAAATTCTCATCAATCTACATACAATACTCCACAATGACAAAGCAAAAACAGGTTTTTGGAATGTTTTGTAACTTTATTAAAAATAAAAAAATTAAAACATTTACATAAGTATTCAGACCCTTCACTTAGTACTTGGTTAAAGTACCTTTGGCAGCAATGACAGCCTCAAGTCTTCTTGGGAATGATCCTACAAGCTTGGCACACCTTTCTTTTGGAAGTT
>JAOUQW010000034.1:20649954-20670650 GCA_028565825.1 Olivaichthys viedmensis | reverse complement strand
TAAACAAGAACCATGGTGATATTTTATGCACCAAGCATCGTACTCATATAATCAACCTTAAAAGCCATTGAACACGTTTCAAGGTTATACACACACTGTACACAAGCAATAATGGCAATGGCAAAAACCTTGTTGTCTCATGGTATGAAAGACAGTTATTCCAAAGTTTTAGATCATTTTCAAATATGTACACAAAAAATAAAATAAAATAACATTGTGCAAATAAAAGGATGTTGTGCAAATAAAATGATGATTATTATTGTTGCACCTGAAGCACAAACCAGGCTGGCAAGTGCAAAACTTTATCTGAGTTTATCAGAATCTTTTATTCACAAAATTACAAGGTGTACAAGAAGAAATTTCTCTTGATGGATGTGCCAACATAAATTCCATTAATATAAAGGATAAACACATGCTGTTCAAAAATCTAAATATAAAAGGAAAGAATCAAGATATGTGTAATGTGTATCCACCTCTATCCAGCACCCTCAATATTCAATGGCTCTTGTAAAGCCCATTCACAGTGAGAATAAGCATCATTATTGTTTTACAGAACCAATAAAAAAATATGAAAGAGTATGTCTATTTTTAAAATCATGCTTTTGTCTGATAGAGATATAATTTTTGTAATAATGTTAAACACCAAAATGATAAATAATACAAGAAAAGATGAGCTTGTTACCGAATGGTATATGTTGCTTTTACACATAGCCACAAAAATTAATGCTGGCATGTTGCCTTGCTGAATAGAGCCATCTAGTGACATACAAGTCCAATTGCATGATTTACAAGTCGTAAACAAACTCAACGAGCAGAAATAAATAGGCTAGTCCCCTCATCACGTCTTAGCCTCTGCCCAAAGGCAAGCAGGTTTTCGCCTAAAATATCCTGGTATTTGGCAGAATGCAGAATGCCATCAATCTTCACAAGACCCCCTGGACCACTAGCCGCAAAACAGCCCTAAATCATCAGTGATCCAGCACCATATCTTACAGTGGGCATCGGGTGCTTTTCCTTGTATGCAGTCCTCTCTCTTTCTTTTTTTTCTTCCACCAAACATGCCGATGGCGTGCATGGCCAAAAAAAGTACTATTTTGATCTCATCTGATCACAATCCACGAATCCAATTGTAGTCCTCGTGTAGTCTTAACAGAATCAGAATCAGAATCAGGTTTATTGCCAAGTAGGCTTTCACATACAAGCAATTTGCTTTGGTGTGTTGGTGCATAACAATAAACATAGAATGGAAATGAAATAAAATAAAAAGCAAGTACCATAAGAACATAAATATAAAATATAAAATATATAAAATGCGCAATGTACCACTCTATAACAGCTGCAATTGCCACTCGTGAGACCCGCCAATTCGTAGCCAGGCCAAAAAAAAGTCATTCCATCCCATAAACCGTGCATCAATTCGCAAAAACACATTATAACGTCATAACTGTTTGCGCAGGTCAACAGCACAGCTCCCTTATTAAAACGTGATGTCCGATAGCGTTGGCCTGTAGTAAAACTAAAAGTAGGCTACGGCATGTACGATACAAATGGAAGAAGGTCGAGTCAGCGGGATTGCCATAATGATAGAATCAGATGGCATAATCGGCAGGTAATAGCACTGTTATTTATCACCGAGGAGCTCAGCATAATACATCTCATGCGTAGCGCCAATTTAGAGAGAAAGCATGTGTGCTGCGAGCAACACAAGCCTTGACTGTCTATTGAATTAGGGCAACTCTTCATCACTAAACCGGAGATCGATAGAGGCAGGGGAGAAAAAGAAAGAAAAGCAGCAAGGGTTGGACTGAATCAACAACAACAACAACAACAAAAAATCGCAACACGAGTTGGGTTAAATGAATTTGCGAAGCCAAATAATTAAGTTCCATCAAACTAACCCACCGCATCTTATTTACGCGACGACTCGAAGTTAAGATGTAAGTTTATTCTATGCTTTAATAAAAAGTAAATGTGCGGCGGCATGCACTACGCGGCAGGAATTTAAAACCTGCCGGAGGCGCGGCATACTTTTAAAAGCCAGCTATTTAACTGAGTTCAGTACAAGCCATGGGGCAATTAGTCTTCAACTGATAGACTACGGCACATTAGATATTCATGGCGAGCGTGTTTTTCTTGTATCTCAGTCATCTAAATTGAGCGAATGCGCACACAGACGCGCAGCTCAGTAACAAGCGCGCCGACACCGCAGGGGAACCTCGCCAAAAGTGCGCTTTTTGCGTTACTACGGCATTTTATGCGGATTTGACGACTAACAAGATGGACTGAAACATGCATTCGTTTAAAGATGAGAACCACAAGTGCAGCCTACCTCAAAATGGTTACGGCGGGTTGTCCCTGATTTCAAGCCGCCGTCCGCCGTCCACCCCGCGGGCTTCGTGCGTGAAATGTTTAGTCTCCACTTTCTCATAAAGCGTTTAGTTTTCTGATTTTTTTTTTTTTTTTTTTTTAGCAGCAAGGAAATAAGCACGAAGCCTTTAAACGCATCGCACGGCTTCTTGTGCAGCCGAGACGGCGTGTGAACAGGGCAGCGTGGAGCTTGCTGAGGAGGCTGCGTCCCGCACACCTCGCCAGCAGCACAGCGCTCTCCGCTTCCCCACTTAAGCTCAAGCGCGCGGCCCCGTTTTAAACCCACGTGACGTCAGCCGCCTGCGGCGAAGCTGCACGTGCCCCGGAGCGTTTGGCTCGCTTTGAAAAATGCGCGCGCCTTCGGCTCGTCCGTCTGTCGGTCGATCCATCACTTTCTTTCGTCAACTTCGTCCCTTCATGATCTAACCATTCCTCGCATTGGTCTGATACTTTTTCTGATTGATTATTGATCTTGCTTGCGTCTATAAGCTTTTCGTTGGCCAACTCATTTGGGACTTCTGATTTATGTTTTGTTTGATTAATAGTTTAAGGGCTTGTAAGCAGGTGCTAAATAAATTCAGGCAACGCTGATACGCACTACCAGCCTGTGTTGCAGATCTCGGCGCGTCTGTGAAAAAAATGCTTCATTATGCACCAATCTGCTGCACAAATTCGCCAATGCAAAAACAGCGATCCTATTCCAAATTTCGTTCCATACATAATTCAGAGGAAAAACAAAACACCGTTATTATGAAGGATCATGCTGTGTGGAGAACCAACTTTCCTACATTCGCACTCAAGTTAGAAATGATCATACTCCTGCTTATACACGTTTGAATATGATACCTTATTAATCTGACGTCTCATTTGAATAAGATCGGATGCATTTTTTTGAAGAAGAGTGCCTGCTACTGCTATGCAAATCCAGCAATTATCCAGATCTGTTCCCAGTGGCACCCCTCGGAGGGGAGGTGGGGGGGGGGCTATAGGCTCTAAAATCTGATGATTAAGCTATTCTGTTTTGGTGACCTGTCCAGCAAGTTTAAGTATATATTCAACTTCTACCGGTAGCAGTTGTGTCACAAACTACTCAAATGCAGAAGAAACTCAAATGCATTTTTAACGAGTCATAAATAAAATAATGTTGACAGAATAAATAGGTGGAAAGGATGAACTTTTCATTCACAAAACATTCAAGGTCCTCTGGAGGCTTTACTACTCCTTCTGAACGTTTCATCCACAAAACATTTGAGGTCCACTGGGGACTTTTCTCCCTCTCAAAGATACAAATGGTTAAGTCTGCCTCAGATGTAGATTCAGCACTTGTTTTCTTGGGAAACACTGCAAATCATTGTTGCTGCAGGAGCCTTAATACAATACCTTTTCCAAAAAAAATCCTCACTTTTTAAGAATGGTTTAAGCATAAAAATATGAATAGCTACGGGAAAAACGGATATGGATGTTTAGACAGAAAAACAGAGAGTATGAAAGAGAAAGGGAGAGGTACACGTGTATGGTTGGCATAAATTAGGTGTAAATTAGATGTAATTATCTGTTAGAGTAGTTTAAAGCTTAACGTTATGACACACTAAGCCCGAAGTTTTAGTAACTGAAGCAATGTTGGTAATTACCCCAGAAATACACTATATTACTTGGGTTTATACTTAAATATGCTTATATTTAAGACCCCCATTTTTTAGTGCTTGAATTTAGTGCTATGCCCTTGAACAGTAGTAAAACGAGTGTGATATGTTGTCGATTTCTGTTATTAACTTTAGACAGCATAACAATCTCCTTATAAATACAACGGCCTTGATTATCCTTGCCTTGATTAAGATTTAATGTCTAAGTCATTTCGTGGAGAAAAGAAAAGGGCTTTGAGCTAATAATTATATATTTAAAAAAGTTTACTATACATCACAGCTATTGGGTTTGTATGAAGCCATCGCACAGGTCACCCAACTGCTTGACAGGTCCTGTCGGCAGGATTCATGTTACTGTATGTGATTGCCATAGACTACAGTGCAGAAACTCAACACTGAAGCCATTACCAGGCTATCACACAATCAGGTATTATTTACTGTTCTAGGTGGGGATTGAACTCACAACCTAATGCATCACAACCACCAGACTTAACCACCACACCACAGTGATGACAGACCTACAACAGCTCATCTAACCTTCCATTCACACCTCACAATGTGTGCAACAGCAAGCATAATTTAATTGATTCTTTCACTGTTGTTTCACTGCAATAGTGGTATGAATTGGGTGAACTGTATTTAAAGCCTGTTTATATACAGGATAGAATGTTAATGTTTTGCAATATCCAGACATCAATAACTAAGTTATTTATTCATACTGCGCTCTGTCTACAGTACTCCATCTTGGCTCCTGTTTATCTGCACACCCCTAAATTCATTCATATTTTGTCTGAGGCTTTTCCACCCTGCTTATCTTGGGCATTTTATGTAATGTTCTGCGCTGTCATCTTTTGCACATGTTTTATGTGTAATTGTATGTTGGTAAATTATCTGTGCCGCTTATGTATAATTTTAGCTGCTAATAGCAGTTACATTTTTATCATAGATCAAATAAGTACATTGGTACCTCCACCTACCTATATATCTCGTCTGTCTATTTACTTATTTATATCCCAGTTATTGTGCATGTTTTCTTTGCTAGACAGAGGATGATGATATTATCCATATTTGCAGGGGTTAAGGTACAGCATCTAAATTTAACTACAAGGTGATGTGATGTCTACTGTATGTCTATTGTTCTCCGTGCTCCTATTCACCTAACAACAGGTCATATTAAAGGGTACAGAATGTGATAATGTACTTTATTTATACATATAACACTCACGTCACAGCAATCCTATCGTAAAATGCAGTTTTACAATTGGCTTGCTATAAAACTGTATTGGATTGCACCCAAATGCCCAAGATGGATCTTATATTCAATACAACTCTTTAATTAATAGCAAAATAAACCTTATTTATGAAAATAGACACGCAAAAAAATAAATAGTAGACATGAGTGCATGGTGTGAGTGCAAAAAAAAAAAAAAGAGAGAGGTAATGTGACTGGGACTAAATTCACATAAAATGTTTGGGGAAAATCCTTTTCAATATTGTTCTACCTTTATTAAAAGTTTCAAATGGGTCATTTTGACCTGAACAGAACATTAGTGGTAATGTCTGATCATTTAACTGTCTTATATGGCAAGTGAAAACAACACTTAAACCAACGTCTATTGCCTTCATTAATCCAGGTCCTTATTATAATCATTACCACCATCATTAATAGCTCGTGACCTTAGTATTATAAGGTTCTATCTGCCATTCATTTCTCACCCAGGTAGAACCTTATAATACTAAGGTCACGAGCTGTTAAACCGCCACAAACCGAACTGAACAGCCCATTGTAACCATCACAGCACGGGGAAGACGCATCAGCCTCTTTTTCGGCGGACAGTAGCTCCGACGTTGCTCCCAGTTTGAAGGTACCACCTTGTGCCAGTTGCGCGCGCGTGCCAGCAGATGGCGCAATTGTCCGCGCTCAGCCACGCTGTCCGGAAGACAGATGTAAATATTTTCGTGACGCAGCATGCCTGGATCCGTCCGCGGTAATATCCACCCACTGGTGGGGGACGATATTCGTGGCTCTATCATCTCTACAGTGGTGAGGCTGTAGAGGAGCGTTTTCACTTTCACACCTCGTTCAGCGTCAACAGCGCGCGCGCGCGCGTGTGTGTGTGTGTGCGCGTGTGTGTTTAATAATCAAATAAAAAATAAAAAAAGAGCAATCGGTGGGGGTGTGATAAGCTGCATAGTCTATGCCTCATCAGATCGCGCGTTAGTGTTGCTCTCCTCGATAGGTTTCTGATCGCGGAATAGCCGATCATTGAGGGTCATCATGCAAAAACGGAGGAAGCCTGAGCCGATCCAGCTCAACCCAATTCCGGATGGGAACGCCGTGAACGGAACCGGTGCCACAGAGTGAGTAGTTGGGCAACATCCCCAACCGCATATTACCGCAGTGTACAGGATGGGAACAATAGTACCGCACCAATGGTTATTGGGATCAAAGCCGCACAGGCCTTTACTGTACTAAATAGTATGCAAAATAAGTAGCCTTCGGCACCAGTGGTTTTGGCATCTAATACTATACTAGATACTGTGTCCAAATAGTAAGCTGCCTTGCAGAGAGTAGTCGAAAAATCACCATTACTCCGATATGGTACTTCGTTGTTTTACTATGGAGCATTATAGTAACTGTGTTTCTTACATATTTAACCATTGCACCACTATGGTTTTACTATGGAGCATTATAGTAACTGTGTTTCTTACATATTTAACCATTGTACTACCATGGTTTTACTATGGAGCATTATAGTAACTGTGTTTCTTACATATTTAACCATGAAACTATCTGGATTATTGTGTCAAAATAGTATTCAAAATAGTAAGGACCAAAAGCACATAGATCTTAGGCCTACTGAAACAGTATGTCAAGACAATTAACTGAATGAAAACTGCACAAAATCAAACACAGGTTACTAGTTACAATAGGTGTCATGTTATTCTGACATACTATTTAGTGCTGTAGTACTCTATGTGGTTTTGGATTGAACTTGTTTTTTTTGTTTAGGAGCTCAATCCTGTTCATAAAGTAAATATGGGGAATTATGCTTTTACTCATCAAACTGCCTCCCAACAGCATTGTGCTGCTATGACTATATTAAATTGACCATTATTAGGCTATTCTACTATTCTGCATATGTATTTTATATATGGTAGTAATTCTGTAGGCCTTTTATGGAGGACCATTAACTGAAGTAATTACAACTGACAGTTTTTATACCATCAGTGTCGATGCTAGTCGAAAAGTGTTCAAGTGTTTCATCTTTATTTGTTGCATTTGAACAGTGTCACTGCTTCCCAAGCAAATCAACCATAGCCCTAAAAGTAGCAAGGGCCAATGTGCTCTCCAACCAGGAAGCCCTTATCTCATTTGTCCAGAGCAGCCAGCACACGACAATGTGATTCTTCTCTCTAATAATCTTTCCTTCCCCCTCATAGCCAGACAGATTTGTTTTCAGGTGCCACTACGTGAGCAGACCCTTGCACAAAAATACTAAAGCTCTGTAAAGGTCTATAAATAGCAGCCGAGGAAGTCCAGAAGCCAAGCAAAGTCTCATGAACTCTGAGATGCTGAACAGTTGTGACAACACGCTATACTTTTTAGAGCTCAAGTGTAATCATCTTGTTTCACAAGTGATCGTAGTGGATAAATCTCAATGGCTATCAGAATAAACAAGCGAGAACCAGCGCATTGTGCCAGTTGGTTTGTTTGAAGCTTGTCTAGTGATGCCGAGGACTGCCCTATCTGTCTGCCGATTTTGGCAGGTCTTTGGCCCTCTTTCTCTCTGAGCAATGAGCCAATTAAAGCCCTGGTGGCTTGAAGTCAGTGGGGCATATCATTGCCTCTTGTTTCACAGAGGCCATCACGGGAGCTTGAAGGCTCAGACGCTTCTCTTTCAGCCTTGCTGTTTATGCCTTGATTACTGATTGAAAGATGCAGGAAGAGGTGCAGAGGCGTTTTTCTTCACACGTGGCACTGCTGAGATTTAAGCCTCTTTTTTAAGTGAGCAGTGGTTGCATAACAGATCGTGTTTAATAATATTTCATCGGATATCGGGAATTCAGTTGAAAGAACAGCATGTCTGATTATGATCACAATTTACAGCATTTGATGACTCAAAGTGAAATATATATTGGGGGGAAAAAACAGTCAAGGTGCACAAAAGCTCGTGAGCAACATATAATCGGTTCCCAAGCTGTAATGGCCACTAGATTTGAGACAATAATGTTTGATTAGCTATTCAATTATTTCAGTCAACGAGTACAGTTTGGATACAATTTAAGCACTGTTCCATGCAAACCACTTGTTGCTTCTCCTGGTGTGAGGCAAACTCAAAGGCTTAAGACCCAAAAGTTATGATGCCCTTCTTGCTGGATTAGAGTGGAGTATTAGCATAGCATCTTTGCAATAAACAGAATCAAGCTTTCATCCAAGAGCTATTGCATGCAGCTCATAGTGCAAATGGACTGGTGTTTTGGGGGGCTGCTGTGTTGTTTTGTGGGAGGCAAAAGTAGAGCACATTCCATTAGAGAGGCCCGTACAGGTTGTGGCGCGCAGGCTTTGGAATGCGTGCCTGTGCTGCCGTGATTCAAGCCTGCGGAAGCCAGTTTCATAGAGAGACTTTGTGGAATGCCTCTTCCCATGGTGAGTAAGAGGAACTGGATGCCACAACTGGCAAAAGCTGTGTATGTGTGTATACGTGGGTCAGAGGAGCAGGGTCCGCTTTCTGGCTCACTAATGCCGTTTTGTTGTGGCAGTCATCCGGAGTGAGAACTGTCACATATCTCACAATGTTCTCAGGCCTACTTACCATGACAATACAATACCTTATTAGATGTCAGTGAGTGAAGTTTTGAATCTCATTACATGAGAGTGTAAGCTAAAGACTTCAATATATCCTCCTCTTTTAACTTGCCACAAGAGATGGGGACTCGAGTCCCAGACTCGCAACTCGAGTCACACTCGAGTCTCTAATTCACTGACTTGCAATCCGACTTGTACTTCAAAGCCTATGGCTTATGATTCAATGAGTTCTTCTTTATGCACTGACCTGTGACTGAAGTTCATTCAGGTCTTTTCAATAGTGTTCATGGGCAGTGGTGGCTCAGTGGTTAGGGTACTGGGCTACTGATCAGGAGGTCATGGGTTCAAGCCTCAGCTCTGCCAAGCTGCCACTGTTTGTTGGGCCCTTGAGCAAGGCCCTTAATCCTCCCTGCTCCAGGGGTGCTGTATCATGGCTGACTGTGCTCTTACCAACATGCTGGTATATGTGAAGAATCAATTTCACTGTACTGTACTTGTATATGTGACAATAAAGTAGCATTCTATTCTATTCTAAAACAGTCCACATAATATGAATGCTACAACTAAAAGCTGATTTATTGGCATTACAAATAAAAACACTGACAAATCTGAAATTGATCAGGCTAGAAACAAATTTTTTTTATGATTGCTGACATTCTTTGTACTCATCCATTGTGAGAAACTTCTGCAGTTCTGAGTATTGCAGTATTAAGTCATAAGAACATATATATGTCGCAAGCTATTCGAGGTATCAAAATAGAGAATGTAATCAGTCAATAATGAAAATGAGCCATTAAGGGCAAGGATAATAAACCAGTGGTGGACCATGCTTGCCCACAGACACAATAAATCTGTTTGTTAGCAACGAACATGCCTTTCTCCACCGCTGGCCAGACCACGCACGGATAAGCAGGCGAGTGGCTGAAAGAGCACGGTTAATTATTAATCACCGGCCTTAGATTGCCGCTGGGCCTGGGTAGAATGTGTACCTGTTTGTGGTTTAGGACTGCCTATCACTCAGGAGGCGTGCGTAATCTTCAGAGTTACATAAACCCACATCCTGCTTGACCACATCCCTTTCTGAGTGTACTTGCTTTACTGTTCAGTGTAGTTTGTATGGAAGCCTGTGTATTGTGTCTGTGTATTGCCACACCACCCAAAAAATATAAGAATATGAATGTCACGTTACATGATTGGACTGACTTGTGGGTTCCTAATAAACAATTAGACAATGCTCTGCTGGACCATAGTGCTAGACCTTGTGCATATGCTGCATGAGACAATAATAGCGTTCGTGCCCATCATAAATGCAGTGTGTGAGCTTGAGTCGTGCTCAAGTGAGCAGTTGGCCGTGAGTACTGAGCCGCTGTTGCACCTCCTACGTGAGATATGGAGTGTTCTCTCCACTTCGGTGTCTCAGGGCCGTTTGCCATCATTGTCTCCTCTTCATAACCCACCCACTCTACCTACGCAACAGCCCTGTAACCATGGTTATGCTGTCCTTGTTGGCGAAAAAGAGGACACTTAACCCTCGTCTTCCTACGGGTGGTGAGAGCCAGCGTTTTGGCCCGTTGGAGTGTTATTCGCTCTTAAAGGCCCTCCGATAACTGCATCATTTTCAGTCCAATTAGAGTGGTGGGGACAACAAAAGTCTGTGTGCAGCTGATGAGCAAGATTCAATGTAAATTTATGTGTAAGAGCATCTCTTATATTGCAGTGTCGTTGCTGAGACTGGCACAGCAGTGCAAAAACATATTTTATATCTGAATCATTTGAATGGCCACAGGCTCTCGAGGCAGGGTTTCTGTTGCATATGGAGCGCATGTTTTTTTTTTTTATAAACAATGTGATATTTGTTACTGATACTTGGAGCCAGTGCTGAGAAAATCAACAGAAATATTTCTGCTACATCAAAATTAAGTTGATATCTTTAAGACAGCATTTTTTAAATCGTTAACCTGATATGGGATCAATGGAGTTTATTCTCTTGATCATTTATATGTGAAAAGGGGAAAGACCCCCACGTCTGCTGTTTGCCTATATTGTTTACAGGTATCACCCAAAAATGCTAATATGATTAAAAATTATTGAAAGCCAAGCAAATGAGGAGACCTCATAATTCCATTTTTGACTCTAGCGTTCGATCATTGTTATCAGGCTTAGCACTTTCGGGTGAAGTGTTCCCTTATGGTGGGTGATTAAAGAAAAGAGCAAAAGACTGCAGCTTTGCAGTAGGAGAGAGGAAGAGCTTGCTGTGAGAGGAGAGGAAGAAGAGATAGAGAATAGAAGGTCAGGGAGGTTCATTCCACAAATGGAAAGCTAAGGAAATACATTGCCATGACAACAGCGCCAAATGAGAGGCACACACGCTCAGAGGAACTCCCAGCTTCCTTAAGCAGATTTCTAGGTAGAAACTGTCATTAGCTACACGCACTTTGTTCATACTGTGCACAGTGGCCCATTCAGACGTCTTTATTGGTCTTTTTCTTGGCTGAAAAATGGGAGTGTGTTCTGGAATTGTTATTAATATTTGCTCCCATTGATCCCAAGTGGGGAGATTCTCATTGCTTCTAAAGACATATTGAATACGTGCACAATAGCGAGCATTGCCCAGGATAGTTATGTCATAGTCCGGAAATATACTGTTCAGCACGATGACTCAATCCAAATTCCATGGATTCTCCTGGAATTTGGAAGTTTAGATTACTGTACCTGACTTTTCTGTTTTTCGCCTCAGAGGCCATTAATTTGCTCCACCCTCTATGTTCAGCTGCTGGGTTAAAAAAGATAATATTTTTTTCTTAAACTTTGCACCTACGTTGTTTCTTGTCAAAGTAATTAGAGTGTATTGGTGTGTGTGTGCAGGACAAACCTAGAGGCCCTGCAAAAGAAGCTGGAGGAGCTGGAGCTGGATGAGCAGCAGAGGAAGCGTCTGGAGGCCTTCCTCACGCAGAAGCAGAAAGTAGGGGAGCTAAAGGACGATGACTTTGAGAAGATCTGCGAGCTGGGTGCGGGCAATGGTGGCGTGGTCTTCAAGGTCTCTCACAGACCCTCCGGACTCATCATGGCCAGAAAGGTAAGATGCAGCGTTTAAAAATAAAACAGCAAATTTTTATCACATTGATATTTTAGGAAAGTTTGCGCTGTTTGGAGATTTCTTACCTGTTGAACACACTCTTACCTAGTCAACTCACCATCCTTGCACAATTATCTGCAGCAGTTTTTCGTATAGCAGCTGCTGGACAAGGCTACACTTCCCCCCGTTCTCTAATATTTCTAAGAGGCATTGATTTT
The DNA here is from genome assembly GCA_028565825.1 of Olivaichthys viedmensis. Taxonomy (NCBI): domain Eukaryota; kingdom Metazoa; phylum Chordata; class Actinopteri; order Siluriformes; family Diplomystidae; genus Olivaichthys; species Olivaichthys viedmensis. The sequence continues at coordinate 20,658,536 of JAOUQW010000034.1, read as the reverse complement.
TTATTTCGTCATGTCTTTTTATAGAGCACGAGGTCAGAAGTTAGATTATACTTTGTGTTCTCTGTGTAAGGACTGTGTATTGGGAATAGCCTGTGACATTGATAGTATCACTAACTAAATGCAAGTTATAACAATGAGCACTTATTAAATTATGGTATTTATTTATTTTCTGGACTGATAGATTAATGGCATCTTGCCATGCATACATAGTCAAATGAGCATGGCTGTACTTGCTCATGTTTCACTGAGCCTGTATGCATGCGTTCCTGCTGGGGCCTGTGAGCCCGTATGTCACTACAGCGCTGCACAGAACTGCAGTTGCCATCAGCCATCTCTCCTCTCTGATTGCTCAGCTGATCCACCTGGAGATCAAGCCAGCCATCAGGAACCAGATCATCCGAGAACTGCAGGTGCTGCACGAGTGTAATTCGCCCTACATTGTGGGTTTCTACGGGGCCTTCTACAGCGACGGCGAGATCAGCATCTGTATGGAGCACATGGTACAACTCTCTTTCTGTTACATACACTACATAAGATAATGGAGTCCAATTATAAATCTTTTTGAAAAATTTATAAATTCACAATTTAAGCAAAAACTTTAGCAGAAAACTTTAATTCCGTTTTGCTTGAACTTTATTGTATTACTGGTCAATTGCAATTTTTTAATATCTTTCTATGGTATAAATGCTTTCTATGGCATAAATGTTGGCACTATACATTATCCTTTATGCAGTCTATATTGATTATAGTCTATATTGATTATATTTCTTAACCCATGTATATGGTGCACTGAGAATGAACACTAATCTTGTAATGCAGGACGGTGGATCCCTGGACCAATCGCTGAAGAAAGCTGGCAAGATTCCAGAGCAAATATTGGGGAAAGTTAGCATTGCGGTTTGTACCACAGCTTCCGCTCTCTTGCAAAAAGTCGCATTTGAATTAAGTACATTTGGAATGGATTCAGATGGTTGGCCAAAAAAAGAAATGCAAACAATTTTCCCCTTTAGTGAACATGTAGTTGATCAGACAAGAAAACTTGATATCCAATATTTTTTCTTTAGTTTTTGCACTGGAGCAAGAAGGCTTGAGGCACTGACAAGTGATAGAAGTTTATGTCACAGGACATCTTTTCCTTCACTGATTGATTATGTTTGGGGTCATGGGCTAATTGTGTACATTTTATTTTTGGCCAAACTATTACCCTACATCAAACTAAATCTGTGGTGATGTGTAGATTGTGCTTCTTTTTCTTAGTGTGGGTCTCTGCTTGTTCTTAATCCTGCCTCTTGGCTTTCAGGTGATAAAAGGGCTCTCCTATCTGAGAGAGAAGCACAAGATCATGCACAGAGGTGAACAAACTCACTCTCTCTTACTGACATCTTTTCGTTCCATCCTAACCATTTCACTATTACACAAGTTGTAGTTCGTCTTTTGCAGATGTGAAGCCCTCCAACATCCTGGTGAACTCACGTGGTGAGATCAAGCTGTGTGACTTTGGTGTGAGTGGGCAGCTTATCGACTCCATGGCCAACTCGTTTGTGGGCACAAGGTCCTACATGTCTGTGAGTTTGCCTTTGTCAGTCCAATACCCAGATAGCTATAGGAAGTAGCCTGCACTCTTTTTCATAGCTGTGTACCTTCACTGCTTGTTACCATGAAACCCATGCCTACTGTTATTTTTCAATGATAATTTGAAGAGATACATTTTGGTTTGATTTAAAATTGCTTCCTAAAATATTTTTTCAATATATGTTTTCTGTTTGCCTTTATTCTGTGACACTGATAACTGATATTTGTGTATATAACTGTGTATCACTGTTCAATCAATGATAAACAAAGAATAGTGTTTACACTTTCACCACTATAGAGTTATGCTTAATTCCTATCTATATATCTGGTGGGGGTGAAAATAAATCCTACTCTGTATTTTTTTTCAAAACAAAGACTCTCTTTCTCTCTGGGAAAGAATGTTAATGAGGTATTTTTCCTTTTAGCATATCAGCTAAATTTGCATTTTATTTTCCACCATATACACCAATAGGGAAATAACTATGAAGAGAGTATGTAAGGAATGTAGAGTATGTAGAGGAATATATTTTTAGTGTTGCAATGTCTGAATGACTGAATCATTTATTAGGCTCTCTCTGCACTTGAGGCAGATGCTCTCGGTCGAGGTTCTCATCTGGATGTTTAAGCTGTAGTGTCTCATATGACTTTTCTGCTTACTTGGGCTGTTGCTCATCCTACCCCTTCCTGCTGGCTCAGACTCATTTTCTCTCTCTCTAGCCAGAGCGTCTGCAGGGCACACACTACTCTGTGCAGTCTGATATCTGGAGCATGGGGCTTTCATTGGTAGAGATGGCCATTGGTCGCTTCCCCATCCCACCACCTGATGCTAAGGAATTGGAGCAGATCTTTGGCTTCCCCATGGAGGGCGACCCCTCATCCAGTGAGGCTTCCCCCAAACCCAGGCCCCCTGGACGGCCCGGCAGCTGTGAGTGTCTGTGTGAACCATTCGTGAATGGTGCCATTACCCCAGGCTTATCTTAGCAGAGGATATGATCTGGATATGGTCTGCAAAACGAGAGTCTTTACCCTACTTCTGAATTGTTATTTGAATGAAAACCTTGCTTTGCCTTGTTTTGCAGCATACGGACCTGACAGCAGACCTCCAATGGCCATCTTTGAGCTGCTTGACTACATTGTCAATGAGGTATGTGCTCAGTGCTCTCTGATGGACAAACTAGGCCACGGTGCAGCGCTAAATGAATTAAGGTGTGGATTTAATGGCTGGCTTTTTTGCATATAACTGAACCATCTTTCTATTTTCAGCCACCGCCCAAGCTGCCAAGCATCTTTGGCACGGAATTTCAAGATTTTGTTAACAAATGGTAAGGGGGGCAACTGTGGTTTGGTTTTAAAGGCCTGTAATGATATTGGACTGCAACATGTGGTATTTTGAGAGCCATTTCAGTGCCTAAATGCTCACTGTGCCATCTAGTGGTTGAAATATGAATGTCGGTTGATTGTTCAAGCCAGTCGATAAACAAAGTATATATATTGTATTTTTTCAGTTTAATCAAAAACCCAGCAGAAAGGGCAGATCTGAAGCAACTGATGGTGAGAACATTCACAATTTCCTGTACTATCCATGGACTATTATTAAATAGACTTACATTTTCTTATCCTAGAATGACTTTTGTTCTCCTTAGTGTAAACTTATAACACATGGCATTACACTAAGCTCTGAAGTCATTGTTCTCTTTAGGTCCATACCTTCATCAAGAAGTCAGAAGCAGAAGAAGTGGATTTTGCCGGGTGGCTCTGCAGCACCATAGGCTTAAATCAGCCAGGGACCCCAACTCACAGTGTGGGGATTTAAAAGGGAATTGCACACACACTTAGACCAGTGTTTTTATGTGGGCTCCAGTTTAACAGCTGTCTGTTTAGTAGTCAATCACTGCCTCTTGTAACCCTTCATGTTGATGTCATAAGTATTGAGCTGAGGTTTATGAAGCATACTGCTATGATAATCAAGGCCCACAATATGTATTAGATGACAAGGTGTACTCTTAAAAATTAACACTGTCTTTAATATGTCTTTGCTGAATGTGGCCTTGAACATCAGATGCTCAGATTATTTTTTTTGTTCAAAAGTAATGTCATTACAAATGATCCTTTTGGATTGCAGGTTAGGTCATATCAGAGAATATTATGCTGCCCTTGTATATAAATGTTTATTGCTTGATGGCACTATAAATCTTTATTTGAGTGGAAATAGGCCTATTTTTATAAGGTAAAAAGACATTGTAGCCTAGCTACATTGTCCCAGAGCATAACAATTACTAGCTCTCTCCCAATAAGAGAAAAGCCAACAGCTGAATGTTGAGTCGTTACAGTGCACAACCAAGGCCTCTTTTACACATTAGGCTAAGATGCTCACATCAGTTTGCTTTTGTTTTGTTTATACAGTATGATTAGTGTAGTTAGACTTGGTATTGGTAATCACTTGATAAAATGGGTCAGTAAAAAATTATGGATATGAACATCCAAATTTGAATTTCAACAATGTTTTTTTATTATTATTGCTTCTGCTGTTACAGTTTTGCTGCAGCCAATGGAAAAAGATAAGACTACTTGATTAAACAAGCAATCGTGGCCAAATTTACTGGCAGCCAACCTTTTTTTTTCTAAACAAACGTTTCATGTGTTCTAAAATAACTTTACATTTTACACACGATTCAGACGAGCCTTACTGATTTTATCTAGTCCAAAACAACCTATGGCAAGTTTTGTGGTCAGGTTATCCTCATGACATTATCCTTAAAAGACACCCAGCAGCAAAAAGGTTAAATTTTTGGAAAGGGTATTATGATATAGAGCAGTGTTTAGGCCAAATTTGCTACCACAAGCAATTTTACATTTTTAAAAAGGAGACTTTCTTAAAGCTAGCTGGCTAATTACCTAACGTTAATGAACAGCTCTTGGTTGTTCTAGCATATTTAACAGGAGTGGCTACTGTTATATAAATTGCTGATATGACAAAGCAATTTGAGACTCGAAATCCCACTTGGTGAGAAACGCAAGCAAGCAAGCAATTTTTCCCATTTTTAGTGAACAAATATCTCCTCCTCAGATTCCCAGTCAGTCTGAGGTTTGAACGTATAGTGTAGATCGCCAGTGTTGCCTTTTGTAACAATGTAGTACCCCATAGCGTAACCAGGGGAATGGTGGGAGAACATGGGACAAGTTATTAATTTGCATTTCAAGCCATCCTTGTATTATTAGGGTAAAGGTGTAGAGATGCTCCTAAGCCATTTTTGTTAGTTTCTTGGGAATTAAAAAAAAAAAAACATTTGGCAGTATTTTAAGTTTAATGATCGTTTTCATATAACTGAACAGCATAAATACTTTCACTTTACTAGCAAAGTAAAATGAATGGTTGCCATTAAACTTGGCCAGAACTGTAGTCCTTGACCCTCTACTCCAGATTTTTTAAATATCTATTAATGCACTTGATTATGACACTAAAGCTCATGTCTAAAAACCAACCCATCAGCTGCTTTTCTTCGGTGTAATACTTTGCTCAAACTGCTCCATTTGTCTTTTTCTTTAAATGTAAGGTTTGTGCAGACCTATAATTTGCCAGCTGAGAACACTTATGCAACTATGAATTATAATAAACATTGTTTAATGTATCTTTAGTTGAATAAACTTTAATTTTACTTATGTACAATTAATTTTGGATAAAGTCCCTTTTACTCTGTAGGTGGGCACTGCAAGCTACAGCATTAAAGCACCAGTTCAAGTGCTGTCGAAGCCTTATGGTGTTATTTTAAAATGTTTCCCCTCCTGTAGTGCCCATTTTAAACCTGATGAATTAGGTGGCAAGTTGAGTGGGCTGAGCTAAGAACTGAGGCCACAAATGTAGTCTGCAGCACCAGGACTGGGAAGCTTTGCTTTTGTCATGACAACTTTTGGCACCTTTTAAAAGTATGAGCAAAAATAACGATAGTAAAACCAAGTCATTTGCATAAGCTCACCAAGTCATTTGCATAAGCAAAACATTTACACCCCTAAACACATAAAATACGGTTTTCCTTGAAGAAAAATGTATATATTGTTTTAAAATTGCACTAGATCTACAAAACTAATGTTGCCTTTGACCAAATATATAGTTGCACACCTGTATAATCTCTTTATCATTCAATTCATCATCATCATTGTTGGCATGCTCAAGTCAGGTAATGGATATTAACAAATACATGTGCAGTACAAAATATGATTAAGCACAAGCCAGCCATCATTAAAAATAAATGGATATATATATATATAAATTTTAAAAAACTTTTTATTTTTAATGATAGCTGACTTGTGCTTAATGATATTTTGTGTAGATAGATAGAGAGAGGCTTAAGCTCAAAATATCCTTCCCAAAACACAAAATAAATAAGGCATGAATTTAAACATTGTGGCAAAGAGTCAGACTCAAACCAGTAAAAACAGTATTCCATGTTAGCAATAATTTAATGCCTAGCCCATCTGTTATTACAAAGTAAGCCATTGAAACATTACACGACACCAGTTCCAGCTTGTCCAGCATCAGAGGACCAGGGGATTATTGTACAACAACTTTCAGTCATCAGAAATGACAATTTAAGTAATGGATTCCAAGATTTCTGTATGAAAGCAAAAGCTGCACAGGAGTAAATGAAATTGTACATAATTACTGACTGAACCCACAGAAGAAATAGTGTGAATGGAGCTCTTCTCTGTTGCAGAAGCTGCTAATGTCATCTTGATCTTCTTAACATTCCTCTTGGGCTTCAGCATCTTCGCCTTGATCTGAAGATAGTAATTGTCTTAACTTAATACAATATAACTAAACAAACAGCCCCAGCACCCATATCTTACTAAATATACTGTGCACCACTGCATTAAAATTCACTTAAATTCATGTTACAAAAGATAGGAAATTTAAGGCCAATGGCAAGTTTAAGGACCTCATCATACAGACAATTACATATATATTCAAATCAATACTGGGAAACCACATTTTAAGTCATAATACATACAGGGTTGTGCCGTCTTGATGCAGGTGTTCAATTACTCTGGTTTTTGCCAGTCTTCTTGAATCTCTCTCCTGTAACTGTTCGATAAACAGCATTGTTAACATGCAAGCTACATATTTAGCCCAGGACTGCTCTGAAAATCCTGCTCAACCATCATAGCAGTGGGTTACATGTGCCTTACCTGGACCGCTTCTCCTTGCTCTTCAGGATTATGTCCAGATCCATTTTGCGTGCTGTCGTGTTTAAATAGAAGGATGCCAATTAATCCAACTGTTAGTCAGCATTTGTGAAATCTAAACTGACTCAATTTGCCCTCAAACTGACTCAGAACTTCATAAGAAATCACAGCATTCATAAACACGGACCAGAAGTGGAAGCTCATCATTGTAGACTACAAAAACACAAAGGCAAACGTACATTAAAGTGCAGCGCTTCAAATGCAAATGGGAGACTTGCCTGTATTCGATTGAACTGTAGCTCAAGCCAGTTAGGCCTGGTGGCATTCACAGTAGTCCAGCTTGAAGGTGAAAGGCCTGCACCAGATGCCACACGTCATCCATGTCAGTCAGGATTACTACACCAGCTTTCAGGTTCTTTATTCATGGCAGAGTAGTATGATGGAATCAACTGCAAAAAAGGGGAAAAAGGTCATTTGCAAAAATCAATCAGTACATAAACACTTTGACTCTGCATAACTTCATAATAAAATTGTTTAAAAAGCCATAGATGTGTTATTTATCAACATCTTGAAATGAGCCGTGTCATACCCAGGCCCTTGCTGAAGCCTCGTGACACAACCGTCTTCATTATGGACGATGCATATAACCCTCATCTGCATGTTCTTAGAGGTGTTTAAGCTGTTGCATAGAAAACATTTGGTAAATGAATCAGTACATCTTCCATTCTCTATATTCAGTGCTCATTTTCCACTTCGGCCGTTTATTTACCACACAGCATTGCCAAAACATACCAAGTTATTTTAGATAACCTCATAACATGCATGTTAAAAACATTAAAACACTGCAAAACTGAGTTTATTTAAGCTTTCCCAACGTTATTATGACATGCAACTCAGCCAGTTGGATAGGCACCATTTGCTCTTTTCCATTATTTCGAGTCTCAATAGTTTGACCAACATGCTTGGTCAGTAAAAGAAGAAAAACAAATGTTTTGATAGGATGTCTAGAGAATAAAACAGAGGAGTTCATTCCCAGCCATGACGCTGCGGCCACGTGCGCGTGCACGGTTCTCGCGTGCGCGTGCAGTGGTCTCACGTGCGCGTGCACGGTTCTCGCGTGCGCGTGCAGTATTCTCGCGTGCACGTGCAGTATTCTCGCGTGCACGTGCAGTATTCTCGCGTGCACGTGCAGTGGTCTCGCGTGCAGGATCGCTTGGGCGATATAAACAAGCAGTTATGATTTATGAATTATGAATTCTGTACCCGATATGCCCCAGAGGGAGGCTCTTAGCCGCAACCCTAGTTATGAAGATGCACATATTTCGCTTTAAAAACTAAATTACAAACAGTTACCCAGTTAGTATCACACGTCCGCGTTCCCGAATCAAAACCGCCCCCAAGAAAAAACCCATTTATGATCGAGAACATTACGAGTAGCGTCCATGTAAAAACTTTTCTTACCATATTTCCAAGTAGCGGCAGCGTGCGGACAGAAAGAGCGAACACCGCGCACGCGGTACTTTATATACCAAAGGCAACGTCACTTCCGCTCACTGACTTCCTGCTGTGTGAGTACCGCGTCACTACACACTGATTCTCAACGGTAGAACAACCTCTTATTTAATTAAGTTAAATACTTTATTACAAAGCAGGATATCATAAACAATATAAACAAACCAACGCCAGGGGGAGGCTACAACTACATATTAAAATGATTTTTTTTTTTAAATAAATACATTTATAAATAAAACCTGAAGCACATAATATAATAAAAATGCAGCATTTTATTTTATATATATATATATATATATATATAATGTCTCCTTTAT
>JAOUQW010000034.1:20628304-20638877 GCA_028565825.1 Olivaichthys viedmensis | reverse complement strand
AACATGCTGGGATATGCGAAGAATCAATTTCACTCTACTGTACTTGTATATGTGACAATAAAGGAGCTTTCTATTCTTTGTTTCTGCACCAGGTTGTGTCAGGATGACGACAAAGACTCCTGGGTTTATCAGGTACAACTTGAAGAAGAGAGCAGACCGTTATTGTGTGTACTCACATTACACTGACAAACTATTGCCTTGTTTACCTGGTGTTGCAGGAGGATATTAGAATATCAAAGCGCAGTGATGAGCCTCTTCTCGGCATAATTGAAGAAAGCCAGCTTGTCTTCATCTGCGAGAGAATGGTACATCAGCCTGGACGATGCAAAATGAAAATTGTGGCTATAATTCCTTCATTACTGACTGCGGTTTTCTTTGACTTTGTAGCCTCCGACACTATATCAGTCTGAGGATACGGAAAGTACGGAGGAAATCGGTCTCGGTGAAGAAGTGCCTATTAAACTGCAGGAGCTCGACATTGGGCCTCGTCCACTCACCGTCAGCAGAGCGAGGTGAGAGAAGCTTTTCGTGTATATTATTGTTCAAGCATTTTATGTCCTTTAATTTGGTATTGTTTATTTAACTACTGGTCTGCTTTTAGTGAAACTGTGAGCTTTAAATTGTCGTCTCGTTGCACAGAGAGATGTTGTCCTGGTACGCCATGTCTCAGAACCCCAACATGTCCCAGGTGGAAGCCCACCTTCTACCCCCTCTCTGGGTCCGCTGTGACATGCAGGACCCTGCTGACACTTCCTGGCTGGGCGCAGAGACAGTCTACACCGGCAGCAAGGCCACAGCGGTCAAACTGTACACGGTCAGCTGCAAAGGTAAAGCCGGACCTTAACGCTTAACCATTACATTTCACACTGAGAACAATCCAGGAGAAATGCACTGACGTGATTCATTGAAAATCAGCTTGTGGCTAGCCTTTTTAAATTCCTTGGTTTGTTTGCTAAGCTCATGTTTTATTTTAAGTTCATATTTTATTCAGGTGCGTCAGTGGATGAGGCCTCTTTTATCACGATGGAGCAGCTAAAACAAGAACACCAGAACAGACACCATTGCTCAGCGGTAACACGTTACATCTTTCCTTTTTTATTACAGTCATACCTCTGTGCCCCGTGCTTATCTTTTTCTAATTGTTGTGTAATTGTAGGTGGTGACAAAAGGCTGGGCCGAGTACAACCTGTTCTGCTCGGTGAAGGATGAGAGCATGGTTATTGATTCTCAGAGCAGTGTAACGGCTACCTTCAGATGGAACAACATAGAGAAGATCTTAGAGATGCCGCCCTTGTCATCTGCAGTCACTTTGGTGAAACTAGATCCTTTTTACTACACAATATTTGATGAGATCTTGTTTATTTTTGCTCAATTGCACATTCTTATTGTAGAGTGCCTTTTTTTTGTTTTTAGCCCTATTATGTATCCTAGTCACCATTTTCTATAGTGCTTTTGCTGACAAAGCTCCAGTAGGCAAAATGTGTCTCTTATCTTTTTTTTCTATATGCAGCATATTAAGGTGACAGTCGGAGACATCAGGAGCTCGATGTTTCAGACCTACAGAGAGCTGGAATTTCTTTTGGTATGTGTTACTTAACAGGACCATAAACGTATAAAGCTGCAATGTTGTAAATAAACGCAAGGTGTGGACTAGACTTTTTCAACTGGTTTTGTCTTACATTTGTAAGCTGACCTTGCCAATGCATCACAAAAATAAAACTAATAACAATATATGCATATAACACTATCAGTCATTTTTATGACTTCGCTGTTACCTAGAAACAATCCTTCCACAAATAGTTCTGACTGTTTTTGTCTGTTTGATGTATTGTACAGATAAAAGATACAATAAACTGGTTATTTCATGGGCAAATGTATTGTATAATTATTTGCCCATCTGTTTCTGTAAACTATAATGATCTGTTCTACAGAACGGAAATAAATCACAGTCATGCAGTTTTGTGTATTGAAGCTTTTTCACTTTTCAGACATTGGCTGAAGGCTTGAGGACCGGTGAGATAGAGTGGTTGGAACCGCTGGAGACACAATCGGCTGTGGACTTAACCAGGGCACTTATTGAAGGTTTAATTTTCTCATTATTATAAGGTTAATCATGACATCATCCCTTACACTTAAATTCACTTTGTCTTTCCTTCTTTATCCTAGAGCTGGAGAACATTGCGAATGCAGCCCCAGGCCAGAATTTAAAAGGATCAGAGGTAAATGGAAAGAACAAAAGTGGGAGTTTAACGTGTTCTACCCATATATGTTTCTGGTCAATCTAATCCGATCTGATTGTAACAGAACCAAAAGAGCAAAAACGACTCCGTGGTGGGTTTCAGCTCTATGCTAATGGAGCGAGGAGACCTAGACTTCACTGAGCAGCTCTGGGAGAAGATGCGGAGGAGTAAGCGTTATTTGGGATTATCTATTCTAAGAATGAGTATGAGTGATACAACATCATATAGTATAGAAAAATACAGATTCTGTGCACAATCTGTGTCCTTGCCCTGGTAGGTGTGACCTCATATCAAGACCTAACAGACTCTCTGAAATTAGTCATCAAAGCTGTGCGATTTGGCCAGATTAAACCTTGGGTATGTAATTTTAAAATCTATTTTTATTCCATTTTGTTTTGACAGATTATTGTACATTTACTCTGGTCTGTCTCTGACGTACTTATTGTTGACACTTAAGTTGTGACTTTCCTCTCCCCTTTTAAAAATGGCCTCATAAAAGGGAAGTTTTTCTAATTTATGATTCCATACTTTTGTCTATACAAATTTAAAACAGTGTCTGTGGTTGTCTTTGCTGTAAATAGTGCTGTGTAAAGAGTGTTGCACTGTCCTGCACAGGTCCACAGGGACAGCAGCAGCTCTCTGAGTAAGCTGATAGTGCAGTCCTACCAGCAGCAGGTGGACACAGTGCCTCTCACTGGCCTCACCCCTGCCATCATGCTTCTGGAGCTGGGCTTGGACAAGATGAGGAAAGACTACATCAACTACCTTGTTGGTAATAATGCTGTTTAGTCTATCAATATGGGTGGGTTTAAAGTCTTTTATTGATTTTTAACAGTTAATGGTCACTGTGATTTTTTTATTTTTTATTTTCTAAAAATTATTATTAAATTTTTTATATACCTTTTTATAGTTCTTGGGGGACCCCCAGCCAGTCAGGATGACAGGGATATCAGGCGGTTTCCAATGTGCATATTTATGCATATTCTTAGATCCTTACATTCTTTATGAGGATAAAGAGAAGTAGATGTAGAGATGTTCCTGGTCCATTTTTTTGTAGTTTCATGGGCATTAAAACTTCTTGAACAATTTATTATTCGACATAGATTGTTTCAAATGATCTAAAATTAAACTTTCAGGAGTACTTTATAGCCCACGTGCATTTTACAACTATCTTCTGAGAGAGCTAATAATAAAGTTTATTAATAAGGTTATTAATAGCTGGTACAGTTACAGAGATCCATTTTATGATTAGGCTGTGTAACAATATTACATAGAAAAAGACTCGATTGTACTTTTTTTCATTTAAGGAAAGGAACTGACAACTCCCAACCACCTGGTAAGAACTTCACATTTCTAAAGTATTAAATATCAGCAAGCTCCTGATGTGGGTAAACGGGCATTAACAGTCACTGCTGTGTTTCTGTGTGATGGATGATTTTTTTTCAGAGTTACTACCTCAGCAGTGAGGTGCACCTTCAAGAGCAAGTGATCAGACTAAGGAAAGTGCACCACCTGCTGGAGATCTTGGGCACCTGCAGCAGCTTTCTCAGCTTGCCTCATGAGCGCCTCTTCTTCTTCACTCAGTCAGTTATTTGCTCCTTCGTTCTTTTAGCTACCTATTTCTATAAAACCCTTTTTCTCCCTTTAAATGGCTGGTCGTTGTGATTGTTTTTTAAATCTTAGGTCATGTTTGCAGTACTACAAAACGGCACCTTATGACGAAGAGCACGTGTTTCAGATGCAAATCAAGCCTGCCCTCATCAGCCACTTCTACCAGACGTAAGAATAAGTAAAAATCTGCTCTGACTCAGTTTTGCAAATGTATGGACAGTCCAAATTGTATACTATATTAAGTGATGCAGAGATACTGACATGACATGTTTAATTATAGTATGTGTATGTGTGTATATGTGTTCTTTTCTTAGGGAGCAGCCTTCTTCCTGGGGAGTGGAGGTGTCTAGTGGGCAGGGGTCACGAGAGGTGAAGACCTCCTGGCACCTCAGCGATAAGCCTCTAGTGGATCACATCAGCTTTGACTCAGGTGAAACCCGACACTGTTTTAACACAATAAAGCCCCAAGAAAGTATACTTTTTTTTTTATTATTCTTTATTCTTCATGGGCATGATAAAAACCTCTTAACATGATGGAAGCCTTTCGGTGGTTAAACGAAACAAGTCACTCATTTCAGATCTGCCACTGGAGGTCTCGGTGAATGCAGAAAGTGAGAAGACTGCCTACTTCAGAACGTTGGTGTGCTGCAGCCTGGCAAACTTCAGTTAGCAGGTCAGAATCAACAGGTCTCGTCTATGCACTGAATTAAATGTTTATTTGTAGAGTTCAAATAATATTTGCAATCAATTTTGAATGTGACATTTGATCTCATTTCCTAACATGTTTATTTTGTTATGCTCTCCACTGTAATGAAATCCGAGGGAAGTAAAATGAAAGAATTTATAAAGCCACCAATTTCATCTTCATATCACACTAACTTTAGGGGTGAATGTTAACAGGATTATAAAGGACCCAGTGCTATAGATTCAGTATGTAAAGCGTGTCCATGGGTTTTCACAAAGTTTAAATTGGTCTGAAATGACATTTTACGAATTAAAGGCCTTAATAAAGGAGCATTCTATTCTAATAGAGATTGAACAGTCTTAAATTAAAATTTACATGGTCTTACATATTGGGGTTTTCCTTTTCTTATGCTATTGAATCTGTTTGGAAAAACATTTGACATCACATGCACACTGGATAATACGGGATCACTCGCACAAGGTATTTTTAGATTTAGTGTTTCAGAAGTCGAAATCACAGAAAAGTTGGTCTCAAATTACATTTGAAGTAGCATTGGAAAAAAAGTATTGAATTCAACTTGAGGATATCTGCAGACACCCTGTATATATGGTTTTATGGAATTAGTTAAAAATGTTAGATCCTGTGTCTACGAGTTTAGGCTTCGAAAGCTCGGCTAAGTACGTCTGCTAAGGAGAAACATAAGAAAAACTGCACACATCAGAATGCAGAGGGTGCACACAGTGGGCACGACAATCTCTGTTACCATCTCCATGTGGCTGGTCAAGGGATCTGAAACACACAGGCACAATAAAAGACTTATCACAATCTTGTTAGTATAGCGCCACGCAAGCAAAGCAATTTGTACCACTTGCTCAGAATAGCCCACTTAAAGTGCTTTGTTTGTAGTTTTGTTGTTGTTGTTGTTGTTAAGGAACAAACACTTAGCAAAGCATCACAATGAGATTAGTTTGCTTTTGCAAGCCAGAGCACTCAAAGGATTAATCCTTTTCTTTTTTTCTTCCGTTAGAAGTTTCGGTTGTGAGTGTGTCTGATGGCTTACCATGAATAAGTCTTAAAATATTGGCAGCCGTACTCCGCTGTTCCTCTAATGAAAAGAGAGAAGTTAGTTTAGGGTGGAGTTGGGACACTTTAACCCGTTGAGGGCACAAGAGCTTAGCGTCTTATCGCAGAGCTAACGTTCATGTTCTGATCACAGTGATCATTATGATAATAGGATTGATGTATTGGTGTATAAGACACTTTACGTCCTTGTAGTGCTGGGTGTCGAATGGTTGCGAGTGCTGTTCAACACTACCATGCACTTGATTTTGTATGATTTTACAGTTCATATGTGCCTCATGAACCTTTCTGTAGGTGAAGGAGCAGGGCTTGGTTAAATGGGAATGAGTCAGCGGGTTTGCTGTAAACTCCAGAATAGGTTTATAAAAGTTTATTTAGATATGAAATGCACGCAAACCAAACAGCGTGTAGACTCCGGCACAGTAAGGGAGAGATGCGCTTCATGTTTTTGACTACCAGATGTCGCTAACGTGCACCGTGTTGGAAAGCTTCGAGTAATGATCCCTTTTCCAATACAGTTGACTTGAAAGCCTCATTGCTTTCCACAGACGGCTGTGTCTGTAACCAAGAAAGGTGGTAACATCACCTCAGTAATATGGAATTAATAAAAAGTATGATGTTGAACAAACTACTGTAAAGTTTAAAGTTTGTAGAAAGCCAATTACAACAAAAAGTAGCAGCACGTTTAATTTATTCTAGCACTGCCAAAGACACCCAGTGGAATGGGAGTAATGTGTGAAACTACGGGATAAAAAAGTAGTTGGATTACATCGAAATCGAGAATCATTGAGAATCGTTGATAAGTTTTTTGGCCATATCGCCCAGCCCTACGTCCTTGTATGAACAACTGAGTTGAAGCTTGAAGCTTGGTAAGGCTGTGTTGGCGGAAGCAGCTTTCAAAGTTAAACAAATGTGGTCTTGCTCACAATCAAAGCAAGAGGAAAGCAGCTATTGTAAATGCATAGCATAGCATTCTTTCATGTCAGGTCTGATTAGCTGTCAGTTTCAGCTTGATTCTTGATCTACCTCTCTACAGCTAGTACCAGTCCTGAACAGCAGATTTAATGAGATTTAACATTGTTGTATAAATTAGAAAACTGCTTGAATAAGTAAATATTATGTGGTTTCTCAAGTTGGCCTGAACATGAACTGTTAGACATTCGGGCCTCCCAGGTCCATGCTGGTTGAAACCCCATATTCATAGAACCGGACCACACGGAGTCTTTTTTAGGCTTTCCAAGACAATGCGGAAAAAGCTTGCCAAGCCAAAAAGAGCACATTTAATCTGACTTATACCCTAGTGTCTATACTTCATCATGCGCAGGCCAAACCTTTGGCATCTCTGCATGATCCATATTTTCCTTGGACTCTCTCCTAGCTGAAGGGGCAAACAAAGAAACACCCTGTTAGCAAGTTAAGTCTTATGAAGCTTTCAGTCCCACCAAAGGCTCTGTCAATCTGACTGTTCTCTTGGCTTGCATGCCAATCACCTACTGACATAAATCTTAAAATAGAAAGTGATGACAGATTCAGTTTATTATTTGGGGTTTGCAAAATGGAGTGGCAGAGATCTAGAAGTAGAAAACTGGAAAGGGACAATTGTCACTTTTCTCAGTCATCTGTCACTAACCTTTCATTGCTTTCTATACATGGATTTTTTGTTTTTTTTTGTTTGCCCCAACTAATTTTTCTTCTCTCCTCTCCTAGATCTGTAGATGTACTAACCTGCAGCCAGGAGCTGGTTGCTGGAGGAACACGTCTCTGTGGCCTTTCGCTTCCAGTTCTCCACCTGCCAATGACCACATGAAACACATGTATTATCAGTACTGGTGTGTGTATCGACATACAAGTAAACCCATTCAGTGCTAATACAGTAATAGCACTTGTGTTTCTCTTTGTAAAGGTCTGCATTAGAGGCTCAAAAATGGCCACTCCATTGAAAAATAAATAAAAACCACAGTCTTATATATTCATTTCTGTATAATTTCTTGTTTCTTGCTTTACATGCAAGTATAAATAATTCAGTATATATACGTATGTGCAATAAATGCTTTTGCAATATAATCATCTCTCAGCTTTCTCGATTCCTTCTAAAATTCTTATGCTACATTGGTTGTAGATTCCTGTGCTCCTGTAGCTACTTATAACAGCAGCACAGAGGTAACAGTGTTGGTACCTCTCTCAGATTAGGGAATCCGTTGGAGCCGATGATGCGTTTGTAGTACTGAACGGAGGCCTTTGGGTAGCGGGGTTTATTCTTATTCTTAAAATCTACGTAATACAGGCCAAATCTCTCTGAGTAGCCCTCATCCCACTCAAACTTATCCAGCAGAGACCAGGCAGTGTAGCCCTTCACGTTCACTCCATCACGAATGGCTGCAGGAACCGAAAGGAAACGGGAGATTATTTGGTTTGAACAGTATGTCATATTTCAGTGTACCAAATGTCCAAAAGGGATTTGTTTTGGTTCAGTAGTGAGCTCAATCACTTGCCTTTGAGCATCTCATTGATATAATCCCTGTAATACTGTATCCTCCAGTCATCACACAACTCTGTGCACGTCATCTTCTCAGAGACTCCATTTTCAGTGACGTAGATCATTGGGTTCTCATACTGAGTCTACGGAAGTAAAGAAAAGTCATGACTAAACGGCTGTCATTGTTCCTTTTATTAAGGTTATTGATCATTTAATGTCTATTTTAGAATCCATCAGAATGAGGAAACAGCAAATAAAAGGAGTCTAACATTTAGAATCTAGAGCTAGATTAAGCCGGAATGGCAAGCACAAGACAAGGAATTTCGTATAGCTGGATGACTACTGGTAAGAGGACAGTGCTAAACCATTGCATGATGCACCTTGATGAAGTTGAGCAGGCGCCGGAAGCCCCACGGCACAGAGTAGAGCCACTCTGAGCCAGGATCAGGCCAGCGTGGGTCCACCAGCTCAGCCAGGTCTCGGTCTGTTAAATAGGAACTGCCACGGCCCGGAAGGTAGGTCTTCTGTGTGATGTAGCGTGTTGTGAAGTGCCCTACTCCCAGGAAGTCACACGTGCCTTTAATGTAACTCTTCTCCTGAGAGGAGAAGGTGGGTAGTCGAGATGTTCCCAACCCCTGCTGAGAACTCTTCCTTCCTGGGCACATGTTGAACACAGCTTATTTATTTATCTCTAAAGGCTTTTAGTCATCCAGGTCAATTTGAAATCAAATTATCATCCAAGGTCATCGGATGAATGGTGACACTTTTCCAAGATGACCACAAGTCCAGGTTGACAACTAGTAGACATTTATCTTCCATGTTATAACTTCATCGACACCAATAAGATGGTAAAAATGTACCTATGAAGTCTTTCATGACTTGAGGGTAGTCTCCATGGAAGATGGGTGTACCAAACCAGCCCATGTAGAACTGGACGTATCTCTCAGCCGCCTCTATGTCCTTTGGGTTGGTAATGTCCACCGGCTCTCCCCAGTCTCCTGACAGGGAGATCCCCACCAAACCTGCAGAAGGAGGCAAATGACCAGGCTCTTTCAAATGGCTCACAGGATAGTGATACTATTAATAAATCGAGAATTGGTGTGTTTGAAAACCTTTCGGCTGAATTTGATTACCATTTTGTTTGCTTCGCCACTGGCTATCATAGGTATGCCAAACCTTGGCATGTGCCTGGAGACAATGATTCAAAAAGGTTACTTAGACAAACATGTTGATTCATAGACTGTTTTATCCTTTGGTCCATCGGTTTCTCAATAAAATACTTTTTTTTTTTTTACTATTTACTATTATTAAGTACAACATCCAGTCAAAGTACATTTGATTAGTGATGTATTCTCTAACCTTGATGATGTGGTGGGCAGCCCTATAGGCCCCAATGCCTCTGAGCTTCAGGCCTGGAGCATGTTCTCCTATTTCATAGCCCTCTACTGCCACTGACTAACATGCAAACAAATTTTTTTTTTTACTGAGTGAAAAAATTAAACAAGCAGCTTTTTGGGAAAGTAATTAATAACCTAAATAAAGGCCATACCCATGGGTTTTTAAAAGTGATCCAGTGTTTCACACGGTTTCCGAATCTCTCAAAGCAAAGACTGGCAAAGTCGTTAAAGTAATTCACCATGCTGATGTTCTGCCACCCTCCATATTTCACCTGTAATACCTGTTAGAACAGAGTAACAGAAACAGCTGTTGACAGTTTTTTTTCTTATGAATATGCAGTGATGCAAATATGATTCATCCAATAAGTTTCTACTGGTATAAAACTTTTACTGTGAATGCACACCTGTGGTAGGTCCCAGTGATACAGGGTCACAATAGGAGTGATTTTATTTTCCAGCAGATGGTCAATGAGGGTATTGTAGTACTCGAGTCCTTTCTCATTCACATAGTCAGCTGCAAACATGTAGACATTATAATCAGCACCATGCTGTATTCAACGTAATCATATTTTGTACTTAATCTTTATGTTAAAGAGGCTTAAGGAAGGACCACACTCTTACACCTGATCCCGGTGGGAATGACCCGAGGCCAGGAGATGGAGAAGAGATAGTGGTTTAGATTGAGTTCCTTCATCAGGGATACATCATCCTACACACATAACAAAAAGCTAACTTTTTTTTTCTACTGCATGTGCTTAAAACACACGTTTCTTGGGACCATCTTTGATGATATACCCAGTTAAGCATTTTAATTGTAATCACCTTAACTTTGTAGTAGCCTTCACATGAGGTGTCTCCTGTATTGTTCAGAATGATTTTTCCCTTCTTATGACAGAACACGTCCCAGATGCTCAGTCCTTTGCCATCTTTGTCCCAAGCTCCTTCTGTTTGATAGGCTGAACTGCCGGCACCCCATGAAAATCCTGCCAACAGAGACAGCCACAGTAGGGTGTTGATTCATAGACTGTTTTATCCTTTGGTCCATCGGTTTCTCAATAAAATACTTTTTTTTTTTTTACTATTG
>JAOUQW010000034.1:20605622-20621761 GCA_028565825.1 Olivaichthys viedmensis | reverse complement strand
TAGTGATTGTATATTGGTTCTTTAATGTGCTTGATCATAAATACTTTTTGACTTTCTAATCTTTTGTATGTAAAGCACTGAGATTTTGAATCAAAATAATATAAAAAAAAGTTTATTATTAAGATTATTATTATTATTATTTAGGGCTGGCCCAAATAGCATTTTGCAGGCTTCGGATGCTCGTTGGATTTTACGAACACGTATCCGAATACTCGTTCTCAAAACCACCCTTAAAAACAATAATATTTACGTTTTATAATTGACCATAATTTTAAGTATGTTCGTTACTGCAGTTTAAAATATATCCAGTAGGCGGGCTGTTTTTACACAAAAAGAAATATTACAATTGTGACGCGTTGAGATGCTCGCAGGGTTAGCTCGAACGTTAGCCTAGGCCTTCGAGTCACAAGCCAATCAAATCCCGATCGATAAAACCAAAGTGTTTTTGAATTTCAATAAATATTAGAAAATAATGCAAGTGGTTACAAACAGAACTGCAGGAGCAGGCGGGATTGGATTAAAAAAAAACAACAACAAAAAAAAAAAACAGCCCAGTGCACACCTCTAGTTTAGACTACTAATTTTGTGGCTGAAAGACGAAGCTTCCAAATACTAAAAAGAGAAACGAATACCAACATAACGAATGAATACTCAAGTAGTCAAATTATTCGAGCCAGTCCTATTGTTATTGTTATTATTATTATTATTATTATATTTTTAGAATATCTTGTTATAATGTCCCGCTTCAGATCTCGCCACAATTTCAACGGGATTGAGGTCTGGACTTCGACTTGGCCGTTCTAGAAAACATAATTTCTTCTGTTTGAGTGGCTTTGTTGGCTATTTACTCTTTTTGAGTTTTGGATCACAGACAGCCACCCTGGCAATCTGCTGTAGAATTTTGTGATACAACTTGGAATTCACTTGTCTTTTAATGGTTAATGAGGCAGCAACGGCGCGCCACACAATTATACTCCCTCTACCATGCGTCACAGGTTTGGGTGTTGGTATGTATTATTTTGTTTTCCCTAAACATTAGGTCATGTACATTCTCTAAACATTAGGTTATGTTCAAAATGTCAACTTTTATTTTATCCGTCCACAGAACATTAGTTCCAGTAGTTCTATTGTTCCAGATGTTATTAGGAGCACGGGTATTAGGAGGTGCAGGAGATGACTGCTGATCAGTTCTACTCTTGAATTGTTTAGAACATCTGAATCAAATTATCCAGTTTTTCAGAGGTCTTTAAAGTTCACATACTTTTTCTATCAATGAATGTGTGGTTAGTTTTATTTAACAGAAATCATTTACTACTAGTTAGGTAAAGATCAGATCATTGTAGGAGCAATTCATGCAGAAATCCGAATATTTCCAACTGTACATCCAGAGCGAGTAGCTTAATTTCTCTCCTCTAGTCTTTTGAAACTGGGTTTTTCTAAACAGGCCAGCCAGTAGTAGTGACCTTTGGTCTTTTCGAAATGCTGCTGTGGAATTTGAGGCCTAGCCCACACTAACACGGGTACATTTGAAAACACATCTTGTCTTATCCGTTTAGCCTTTCCATCTACACTACAATGGCGTTTTTGACCACCAAAAAACGCATCTTTTCAAATCCGCTCTTCAAAATGGATAAATCTGAAAACGCAGTTTTCGTGTTGTAGTGTGTGTATATGTATTGTAAGGGATAAGGCCTTTCGAAAACGCTGACGTATGATTGTCATGTGATCTCCATCGAAGATGGCGGAACCCATTGTAATGCTGGTTTCTGTATTAGGTATTTCGATTTCATGATTGACTGCTTTGTATAGTATACAAGCGACACTGGCGTGCAAGAAATCGTGTTTTATGACTGCAGCATCAAAACAAATGAAAATGGGTCACGGGTCAGACACCCAGTGCGCATGCCCAGCATGTCATTTTTTTATCGTTTTCGCGTTTCATTGTGAAGGGGGAGACTTTTGGGAAATGGACTGAAAACACTAGTGTGGCCAAAACATAAAAACAGCGTTTTCAAATTGACCTGTGTTAGTGTGGACTAGGCCTGAGTGCTTTCTCCTTTTTAAGATGATGGACTTAGAACAAGGCCGTTTGCCTGTCTTTCACTTGGCATCAAAATAGCATTTAAAATATGATTCTATGATAAGTAAAGGCAGACTTAAAACTAAAATAGCTATGGTTAGGGCTGGGTGATGTACAATATGATATATTGATGTTACAATACATTACATGGTCTATGAAAACAGGGTCTCTTTTTGTCTGGTTCTACCGCCTTTATTAGCATTAAAATTTATAAATGGTTGTGTACTGTGGCAATTTCAAGTAGTTCTGTATGACAACATAAACATAAAAAGATTTATTTAGGGTTTTGAAGGCTTAAATGATTGTCCCATTGAAATATTTTGAAACCAAGCAGCAGAGGAATTGTATATGTCTCAGTACTAGGCTTCTGCTGCCAATAATTGCTTATGCAATGTATCAGAATATTCAAAATGCATAATATTGATGGTTTAAAATATTGACATTATCCATGTGTTCCCTTCTGGAGGAGGCTGCCTAGGTAGGCAGTGTCTACTCTAGTCTTTTCAAACTATTTAGAAAAAAGGTTTTTCTAAACAGGCCAGCCTATAGAGAAAAGTCTGTTATCCACCTTTGATCTCTCTGAAGCTCTGCTGTGGAATTTCTGAGTGCTTTCTTCTTCTTGAAATGTTGGCCGTTAAACAAGGTCGTTTGTCTGTCCCTCAAGAGTGGCATCAAAATAGCATCTAAAAGTTCTGTGATTCACTAAGACTTAATAGCAATGGTTGGGACTTGGCGATATGATTTATATAAAGTGGGGTCCAAAAGTCTAAGACCAGATTGAAAACCCACCACCATGTTTCACTGTTGTTTTGATAGACTGTGGTATCAATCTCTCTTCCGTTCGTCTCCTTACATAAACGCTTCAAAATCCACTGTGAAATTCTGGTATCTCTTAGCGTGTAAAGTGTTTAGCCTTGTTTCCCTTTCTGAGAAGTGGTTTAGAGACGCTACTCGTCCTTTGAGACCACTACTAGCGAGCCTTCTTATGACGGTACTTTTGCTGATTGGAGTCTCTCGTTCTTTATTCAGCACATTCTGTATCTGTGATGAAGTTGCTGTTCTCTCTCTCAGTGAACAAAGCTTTATGTATTGCTCTTCTGATGTTGTGCTCACTTTTGGTCTGTGCCTGATCGTGCTCTGGATACGACTGATCCAGTTTCAGTAAACCGTTTTAGAGTGCCGTACAGTGGCAATGAAAAATCCCAGATTTTTCAATGTGGTCTCAGACTTTTGGACCCCACTGTAACTTATATATATATATAATATTATATTAGTATGATACACCTAGGGTGTGGGAAGCTGAGAAGTTCTCCATCAACAGCTGTTACTTGATCACGTCAAAAACACCAAAAAAAATCCCATTAACCCCAAAAGTTCACTTTCAATGGCTTGCCTCAAGAAACATCTGCCATTAAAAAAAAATTTTTTTTTTTTTTTTTTACATTATCAGTTGGCAAGGAGCGGATTTGCTCGACTGATATGAATGTCTGAATCGCTCATTATAACAGCCTGTACGAGCTGAAACAACTCGGGCAGGAAGGCTAGCTAGCCTGCTAACAACAACTGAACCCTCCGCTAGTTGCAGGCGCACCAACAGTTAGCACGCTAGCTGACATTTACACGAACTAGCAAACTCGACACAGCACATATATATATATATATAAGCACTGGCTCGCTGTCGACGTGTCAGATGTGTAATGTCACATACACCTGACGCCACTTACTCTATGTTATTTCAGCGTGTAGAACAGGCATAATTGGGAGAAGACGCTCCGTGTTTCTCCATAACGTTACACTTTGGCGAGAACAGTCACGTGCGGCGAGAACATCACGGGCACGCGCTCAGCGTTAAAGCCACAACACTCGATATAAAAACCAAAGTGCACGACAATCGCAAGAATCGTCTAGAGCCACTGTTTCTTTTTCTTTAAAAAAAAAAAACCTGAACACTGAGCTGTTTTAGTGACTAAGCGTTGGTCAAAGAAAATGTTTTTTTTTTTTTACAGTTACGCAATTTGAAAATAAGATTAAACGCAACTTTTATTTTGAAAAAAAAAACAACAACAAAAAACAACAACTCAGCAACAACTTGGTCCCCTGTTTTTTTTTAAATTAAATGTTATATACGGTTGAGTACAAAAGTTTGCATACTCCAGGATAAAGCCAAGAATACAAAGAAATGTCATTTATACCGACAATATGTTTAGTGTGTTAGGTGTCACACATGTCCCTTCATTATCACAAGTAACAAAATTGGTCAAATAATGCATGTAACAGTGAGGAAAATCAAAATGACATCAATTCCATGATTTTCATCTTGTATGGCCACCTTTTGCCTTTAAACCTGCTTCCAACCTCTTTCGTATCCTCTGAGCTGATTTTGGATCCTCTTAGTTGTAATATTCGCCCCTTAATTCTTCCTGACAAATCTGTTCTGACTCTTTCACTTCTTGGACTTTTTTAATTTTTTTATTATTTTTTTACTAAAGGTACATTTTCTTTTGTTCACTCAGAAACCATAGGGGACGCAGAGTTTTGCCGTCACCTGTAACTACAGTATGCCCATAGATATACATATTAGTGGCCGGGGTTTTTCTATTATATATATGGCCCTGCCTCACAAAGCAGGTTTTAACATCGTTACCTATGTTTAAGCTTAGTCAAATGGGGTTAACTTGTGCCATGCTAGCTAAAAAATTCTCTTTGTTATTTTATATCTTAACCTGGGATAACATGTCAAATGCAGTGACTTTAGCAAATGGTTTGTACTCTAAACCATCTTTTCTTCATTATTCTTTAGCTGTAACTATAGCAGTGTGAAGAGGACTGTAGATGAAGGCAAATAAAAAAATAAATAAGCCTATGTAAGTAGTTGATATGCCCTGATTTCGCACTGTAGAACAAATTAAGAGCTGATATGATTTGCAGTAAAAAGAAATGTGACCTCAAAGGGACTGGAGACGGTCCAGAGTGGCTTTCTCTGAAGAAAGGGGTGGCCTATCATGGCGGGGGGTCCCGGGAGGTATGTACTCTGACCCTGCTTCTGACAGCTCCAACCAAGCCTTTTTGATACAGGGTATGTGTATAGGTACGTTTGTGCTTTACAACTGTAATAAAAGTACATATAACTGAGTTTTTTTAAGTGCAGTGAGGGGGAATTCTGTAATCCTTTTGGAACCAGCACAATCATGGAGCCCTACACCAAGGGTGGTATCGAAGTCAACATAGAGTATGTAATTAATACACTGCCATGTATTGGTAAGGGTAAGATAAGGATGTGGAGACATAGTGTGTTTGAGAAAAAGTTGTAGAGGTAAATGCATCTTTTTGAATTTTGTTATAGCAGAGACTTGAGAGTGAACACATTGTCAGAAGAAGTGATTTTTCACTTTTTTCTTGCCTATTCTAGGAAGAATCAAGTCTTTTACACCCCCTGAATTTGTGGCCTCTACCTCCAGCATGTGTAGAACACAAGCCTAATTATTTGTGTTTGATATGCTACAGTTTAATTCCAACTAGTGCCATATTTAGGTTTAAAAAGAGTTAGACTGTCGACATGGCTTCCAGAACAACAGTGACAAGTTGACATTTGACCCAGCAACTTTTAAAGCACTGGGACGGTGCCCAAACCACTTTTTAAATTGGCACATACTTGTGTTATTAGTAGAAATAAATAAAATAAAATCAAGGAATAGATATTCCTCTCTCCCCAAGTGCACAGATAATCAATTCAGTGGCAGAATCAATTCAATCCTCCATTTCAGCTGGGGGCTGGAACCTTTCCCAAGAAATGAAATCTACACAACTTTGTGTTTAGCGAGAGGATTGCTGCAGCTCATCAATCCAGTAAATATAATTTTTTGCGAAGTATGAATGAATTTTTGTGTGTGCTCACACATTATCAAACTAAGTGAGATTTCATAAAATGTCGATTTTGTCATTGACTTAAGTTTATACAGATAGTGATCTGTTTTACATACTAACTTGGCTATTTATATTCCAGACCATGGTTTTTAGAAGAGCACGGCAATGCCAGCAAGCAACCTTCTCACCCTGAAAATACAAAAAGAGTATCTTGGTCTTGCACAACTTACAAAAAGCTTGTGCATGTGGTCATGTCATGTTTAAATACTCCGACATAGATAAACTATTTTGCAAGTATTCCTTACGAGCACGTGATGGCCAATTTCAACATTACAAGTAGTTCATCAAATTTTGCCCCACCACTTTGCAGTACATTTGCAAATGAGCAATAAAAACAGATGTGCTAAAAACAACACATAGCACATAGTGTGTCTAGTTAAGGACGACACATTTTGTGTTACTTTTACAGTGTGTTATCATATTTAATACAGGCAATGTGGTCAGATTCTTTGTTAAGCGAACTTAATGTAAAACAATAATTGCTAACTTTCAATGACTTGATGTTTGACTTCTGTAAGTAAACATGATAAGGAATCAGATGAATTGATAATAAATTTACCTGAACTACGTGTGAATTTGACCGTTTTTTTTAGCTTGTTATGGTGAATTTAGGCTAAAAGACAACTGACATGTGTTGTGTAATTATAAATCATATTTGTATTAAACATTTTGTAATTTTACAAAATACATTTTTGTAAATACATTTTTGCAACATATGAAAATAGCCAAAATCTCAACTTTTTTTAAACTACGTTTTTAAAATACACTCTTAAAAATAATTTGTGAAATTAACAACACATTTTTTGTTTTATTATTACTCTCGTAACTACATACTATGATGTTTTATTAGTTTTACTGTAGTTACCAAAAAACATGCTTTAAGATGAATAACCGAATAATAAGCTAAGACTTCAAAGAGTTAACAAAAAAATCTGTATCAAATATGATAACACACTGTAAAAGTAACACAAAATGTGCTGTCCCTAACTAGACACACTATGAGTTGTTTTTAACATATCTGTTTTTAGAGTGGGAGATTAAATAAAGCTACATTAAGTTGGATTGTGCCAAAACAATTGGTATAATTGTAAAAGCAAAACCAGTTACATCTTAAATTATATGAAATTTAAAAAAAATCATATTTTTCAAGCACTGTTTTAAATGATGAGATGGTGCTGATCACACAGGAAATTAACTCACAAATCATCACTTACATTTGCATGTTATTTTTTAGAAATTAGGCATAAAATGTGTTCCGAGCATGAAAAGAAACTTGTGAACTGGAAGGCTGAATTTGATGTCATTTAGGTAGTGAAACGGCACATTAGGTTTAGAATGATCATTTAATTGTTTGAATTAAAATGTACTTATAAAATCCATTTAATTGTTTTTATTTCATATTAATATAAATTATTAGAATTTATATTTAATATTACCATGAAAATTATTCTACCAACATTCATGTTTGGTGGCCATGTTTGATATAAATTCATTTTAATTAAGCTAGTAATAGCTCATTTAAACCAAGCCTACACAGGTTACACATTACATTATAACATTTGCTGACCCCTTGTGGTTGAACTAGAGATAAAGTGCACTTCAGAGAAAGAGCAAAATAAGAATAGCCTCCCCTCCCTCCCTCTCCACCTGTCTGCGCTTTCCTCGCCAGCATATGGAGATGTTTGAACTGGCAGGTGTCAACATAATAACAGGGAGCCAAATCCGTTACTAATGTAATCCATGTTGTGAGTGGACTGTATGAAACATAAACCTGTACACTGTCTGCAAAATCATGCTAGGCAAGTCGACTTGCTTACATCTATATATTTTAGTCAGTGTGTTAGCTTGTATATTTAACTCTATATGAATGAAGGCATTTTTCAATATTAAGGGAAATTTTAAAAACAGTAGATATGTAAGGAATATGTAAAAATTATTCTTTATTCGAACTGTCTTTGTGAGACAGAAAATGCAATTTTGTATGCCAAACATGCAACATGTTTTATATTAGAAGCCGAGGTTTAATTATACAAAAGACGTCCTGTGTGATGTCCTGCTTAAGAGGGAACTTGCAGGAAGTGGACCTGTGCACTGCTCTACTCTCTATATATTTTTTTATCACACCTTACAATCATTTGAGATGATCACTATGTATGTTAAATCCACTGGCACTAGTTTGTATGTGGTGGTAGATTCAGTGCAGCCTGATAAGCTGCTCTGTGGAAATAGGAGAGGCAGCTGGCTGCTGATGGACTCAGGTGAGGTCACTGGGTTTAAGTCGTAGTGGCCTTGACATCTAGCAGGGGGCTTGAAAAATGCTCGCATGAGATGAAGGGAGCTCTGATAACACTAACCTGGCCAACCTCCCCCACTTCCAGTGTCACGCTCTGCTCTCCCTAGATCCGAGCCCCACTGAGGGATTAGCCTGTGCGTTCATGTGTGTGTGCCGGAGCGGTCGGAGGGATGTAACCGGAGCTCTCCATGGGAGCAGGGGGAGCTCACGCTGCCACTGTGAGGTCAGAGAGCAGTCAGTGCAGGACGTGAGCTCCACGTACACAGCTGCCACTGTCCACGAGAGGGTCAATGCTTGAAATTGCGGATATATACATATCTATCATGTGTGTGTGTTTGAGTGTGTGCTTCTCATGGAGGGCTTAATGTAGGACTTGGCACATGAGCTTGTGGGAGGCACAGGGGACTCATGTGCCCCAGATATCAATCTCTGTCCCCACGGAGCCCCCCAGTTGCCTTCTCCCTGTCATCACGGGGGCCCGGTTGGTGCCGGCCTGAATTTTCTCACAGTGAGAGCT
Organism: Olivaichthys viedmensis; assembly: GCA_028565825.1. Taxonomy (NCBI): domain Eukaryota; kingdom Metazoa; phylum Chordata; class Actinopteri; order Siluriformes; family Diplomystidae; genus Olivaichthys; species Olivaichthys viedmensis. Next base: position 20,612,947 of record JAOUQW010000034.1, on the reverse strand, counting down.
CTCTTCAGGCTGGCTGAGAAGCCTCAGCAGCTGAGGCTCGGCCACTGCTGCTTCTGCTTTGGGCCCTGGACCGTTTTAAGGTGCTTTATTCCTGAGGAATGCAGAGCAGGGGCGTGGGGACGGAGGGGCCCCATGAAAGGGACGGGAAGAGGAGAAGGAGGAGGAGGAGGAGAGGGGGCGGGGAGACAGGAGATGCAGTGAGCCCGCAGGATTGACCTTTGGCCAGTAAAGTCAGGAAGTTATGACTCAATTTTCACTGAGAAAGGATGAGGGAGAAGCAAACGAAGAATGGAGAGAAACATATAGATGCCAAGGAAAGAAGGAAAGAATGCACAAAAGAGAGAGAGAGAAGGAGAAATGGGTGGGAGAAGAAAAAGTGATGAAAAACAGAGCACTTTGGACAGGCCACTAATGAGTGTCCCCAACTGCTTCAGCACTTTAACATGGGAAAACAGTCTTGCTGGGGTTCGGTTCAGCACACCAGTAAAAAAGATTTTAAAAAAAGTGGGCTACCATGATGCCCAACAGCTTCATTTGATCATATTCACCCTTTCTGGCTTAACTTAAAAAATGTTTCCTCATGGTATTTATGAAAGAGACATTAGCGTTCAGTAATTTAGGCGAACACAACTTCTTCAAAATGTGATTGAAAAAGCGTGACTACTGCTATCAGGATGTTACTCCTTGATGACGGGAAGATCCCTGTGCTTCAAGGAGGAGGAAAGTGTGTGTGTAGAATTTCTGGAGCCCTGTCTCAACCTTTCCTGTTCATTCTAGGCACGTGCAGGCTATGTACACATTTGATATAACAGAAGTGCGCACGTATACAAGAAAGTATGCTAATTTATGCACGTTCACATCCCATACAATACAAATTCCCCTTAGACAGCACAGGCTTAAATATTTTTAACATATGTGCTTCCGCAGGCGTTTCAGACTCATGCATATCAAGTTTAAATTCACATATTTTGCACGAACATGAGTTCCCGTTCACATTATGTATGAAGTATAAAAGCGTGTGAAACATCTGAGTATATTTCCAACTCTCCACGCCCTGTTCTTTGTACAAATCCTCTTTTTTTTGGCAGTGCCATTTCATTCCAAATGCCTGCGCACAGTTAGGCTGGGAAGGTGCGCTGTGTGCTCCACTCCAGCACTGTTCAAACAGAGAGATCAGAGGGGAAGAAAGCTGGATCCTGCGTCTGCAGTGAGGCCCTGGCCAGAGTGATGGAGTGAGGAAGTGCGAATACAGTAAGGCCCTTCATGCACACTCCGATTTTCTCAGCAAATGAATCACCTGCTTTGATTCTTTGCAGACTGCGTTTATGACATCAAAAGAGATGATTAATAAAAGAGTCTCAGAGCATCGTCGGAGCGGTCATGGAAAGCCAGCATTGTCAGTGAAGCAGTAGGTGTCTGTCATCACTGGCCGGTAGCTTCGCTGCCATTCTCAATGAACAAGGATAATCTGCAGAGACACAAGGCTTTACTTCAAAGACCATGCCTGAGTAGCCTTGCATGGAGGCAATCTCCCTTTGCTGCCCTGTTTTAAGATATAGATGTACTCTATGGAAGCACACGGATGCGTTTCATGGAATAACAGCTGTGCTGCTATACAGAAGCTGTTAGCCCCGATAACATCACTCAAAGTGCAGCAAAATGGCAAACTAGAAAAGGAGGAGACAACTAATCAAAGTGGAGCGTGCTCCCTAAAAGGTGCGTGGTCACATTCCGGCGGTGTGGCCTTCGGCGCAGTAACCACAGTAAAAAGGCCTGTTGATTTAGACTGGGGGTGGGGGGTGGAGTGAGAGTCTTTATATTTCAGCCCTGGAATGACTCTGATCACGGCATGCGGTTTTTATGCATGTTTTTCAACTGCTGTTGATATGTGGGCAGAGAGCGGGAAAAGGAGAGGGAGAGAGAAAGAGAGAAGGAGTCTCCACGTCCGTCTCCAGCCCATATAGCAGCGCTTTGTCACAGCTGAAACTTTTAAACTAATTAACCACCCATATGCAGCATTCCGGCTCCTCCAGGCCAGTCTTGGGGGAGCAGTGAGGGGAGAGAAGGGGAGCTGGAGTGGTTCTCAGACTGCCTTTCTGGCACTGTCGTGATTATTATATGTTCAGGCCCTGCTTCACTCCTCCCAATGGTTTACATGACCCGGACCAGTTCACCTTTGCTGGCACTTCATGTTAGACAGGCTGCTAGTGTCAGGGCTGTATGGCACACAGCACAGATATTCTACTGTATATTTCAATTTTTCCTGTTCTATCTCTCTCTGTCTACTCCTCTCCCCTCCCTCTTTTCTCCATCTCTCCAATAATCCATTAATGGTCAAATAATCATTTAAAGTTAGCAGGCGCTGTTTAGAATAAAAGGGATACCCCAATATTGAACCTCAAAAAACATATTCAGCATTGAGTTGTTTAAAATGGTTTTTTTTCTTCAAATGCCTGAATACATAACTAAACATTCTGATAACGTTCTCTTTTAACTAGGAAGAACATTAGGCTCTAACGCTACAAAATAGCGTTCTTGTAATGTTTGAAAACGTGTGACGTAGTAATGATTTGCTTCATAATGTTCTTAGAACACACATTCTCAGTTAGACAAAAACAAACATTACAGACACATTTGTGGGAAATTTCCCACATCTAATAATGTTGCAGAAATGTGGTATGGAATGTTTACAAAGGCAATGTTAAAACATTCTCAGAACACCCAGAAAATTTGACAGATTAAGTGTTCTAGGAAAGAAAAGTTCAAAGAACCGTAACGTCTGCGAACCTAAAAGTGTTGTTAAAGCTTTCTAGACACAGCTGCGAACTTTTAAACCTTAAATTTCATAGGATTAAATAAGTGCCTTTAGCGAGTTTGGACTGCTGGAGTTTAATTGCATGGGATTACTGTGGTCCCTTGGTTCAGAGCTGGAGGATAAGAAGCAACTCAGTAAAGGGGCCAGGCTCCTATCATTTAATCAAATCAAATGTTTACTGAGGGCACGGTGGACCATTCCATGCATTCCACATAGGGAGACTGCTGGACAGGTACCTCACTCCCTTTTCCTTTTTCCTTTTTGCCCTCTGTGAATCTTCCTCATTTATTAAATCTCCTTGAACCATGACTTCTCTCCTCTATCTAATCGCGTTTTCCCCTTTAAACACCCACACCCACACATACACAAGAAAACCCTGGCTGACTTTTAATATTTTCGTACATTCCAGCTCTGAAAGTCAAGAGCATCCTGATGAAAACTTAAATTGCGGTGCTGAGTTTAGGACCAGAGGGACGAATATGTGGTGGACACGGTAACATAAATTTTATAGTGCAGAATGATTTGTAAAATGAATGGACCTCCTTGAAGCAGAATGTTGATGGTGCATTTATAAGTATACACTCCCACACCACCCCACACGCACCCACACACACACTCACACACATACACAGAGTGTTGGTAGAGCAGTAATATGGGTCATCTCTAAATGGCATCAGAAGCGGGCAGCATGGTGAGGGGTGTTCGACTGTGCAGCTGGGGGCTGAAGGGTTGCGTTGGCTGTAGGGGGAATGTGTGAACACAGTAACAAAACCATACATTTACAGGCACTTCCACACCGAGGCCTAGCACCCACAGCCCAAGTGCAAGCTGCAGCTCTGTGTGAACACTGCAGCGCTAGAGCGGCAGCCTTTGATCGGCATGACGCATCGGCAGCCCCAGATCTGCAGAAACATCACACATCTTGTCTGATATTCAGCGTGTGCAAACTGTGAAATTCCAGCTGTGCAAGACCCGACCCATGAGAAAGTATCGACCACCTGCAGAAATGTGGGCTTGGCCGTGTTTGCCAGGGTTGCGGGCGTATGGGGTGCAATGGGTCCGTTTTTGGTTCTGTGTGAATTTCTTCTCTGCACATCATCCCAGGACGGAGCTCTGTATGGAGTCTGCAGGAATCCAGGCCAGATTGTTACATTACTGCTAAGCCTGCAGGGGTGGGGTGCTGATTTAATGCTGACCTTTAGCGGGCCCAGGACAGGGCTCTCTCCCTCTCTTGCCAAAGCTGCTGCCAAGGCTCCAGGGACTGTTTGTCATCCACTGGCCTGCTGACTGCATCAAATCAAGCCACGACATGGAAACCTAAGCCCTGGCGAAAACAAAACAAGTTTGGGCACAAGCTGTGGGTCTCTGTGAAGAAGAAAAAAAGAGAATATCACAGTATATATCAGCAATAGATCAATCACAGAGGCAGTGGATGTTCATTTTGATTTGGTGCCAACCACAAGTCAGCTTTCTGTAGCAGTTTGGTGAAATACAGTATGTTCTTTCTGAATTCATGAGTTCGCTTTCAAGGTGAGCTCTGTGTTTTCTAACTGTGTGGAAAAGCTCATTTAGGTCTGCAGCCCATTAAAAAAGCACAGCGCTGCCCAGTGGCTGATGTCATTCCGCTGTTTCCTGTCATTTCCTTTCCTGGGCACCAGGCCACCAGGCCACCAAATACCGCTCTCCTAAACCATGTTAAAGTTAAATGAAGGAACTGAGTATTTTACACTTTATTTCTAGTGCTCATCAAACAGCGATTCATTTAGCTGCTTTCATTGGTTTGATTTCCACAGTACACACTGACAGCAGATTGCCCATATTTATGTCAGCTGCAAATCAAACATAGTTCATAAACAGTATGTAGTACCACTGTCTAGACTCTAGCTCCCTGCTCCTGGCTCTTTTAGGAATTTGATTATTCAAATAGATTTGTTTAACTTAAAATATGAAAAATTAAATGAAATCCTTGGGCCTTGACCGAAAATAGTTTTATAAGTGGCCATTAAAAATCATTAAAACTAATTTCTCTGCCTCTCCCCGCTGGACATGGGTGTGTTTCTGGAGCTTATTCCATTTGTTCTCGTTTTAGTTCATCCATACTGCATTGTTACATTTGCTGGAAGAATGTTTTGTGGTCCTTTCTATTTGGACACAAGGCCCGATGTCTTTTTTAAACAATGCCTTTTGCAATGGCCCTTTGTGTCTTCCTGCTTTATAATTGACCGCATGCCCTATAGAGCTTTCTCATCGCTGCGGTTGTAGTCAGAAGGGTGGTTCTAAGTCCTGAAAGTCCTTTCTTTCTGGGTTTTTTTTTCCTCAGCCATAGGCTGCCAGAAAAAGATGGCTGCAGTTTTTACAAGAATGCTTTCAAGATCTTTAACAACTCCTGTGTATGTGTTCAACATGCTGTTATCAGCTAGATCACAATCACATAAGTCATGGAGTAGGACTTCCAGTTCTGGCATGCCTGAAGGCACACAGGCTTCAAGGAGAAAACGGCGATTACACACACACATACACACACACACAAAACAAATACATACACACACTCTGCCAGCACAGGAAAAGTGGCATGCAGGAAGGTTACAGCCTGCTTCTTTTTAGTGACCTGATGTAATTTTTCAGCATGTGCCTTTTGCAGTGGTCCTTCTGTGGCTTCCTGAGTTATAATTTATTCTTAGAAGTGCACTTGTCTCGGCATGCTACGATGAAGAATTTGTGTTCAGCATACAAAGAGGTGCTACAGTTGATATGTTCATTATGCGCGGAGAGGCTTGTTATATTTGGTAGTTCTTCTATGAAGGCTTAGTAAATGGGTGTTACAGCAAAGATGGCTGTGTATTCATATAAAATCAGGCAGCTCTGAAAAACCTCCATGGGCACTGAGGCCTCCATGGTGGGCCTGCCAGAGGAAGTGTTGCAAATGGGCCATGTTGCTAGGTGACAGGTAGTGGGCAGTATTGTGGGTAATGAGCGGGTTGCTAATGTTGGTGGTGGTGAGGGGGCAGTTTGTAGAAAGCCGTGTGCTCAGTGTTCCAGGTCCTGACGAAAACAGACAGGCTGGCCTGGGACTGCTACCTACTCACAGCAATCATCAGCAGCACTTGGTCCAGCCACCGATACAGCGCACAGGTCCAATTAAGAGCCCCTGTACATCCACATACTCCATCCAGCCATCACTAAGACTCATGCTAGCCTGATAGTGCTGCCCCCCTTCCTCCAGAGCAAGAGCTCTAATTAACAGCAGTGCTTGTGTTGGAAGCAGGCTGCTGTGGAGCTGCTGAGAGGGTCCGGCCTCTGAGTGGGTAATCAGCTTAAATACAGGTTTATTTCCTGCCCTGTTCACCCTGCTGCGTTCAGCAGAGAATGCTTTCTTTTATCTGTTTATCTCCAATTTCCGTGGACTTGTGATGTGTCTCTCAGACATTCTGTCACCTTCACTTAAAGCCTGAGGTCCTGGGGCTGCCATTTCCTTCCATCAGAAGCTTTTTGTAGACAGGATTATGGTTGTTTTTGGCCAGTGACTCATTTCTGGCAGGTCTGGTTCATTGCAGATTTGTCACCTATTTACAATCAGTTCTTGCCACATAAAATAATAAGAGTTTTTTTCCCATGGTGATCTTCAGGTTACTGTCTATGAAAACTAATGCACATTAAAGTTACGTCTAATTACAAAACTGCCATTTTTCCATCGATGAAAATCGCAAGGGACAATTAACAGGAACAGGATCAACGTGGTGGTTTTTATTGTCATAATCCAGGGAGCCGGCGACAACATGCCGGTTCAACATGTCAAAACTGGGGAGAGAGTAAAAAAAGCTACACATGACATCGTGAAATGAGCTCATTACAGGTGCTGGATTAATCAATTTGTGTGTTCCAGCAAATAGCACTGAAGGTGGAGGAATTTCCTCCTTGTTCTGAGGTGTTGTTGTTGGAGGCTAATAATGGCTGTCATATAAAATAATCCTCTTCCCTCTAGCTTACCTACTACAACAGTCCTGGGATTGGCTTCAGGTTTGGACCATATCACTTTTGGATCTAAGAATCTTATTTATCTGGTTTGGGTTTTAAAATAAAACCTTGTCCCTTGTAATACATGACATAAGATATATTTCCCCTTGATTCCTGTTCCAATTAAAATTGGAATTAAGATTGCACATTCTAAGGTTCAGTCATGCTCCTAGGTTAACACTATGAAAGACAGGATAATGGACTTCACAAAATAGCCATGACTTCAAATGAAGGAAGGCAGACGCCAGTTTCTGCCATGAAATGTTTTACCTCACTATGACCAGTAGATGGTGATGACTGTCAAATGGGCTTCGGCCTTAGGTTTCAAGCGCCAACTGGTTTACTGCTGTCATGCGAGACAAGGACACAACAACCAGGATCCAAGTGCAACACGTTTATTTTCAAGGGTGTACCAGTACTCGGGGTCAAAACACAAGCAGAGGGTCGGTAGCCAGGAAGATCAGTCCGCGGGTAGAGATAATCAGTAGTAGAATCC
>JAOUQW010000034.1:20590768-20603854 GCA_028565825.1 Olivaichthys viedmensis | reverse complement strand
GTCCAATCACTACTACATATATACCTCACTCACTACTACATATATACCTCAATCACTACTACATACATACCTCAGTCACTACTACAGATATACCTCAGTCACTACTACATACATACCTCACTCACTACTACATATATACCTCAATCACTACTACATATATACCTGTCACTACTACATATATACCTCAATCACTACTACATACATACCTCAGTCACTACTACATACACACCTCACTCACTAGTACATATATACCTCACTCGCTACTACATATATACCTCACTCACTACTACATATATAGTCTTAGTTTACCATACTTTCTGTTGAATGCTATATACAGGGTTTTTCATACTCTTTATTAACAAACTGAAGAGCTAGAAGTCTTAGGGTGGCCAAAGTACTCCTTCCACTCCTATTCCTTTTGTGACTGGAACTTTTACTCGAGATATGCTCCTTGACACTCTTTCAGATAAACCACAACAAATGCTGATATGATACCAAAGGTTTTACAGATGAATCTATACTGCAGATTTGCATCCAGCCTCCGTCCCAATCTGTGTGGGAGAAGTAGTGTAAAAAAAAGACAAAAAAAGTGAGGAAGGGAGAGAGTGAAAGCGCCTGGTCCTCAGACTGCTCTAAGCCTGATATGGTCTTTACCACTGGGTCAAATCCCCAGAGATGCTCTCTCTCTCTCTCTCTCTCTCTCTCTCTCTCTCTCTCACACACAGGCCCCTCAATATCCTTCTGTCTCTCACTCTGTGGGGCCACTCTCACTCAGGATGAAATTTCAGCAGGGTATGAGGGAATGGTTCACAGAGTTTAGCACCTTTTTTAACATAGGCAAAATAAATGACTTCTCCTAATGCTGTAATTGGTGGTGGTTTGATGATCAGGTATCATGGCCTTCATGCCTGAAGCACCTCTTTGTTTTTTTCTGCCAGTTGCTGAAAGAACTCATCTGTGCCTCTTAATATCGTGACAATTACATCAACTATTTTACTTCAACCCATTTTATACTTATAGAAAGTTCAAGAAAATGTAATAATCTTTTATGAAAACCATGTTGAGCTGTTAGGGATAAAAAAAAGGCAATCGAAATTGTTACGTTCCTTCTTGCATCCAACCTTGTTTAGAGGACATACAGCATGTAATCCCTTTGTTTTTATTTCTTTTAAACTTTAAGAAACCCTTCTACTCCTTACTCTTATAACATAATATAGCTTGATTATTTAGTATTATTTTCATAGTTACTGGATAATAAGCATTGGGGTTTGGAAAAGAGCATAAGAGGTTAATAAGGATGTAAGGATTTAGGGTTGCTTAAGGTTGGGTTTCTGTATGGGCTAGCCTCAATAGCCCAATAGCTCAAAATACTCTCTGGTTTAGCTCCCTCCATCTGTCTCTCAGTCTCAATAACATATCTATTATATTCTTTGTGAACATGATGTTCCATCTGCAAGACAGGAAAAAAAAGGTTAATTATGAGTTGATAGGTTTATGTACTCACACAGTGTCACGTGCATGCCGCCTCGTGTTGTGGTGCACTTGACCGTGCGTGACGGTCGCCATGGCGACGAACGCCACATGCAGATCTATATGTTGTGGCTTTGTTTGGTTAATGCCCCTGTCTGTCACGTAAGTGTGCCCACCTGTTTCCTGTTTCATTAGTACGTGTATAAGTATCCCCGTGTTCCAATCCTGTTTGTCTTTGATTCATTCGTCACATGTGTAATGTGTGTTCTGTGTCTGAGAGCTACCTGTTTGATATTTTCTGTTTGTGTGAATAAAAGGCTCTGCGTTTGTATCTGTATCCCGATTCCCCTACCTCAACGTGACATACAGTAACATAAGGAAACAAGATGCATGTTTTGCTTGTTGGAAAAAAAAAAACCTCATATATCCAGGGCAGCTCACAGTAATGCAGTTTTTGTGTGTGAACAGTCACAACAAATTTGTAAACATATTTATATTCATCTAAATTGTGCTGAAGAATACTACTGAGAATTCTGCACATTAACATTAATCTATTAAATGTGGACAATGTAAAAGCTTGGACCACAACTACAGAGATAAACCAGCCCTTGGAAGAGTTAAAGCAGTTTGTTTAAAATTGCATTTTATTTATCTTCAGAAGAGCAAAAAAAAATATTAAGACATCACACAACTATGTGTTGTGGTCTTGGGATGACATGACCCTTCATCTGCTGAACAATTCTTTTGATTTATATTGGATGTTTTTTCCTGCTCGTGAGGAGGACATGGTTTTCATGCCAGACCTTTTAATCTATGCCAGATCGGGCATAGGGCACTGCCTGCCTGTAAATCAATGTTAGTAAGCTGAATTAACAAGCAGCGAATCAAGCCTATTCTCTGCATGCTGTGCTGACAACCTGGGCCTCTGCCCATCATTACATATGCTGTATGATTCAGTCAGTGTTTGGGTCCTTGTTCAAAACAAGGATTTGCTCATTTTACAGGACAGAGCAAGGCTCTTATTCCAAAAAGTTTGCATGTGCTAATAGTTACTGACATTTAATCTAAAGGTGTCTGTGAAACATGCAGATGTCATAAATTTTCATACAAATTCACATTCATGCTTTATTATGGTTGCAAATGAATCTCACCCCTCCCTATTTGAGTTCCTGGCTTGTTTTTAACCTTTCTTTCAGCTTTAAACGCTTACAAATGTGCCTATTGTTTACAATCTCTCCCCCCATTTACCCCTCTGAGCCTCAATGAAGGCTATTTATAGCAGGCGCTGGCGTTCCGAGAGTCATCTGCTTGTTGTGAATGAGGCATGGCGGCTTTGACAGGGTTAGCAGGATTACAGTTCCAAAGAGGAAGGCGACTGAAGGCCGGGTCGCCGGCGGTGGCCAGAGTGACGAGCCAAGCACCAGAAGACTGCCATTATTATTATGTACCCAGCAAAGCCTAATGTCAGCATAGAGTTTGGGCAGACCTCAGGCCTGTGACGAAATTCAACAGGCCTAACAGATGACAAAAAATGAGCTCACTGATAGGCTGGTTAAAAATCGTTATTATGTTAAGGGTTCGTCAACTGTCTGGTTGTGAAAATGGAGTGAGAGACTGATATAAAAAATATTTTTTCCTCTATCCTTGTCTTTTTCTCTGCCATCCTTTTGTCTTGCTGGGCGCAATATGATGGTTCCCACGATGTGTAGAGAAGTGGCGTAGCTTTGGATTTGCTCTGCATTCTCTCTCTCTCACTCTCTCTCTCTCTCTCTCTCCCTCTCTCTCTCTCATACACACACACACACACACACACACACACACACACACACCGTTCCATTGTACTACCACTGGCCCCTCTTTGAACCTGGGCGGCTGTAAACAAGGCTAAGTGCTCTCCATCAGCGGCTGGCCGGCTGGAGGACAATGCTGTGACAGGAAGAGGATCTCCTCTGGCCCCCCTGTACTCTCAGACCCTGCAGACAGAAGGCCTGGAGGATGTGGGGGTGCTCAGAGGCTACGACACTCAATTACTGCTTAATTATCATCTCCTCCCAGCCAAGAAAGCGACAAATGTAAGCACACAATAGTCCATCAGAGAAGCCGGGCCTCTTTTGAGTCTCACCATGGAGAGACCAAGACTCACGCAGCTTCTGTTCCCTGCTGCATCTTGTCCAAGCATTTGCTTTCCAGAGCTTTGGCCAACCCCAGACACCCGACCGACCTTCCAGTCTTTTTTAATATCAGAAAACAGGGCAGAATTTCCAAGACTGCGCCAGCTATCTGCTGGGCATCTCCCAGGAACAACACTGTCACTGTGTGGTCAAGATAAGCTGCTTTTGGCTAGGGAAGGAGAAGGGGATAATGTACAAATAAATGCCAGTGTGGTAATTTATCTGAGTCTGTGTGAAGAAAAAAAAAAACCTCAGTCATCTAAGCACTGCTCTAAATCTTCATCTCTTAGTCTCCCACGCTGTGGTGTGGAACATTGTGGGTGGAAAGCAGCTAAACATGTTGTACCCATCCTCTCCATAACAGACCTCTCACAGCCTCTCGGCCTCACACTTGTGGTTTTCCCTGGATGTATTCTGCTTAAGGTGGAGTGCCAGCTATGGTTCAGAGAGTGAGTTTAGCATGCCATCTATGAGAGTCTTTGATTTTTAATGGAATCTGAATGTCCACGTCTGGAATCTGTGTCTGTGGAGGTCCTCGGGTCGTTGCAAAGGGGACATTATCTGCCTCTTCACAAAACCTCTTGCCACTGACATAGCCCCGATATTAAGAGTTTACATTCTCTCTTAATTCCACTTTAAAAACCAAATATTTCTTCAGTGTTAAATTCTCCGTTTAATCACATTAATGTAAACAATGCCCTGAATCGTGCTAAATTGGTAAAACGTTTATTTTGTCTAGATTTTCTGTTATAATTTCTGCTATAATATCCACATTTTTCTCCTTGTCTCACATTATCTTACGTTATTCACAAATATTAGCATTCCATTAGAATTCTGGACAAATTAGAAGCTATGTTCTAAAGATCTTTCGACAAAACCACATCTTAACAGCTGGTAACCCCAAAAGTAAAACACAAGTAAAACACTATTTTGTCATTGTAATTAAAGGAACATTCCACCTAAAATCCATAATTTAAGCAGGAAACCTATTTATTTTAAATGTCCTGGGTGTACAAATTTCTTTAAGAGGCGTGATGCAGTGGTAAAAATGGAAGTTCTTAGACTCCATGAACCTTAATGAGAGTTATTTATGGTAATATTACTGAACAACAGACTCAACGATTCAGGTATTCATTGTTTAATAAACAAGTTTTAACAATATCCCAGCTAACAGGATGTTGTTAGAACATTCAGTAATGTACTACAAAGTTCTACAAAGGTTCAGCTGCAACGTTACTCACACAACATTTCAAGTCAGAGGAAACCCAACATTACATAAACAGTTGTATTAACAATCCCACAACTTAAAATGTCTTAGTAACGGCGTAGGAATGTTTATAAACGTTTATAAAAAAAAAAACAGAAAACCTGACTGATTGAATGTTCTAGGAACCAAAAGTTTCTAGAACTGTAACATTCAGAAAACCTTGTAATCAACACCTGTCACTATAGCCGTGGTCTTATCAGTGACTCTTGCTTGGTTTACTTTTACTGTATGAACTGACCAAGATGTTTCTCCTCTGCACTTTTTTTTATTATCTCAAATTCCTAGATGGAGTGTTTTTAAAAACACAGCAAAAGATCTACATTTTAGTGTACAGACAGGTGAAACTACTCAAAGAGTTTATAAAACAGCAGCACCCTAAATTTGTGGCTAGTGCCAATGTCTGAGAAAATGAAAAGATGGACCAATAATAAGTACGATGATGATAATAGGTGCCATTATTATGCACTCAAGAGGTCTGCTTTTCTCGAGCTAAAAAAGCTGGTACTGAAACACATTGTAGGTTTAGTAATGATGAGTCCAATCAGGGTGCAGTCTTATCAGAAAGTCCCTCTCACTCAGCAAGCACTGTACTTATTTTCCACTCAGTAATTTTTCTAATTGCTGAGCCAAGCACAGTCTGCCTCCCCCTGCTCATTAGCTCCTGCACAACCGCCCGCGCTGCACTTAACTTAATAATGTGGCCCAATTAACAGCAGCCCTGGCCTTGCTCCAGGTCAACTGTGGGTGAGAGGGAAGAGAAGGTGAAGGTACCCTAACAACCTTGTTGGAGATTGCTGAAGGGTAGACAGTACATTGGAGAACTTGTGTATTTTTTTTCTTTATTTTTTTTACATTTCTCAGCATAGGGATAGTTTTCTTAATGATTACTACTTCTTTCATATTAAGTATTCTGCAGCGGTCCAGAGAACAAACAAAAAACATCTTTAGGAACATAATACCTTGTCTGTTAAGTGGAACCACAGATGTGTCCTACTGTTTTCAGTGGAACAGAGATTTGCTGATGCACACTTTAAAATGGATTCCTAGGGAGTTCTTGATGGAGTGCTATGATTACAACCACTTAATAAACCTAAGAAACTGTTTGGCCTCTTCAAGACCTTTTCAAAGAACCAAACTAACATAGCTATGATAGCTACAAAATACCACTGAACGTGTCATTTAAAACCATTAAGATCAGCTATGTTGAATAATAATTTGTTTAATATGTTTTAATAAATGCCCAAATTAGAAAAGGTCCAACCTCAACTCTTCTCCTCTACTACCCTGGTTATGCTATGCTATTACCTATGGTGTACTACGCTATTACAGAAAGGCAGGCTGTATGTCTGAACCTCAGACTGACTCAAAGTCACCTGTTCACTAAAATCGGGTTGATGTATCAGAATGGTAAATTCAGTTATCGACCTGTGTTTATTGACATTGCTCACTGCTATTGTACAACTGTACTGTAAGGTACGGTTGGTAACATTAGCACATAGCTGGCCGGCTAGTTAACTGCTAGTAAACTAGCTCACGTTTGTCACAGATAGACACCAGTGGAATTTCAGTATCTGAGTTTCAATTGGCATAGTCATGTTTTCAGTCATTTATATAACATTAGCTATATACCATGTAGGCATACCATAACAACCATGAATTTGTTCAGCACTAACAAAGTTGGCTAGGTGGTCTGCTTAGCATGCAGGCTCTGTGGCTAGAACTATATACTGTCACATTTGGCCTAGCTGAGCTCCACAGGGGTGAGAAGAGATAAACTATACAAAAACCACACTTATCTAATTAGCTATGAAATAAACTGGCAGGAGAATGGTCAAAGTGGAGAGAATACGCACGCACAAGAAGAGATTCTACCAGTGATACATACTGTATATAGACTATATATTACACATTTTTTAGGATAAACAGCACCACAAGGTTTCCTGCCAAAACAGCTAGTACATTAACGGAGGATACCCTGTGGCTGTGGCTTTGCAACCTGACTTGTAGGAATGAAGTACAAAAACCTAACCCTGGCCCAAGCCCTAACATTGTTGTGAATTCCTATGAATAAGTAATCAAGAGTCTTAGTAGAGGTGGCATGCTCTGGCACAAAGAACCAGGGATGCCAAAAGCTATTTCAAAAGGCAGTTAGTCAACACTGGACTGTAGAACTTTAGATCCATAAACCACATAATTGAACTTGGCATTGATCGCTATCAGTTTTTTTTAGTGCTGCATCAAACACACTAGATCAGAAGTGGCAGGAAGAAAATAGATTTTGATTTTCTTTGAAAAAGAATCAGTAAATTTTTTCATGTTAATATTGAGGTGGAGTGTTCAGTATGTTTCCTCAGGCACAGCATTGTGGGTTTGTGCCACAGAAACACTTGTGTTTATTGCTTGTGGCAGGGCATAGTTTTGAGCTCCCAGCATAAGGAGGCGCTTACCTTTTTCACAATATTGTCTTAAAGTTTTAAAAACCGTGCTGTTTCAAATTGTATTTTTGCCTTGATATTCTCCAAAACATTAGGTTTAAAGTAAACTCTCTTTGCAGTTTCAGTGTCTTTGCTTACACGATATGCAACAACTTTCAACAGCTATAGCTATGTTAACACTTAGAACTGATCTAAACTGTACATTGTGCAGTTACGCCTGCCTCCAATGTACAATACAGGTGGTAATTCATATACAGCTGTATATAAAGTTTCACCTAATCACAGGCAGATCTTATATCAAAATTTTACCAAACGCAACATGGAATGGATTAAACTGTTGTGCCAAAAAAGAGGGATACTCAGCCCAGTGGAATGCTGAACAGCAGTCTTCAAGGTCTCCCCTACCCTTAGAGGAAACATTGATAACTTTGGTGGTTTGTGAATGTCTTTTTTGATAACCTATGTCCTCATATCCTGTTGCGTCATAGCAAGGCAGAAGAAAGGAGCGAGCAAAGGCCAGAGAGAGTGCATATTGTTGGGAGGAAGTGGACAACACCATGTCTCCTTTAGCCTTCTTCTGAGATTCCTGTGACAACACGTTAGCAGTTCCGGTCACCTTCACTCCTTATTGGATCTCCTCCACATTCTGGTGACATCAACAAGAACTACCTATGACACACATTTTATGTAGATGTTGTTTAATTTTAGTTGAAACGGTGTGTGTCTAAGCTAACAGTGTGACCTAAGACCTACAAGTATGAGACAAAGTTTTGACAAAGTTTATTTGTCTAAAACTCCACACCTTCCAATAGTGACTATGAACCTCTTTTGGGCAAAGTCAAAACAGGGCTGCATGAGCTGTCATCATTAGAGACCCAAGTAGGAATATCTGTAATGTCCAGGGTTGCTAATACTAAAAAGCATAGATTTTCAAACAAAAGTAAGGCACCAGACTACACACAATAAAATGTGTGTAAAAAATGTGTGTTAAGTGTGGCACAGCATGTAGAAGCTCTGTAATTTCCACAGCTCCATCATTGTCCTAGCTCTCTCTCTATCTCACTATTTTTCTCTCTATATCTGTGTGTTTAGAGGAGGCCTCTGCCGCCTGGTCAATGCAAACACACTGTCATTTCCCTACTGATTATGGGGCATGTGTAGTTTAGACAAATATTTGAGTGGCTGATTCTGTTTTTAGACCTTTTTTTGTGATATATGGCTGACCGCTGTAACAGCCTGCCCGAGGTTCCTCTCGAGCCGGAGCTGAGCCTTTCCTTTGTTCCTCAGCCTGCTCCAGCCACCAAATTACCATCATAGTCGCCAAGAGGAGACGCAATGTGCCCTTTTCCCTGCACCACTAACAAGCTTTCTCATGTTGGAGACAAAGAGCTCGCTGAGCCGCAGTGACAGCATTTCAGAGATTTTGGAAGCTATGAATATAGCCTTTTCATAACTGTGTCATATTTCTTAGCTTTGTTTTGGAACAAATGGTTAAAATGTACTTTTCTGCATATTTATGTCATTACCCTGCTCACAAGAGCAAGCACTAAGCTTGTATAAATCACTGCATAAACTGCAAGCTGGCTCATTAGAGCGCCTAAAGAATGTAAACATGACCTGCTGATGATGTCTACGTGGACTTTAAGAGCTGCCTTTGATCACTATTACTTGATGTGTCTGATGTTTATCGGCCAAACCCCCCTTCTTTAGGGCCCCTCTGTCTGGTTTGTGTCTGAGCAGTTGCACTTGAACTTGATCTTCCAACTTTGTTTACAGCATGGCAAGCTTGTATGCATGGGGTGCTTATTTGTGAAGCTGAAAAAGTTTGTAGACATGGCGCTGTGCATGGAAAAGTCCATATTGTTCCAGGTGCACTGATGTTCTAGCGATATGAAGAGTTGAGCTGATTTCAGCGTGCAGGCATCCAGACGAGGAGCTGAGAGCAGCAGTGATCCAAGACACTGCTCCCTGTATTAAGCAGTCCACAAACTCTGTGCAATCTGGCACTCATTTGACAGCTTGAAGTTGGTAACTCTTAGCCACGGTTACAAATAGCGAGTCAAGAGGAATTTACTGAGTAATAAAGGCTTTCCCCCTTCTCTGAGTTAAAATAATGTTGTTCTGGCTATAATCATCCAATTAAGGCGAGAGGCTGCTCTTGGAAAGGCTGAGGATCGCATTTCAAAGGGTCCTCTCTGGCAGCTTCCACACTGATGGTAAGATAGCCAATCATGTGGCGTCTGGGTCCTGTGTGTGTGTGTGTGTGTGCGTGTGTCTGTGTGTGGAGAAGGAAGCATTCCTGTATGCCTGTGTAGGGTTGCGTGAGACTGTGTCTTGCTTGCTCCACAAATAGTATGGAGGCCATTGTGCATGCCTGACCCTTATCGATAGTTCATCTTAAACATTTCTGCCTTATTTCTCTTCTTGCTAACTTCACTGCTTCTCCTCAAACACTAGGCATAGGGCTTTACCAGCTGAGGGAACACCATTAGCTCATAGTGCAAGTTAGATGCTATGATTAGTCTGATGGTTCATTTTTCAGGCCATTCTGGTTTGGGTAGTGACGAGGTCACTGAGGTTTGACTACGATGCATGGAAACCTTCAAAAAGAATGGTGAAAGAATGGTGACCTGTCAGGGAGTTTATGTGGCAGGGAGATGGACTTGAATCAGGTTTCTTGTTTATGAATTACACACAAACCTTCCTTCAAGACTGTCAGCAGTAACACCCTGCCACTGGCAACTTTAGAAGCTGAGAGAAAGAGAGGGAGGGAGGGATAGAGAGCAAGGGGGAACCTGAGTTGGGTAGAAAGAGACTGGGAAAGAGAGCTAGAAAGAGGGAGGGGGGCAACCTGAGGTAAATAGAAAGAGTCAGGGGGAAAAAGATCTAGAGGAAAAGGTGGGGAGAGAACTTGAGGTGAGTGGAGAGAGTGAGGTTGAGAGAGCTAGAGAGAAAGAAAGAGAGAGAGAGCTAGAGAGAAAGAGAGAGAGCGAGCTAGAGAGAAAGAGAGAGAGAGAGAGAGAGAGAGAGAGAGAGAGACTACTTTGCAGAGCACACTGGGTGGGGCCTGGTCCCTGAGCTTTATTCTGGGTAATTACAGACTCCTGTGTGGATATTACTAAGATCCCAGCCATGCAGAGTCAACGCATGACCACTTTCTCATTGCAGTTAAGGAGAAAAGACAAAAGGAGGAAAAAAAACATAGCAGAGAGCCCCTTTTCTTTAATGTAACAATTCCAGCTTTGTTTGCCCCTGCAATGCTGTTTAGCCTTAGCTAAAAATGCGCTCCCCTATATGTAGGTCCTGTTTTATTACCCACTTGAGTCCTGGTATTTTGGAAATGAGGTAAGTTTTTAATTATCAACAAAGGTTTCTTCTCTTCAGGTCTCTCATCAGCATGTGGAGTTTGGGAGGAAGGGGCACAAGCTCAGTGATGTGAACCAGCCCCCTTGCCTGATCAGTATTCTAGGGTTACGGGGACGAGCAGCCTAGAGTTATGACTGGCTCTGTGCGCAGTGCTGTCTGAAGCAGATGTGAGTACTGATTGCAGTGCTGTGATCGCCTGTGCACTTTAAAGTTGTCAGCTGTACAATCCCAATCTGGCCCCCCATATCTTCACAATCACCAAGAGGACTGCCATAAAGTATGCCAGAGGCCCGATCGTTTTGGAGCACACTCCTGGCCCTCCCAATTTCTCTGTAAAGCTTTATTTATTAGACAGAAGGCATGACAGAGCACTGTGCCAAGCAAAAACATATAACTGAAAACCATCTCGAGTGTGGGGTCAAATTGTGGAACTGCATATAGTGACTAAACATACAGCGGATGGTATGTTGCATGGTATCACATTAACTATTCCTATACAACCACCAGAGGCGTATCTGCATGATGTCACAGTGTTAATTGATAATTAGCTCAGTCTGGTATACTGTATCATCTCAGATATCCACAGTTGTAGCCACTTACTATGTATCACATTCTCTCTGCATTAACTCAGGAGTATGTATAGAATTGCAGTCGGGTGTAGCAAGGCTGTATTTTTAGTCCGCTGAGCAGGTGCAATAAATCTTTCTCTCTCTTTTTTTTGTGAGGGGCAGAGGGAAGTCGGGATAGATGTATGTGGAGGCTCTGTCACTTCAAAGATTCATGCTTACTGACTGACATCTTTATTTTCAGTCTGAGCTGCTTGTGTCTGTCTCACATACTCTGATCTCTGATCAAAAAAGGAAGAGAGCATAGCAGCTTATGCTTATGCACAGTTCATGAACACAGGGCTCACAAAGAAAGCAGCCTTTTCCCCATCTAGCTGTTTGAGTGGGTCCCACGTGTTTATTTCATGCAAGCATATCAATCAGAGCAATTGATATGCTTGCGTGAAGTGAACAGGGATTGCTGTAAATACCATGTTTTATACCATGCTTTAAGTTCATCCTAAACTTTGAAGCTCTTATAATATGCGTTTACCCAGACATTTTAGATGCTCACAATTATACACGACGGTACTTCATACTCATTTTAAAAACAAAAATACAACCAAAGCAAAAAAGAGGCTGTATGATTCAAATCCTGATCATTATGTTTTTATCTGCTTGTCCTCAAATACTCAGAGAATGTTTTCTGTATGTCCTAGTATTTTTATAAATGATACTTGATTATGAAGCGTAACAGAGACCATCTGAGGATTGCCCACTTTGGGTTGGCTCATGCTGTTGTAAGAATTTGAGGCATGACTGCATTGAAACTGTCTCGTGCAATATTACATTGTGGTTACTGTCTAAATGTGGAGTTAGCTTTGAACTTCTTGTTCTTCTTTTCAATATTGTAAGACTGAAGGACCAAAACCAACGTCTGGTTTCCATTTGGGGTTTCATAAAACAAACGCATCTCATTTCATCTCAGTAGAATGTCTCTCCAATGAAACAAACAAGGGTTGGGCAACTGATTTCTGTATCTTTCTGTCTATAATGGCTGTTGTATGAATGATATACAGTAGAACCTGTACAGTAATGGTCTTTTAACAGACCGCCCTTCCTCTGGTAGGGACTGATCTACTTGTACAGCAACTGAAACATAAAATGCTTGGTGGGTGTTTTTGTGTGTTTGTGTGCATGTGTATGGTGAAGGAGTGTCCAGTTAAGTACTATTTATTTTGTGTTACTTTTAACACAATCAGTGTGTTATCATATTTTACACATGCAGTGTGGTCGGATTTTTTAAAACAAATATGTGTTAAAATATAGTGTAGTAGTTAAGGCTGCTTTACTTTAGTTTGCACGACTCTCATCTAACCCCAACTCATGCAAAAAATCAAAAAGGAGGAAGGTAGATGTGAGTGCAAGTTGACGGCAGTCTGCAATGTGATTGGACAATGATTTAACACAATATGGGGGTGGCCAGTTGTGCAGTTTTCCTTTCTCCCTCAGTTTAACACGTATCTAACACAATATGACAATGCATTAAAATAGTGATAACACAAAAGATGTGTTGTTAATTAAGACAGCATTTTTAAGAGTGTATGTCCATTGTACATAGTGAATATAATATTGCTGTAAATGAGTTCCAGACTAATTTACAATGCTAAGATGCACATTCCCTGTAAAAGAACATTTTAATTGTGCAATATGAACACTGGTGAATTTCACTGGTGGTCACCAGCCACAACACTGGTGAATTTCCAGGCACATACACAATTAAAATGTTCTTTTACAGGGAATGTGCATCTTAGCATTGTAAATTAGTCTGG
>JAOUQW010000034.1:20559092-20590668 GCA_028565825.1 Olivaichthys viedmensis | reverse complement strand
GCTTACCAACATGCTGGGATATGCGAAGAATCAATTTCACTGTACTGTACTTGTATATGTGACAATAAAATAGCATTCTATTAATTCAGAATATGTTGAAGAATGATCAATAAAAATAACTATTTTGCATTAGTGTTTTGCTCAATTGTACACATTTTGACAGTAGCTCTTATCAGACCTTTAACAGACAACTAACTGAACCTGTGCGCACAATTTTTTTAAATAGTGATGTAATATACATATGAACAAATCCAAAATGATCCAAAGTAAAACATATCACAAATAAATTTTGTGTTAAAGAATTATAAACAAATATAATTACGTAACATAGAAGTCTTGTGATCGCTGCTTGTTAGCCATGTTAGTAGTCTGAGTGCTGACAAAATTTTGGTTATCAGTGCTTATATTAAAAGGGTACTAATTACTGAGTGACTCTCGGGTGTATTACAGTATAGGTCTGGATATATGTGTTTGTGTGTGACTTTAAGCATGTCCTTGTAGGGCGAGTTCAACTCAAACAATGCTGGCAATGGTGAAGAATGAATGAAAACTAGCAGTTACCAGGAGCCAACATCTGGGTTTCTTGGTGGATAAGTAAATTTCTTTCTAGTTGTTGTATGAGGTTTTAGAACAGGCTTCTCGTTGTACAAGCCCAGGCACATCAAGTGAATTAAAAAGGCCGGTGATCGTGCCCCTGCAGACAGTTTTACATACTCTCCACATTATATTTATTCTTCCAAAAAAAAGAAAAAACACTCTCTGACTCAAAATGAATTTTCATCTAATCTGCAAGGACAGCTAATGGAAATGTCTGAAGAAGGAGACAACAAACAATGAGAAGACAAATTGGATATCTCAGCAAATGCAATACATGAAAGGTTCCAGGCACATCTTGACAAGCACTTCAAATTTACAAGTGAAAATTGCAACCAGTGTGGAAAGCAGCTATTTTTCTTGAAGAGGATGTTTTATTCGCTTCTTATTTATTCTTGTCTCTCCTTGATAACAAAATATAACGATTTGCAAGTTGTTCTCTTTAGATAAATGATGGACTTTTAATTGGCAATAGCTACACATCAAGACACATATGTGTGGGAACTCAGAGCATTCAGGTTTTTACCCTCTCATTCTCTTGTTCTCAAAGTCAACACCAAAACTCCCAAGACTCAGACCCACACCAAGGCCAAACTTGAAGTACTGAGACCCAGATCAAGACTTGTTTACCTGAATACTCAAAACCACCCTTAAAAACAATAATACCTATGTTTCATAATTAACCATAATTTTAAGTAGGCCTATGTTACTGCAGTTCAAAATATATTTAGTAGGTGGCAACGATGTATTAATAATAATAAGCCAAGATACCGCGTCTGACAGTGCAATATATATACTTTCAATTTTAAGATGATTCATCAAACTTGTCGTGCCTCCATGGTATACCAACCTCTTACCGCAAATTTTGCATTTGTCTTATCGTCCGATAATTTAAAGTTCTCCCACACGTGATTTCTTAAGCCCATTTTACATCAGACGTGGTAGGTGCATGGCACGGTGGTTGATGCGCACACCAAGCATATTTTTTCGCTTGAGTCCTATTTCTTCTGCATGGTTTCTAGCTAGAAACAATACAGAATACAATATTGCTGCTATATTTTACAGTGTATGGCCAAAATCTAAATAGCCCATGGGCTATTTTTCAGCCTGCAGTCCTATTGTAGCAGCGCGTGATCTGGCATTGGTTAACAAGCACCTTCCCAGGTAAAAGATACATACTAAAGAAACAAAATATGTTCCCTTAAGGGTACCACCCCAGTGACAAGAAAAGGTACAGTTAAGTACCTTTTTTTTCTGAGAGTGCACTAAGAATGGTTATGTCCAAAAATGACATAATAAAAAGTATGTACCAGAGGTTTGGAATTTAACAGTGAAGGGACCGGCATACATACATGTGTAGCCTGTTCATATTTTAATCAGATCTTAAAAATGCTTAGATAAATGGGTCTCTAATGCTATGATCGGGTTGTTTGTTCAAAAAATTTTCCATATAACTTTTGTTTTATTCCCTTATCGTCCGTGATCCACAGCATGCTAATTCCACTCAGGCCTGAATCACAGACGCTTACGGTCTTGTTTGATCTCTTGTCCCAGTTCTGCAAAGACTGGCTTTTTTCACTAGCCGTATGACATATGACATGAAAATAGACAATGACAGAATTTTTACAACCAGTCTGTCACAGTGAAGGATAATGATTCATTGTAGCGTAATCCCTGATCATGTCTACCATATTTCAAGTACTGAGTAAATACAATGTTGACAGAGGCATAAGAAACAGTCTAAAATGCTTTTTGTATTTTACTGCAGATGTTGTTATCGTTGTTGTTGACTAAGTAGATCATAAATTTATACTCCCTTAATGTAGATCAGTAAATGTTACACAGGCATTAAATAAGCAAAGCACCACAGTCACATCTAAAAATACTGTTTTATCACATGCCTTTTCTGCAGGAGAAGTGCTTTTTTATGTGCATCACTGCCAATATCAATAAGCTGCTAAAACGCACGCTGCCATGCTGCAGGATTAATTAACTACAGCCTATTAAATTGATATGGCAGTGTTAATGATGAGTTGGGAGGTGGAGGGAGGCAGAGAGGTTTGAGGCTAGTTATGGTAGGATAAGACGTTTTTAGGGTTTATTTGATTTATTTATTTATTTATTGTTAAGAACAGCACTAGAGAGTAAAATGCACTGCTGAATATTGTGCAGCAAGAAGCCTGTTAGAGACAGACAGGAGGAACATGCTCAAATTTGTAGAGAGCTGCAGGACTTGCTTACACTAACAGCAAACCTGAAAGCAAAACAGCAAATCCAAAAAACACAACAGCAAATTTGGAAAGACAACAGCAAATCCAAAAATACAACCTCAAGTCCAAAACAGAACGGCTAATCTAAAAACAAAACCACAAATCCAAAACCACGAGGCCAAATCCAAAAACACAACAGCAAATCCAGCAACATCCAGCAGTTTTTCAGAATCGCTTACACTTTGCTATTGTTATTGCACACTGGAACATATTTCTAAATAACGGGAAGCTCAGTTATCTTTTGACAAAGCCATTTTGGCTAAGCTTCAAAGCACATTTTACTGGAGTTCACTCCTATTATAAACTCCTTAAACACTTTTTACACTTCACACAGTGCTCCACCTCTAAGCACAAATTATATAATAAGCTCTCTAAAATAGTAATACATAAAAAATCCATAGGGGGACAAACACTAAGGACTCACAGGAAAATAAAGAACAGAGAATCCGAAAACGCAATGACAAATTCCAAAAAAGAAAACACACATGAAATCTTAAATTGAATGGGGAAAAATGACATGATCCAGGAAACCATAATACACTTTTTAATGCAAAAATCATTTATTGTATGACAGCCGAGGCTCAGTTAAAGACCTTCCAAATACGACTATTGGCCGCACATATATAAAGTGGCCTGTTTTGTTAACTCTTGTACAATAGAGAAGGATGGAAGTGGAGAAGTGTCTCAAAAGAGGAGACAGAGATAGAGAGGAAGGAAGAGTAGGAGGCAGGCTTTGCCCAACAAGACAAATAAATTTTAAGCTACACTATGTCCTCAACTATCATTTGTGCATGAGAGAGGCTGAATGTTTCTATCATTGAATATTTCATGTGGTGTTTAATTCTTTACATGTCTCTTCAATTAGATTGGTATGACAATCTCAACCTGACTAATAAGAATAGACTTAATAGCCTTGTCAAAGTGACAAGTAAAATTACAGGAGTAAGTCAGACCCAGCTTTCTGACATTTACAAGAAATGGGTTCTCAGGAAAGCCAATGCCATTTTGGCCTGCCAAACCATCCCTTGCTACAATAGTTTGAGTTATTACCATCAGGCCACATGTTTAGGGCATCTGCTGGAAGGACTGGACGTGTCAGGAGTGTTTAAAAAAAAATCTCTACAGTCATTGCTCTGCTGAGCAGTGCGTTCTTAATACTAAGTATTGTTTATGTTGTTTATGTGGTGTTTTTGTGGTGTTGTATTGTCTGTGCTTAATAGGTTGACTGTTCAGGCATCCTGTTGCAAGTAAAATCTCCCTCTTGGGGACAATAAAGTTTGAATTGAATTGAATTTAAATATTTCTTGTTTATTAATAACAATGACACCAGAATACACAGGGTAATAATTGTGTTCTTATTATTGATTAGTGCAGTGTTAAAAAAACATGGTTTTGTTGTAGAGATTCATATGATAAGTGTGTTTGGCATTTTGATGTCAATTTCATTTTTTAATTTGTTTTATATATTTTGCTCACGATATAAAAATATTTGTTATACTCTTTGGCCCTGATTTACTAAGATCTTATATAACTAGCGCTAATTTGCGTGAGCAATGGAATAAATTGCACGCACAAATAGTGGGTGTGTTGCTGGTGATTTACAAAGAATAATTGCATGAATTACGTCATGTGCAAAGTGTTAGGTTAGGTTAGGTTTTTACGTGTGCTATTTGTTCATGATAGCTGTGACAAGTTCAGATCTCCAGGAGGAGTTAAGTGAAAGTGAAGCTTGCCACAGTGAGACGCGTCGGAAAAATTGTCCAAAATACAATGTGAACGCAAAATAAAAGAGTTTATGTTTTGTTCATAAGGTACGTGTAAATGAAAACCTTTTCACAGGCCCTATTTAAATGTTTCCATCAGTGGCACGAACATGTGGTGAACATCTAATATGAAACCAACTTTGCCGCGAGAATATTAAGTCATCATTTTAATAAACTTTCTGATAATACTGATATACTATCTTGATAAACCTTTTCATTATTATAACCTAGTGAATAGTATAATTTTTTCTTCAACTGGCGGAAACGGGCTTCCGCAAATGTAATACATGCTCTCCGGACGTACAAATTTGCGCATGCAAATTCAGGGCTTTTGTGTACAGTAATAAGCAATGTATTAGGATGTTTCAGAGCAGAGACACTGTTTCCTGAACTGTGTCAGCATTTAGGAAAAACTGTAAGAAAACTGATTGTGTGATCTGCTGAACTAAATTAGTAGGTAAATAGAAAAAAAGTGCCTTTGGGAATTTTTTATACCTGTGTGACGTCACCAGCTTTCAGCTTTGTATAGTTCTCAACAGGTTATCTTTTTTTTTTTAAATGGGTAAATATGGGACTGGGTTTGGTGAGTTAAATCTGAAATTTGTGAAATAAGAGATAGGGCTGTAGAATAAAAAATCATAGTAGATACAATAGTTCTCAAGCCAATATGACTTACATAGTTTAAAGGAAACTCAGTGTTCAAGTTGAAAATTATTTAAAGTTCACTCTGTGCTTGCTGCCAAGGGCAAGTGCAATCAACTAAAACTCCGCACCCACTAAATCATCTTCCCCTTGTGCTGCAAGTGGCCACATCTGTGACAGAGTTACATAAAAAGTTGATGAGGGTGAATTGAAAACAGTATTGAAACGTATGGTTGGAATTTAAGGTACTGACCTCCTGAATGTGGAGGTGGGCCACACAGAAGCACCACTCCCTGTCCCTCCCTCACAGACACCGCACTTCTCCGATGAGTCTTGAAGTTTTCCAAGTCTGAAAGAAACAGAAGGAAATTCATGAATAATTCACTGATTTCTGAGACAGAGGGCGAAATAGAGAGACACTTCAAAGGGCATATATAAAAATAAAAAAAAGATTAACCTTGAAACTAAGGGAGAAAAATATAATAAACCGTGATTGATGCAGCATCTTAATGCTGCTCCACAAATATATTTGAAATGAAATTAGTAGTCTATTCTTGCGTTATGAGATGGTCCGGGAGAATAACAGAGAATAGAATTCACTGGAGACTAGTACAGTATATAAATAGTCATGTTGTTGCTCAGAGTTTGGGCCTCAGTGCAGTGTGTACGAATACAGAGTAAACATCCCCTGGCTGAGAGATATATCACCACCCAAGGTGTGTGTTTATTAAGAAATCCTACTGGTGCAGCCTCCAGTCTCAAGCTTTCAGGAACAGAGTTTAAAAGGATACAAATGGTTGAAGACTAACTTTGGCAAGTCATTGTCTATTGCATCTGATCCATATGATATCCTGATTCTGGAATATTGTATGCATAAATCAGAATGCTCATTTATGAAGACTTTTTGAAAACAAAGTCTAATGTATGCTTGCCCTGAAGACACTCGACACAAAAATACTGGCAGTATGAGTGAAAACTATGAATATGCAACACATTCTCACAATTTCAAATTCGTAAGACAGCTTAGTTAAGAAGGGCATGCTTATTGTTAGTAACATTTCTTATGACATTGTTTGTATGAAATACAATGAAATTGCTCTGGCTTTTAGCCTCTTACTGTCACGTACACGATGCGTGACCGCCGCCTCACATGACGTGCACGTGACCGCCCGTAGCGGTCGCCTTTAATATGGTGCCTCCACACGGCTTTGTTTCTGTTCGTTTAGTGTCCGCCCTGTTGCGTCATGTTAATTGTACCCAGCTGTTTCCTGTTTGTCTCGCCTGATTAGTCATTGTATTTAAAAGTCTCATACGGACTACGGCTAATGGATGCCCAGTTCCCCGATCCTGTAGAGAGCATCGCCCAGTTCCCCGACCCCGCAGAGAGCGTCGCCCAGTACCCTGACGCCACAGAAGGCATCGTCCAGTTCGCTGACGCTGCAGAGGGTGTCGCCCAGTTCTCTGACGCTACAGAGGGCGTCGCCCAGTTCCCTGCACCACCGGAGGCCAGCGCCATGGTTGTTCCTGCACAGCCGGAGGTCATCCCTTTATCATGGCAGTAACATACGGTGCAAGGTCATTGAAGATTGTCTGGAGAAGTGTGGATGGTATTGGGTCCAGAGAGCAGGTTGTCGGATGATTCGTGCTCATCAGTGTCACCACTTCATCCTCAGTGAGTGACTCAAATGTGTGAAAAGTTGGACCCGAGTTGTGCGCATGGGTGAACCTCACCTCGGCCGGATCACCTCAGTGACCTTCTGAGCAAAGTGTATCATGAAGTCGTCAGCAGTAAGAGAGAGTGTGGGAGGAGGAGGAGGAGGAGGAGGAGGGTTAAGCAAGGAGGAGAAGGTTGAGAACAATTTACATGGGTCAGAAATGCATGTGTTGATTTTAGAATGAAAGAAGGCAATCTTGGCAGTAGCAACAGAAGAGGAAAAGTAGGCAAGAAGCGCCCGATACTTAGCGAGATCTGTGGGAGAGTAGAAATTCCACCATTGCCTCTCAGCACTGTTCTTTCAGACCGGAGAATGTCAGACAGGGGCTGAAAGGTGTCGGTCTGGCCGGCCTGGAGGTGAGAGGGCAGTGGGAGTCTAAGGATGCGGAGAGTGATGTGCACAATGTAGAAACAGTGCTGTCAGGAGGCAAATCCGAAAAAGAGGGCATGGGTGGTAGGCATGAGAGCACAGTAGAAGAGAAGGAAGATGGGAAGAAGGTCTTAAGGTGCCTTCTGAAGGTAACATTGGAAGGATGGGAAAGTGAAATGGTGCCAAGGACAAGTGGAAGGGAGAATGGTGGTCTGATACGTGAAGAGGAGTCACTGTGAGGTTCGATGCTGTGAAGTTCTTTGTGAAGACAACGCCAAGGATGTTGCCTGCTTTGCGGGTTGGTGGAGACTGTGAGTGATACAGGTCAAAGGTTCTCAGATGGTGGATCACTATTGATTCCCACCACGCCCACCTCTTATGTGACATAATGTGTGATGAAAATCCCATCCTCCAAATTTTTTATCTCCACCATCAAGACAATACAATGTTGTGTGTGTGTGTGTGTGTGTGTGTGTGCATCAAGAAACAGAAAAAGAGTGAGGGAAAGAAAAAGAGAAAGTCGGTGTGTAAGACAGAAAAGAAACAGTCATGCATAAAATACAAAGATAAAAAAGAGGAAGGCAACGGAAAAGGGAGAGAAAAAGAGAGGGAGGGAGAGAAGGAGAGAGAGAGTTGGGCTCAGATAGGGAATTCCTGACAGCTGATAAGAAGAAGAAGGAGATGCAGTTTACTGCACAGATAGGGCAGGAATGCATAGCCAGATGATGACTGTGGCCATGACTACATCCTGACCCGTATCTGAGCCTGCTAGGGCCCATCAGTACATCTGCCTTCCCTCTCGTTCTCTCTCCAAAATGACTGCTTTATGCCTGCTTACCTCTGTGCATTTTTGCATTCTCAGTCTGCTCTGATGTATTGTACTCAATCCATCAGAGACCACAAGGTTGTACTTTTACAGAAGCGCTGCTGTTTTTAGGACCATGGTCAATTTTATACGCAGTGCAGAATATGAATTTGCAGCCTGTGAAATGGCGCGGGAATCACCAGCGGCTGGGTGACCTGCCAACCGATTCCCTTTGTTGTGCTTGCATTAGCCCTGCACTGGCATGATTCATCTGTTAAGGGCACAATGGTCGCGTATGGGGAGAGAAACAGAATCCTTGTCAGACAGTATGGAAGAGAGCCAGCCAGACGGAGAGCATTTGAGCAGCACAGACTGCACCCCCAAGCCTTTTTAATTCACTATAAATCACAGTAGACTGGAGACATGGGGAGCAAGGAGCGGCACGGAAAGGGGAGGGGGTGTACATACAGCGCATACAGTGCCCAAAGCCAGGCTCAGAGAAAGCGGTATTGTAGAGTGGGACTGGCCTGCACACAGCCTTCAGCCTTCTCTCTTCTTCTCTTCAAAGAAAGTCAAACAAGTCAGGGTGCTTCATTGTCCTTACTAGTTGGGAGAGGGATGGGGCTGGTGACAAAGCTATTTAGCCGTGGCCTCCAATTAACCCACCATCCCCGAAAAGATCCGGAGAGAATGTAGAACAGATAACAAAATTGGTTTGTAATTTAAGTCCTCTTTTCCTGTTAGATATTCTTAAAGGAGTACTTCACATTAAATTATTAAATTGTGAATGAAAGCCAGTGGGGACCAGTTAGCATTTCATTCAAATAATGCTAACTGCCCCCTATAGAATTTATTCACTTTTAGCAACATTAGCATTTTAGGGTTCCCTCTGAGTGTGCGTGCATCAACCACTAATGGCTGCTAATGATTTGTGAATGATCCTTTGAACTGCTGTCAGCTCTTCCTGCATTGTAGACTGTTCTGTTACAAAACACAGACAGTTTAGGCTTTATATAATTCAGCTATATGAATGACGCCTAAAATCTTTGAGGCTCAAAACCAAGTTACTCTCTGGTCAGTTAAAGAGTAATTGTGTAACGTAATGACTTCCTCCTCCATGGTGCTGTGAACGTGAGCTCTGTCACTACTGTGGCAAGATGGGAAGGAATCTGTGTGTGTGTGTGTGTGTGTGTGTGTGTGCAGTCAGGGTCTCAGTACAAAGCCCTCACTTCTGACCCCTGATTCTCCACTAACCCAGACAGCAACAGGAAACAGAAGTGCACACAACACCAGGGGGCCACCCTCTTATATCGCCACAGAACCTCAACAGGTCACACTGGGTTTATTTTTCTCATTCCATTTGATTATTGTTTCATCAGCCAATATGCGACAGCTTAACAACCTTGCAGGAACCAGGTTGTTAGTGTGTGTGTTTGTATGTGTATGAATGTATGAATGTAGTTGTGGGTGTGATTATATCTTAGTGTTTTTCCCTCTGCCTGTTCATCTCTGACTATCTCTGAACAACAGCATTGTGTGCATCTCCGCTGATCCCTCCCAACACTATCTGCCTCATCATCCAGTTATGATAGTGCAGAGAATGGCGTCTGAGCCAGTGATAACAGTCGGGGACAGTCTCTATCTCTCTCTCATTTTCTTTTTTTTCTTTCTCTTAGTCTTTCTCTGTGCACTAGAGCGTGCTATTACAGAAGCAGCCTGTCTGGGGGGTGGGGGTGGGGTTCTCAGCCTGTCGTGAGAAAAAGCAACCAGTCAGTCACCAGCCTGTGTGTGTGTGTGAGAGCCTGAAGACAGGATGGCACCGGCGAGGGCCAGTTTGTATCAGAAGCAAGCTGGAGCCGCCAGGGAGAGGCTACCACCATTATCGCCCTGCTCTGGGTGCCCTGGTGACGCGATGCCCCCTTATCTCCGCTGCCATCGGTCTCTCTGTCTGCTGCTGAGTCATCTTCCGCCCTGCACTCCAGCGGGAGTGCCATGATTCTTCAGCACTGCTGGGTACAGAAGGAAGGCACCTCATATGCACCTTCACGTACACCCACTCCTTAAAAGGTGGAGTTTAAATATCTGCGTATGATCTGGCCTGAGAGAGGAGAAGCACAGGGGCTTTGAGGAGGTGGATGCTATCTATCTTAGAGGCAAGGAGCCCAAGCCAGCAGGGGGTTTTCACTTACGTTTTTCATCTCTCTCCTTCCCCCTCACCTTTTATACCCGTCTTGCCTCTTTCATCAGACAGCTGATCTCGGGCGGCTAGTCCCATCTGTGTCTGTCCATCAGTCCCTGCGACCTTGGCAGAGCCATTAATGAGGAACAGGGAAGGTTTAAAGGCCTGCTCCATTGAATTGAAAGATTTTGTTTACTGTAAATCACAGTTAAGAGATTTAGCCACACATACATAGAGTGCAGAGATTGCCCTTTCCATACTTTTAGCATTTTAAGTGTTTCTTCTACAGGAATTATGATTAGGGTTAGAAACTGGTCAGTGCAAAGAAGAAATATTTGAGTTTAGTGTACAAAGTAAAAGAAGATTAAATTTAGTGCTTTATCAGAGGAACATCAGAGATGCAGTGACTAACCAGAAAAGGCTCAGCACGTCAGAATCAGCTCATTTTACTGATAGTCATGATTCATGGCTTGATGCAGATAGGGCAAATAGAGGCCATAAAACTAGTAGTGGTCTGTTGGCGTGTTGGTGTTTTGGTGCGCTTTAGCCAGTCAGGACCTAGCAGAGACATATACAGCTTTGGAAATCTGTACTGCAAGTGCAATTCCTTATCAGTTACCCCAACGCAATAAAGCTGAACTCTCCTGTCCTTCTTGCTTTGCTAATTGTTTGGGTCAGTGGTGGTTGGCAGATTTACTTGTATTTTTCCATTAACAAAAGCAGTTACAAAATCTTTAAAATGACAAAAAAAATGTAAAGTGACAGAAAGTCACTTTAAATTGTACTCATTGTTAATGGTTAAGCATTTAAATAAATGGGGCAGACACAAATATGTGTCCCCAAAGCATTTCCTGATGACAAAGCCTTTTATTGTGCGGTGTCTTGGGTTTCAGTGGTGGCCATTTCAAATGGCTTTTTCCCTTCTTCTGCACTAGGCCACCCCTAAGACACCCCTATAAAAGGATATTGAATTAAACCTGATTCCCCAGAATAAACAAACTGTAGCCTCTTTGTATTAAATGTGCCATTGTGTACACCCCATTCTACATTTGACTGCTTGGTTTAGGACCATGAGATTGGAAGAGAGGAGTGGGATGCACCATGTGGAATGCATAAGAGATGAGTAAAGTAGGGTGCTGGACTAAATCACACACTGCAAGCTCAAGGCCACTGATGCCTGTTTTCCCATGCACTACTTGTGTGTCTGTAAATGTGTGTCTACTTGCTGTGTGTCTCAGATGTCCACACAGTAGATTGTGCATTCTGTCATAGCTACACCACTGAAAAATTAAACAATTGATTCGTAGATATGATTCACAATTACCTGCTGTTTGGTCAGAAAAAGGTCAGTTGATCTTGAGACTTATTCTCCTTTTCTTGATTGTAAAAAACATATAGTTAGAAAGAGCATATATAGCTAAAAGTTTGTGCCACCCCTTTCCCCTATTTTCCCACTGATGTGTATTTCTCCACTTTGTTTTTTTTTGAGAATACAAATTACTATTGAATCGTAATGGTTGTCATGTTGTAACCTGCCAGTGCTACACTTTATTAGTCATCCAAAGCAATAAAGGTGCTCATCACAGAACTAAACCCTCCTGTCCTTCTTGCTTTGCTAATTGCTACAGTTTGGGTTAGTGGTGGTTAGCAGATTTATTCCTCTTGATCTGTAGTGGGTCATGTTTCTCTGTTGAGTTCTTTCATCTAGCCTGAAACTACTCCCACTGTAACTGCTCCGTCTGGGTGGGTGACATCCGAGAGCCCTGATGGCATTACAGTGGGCCGTATTTCAGGAGGTCCCCCTGTCCAGCCTGGATTCTGCTGAGTATCTGTATGGCTCTTCCAGCTCAGCAAAAATAAGCAGGCGCACAGAAGGTGCTCACGAATCTTCACTGGTGATTTTACACCATGAGAGGGAGAGCATACGTGTGAGGCGTAGAGTACCTACCATGCCTGACGAGGATCAACCAATGTCATCTGTGTCAGTGTCCAGTGCTGTGCCATGTAATTAGAGTTAACCTTCAAAATTCATGCTCTCAAATGTCCTTCTCCGACTCATTTGGTTGTCACTATCACCACTCTTGCATTCGACTGTCTGACTTGGCTAACACTAAACTGAAGTCAGAAATTGAGTGCTACAACTTGGTTGACTATACAGTTTTGATTTCTGTTTTTCAGTAACAGCCTAGACATGCTGTTAGTCACACTTCTCTAATTTATCTTTGCTACAGACTCCAGAACGACCACAAGCACACACATGTAGCTTTTTGTGTTATTAATTGTATCCACCAAGTCAAGTGCTTGCTGTTACATCTTGTTTTTCATTCCTCTAGTGGGGTGTTAAAAGGCCTGTGTGTGTGCAGTGTGGCGGACGTGCGTAGGGGTGTTTGGAGCGCTTGGAGAGACAACCCCCCACACACACAAACACACACTTGTATGTGATTGTGTAAGTGTGCTGTCTGGAAGCAGGGATATTGGAAGCAGATGTGTGCTCTTACGTGGAGAGAGGAGCTGAGTAGAAACATTCCTTCAAGGTTATTGATTGCTGATCCTCTGGCTTGTTTGACCTATCAGCAGGACTCCGAAGCCATGATGATAAACTGAAATAGAGGTTAGCACAGGGAGAGGGACGAAAGAAGACACAGAATATAATGCTACGCTGGACTATATAGACAAGACTGTAGGATATCTGCTTATCATTTACCTTTAGAGGTGTAGCAATTAGTCCACTCACATAACACTCATTCTGTAATCTAAGTGACATCCAGACATTCAAGCAGTTTATGTGTCTTTTGTAACTACTACATTGGAATGCTTACATCCGATGCCTATGTCAAAGCTCGCATCTAATGAACCATATTGCTGCTCCATAATTAAAGTAGCACATAGTTGGATAAATACTGGCTTATCCACTGGTATGAACTCCAGCAAGAGCTGCAGTTTGTGGTCACCCAGTCCCTAAGTTCATATCTAAACCTGCAGAAAAAATTGTTATTTATTATACTAACTACCCATTTTGTGGAGTCTCTCCTCTTGATTATAACCAGAATGAAGCCTTTGTCTCACTAAACTTTATCTAAGGCTGGTGCTGGGATACTGAGGGAGAGATGAATGTTATTAGTCATAGCAGGAATGTAAAGCATGTGTGTCAATGTCACACTAGTGTAATCACCCCCGCCTCCTGCACACTGCTGCACAATGAAGCCATGCACAGTACTATCAGTAAAGGGGAGAGCCCACACTGGCAACATCCTTCCATGCCCATATCTCATGCATAAAAATAAAATTAAAAAAAGATTATGTAAATCAGCCTCACATTCTTAGGACACTTAGTTTGGCAACTTTTCATATGCCTTTTGACCTGTAAAGAAGAATTAGGTCATGCATATTTTATTGTTGTTACATGTATTTCACAGTCGAAGTTAAGGACATACTTCAGAGTGATCTTTTATAAGCAGTTTTATAAGTACTCCATGCTATGTTTGGTTGAGTAGTTAAACAACATTTAGTTTTAAAAACTGTTTTGAAGAAGAGTATCTGCACAAACGATTTTGTGGAGAAGCATTACTAAGCCATATCAAACACAGTTAGCTAAAACCTATACATAATGTACAATGGCAGAGTCATTTAGCTCTTATTTTGGGAAGGCTGAGAATGCTCCATTGTCTTCTTTCACGCTTGGTGTCTGCTGTCTGCTAGGCTTTGTTTCCCCAAATAATCATTATATTGTAAATACGGTGAAATTGCACACCCTCTGTACATTATAAGAATACATTTCTTGCAAAGTTTTTGGTAAAAACAGCCCCTATTTACTACATAGATGTCATCGTGGAACTGATGCTGGCTGCAATTGAAACTTTCATGTAACGTGTATGTGTGTGTATGTCCTTGTATGTAAATCTCTTCATATATGAATTTATGTCTGTGTCAGATTTCCGTCCGCTGACTCGTAGAGCAGTGACGTATGTACCCACGGTCGGCGTGAGGGTCTCTCTTCCCAGATCCGCCCCATTGTGTGTGTCTGCATCTCTTCCCCTACGGCCTGCTGATACTTTTCACTCTTGCCCCGGCAATTAGGCGGCTCCGGCCTTTTCTGTGAAAAGAACGAGGGAGAGAAAAGCGGAGAGATTAGCGGGAGCCAAGAGAACAGTAGAGGCGGTCAGAGGAGGGAGGGGGAGCAGAGAGCAGCCAGAGAGTCTGCTTCCCCAGGCTCCACTCCGCTCCTGTGGCCGACAGGGCCTGACGCCGCTGACTGCAGCGCTTATCAGCCAGCTCAGCTTCACTCCACTCAGCTCACCACTCACTGGCTTAAACAAGAAGCTGTTTATCTGAGCGCAGCTCTGCACCCACACTCCGGCTCCACTCAAATCTGTCCCACCAGACCAATTCCCAACAACACAGTCTGCACAGACAGAGAGAGACAGAGAGAGATTATAGAAAGATAAATCAATAGAGAAGCACCCGCTGTCTCTGACCAAAGCTGTCCCGGAGTCCCACCCTCCACTTGACTCCATTATATCTCATCCTCTGACAGTGAACACATTTCACTGTTGTCTCTTTTTCTCTGGAATAGTTGATTGATAGCTGGGATTCTTTTTATGTTTGGTCAAAGTTACCATCCGAGATTTCAAAGTTTGCACCAAAGTCAACATTATTTGGCTCTGTGCATGGCTTTAGGCTTTCATGTGACTCAAAGTTCCACATGGGGTCACAAAATGCTGTCTTTTCTTGAATTTTTTTTAAAAAACTCTATTTTGAGCAAATTAGACTATGCTATAGTGGATAGTTTTTTTTTGGTAACAAACCTTCCAAACAAGCTTCTTATGTTTAGATTTCTGATTGATTAAAAACATAGTCTACACTATGTTAAGGAAATGAAACAATCTAGTGTTCATCAACGCTACTCCGCTACACAGCCAATACATTTTTTTATGTACATTTTTTTTTCAGTTGGTTGGAGCAATTTCTGTTTCAGTTCAACGTCAATAAAGCTGTTTCTTATAGAATCAGTGTTTCGGAACTTTTTATCTAAAGTAACTTTTAGCTTAGGTAACTAAATTTTTAAAGTTACTTGCCCATTCAAGTTTAATATGCAACAAGTCAGCTCATGCGTTCTGCTCTAACTAACATTCTAAAGTCTCAAAATCATGTAATAGCCCATAATTACCCATTAGATGGTGCGGTTCTGCATTGTCTTCCACAGATGAAGCTACAACAAAAACTGCAACATCCTCATCTCAGTCGAAACGCCGCAGTTTTATTTGAACAGACGTGTGTGTTTATTCATTACTTCTTGCTGTTTGCTACTCCGCCCCCCTATTTTATAGATAGCTAAGAACATCCTACAGTTCTAAAAGGCTATTAACACACGGGGCTTTTCCAAGTTTGTTTTGTTTCTGATTAAGCATATACCAGGCATAAGCTCCCTGGTTTGAATCCCAATGATGCCATAGCCATCTGTGTCAGGGAGGACATAATTGGCTCAGCTCTCTGAATGGAAGGAATGACATTCCACTCTCCCCTGTCGATCAGAGCAACACTAGCCAATCACAAGCATCTGGGAGCTCATGTACACAGAAGAGGCCAGTTAGTGTCTCCTTAAAGCACGTTAAGCTGCCCTGTGACATTGCATAAGCAGCAGTTCAAAATGCAGTGGTTGGCTTAACATGTCTCGGAGGAATCAAGTGTAGGCTTTACCCTCCCAAATTGTTAACTGTTTTGCGGTGGTAGGAATTGAGAAAAATGGGGTTAAACAAAGGAGTTGATCTCTCTAGGTTAATATAGTGGTGGTGGTCATCCTGTGGTGTCTGTCCAGACACAAACAGCCTCAGGGCCAAAGTCTCTCCTGTCACTATCCAGACCTCATTCCTGAGTAGTGGGGTGAAAAAATATTCTGTCTCCCTGTTATCCCTCCCTCTTAAAGGAGAGGCATATTGATGGACAAAAAAAATAAACAGACTGAGCTATCAGCTGTTTCTACATTGTGAAATCTCTCTTTGCACTTTTAATAAAACAGATTAAGGAAGAAGAACTAAAGAAAATGCCAAGGATACTTGCCTGAAAAGCTGATGTAGGGGAAAAAAGAGCAGTTACTGACCTGCACTGAAAAAAACAAAACAATAAAAGCACTCTTGGCTTTAAGTATTAAACAAATCCTTCTTCTTCCTTCAAGCATGTCAGAGCTATGGACAATGTCTTTGTTTTGGCTTATGCTGTCTTGGCTCTAGGCCCAGCACATTTATTTAAAAGGCATGACAAGCAGTTACTGTTCATTCATTCAGTCCCTTCAGCAGATGAGTTGTTTGACAGCAATGCCAATGTCCCTCTGGGTATTGGGGATGAGTGTCTGCCTGGAATGCACCCATATCACAGACCTCATACCTCACAGTGGAAGTGAGATAATGGTAGTAGTGGTGTACTTCAAAAATGTATTGTCAACACATTGTTGCCAGTTTTAAACTTATAATATTATAACCACATGGCCTACACCTTCACATCCAATGACCATATGCTTCCATCACTTTACAAAAAAACAATCTGCTAATTTGCTCTGTTAGTTGTTTAAATTTGCAGTTTTACAAAAAAAAATTTGTGTGTGTGTATATGTTTGTGCATATGGTCACTAGATGTGAAGGTGTTCAGTGTGTTAGAGTGTGGGTGTATCTACGTATGTGTATATGTCCATATATGTGTGTGTTGTCCGCTGACCCCCAACAGGAGGTCCTGCTGCTCTGTTATGTTGATTTTGCATTTCTGGGCTTGCATAGATCCGTCTCTCTCCACTCAACTCGTCAAGACATTCTTAGGCTCACATGTTGACTCCAACATTTCACACAGCCTCAAAAACTTCTGATTCGCAGTATCAGTTGCATGCATCCAACTTGCGTGCCTCTGAAATTGAATATTAGCACTTCCCTGGATCAGTGCTGTTAAGTTAAAGCAAAAATTTCTGCTGGGAGCATTTTAAAAAGCTCTTAATGTTTCGCACTGTGCACTGAGCCCAGGACAGTGTTTACTGAGTCATGTCCAAGAGCTGCCTGCTGCTGTTAAAGAGTGGACAGGATGGAGACGGGGCAATTGTCTCCCAGCAAAGGAGCATGATAGAGAAATTATTCATTTTATGTTTACTAGGCCGCCATAACAAGTCTGAGAGCTCGTATGCACAATTGATTATTATTTAAATGGTGACTTGTACTAGAGGTTTTTATTATGGTGAATCATTTTGGTCTTTCAGTCAAGCTGGAGGACACATTAAACACAGTCTCGATCCATAATGTGGCAGAAGTGAAGCTGCATCACTAAAAACAGAGGGCTAGATGCTGGTCTGAAGTCAGCAGGAGACTGACCATGATTTAGTCTTAGTCATTCTGATGGCCGGTTCTGCTTTAAAGAATTAAAGTAAGCTGGAGTACTCGCCTCTGATCTGAGTTGTACAGGGTGTAAAAGCAAAATTATGAAGTCATCAGGACTGAATCAGGTCAGTAACCATGACTATATAGCAACGGTACTGCGCATACTTTTGAGGAAAATTAGTTATTAGTTATATTGCTGATTAAAATTCAAAGCATGTTCAGCTGACTGTGCTCTGGGCAAGAACTCAAGGAAGAAAGGAGATCTTTAGCTAAATCTCACAGATTGTCAATCAGCTGTTGTCTAAAGTGGCCTTCCAGTTCTGAATTTGACAAAGTTTATGCCTTCCTCTAATCCCTGACATCTATGCTTTCTAGAAAGTCCCGATTCTCAGAGGGAGCTTAATCATTTTCTTCAGTCTGGGGTAGAACTAGCCCAGCGGGTAGATCTGCCTCCAGCCCACCAGATTTAGGCTTATTTTTGGGAAACGCAGGGCTGCAATCACAGAGATGAGCATGGTTGTAATTACAGTCCCTTGGATTGAAACCCTGCTGAAGTCATTCTCCTCATCTCTTTCTTTCTCAATATACAGTATCTCTCTTTCATGTCCTTCCTCTTTCCTTCCTTCTCTCCATCAGTTGCTCACTGGTCAGCGTAAGAGTTGGGGTTGTGTACCGGTGACCTCGTTTGACTGCTTTCAGTGTGTGTTCAGCATTGGGGCCCTTGTGGCTTCTCCCTCAGCAGTAGCAGAGCTGTTGGATTAGCTACAGCTGTGGGTTCCTTAGATAATGATGAAACACAGCAAGGCAGAAATTGATTGCCAGCCTCAATATGGCTTCTGTACATGGACAGTGATTTCCAGCCACAATTTCGGATATTCGTGTACCCAATTTAATTGTGTCTGTGTGTCGTCACTGCACAAGATACCCAAAGTTTGTCGGACTGTATATGTTCAATGTATGTTAAAAAGAAAAGCAAATATTGGGGGAAAATGCGCCTATATATTTACTTTCTTAGATTTACGGACAGCATGCAAATCGTGATTTGAATGATGTTAATAAAGTGTTTTTAAAGTGTGTCTATGTGTATTATTTACGTGTTTACACATTTGTATGTCTACACAAAGTTTGTCCAAAGGGTCTTGGCAGGATAGTGAAGGCCTATTTGAGTTCACATTCAGCCTTCAGAAAGAGACAGGCTGGAAAAATAGTGCCCCATGGGCTGCTTTTATTAAACCGTCTAGGAATCTCCTGCATCCCTGACCGTGTGCCCAAACTCTCCCTTACTTTTCATCAGCAGTTTGCTCTCCAAATTCCTCTTAATGTTTTGCTGACCTCCAAACAGTCATTGTTTTGTTTGCTGCTGTCTTTGGTGTTTGCAAACCCATGAATTTTAAAGAAAAGTAAAAAAAAATAATAATAATTTTTTAAAGAGCTTAGCCCGAGGGGAATGAGGCAAAGGGTGATAAAAATGTTCCCATTGTAAAACTATTGACTAAGATAATACATTACAATTCATGCTAGAATGTGGCTTTCTCCTCTCCTCTTTTATCTGCTGGAAACAGTGAGATGGAGCTGTAGTGGATGATGGATGCTACTGTGGCAGCAACATCATCATGGCACACCAAAACTCCAGGGCTGTAGAATATGTCTGACATTACTTTGATGAGATTCTACTCTTTTGTTTTATTATTTTTCCTTTTTCCTTTAGAACCTTCAAGAAACACCTGAAGACTAAGCGTTTCTGAAAACACATCAATACAGAAACACCCTCCCTGTATGTGTGAACATATGTGTCTATCTAGGTGCATTGTCCTTTGCCATGCTGTTACCAACCTGTGTTCCTCATGTTTATGTACACTCCAGGCCAAAGGTTTGAAAGCAAAAGCAGTTTGACTAAATGGCTGCAGCAATGATGTACAACTGATCCTTAATTTGTTTTTGCATTTTGCATTTAAACCTTAGACTTTAATTGCAGCCCTTATCATTTCAGCCTGATTCTCACATTCAGCACCCGTGTCCTCTATGGAACAGTGTAGTGGCATGCTTGCTTTTTGTTATGCAGCATCAGGTTTGAAAGGACTGCAGTGGTCAGTGGCACTTGTCACATGGTATCCCAGGTTAGAGGCCAGAAAACAGGCCACTCTTTGTTTCCAGTCCAGATTAATTTTCGTAAATACTTCTCCCAACTGCTCTGAATAGGAAAAATAATAAAAGAGTTGAAAGGCTTTGTTGTTAATTAGTTCCTTTGGAGTTGAGCTTTAATGACATTTATACCACCTAGCCTAGGGGGTGTAACGCAGTTCAGAGGACTGTAGTGTGTTTGTGTGTGTGAGAGAGAGAGGAATTTAGCTAACGTCCCAATCATTGCCTGTGCTCTTTCTCATGACTGCCAGGGAGTGAGAGCAAAGACTATGCAACTCACCCCACATATTAGCCATTATAACACAGGAACTGGTTATTATTCCTTAGTGTATGTGCATATGATCTAGTGCAGTAAATGATGACTCTTGGCCACTGCAGTCACTGAAAGCACTCTGTGCATGTAAATGGAGCTAAACCCATGGAGTCATGGGGCAACAGATAAGACATGGAAATCTGTGTGTGTGTGTGTGTGTGTGTGTATGTGTTTGTGTGTTGTGCTGGGCAGCAGCCTGTGGTATAGGACCCAGTCTGGGTGGGAAGACAGAGCTACTGCAGGGGCGCCTGTAGATGTGGGAGTAGCAGGGCTGCTGAGCTCAGTGTTTGTGTATGGAGCACAGCCCTCTTATCTCCAGCCTGTACTGACGCCACACTCTTCCTGCTTCAAATCATTACTACTAGTTTTTCTCCTCAGTCCTGCCACAGCCACCGCCTGGCTCGCCGGCTTTCTACTTCTCTCTCTTTTCTTTGACGGTGTGTGTGTGTGTGTTTGTGTTCTTTAAAAAAAAAAATTGTAGAGATTAGAGTCACAACAGTGAGTGAGCTAAGCAACTAAAATGTTACGCGCCACACAAGAATGCGATTAGGCAAAAATATTTTCCACCACTATAAGTGCCAAGCAGGTAACAGAAATAACTACCTACCATAGTAATTTGCATAACTGACTTTGCTGAGTCTGGCAGTCAGGAAAAATCTAGACACACACACACCATGTTGTTTTAAAACTATCATTTAAAACTATCACTGTAAAAGTTGTTTAAAATTAAAGTGAATTAAAGTAAACATTAAAGTGCCATTTTATTTCTTTACAACAATTTACTATTAAAACAATATGCATTGTGGAAAATATGCAGTGTTGAAAGTGTTTACAAGTGTCAGTAATGCTTATGGTGAAATTGTCATTATGATGTATTAAGATAAAAGGTGGCTTTGCTTAACTTAAGCACATCTGTTGTTTTTCCTCCCGAAAGTTTAACATTAAAGCAATATGTTGGTACAAGCTGGTAAAAGTGCACATGTGTAGAATTTTGCAGTAAACAACATCAATGTAAATGAAATTGCAATTAGCAGTTTTTGAGAAATTTAAACTGTACGTTTTTCATTAAATTAATGTACAATGTAATGTACATTTTACAGTAGAATTACAGTAAATCTACTGGCAGCAGTTGCCAGTAAACTACTGTTTATTTACAGTAGCATACTGTATAATAGTTGCAGTAATGGGTACAGTAAATTACTGTTATTTCATTGTACAGTTTCTTACAGTGAATTTACTGTGCTGCCAGTGCACAGAAATTTTTTACATTAAATATTCTTACAGTGTATGGCTTTTACTGAATGTGCATGCTCAGAAAATAACTTTTTTTTGCTTTTTTATGTGCACTTTAGCTAATTTACCATTGTATGAGCTTCACTGTATGTATGTTCAAAAAAACGAATTTGTGCAACTGTGTGCCTGCTTACAGTTCCCAGATCCTCTTTTTAAAGCATTCATTTTAGATGTTTAAAGGATAGCCCACCTTTTTTTTTTTGTGGGTTCTGTGTGAAACTATACTGTAGTCATTTACATCACCATATATGTTATTTACATAATTCCTAAATGCTTCTGGTGGGTTTGGGAAGGAGTCCATAATTTGTTCAGTTCCCTCAGTGTTTTTCACATAGAATCCAAATCAACTCCATCTAAAATACATAAACACCACGTGGGGCCTGCCTGAATGGCCCTTCCACTTGGTATTTAGCGAGCGTCACCCGCTTGTCTCTCTCCACCTGTCTGCCCCCCAGCCGCCAGGATGGCCAATTGCGATGGCGCCAAGTTCTGCTCTGCTCCCACCGTAAGCAGCAACAGTGCAGGGACAGCCTGCTATCGCTTTGGGTTTTTTTCCCTTCCTTTGTTTTCCACAAAAGTTCCTTCCTTGGTTTCTTAGATATTCTCTCCCCACTGATGTAAGTCCAAACAGTGGCTTATTTAGAAAGTAAACAGCTGAATGAAGGGAGGAGTCGCGGTGACGCTGGAGTTTATGGAGACGAGACGAAAGAGCACAGACGTCTCGCTTCGCCAGGCCTACATTCATACTGCAACAATATACAGCCACAGTCAACCTTGGCCAGTGGATGATGGTAGGTTCCTTGAATTCTCTAGAAGCAATGAAGTCACCACAGAGAACTGGGCAATACCACAGGTAGCCATGTAAAGTAAGATGAGGGGCCTTTTCCTTTGCTATATGGAGAGGCTCTGCATACTTTGGAGTG
The DNA here is from genome assembly GCA_028565825.1 of Olivaichthys viedmensis. NCBI lineage: Eukaryota > Metazoa > Chordata > Actinopteri > Siluriformes > Diplomystidae > Olivaichthys > Olivaichthys viedmensis. The sequence goes on along the minus strand of JAOUQW010000034.1, from coordinate 20,568,308 downwards.
TTAGTAATATCAATATAACTCATACTGCCATGTATCATTTCTGGTGAAGTCTGGTCTCTTTTTATCCCTCACATTCCCTGATTGGTTATTTATGCTTTTCCACATCAATGGGAGGCCATAAAACACAATAAGTAGGAACTTCATCACAGTTCTTCTGAATCTGAAACAGTCCCGGGCCACATACATGCATCACCTGGGCCACAGACCGCCCTCCAGCACACACTTCTCAAAGCGGTGATGTACAGAGTGAAAGGTTGCGTGGGGATAATTGAATCTTGGCTCCCCAGAGAGTGCTCACACAAACAGGAGCTCTGGGACTAAGCACTACATTGCATGTATCATATTCAGAATTCTTGGCGGAGCTCTGAGCTGGGATTTCAGCAGACTAACTTGCCCTAAACCCAACCACTCCCCACAAGGTCCCCTCTCTTAGGTTACTGTACACCAGCCCCAGCCTGGCAGCCATATTTACGGCAAGTGCTCACCACTCCTCCTGGTATTTCTTCAAGAATTAACGGATCAAATTAATTCTAGGAAGTTTTTGTATCAAAATGAAAATAATTGGTTGACAAAACCCTAAAGAAAACCTCCATAATTTTCTCCATAACCACAAAAATCTAAAATAAAATCAAAATAGATCATTCTGTCAGTGTGTCAATGTAAACATAAACTGATATCAATATGTGCATGTCTGCCTTTTTTTTTTTAAAGGCTATAAAAAGATGTTTGTAAAGACTAAAAAAGGCATTTTTGCACAGTTATGCCTCTGACCTAAGATGGCTTTTCCGGGTGCATTCCCTCCACCAGGATATCCTCCCTCTGCCACTGACTGCACATTACCCATGAGCCGCAGGGGCTGCTGCTGTTGGCCGCCCATTGTAAGCAGGCCTACGTGCTGAGGTCATGAAGGGAGCCAGACTGGCAGGCACTCTGCAGCTTCCTCCCAGATACCAGATCAAGTAAATCAGAATTAGAAGTCGTTAGTCCTCCAGGAGCCCTGATGACGGCGACTCCTCAACAAGCACTCTGTGGTACCAGATAGGCGCCATAGGGAACATAAAGGTGCTATTTGGAGTCTCCTAAGGGCCAAGCATTTCTTGTTTGCATGTGTTCTCATCTGGTGTGGTTAATCTGACTCTGCCTTATGAAGAAAGTGCTTGTGTTTGTGTTATAGCACAAGGGAAAGAGAAGAATAGATACAGCAACGCTCCATTAGGCTGCAGGGATCCACAGCTCCATGTGTGGTGCTGTTACTCTATCACCCCATAAAGACATCCATTTTTCACAGGCTGCCTCAGGCTATAAAGATGAGAGACAAACTAATTGATTTTAACATGGCTGCCATGTCAGGGGAACACAAGAGTTTGGACATATGGAGATTAATCGCACCAACAGCAGTACTGATAACTTGTCTGACTCATGCCCTGATCTGAGAGCGAGTTTACATAATGTTCTTTTCCCATGCCTCTTTTTTCTTGTTGTATTTGCTTCTACTCAGTTGTATATGTACAACTAAGTTGTTGGATATGTACAACCGAGTCATAATCATAATCCTCGATTGCTGCAGCATTTGGCTCAGCTGCTTAATTTCCAATGGAGGCTACAGAACACTTCTGTAAGTCACTCTGGATAAGGGTGTTTGCTTAATGCTATAAATGTAAATGTGAACTCTTTTTGTCATGTATAAACACCCTAACATTTCTTGTGCTATTGCATTTAGTTGACTGATTGTTTCTGCACATTGTCCTTAATTCCAATGACTGTGGAAACTGATATTTAAAGAGTCGATTAACTTTTTATAGCACAAAGTCACTTCCAAGGGACCGAATGGATATGAACTAAATAAATTACTTAGGTGCAGCCAGTCTTTTCGATTGAATTTAGAAATACAGTGACACTGGTTGAGGCTCAGGACACAATAACTGCCTCAGCGGGGACATACAGAAGTGCACCGCTCCAGTAGCCACGCTGTGCACTCATCCATCCATCCTTTCAAGTGCTCTCCCAGGCCCTTCACCCAGCAGGGCCCTGAGCCAGCCTCCACTGGGGCTTATATGTTTTCCAGCCCATAAGCCAAAGCTTCCTGCTGGTCTTCGCGCTTTCCCCATCTCCAGTCTCTGCTGTGATTTATTCCCAATAGCTGGGAAAAGAGGCATTACGCCAGTGTTACTGCCTATTCTCTGTACACTACCAAACAAATGGCTCTTCTGGGAGGACCAGGCCGGGGCAGGGGCAGGGTCAGAGGTCATAGTGGAAAGTGTGCCCGCCATGGTGGAGTAAATCATGTGCAGGGAGCGAGTGGGTCACTCAGCTAACCCAAGTAGCACCAGCAAGACCTAAATCACAAATGGTGGAGAGAGGTAGCAAAGGCTTTATAATAAAAACAACATGTTCTGTAGGACAGATAGTCACTCAGGCAAAGGGTCAGCGTTCTCTGATGAACTCTACAGAGCATCAAAAGCAATGGGAGTATATGATTTTATTCTCAAATCAGTCAATATCTAGAAACCTATAAATTATGAGTTTGCAACTTTTCAATATCCTTTAAGGCATTTTGTGTTATAGCCTGCAAATTGTATGAACAACTTGTCTGGCTATGAGATAAAAATGGATACTTAGTGTTTCCATCTCTCCTCTATGACAAGACTGAGAGTCAGACTGGTGTCTAGTGGTGCGACCAACTTTGCCATATGCAGTGGGTCAGAGCCAGGCCATCATGATAGAGTGCATGGAGGTACATTATCAGCACTGCAAGTTGCACAAGTTTCCAATCTGAAATTAGCTGTGGTGTGAGCAGATTCTGGAGGTTTCTTGAGTAGATGGATAAGGATGAAACAGGGTGAAAGGTTATGAAGAGCTGGTTACTGGTTATGTTTGCTGTCTCCCCGGTAGTAGCGCCGTCTCCCATTAGCAGAAATGAGCCTGATGACATGCTCTTCCTGTGTTGGCCCCAGTGTGGTTCCCTCTCCAGCGGACGGGATGTTGGGAACCTGCGCCTGGGCAGGACGCTCTATTTTGGGAGGTCATTTGAAGCCGGACACCATGTCTCCCCAGCAGAGCCTGTCTCCTGATAGCCTATCAAACTGCCGGCTTTTAAAAGGGGAGCCACTGCTTACTTACCAGGCTGACGCCAGACGAACTGGTTATCTCTATCAGGACCTCCAACACCAGATTAAATGGTCACTGTGCTAATGAGCATCCGATGCAGGGCTGACGGTGAGAAAATGCACACATACACAAAGAAATGGACAGTCAGCAGACTTGATAGAATAACACTGATACTGAGACTGAGACTTGACCAATAATTACAGACATTCACATTGTCTGGCACAAAGTGTACATTCAAGGCAGACAAGTTGTAATTAAACAGGTTTATGTGCAGAGGTTCCTACTGTACCCTCTGTCTCTGGTAAACCAAATCAATCAGAATCATTAGCTTTTTTTCCAGATGTTTCTTGGACACATAAAGCACTCACACATAAATCTGCCCACATGTGCAATGACCTTGCCAAATAAGAATCCTGTTGATCTGCATTAAACTAGCCTATAAAACAGCCACATTACCAAAAGTTACAAGGTAATATAATCAACCTTTCTGTCCATGATGCTCAAATCCATGCTTAAGCAATGAACGGCAAATGAGGTTTCACCACCTCACCATCCCAAAATTTCAATTAAGCAGTAATCTAGCAGATGTTTTGCATTTGCACAACAAACAGTACCAGCGAAATGGCTACTGATCCTCACTCTTGCTGAGTTCTCTCTACCAGCTCCTTCTCAGGGGGACTCAGTGGGCCGGTGCTGGCTTGTGTGGTGGTACACAGTAAGCTGTGGGTACATGGTGGGTGCGGTGGCCACAGCAGCCCTTTTGCTTTTTGTAAATGGAGTTTGTGAAAAAAAAAAGTTCTGTGCTGCAAATGATGTAATGGTTGGCATTAGCTTTCAGCATGGGTTTTAGGAGGGTTGGATTTACTAGCATTCGGGAAACATTAAAAAGTACAGCGGTTCACACTGGGAGTGTTTGTACTTTCTCCAGCAGCCCTTTCCTCCCCTCTCCTCCTCCTTCATCCATGTCCCTGAAACTCAGCCACTGTGCCATGTCAGCGCAGGCCTCCACATAACAAACACACTTTCATTAAAACGCTCAACACTCTGATTCCCTCACTTGACCCTTTGGGGAACTTTTACAAGACTCCTTATTTCAACAAACTCCCTTGCTGAGTGGCATTCTGGTGTACCTTATTCACCGTGCACTGTTGTTGCGCCAAGTCAGTAATTTGTTATTGATGGAGGCCATGTTAAGTGTGTTTAGGGCCTGCATGTGAATGTTTTTGCCCTAGTGTGAGGACTGGGTCTTTCCAATGTGTGAAAATCTGCTCGGTGCCAGTTTACTTTGGCCCAGGCTCTTTGCTTTCTGTGTGTGTTGGCATCTTTTTCTCATGCAGTATTTTCGTCCCTCACTGTAATGTATCCCAGTTACTTCAGCGGGCAATCCAGAATAAAACTTTATGAATGTATAACTCTTCTCATACACAAATGTGCCTTGATTATCCCTCCAGTCCTTTAATATACTCAGTTATGCACGGAGTTATAAATACTGCTGTTTTGTCAATGAGCTGCCGGCTAGCCTTGGAGGACCTGTAGTTCAGGATATTGTAGAGCACAGATAGTTGATTTCAAATCTGACACGACCCCAGAGCTATGCTAAAATCTCATATTGAATGTAAATCTGGGCAAAGATACTCTTGCAATGAATCTTGCAGGGGAGCCTTCAAACAACAATACAGAGAGGTATGGGTGGTTTGTGGAGGGTGTAAGTTGCCTCAAAGCTTTCTTCCTCCAATGCCTCTAATTTGGGGCCCTTAGGAATGCTTATGTGTGTGTGTGTAAGCGCACGATTGCATTTAAATCAGTCTGGCAGAGACAGTGCAATTAGAGGCTTTCACTTGGTTATCTGGCTCTCAAAGACAGACTGTCTCCATGACCAACTGAACAAATGCTGATAAAAAGCTGGAAAATATTATTCTTCACACGAGTGTGTGTCTCTGGCTGTGGCTCGGCTGGCCTGACTGCTTGGGCCTCAGTCTCGCCGTCTCTGCTGGTCAGGAAGAGAGAGGGAAAAAACACAGAACACTCAGATAACCATGCTATTGATCAGCCATTTCCAACGGCAGCCTTGAAAAAAAACCCATCATAATTTAATTGAGATAAACCTGAGGCTGCCGTTTCAGCTCCAAGGGAGCAGCACAAGTGTCCCATTCGGCTTTTCTTCCCATGTTGACCAACATTGATTGGTTGGCTGCTGGGTCTTGGTGATTTGTTTATGTATGGAGTGGGCGGTGGTACTGCTGGGGTGTTTGACTCATTGGAGATCGTTCCAGTGTGTTTACCTAAACCGACCCTCGTGCTGGGATTGTGAGCTCTAACCACACATAAATAAAAGGTGTCAAAGGTGCAGTGGGTGGAATGGAGAGAATCAAATAACAAGAGTGTAATGTGTTATGGCCTTCAAGCACAGCATTATTACCCAATACATTTTCCTTGACCCAAACAATCCAGGCTTGAGTTCCGGGTTGAAAATAAAATCTAATTTCAACATTCTAATAACAACACTTCTAATACACCCAATTAATAGTTGTTGAAATAAAGCAAGTGAGTAATAAAACCCCATATACCCCAAAGACGTAATTGCCTGAAATCTTGGCCACGTTCTTAAAGCTACACTACCTCTAATGACTTAAGTCTCTCAGGTGTTATTACAGGGAACTGTATGGGATGTGTAGAGCATGGGTAGAGACTGTGTCACTGGCATAAGGAGCAGAAAAGTGGAGCTGAGGCCCAAGACTGTGGCCTAGAATGGCTGAATGGGCCCGTAATGGGCTGGATCAGCAGGCATGGGATCATGGAGCCTGGCCACTGACAGCAGGCCCCTGGGGGCATGAATTATCCTGACAGATACAAAGAGAAGATGACACATGCTGCCTCGGGTTCTGTCTGCCTCGACTGCCCGTCTCCAACACAACCAAATGAATCAAATTGCCTCCAATTAAAGATTTAACCATCTCTCTTTCCTTTCTCTTTGTGTCTCTCTCTCTTTCTCCCCCCCCCCCTCTTCCCTGTCTCCATCTCAACTCTTCCCAGTGTTCTCACAGTCTCATGATATAAACATGCCTGAGTAGTTGTGGTATTTATAGGGAACATAATGGCTGTACTGAAGAAAAAATTAGTTTGTTACCGATTTGTTTTTCTGTAAGGTAGCAATGAAAGGCTGTATATCTGAATCTGTCATAACCAGTAGGACAACTGCAAATTATACGTATTGGCAAAATTCTAGAAGTTACAAACGGTTAAGGTTAGGGTGATGGCAGGGGTTAATTGTAATCCAACAAAACTGGCTTTGCTTTTAACCAATTATTTGCTATGAGTTGCTAATGATTCTGAGATGAGACAGGGGACAAAAGATGCGGTAACTACAAGGGTTTGGTATTAATGATTTAATTTTGATGAAGGGTGTTTTCCTTGGCTGTCAGCCATAATGTGTAGAGAATTCAGGATACAGCTGTAGAATCTCTGCCAACCCAGTGTCCTCCACCCTCCACCCCATGATGTCCACAGGGCTAAATGTATGCGCCTGTTTTTCATTAGTCTGCCCACCCTTAATCTTAATATAAATCATGTTTGATATGCATTTATTCATGCATAACTTAGCATCAGTAAACTAGTGGTACAAACTGACCTTGGACTGTACTTCCATGGCACTAAATGCTCTGAACAACTCATGAGTGGCTGGCTGTTTCAATAACCTTTATGCCTCTCTGACTGTCTTCAGTCTGGGTCTGAATGGACTCCCTGTAACTCATCAAAGAATGTTTCTGCTTTGCCACAACACAAAAGTAGGGCATTAATACGTATATATCTCCAGATCCCATTTTTTCACCTGTTCCTGCAGCTCATCTGCACATATCTCTCTGTTGTGTTTAATTTGATTAACTATCCTCTCTAACTAAAGTGTCGGGCTTGCACTGAGCTGGTGTGACCGTCACATTATTCCCCTGAGGTGTTCGGGGGAAGTCCAGGAGGAGGACGGGTGTGTGTGTGTGTGTGCGCACGCTGACGGTCTGCCCCAACAGTCACAGCGTGAGTAAGGGCCAGTGGCAACAGCTGGGCCCTGTTTTCAGCCCTTCAACTCTATTACCTCTCCTGCTTTGAAGAGCTCTTTCCTGACACACTTTTACACATGCAACACGCATTAGGGTCAGCGGAGTAAAGGGGACACTAGAGGATGGGGGGGTCAAGCCTTAGTTTATTTCCCCACTGTATGCTCTCTCAGGTCAGGAGACATTGTAGACAGTGTAGAATTATTTAACTGTTCTTTAATTTTTTTATTTTCTGACTGCATAATGCATACTCTTAATCTAAATCACTAGCTTCAATATTAATGGAGTGGATATGTGATTAGTACATGTAATATGATTTATATTTACAGGATCAAGTGCAAACAGTCATTTTAAGGAAAAGACAGCCTCGTTCTTCTGCTCTATAATATATACACAGACAATCCTCAGACAATGCATTAAAATGTGTCTCTGTGGATAATAAAATTAGCAAGCTAATGGATTTTACAAGCCTCGTAATTGTTGCCTTAGACATTCTGAATGTCTAGGACAAAAATAAAATGCACTGTATTATTGTTTCTTAATTTTCCAAAAAGAGCTTGTTACATTTTGGTACAAAACCACATCAGCGGTCGCCTGTAAATTGTTTGTAGTTCTTACCAATATTATTCTAATCAAAAGTGTGTGCTTCCTATAGGTTTTCTGTCCACTTCAGATGTCTTCCATAAAGTCCTTGAGAAACTCAGATGATTTGTGTTTTTGATCTGTTCCTACTTACAACACACCTGAAACAGGTAATCACGGCTATAGGGTCCCTAATTATCTGATTCAGTTGAACTGAAAGTAGAAAGAGAAAAATTGTGAATTGACTCAAAACCAATTACCATTATTATAGGATCTTGTTTATTCTTCACTAAAAAGTGTGAAAATGATTGAAAATTAAGCACACAACTGAAATAACTGTTTTCTTTGCCCTGTCTGACTTGTGATTGAGTTGCAAAAGAAGTATGTACGTGCAACAGGTGCCTAGAACACAGAGTAGGCATTAGGGGCTTCATAGTCTCACTCCCTCTCTCACTAACCTCCATGAACCTGCCACAGAAACCTGATTCCACCTCACACACTGGCAGGCACCACTCTTACTGCTGCACCAGGGGGCTGTGCGCGAGTGGATGTGTGTGACAAGTACTTTTCAATTTAATCCTTATGTTTTCCCGACAAATAACATTTAAAATCAACGCCGTTTGGTAGTGCACTAAACATGAATCAGAATTCGGATGGCAGCTCAGTTGTGTTCTAATTCAGTGCAAAGCTCAATCTTGCATTTATTTCGATTACGGCGACCCATCTAATAGCAAAAAAGTTTTTATTTTACTTTTTATTCGTATGGACAGCCGTTGGGTGACCTTTCTTTCACATCTCCATTTCACTTTGTGATCACGAAATAAATAAGACTGTCAACACGGCTCCAGTGCTAAGACCGTATTTACATAGCTTGCTGCCGAATAAGCGTGTCAGATATTGTGCGCCGCTTTTTGGCAACCTGCCGGACAATGGGGAATTTATTTCATTCACTATAAATTGTAAGAACAGTGGGCGCGTCTAAGCTGGGATTTTTTATTTTTTTTAATCATCCTCAACCAATCCGTGCCTCTTGGAGGCGAGTCGTACAGCCCGAAGAGCCAATCAGCGGGCGCCTCATGCTGAACTTTTGCTTCTTTGAGTAAGTTAGCGGCGCGGGGGCGTGGCCTCGCCTGGCAGGCTCCACAGAGAACCTTTAACTCTTTACACGACTTACTCTGCAGGGCAGAGCACTGTGGCAAGTGTCCAACAAAAACACTTCTCTCCTGCCATTCAGCACCTATGGTGAAATAGTTACATGATTTCTTGACTGTAATTAATTACATAACTTGATCTCCAACACAGATGCTGGGTTCTTTTTTCTTTTTCTAGCCATAGCCAATGTTACAACTGCTTTAGCCATGTAACAGAAGTTTGACGCTTATTGCATCTTGCTAGTCAGTTTCTATTATTTATATTTTATATTTATTGCTTTATATATATATATATAAAGCAATAAATATAAAATATAAATAATAGA
>JAOUQW010000034.1:20543931-20558847 GCA_028565825.1 Olivaichthys viedmensis | reverse complement strand
AATTCACCGTCTTTGTGTCTGGAATTGGTGCTTAAATGATGCTTAACCCTAACCCTGCGCGTCATGATGTCACTGCATGGAATTAGTGGTCTTCCCCCACTATTAAAAACACCTTGTGTGCAGATCCTAATGCACTCCATATCATAAAAGCAAAACAAAACAAAAAACCCCAAACAAACATTTGAACCCCACGAAAGATGTGGTCCTTCCTAAAGTAACGAATCGCGCACGAAACACGACACAAGTCCACGGCTGCATTCGCCATTTGTGTCTGATCATAAAACATCCCATTTGCTTTCGTACTAGTTCCCGCGGATGGCCGGAGTGAAGAGTCGACTCTGCCCCGAGGCGTGAGGTTCGAGCACAGGACGGACGGTGCGCCTTTAAGAGTTCAGAAACTTGAAACCTTGTTTGCGCAACAATCAGTGCAGCTCAGAGCCGCCAAAGTGTCTAGACTAGCACATGATGGTAGTCAGCCAATGGCTCCACCGCTCTCCTCAGGGGCCCCGTACGTGCGTGCGTGCGTGTGCGTGAGTGTGTGTGTGTGTGTGTGTGTGCGCGTGTGCGTGTGTGTGTGCGCGTGTGTGTGCGTGAGGGGGAGAAAAAAAAAAAAAAGAAAAGCAAAACGGAGAAAGGGAGAGCTGTGAGCTGCAGTGTGTGACCAGGTCTGAACACGGAATCGGAATCGGGGAGCACACCTTGGTCCAGGATTGTTAGTTTTCTGGCCTCCTGAAACAACGGATATTTTTTTTGCATGACTAAACCGGAGTGCGCTGGAACAGTGGGGGAAATCAACCGGGATCAGGAGTTCTGACAGGGATTTCTTCTATGGAATTAATTCGCCGAGGAGCTTCATTCATGTGGCCGTAGAGTTGCTCTCAATTGGTTTCAAAGTCCGAACCGCTTGAGAACGTGCAAGTTTTTTTTTTGTTTGGTTTTTTTTTTGGATAAATGTGGTCGCTTTTTATTAGTTTGTGATCATAGCGGACAGATGGCATTCTGGTCGGTCGCTATATTTCCCTGGTCAGACTGAAATGATGCGCGGTGTAGACGTATTCTCCAAGAACATGCACTAGTGCGCTGAACGTAGGTGAACTTAAGGAGTTGCATTTTAAATGCGCGTGTTTCGCACTTGAATGCATTTTGCTTTCCGTGTCGCCTTGCGTTTAGTTTGCGCCCGGTGTATTTTAATGCTGGCCAACATCGTGCCTTGGAAACTCATGTTGTGGTTTTGTTACCGGCCCACGGTGCTCTGCAGTGCGCGCGCTGCACGGCGCTCGCCTAACCTTCATGCGGCACGAGCTCAAAAACAGTTCTGAAACCCTGCGATTGAAACAGAATTAAAAAAAAAAAAAGAAAGAAAGAAAGAAAAAAAGAAAAATAAGAAAAAAAAGAAAGCAGAAAAACACCCAATCCGATTTTTAAATTGTCGTATGTTCAGGACGAAACGCTCAGGTCTCGTGCGGCGACTCTGGAGAAGCCGTTTGGTGCCAGATAACGAGGAGGGCGATGGCGATGGCAAGAGCGGAGATTGCTGTCGGGACGATGTCGGCGACAATCCGGAAAAAATCGGCAAAACCGAGTTCGGAGCGATGACCCCGAGCGGCTCGGCCGGCGCGGAGCTCGGCGCGGGAGTGTGTTCCAGTGCCGGCTGGGGGGTGACTTTGGACCGACGCGGCGGCGCCGTGGTGTGTGTTCCAGAGCGGGGAAGCCCCCAAACGGCGCAGGACATCGACGGCAGGACGCTAACGTGCTGCTTGTTCAAAGACCGGGACCTTTCCGGATCCGGAAGCTCGGAAGCGGCGACTGTGGCTCGTGGGAAGGAGCTGAGCTCGTGCCAGTGGGCGCCGCGGAGCCCCGGCGGCTCCTCGGCCGAGAGTCCCGAGACGAAGCGGCGCTCCGTGGCAGAACAGGAGCTCAAGGCCGCCACGTACTCGTTGCTCAAACGGCTGAAGGAGAAAACGTTGGACGCGCTGCTCGAGGCTGTCGAGTCCCGAGGCGGAGTGCCGAGCGAGTGTGTGATGGTGACGCGGGGAGAGCTGCGCCTGGGTGCTCACGGAGCTCCGCCGCCGCTGCTCGTGTGTAAACTGTACCGCTGGGCCGACCTGCAACACACAGCGCAGCTTAAAGCGCTCTGCGAGTGCACGAGCTTCGGCGGGCGCGACGGCCCGCTCGTCTGCTGCAACCCCTATCATTACAGCCGCCTGTGTGGGCCAGGTAAGGACACCTGCGCTCGCCATGAGGATGCTGAATAGGTTAGGCTGAACAGGAACACTCTTGTCTCTGCATAAAGTGCACGGACACAGCCCTCCCCCTCACTGTAAAAGTGTTGTAAAGTGGAACTTTGAAGTTATGTGAATTGGTTGCCTTAAATGTTTGCGTGCATTTAAAGTCAAATAGTTGACGCAAGTTAAATGACAACTAATTATGTGGTCGGAATAACAGTGGGGCATACATTGAGAAAAAGTTAGGACAGCAGGTACAAATGTTGTAGGCTATCACGTTTACATGCTCTAAAAACACGAGTTGAGTACTGAAAACTACAAGCTTTTTTTAGATGAAGAAATGAGTGGCCTACTCTTAAGAGTGTGTGGTGTAACTCTACCTTGTGACAGGCCTCATATGCTTTCCTCCAGCTTTGCATGCCAAGAAGAGTTGGATTTAGACCCTGAGCCGTGACAGTCTGATTAACATGTTACAGATGCTTTTGATAAAATGTAGCGCTCTGATGCAGGCCAAAGCGAGTGACTAAAAGGTTAAAATGGTTCCCAGGTTTAAAGGAAAGTGGCACACACTCCTGCCAGTCAGTGTGGAAAGCCTGTTTGGCTGACACTGAGCAAGAAGATCTTGAAGTCTTAAACTAAACTGTATGCATTCATAACAATTTTCCACTCAATTTATGTTCTCTATGAGGCTGCTTTTCTACTTACTTCACTGAAATCATTCCATTACATGAAGTCTCTTACCATCTAAGTAATTCCAGCAGCCAAATGACCCTCTAACTAATTAGCCCCTTCCCCCAGACCAAAAAAAGTATAAACTGACCTGCATATGCGTTTAAGTGGACGGTGTTAACTACACCGACCTGCATATCGTCGCTGTCCAATGAAAAACATGTATCTCCACTTTTTGCGTTTTTTTTCATATGTGGAATGTGGGCACAAACCTCCATCTACCCCACAGCAGTGAACATCTAAATGACCGACGAAAAGCCGATAAATCACACCGTCAATTTCGGCTTCATTGTGTATGATACTCTCTATGAAAAAGTGTTTTTTGGTGTTCCTGAAAAATTGGAATTTTGGAGATGCATGCTTTTCATTGGACGGCGACAGTATTTTGACTCTCATATATTTAGGCTCAATGTCCGTGACTGTGATGACTTGCATCACTTTATATAGGCTAACATGTGGCCTATATAGCACAAGTAATCATTCATCGTAGTGCTAAAAAGCATGGACGGATATTAACTTCGGTGTAAAGATCCGTTGAATAATAAGAAAGCCAACATGCTGTGAATCGAGTACCTAAATAAGAATGCATGCAAGCAAAACAGAAGCACTAAGCTGAATAAACAAACCTGACAGCACTGGTTTTGAGAACCTTTTCACAAGGCCATTAGGATTATGCATTCAGGTGTATCTGGTTTTCTATCCTGTGCCTTTTTGCCTTGCCAACTACCTGGCTATTTTAAAAAATAAATTGCATTTCAACAAAACTGGTGGATATAGGTCTGGTAAACGTATTGGGTTTTTTTTTTGCAGCAGCAGCAGCACACCATGTGCACCAGCGTTTCCCTCCAGTGCATCACTTGCTCAGCTTAGAAAATCCTTGACTAATAGCTACGAGTTAGTCAGATGTCAATTCTACTTTTTGGTTAATCATACTAATAAGCAACAGGTTGCTGAAGCCTGAAGACCCTGAACACGCAGCCATGAGCAAACGCCCTAGATTATAACCGACTGCCAATGTTTTTACGACCCAACACAAACGTCGCCTTCACTCATTAGTAAACGCGCCAGCTGTGTTTTCGATCACTAATCGCCATTTCTTTGGATTAGAGGTGAGAAGACCCCCCACGGCCCTCTTCCATTATTGGCATAACTTGCGCGCGCCCATGCGCGTCCCGATAAAGCCGGGGCCTTCTTCTTTCACGCGCTTCAACAGAGTCCTCTTGACGGAGCAAACTCTGTAACCGCTTCTTTTTTTCCCCTCTCCCCTCAGTTAATGTTCACACACGACACTGAAGACAGAAGACAGCCATGCCGTTGTCCAAGCTTTACGCTGTCTTTTTTCTTTCTTCTTCCCCTAACGTTTAAATCGCCTTGTATGAACTCGAATGAAACTTTCCGTTAGAAAAAGACGGATTCCCACGTCGACGTGCATAAACAGAGCTAAAAAACAAAAACACACACACAAAAAAAACACACAAAACCTTTAGACTTTTCCCTTCGGCAATTCTAAACGCGTCTCATATTAACAGTAAATTGAAGTTTGCACTCAACGGAACTTGGACGCGCGCGGACACCACAACAACAACAACAACAACAACAACAACGCTTTTCTTTTCTTCTTTTCTGTAGTTAGCCGTTATCCCGTTTGAAATGAGGTCAGTTTCAAGCCCCTTTTTTTTTTCTTTTTTGCCTAAGAAGGTCCCCCTCATGCTATTTAGGCGAAGGAGTGGTGATAATACACAGTTTGCATACTGCTGGCGCCAGACTGACTAGCTGTGTGTATCCGAGGGACTGCGTTAAGGATCCTGGCACTTACCGCCGCCGCCGCTCTTAAAGAGACAGACGCGTCTTCTTCTCCCGCTCGGCGAGGTCACGTGACGACGAACCTTTCTGCAGAACGCCAAACGGCCCATAAATATGACGGGCATATACCCCGCCATGTTCATTTGGCCTGTTAACGTTTATGTTTCTGTGCTCTGTGTGCTTTCGGCTTTTCTTCTGCCCCTTTACTGGTTTCGGTTTGGAAAGCCACTTGTCTTTTGCAGTGCTATCTGAAAGCTTCAACAACAACAACAACAACAAAAAAACACCTTTAAGGTGGTCTAAGTCAAAACAGTGGTCCAGTGCATGTTGTCCAAGTTCCAGACATCAGCATGCTCGGTCAGACGAAAGGAAAGGGAAAGAAAGGGACCGATTTCACATTAAAACTGGGCTTGCCCGACTCTGACTCTTCACCCCGTGTGACGTTGTTTGATGGATTATGTCTCGTTTTTTCCTGTTGTTTTATTTTGGGTTGTGAAATGCTGATTTATTGCAAACCTCTCCTCTTTCACGATCACATAATTGCAGGTTGTTGTATTCCAGTTAAGAAGATATCGAAAGTGGAAAAGAGTACACTCGTAGAAAGAAAAAGGTTCCGTCTAGCACCCGAAAGGGTTCCCAATTTTGTCCCCATGTCCCTTAAAAGTTTCTATGTAGAACCCTACAACAGAAGGGGTTTTCTATCACAAAAGGTTCCAAGTAGAACCCCTTTACAACTAACCAAAGAACCCCTGAGGAATCTTTTTTTCTAAAAGTATAGTGCTTGAGAATATGTGTTGCATTATATCATTTTTGTTTGAGTATTTTGAAGTTCATTTCAAAGCATCATTTTCGTTTCAAGTCCTGTGAATCAGTTCCATTTAAATATATGATCCCACGTCGCTTTAATGTTACTTTGTTCCTCTTCATGCTGGAAAATAGACATCGTGAGCATACGTAATGAGGGCTGAATCAGCACTGCTTCCCACATTATTTATGCAGTGCATATACACACTTCAGTAATTTTAGGATAAGACATGTCTGTGATTCTCTGTTGTAATTTTGCTCTGTTCTTCTTTAGAGTCGCCTCCACCTCCATACTCAAGGCTTTCCCCTAGTGACGAACACAAGCCACTGGGTAAGCCTCTCTGGAACAAACGCACACAGATTTCAAATCCTTTTCATTTAAAAAAAACTAAATTTAATGTTAGTCGTTGTGTCCTTAAGTATATGTCTAATAATTGGAATTTATGATAGGCGTTTTTTTAGGAGAAACTGTCTCCTAGTAGCAAAAAGTCTACAAATGACCCATGTATAAATTTTACACAATGACCAGCAAAGAACAGGTAATAAAATAACCTGCCCTTTGCAGTGTGGCCACTGCCATCGGCTGTCACCCGCTAGTTAAATCCCTGGCTCTAGACAGGGAAGGAAAGGAAGCAAAGAGTACAACAACGTGAAGAATTTTAATGGTGGCAATTAGGCACAGTGGCCAGGAATGTGTGCGGTAGCTGCGAGAGAGAGCAGTGACTGCAGCCAGCATCCGGCAGGCCCATTTCCAGCATGCCAGTGTGGAGGCGGACAGCCTGGGCTCAGGCCTGGCTGTGGTGAGAGCCGATGGAGCCTGGCTCAGGGATGGGGTTTAGGCTGGTATATTCCCCACTAACACAATCAACTCCTAATTCTAAAGAGGGCTGGCTCTTGTGGTCCGGTCATTTTTGTTGGTCATGACATAGCCCACAAGATTAGCAGCATTCTGTGAATGTGATTAATGGCAACAGTTTCACACATATTGTTCTGTTATTGTACATGTAAGGCAATGTCATGATGTTACACGTAGGATGTGATGAAATGCAACGGAAATAAATGAATTAAATGGAGCGCTGGTAAAAAGTGGAAAGAATATACACATGTCTGCTCAAACAAGAGCTGTGATGGTTTGGCAAGAGATTACACACTAATGTTATTCTTATGGCCTCCTGTCCTCTCAGATCTGTCAGATTCCACACTGTCTTACACTGAAACGGAGGCTGCCAGCTCGCCAAACGTCACCCAAGGGGAATTCTCAGGTGAGTCTATTTTTTTTTCTTTCTTTTTTTGAATCCGCAGGCCTTAACTGAGCATCTGTGCCAATTGTCAATGCTTTGCATTTTAAACATTAGCATGGCTCGTGCTGTTGTTGTCAGATTTCGATGCTATTTTTCCAATGCATGAGGCAATATCACTGTTCAAACAAAACGGTGACATGCTTTTTTTGCACTGCTAGAAGGACTAGTTTGTAAATGAATTATCCAATGAACCATTGTTCTATTACAGATATCATGTTTTATAATACTTGTTCTGAAAGATTAGTCCTCAAATCAGTCAAGGTTAATGAGTCAAAGTTGATGAATCTAAAACTTCTCTATGCTTATTGTGTGGTGAAGAAATAGATGGTGGTGGAAAGTGCATTTTTTTGGTGTTTGAGGCTTGGGGTTCCCATTCAGTTGGGCTAAATGTGCAAACTTTGCAGGTAATTTGGTTTTTATGTTGTGCTTTACTCCTCCTCATTAAAGAGCATTAGGAGTGGGGAGAGCGCAGCGCAGATAAAGCTCTCATTGTAAGGCCGGCCGAGGCGCAGTGGGCCGTGCTGGCTGGCCACAGAGCTGGCCTCCCCTCCTCTGTTTTTCTTTCAGAAATATTTGAGTGGGATCAAATTGTAATGAGATCCAAGCTTGCTGGGACACACACTAGCTCTCTCTCTCTCTCGTGCTCTTACACACACACGCGCGCGCGCGCGCGCACACTACGCGGCTACTCACACAGACACAAATCCGCAGCAGGCATGCTCACATTCAAATAGCACATGTTTGACCCCCTCCACACACAGACACGGTTACAGCTCTATCTAGGCACGCTGAAAGTGGACTACGGGGAGGAGGGGGTGGCAGTTTTCTGCTTCTGTGAACAGGGCCACACTTAGAGAAAGGAAGAGAACCAGCCTCATCCTGTCTCCTGATTTGAGATGAAACACTCCCCTCTCATGGAATGAATTCAACATGCCTGTCTCATAAAACTGGAAGCACATTGTGCGTGCGTAGGATCACGGCCACAGCGGAGGGAGACACTGAGGCCTCGCCCCTTTTCTCTCCCGAGCTGGGAATAGCATAGCTCACATTCAAACAGCACATGTGAATGGAGCGCTTGGCCAGATGAAGGCTCTCACTTCACATTCACCATATCCCATCACTACTACTGCTCGGCCAGGCGACACTCCCTGTGTCAACAAACGCTGGTTCAAACACTAACTCTGATTCTGGTTCACTGTATGTTGTGCGGAGCTGTGTGAGCCACTGCAGTCCTCCAAGTTATTGCAGTGTGCACATAAGGCTTGCCCAGCCAAACAGAGGCCTATTTCTCCAACATGGGAAACATCACCTGACCCAGGTCAAAGTCTGCGTTTTAGAAATGTAAGCTTTATGTCTTATGCTCAGATCACTTGTTTAAACTTGACACTATGAGGGATTTTCAGTGAGAGATGATGTATCACAACCTTGCACTGAGGTCATTTTCCCTAAACACCTCCACTCTGTCCTATTAGCGGCTGTGTAACTAATTATGTTTATTTTGGGTCTTGCATTGCACAAAACTGCCT
Organism: Olivaichthys viedmensis; assembly: GCA_028565825.1. Taxonomy (NCBI): domain Eukaryota; kingdom Metazoa; phylum Chordata; class Actinopteri; order Siluriformes; family Diplomystidae; genus Olivaichthys; species Olivaichthys viedmensis. Next base: position 20,550,459 of record JAOUQW010000034.1, on the reverse strand, counting down.
AGATGGGCCAGTGCTTCAGAACTCCCTCAGCACACAGGAGAAGAGGAACCTTCTCCTATTACCCCCCCCCCCCCACAGCACTTATAAGCACACCACACCTCCACATCCACATCTAGCACCCCACCCTTCTGGCATGCAGAGAGTGGAGATCAATGAGCATAGTCAAACGTGTGGTCCCCCACCCACACGCAGGAACTAGTAAAGCTCTTAAAAGTGGGGCCTGGGGGCAGATTGTGTGTGTTGTGCCTAATGCAGATTGTAGCCCGTGGGCTACTGTAATACCTGCTCCTAACACTTATCCCTTGCTGTTTGACAATCACTGCAAAGCATGTCTGAACTGGATAGGTAGGAGAGGTGCTTTTTACCTTTTTTGAAAACTTTTGTTCCAATGTCAAAAGCCAGAGGTTTGTCTGTTCGAGAAACAATGATTGTCGCATACGGGTTTTACAGTCTCATTCAGTTTGTCTGGAAAATAGCCTCCGGGTTTGCATCTCATGTACTTTGCTTGGGGTTCATCTGCATCTGCTGGGAGTTTTTTTCCTGTGTCAGTTCTAATGGGTGGTAGTGTGTAGGGAAGAGTCAGAATGATCGATTAATCAATTAATCTAACAGCCTACTAGTCGATTAGAGAAGTTGTCTAGTGAGGTTTTTTAATCAAATATTTTGTTTCTAATATTTCCTTCAACGGGTTTACAATATTATGATTAATGAAGCTCAATTATTGTTATAATTACTACTACTAATAATATTATTAAAATGTATTATATAGCCAGTATATTAAACTATATGTACTACATATATACTATTTCTTAAATAGTACTGAAATGCATTTTTTTGCTCTAAATTAAAATAAATCTAAAAAAGCTGCCCTAATGACATTATACTATTGTCATTACTATTGTAGCCTATTAATTATCAGCCATTTATTAGCAAGGCTATGTATGATGACAAAATAATATTTATTACTTTTAACACATTACCTTCACTTGTTAAAAAATTAAACAACTAAATAAAAGTTTAAAAGCAATTCCTGTAGGTCATCATGCGCTGTATGCAACTGTCTAGTTGTTATACATAATCCATCACAGTCTCTGTTTTTCTGTGACAATGATGTTTTTGGTGCAGTAAAAGGTTACGGTTATTTATTTAATTGATAAAGAGGTCTATCTGTGTTAGTTGTTAAAGAGCTGTGTGCCTCGTCTACACTTCCCTAAGAAAGACATCAGACTGGTGTCAGGTGGGCATGACCCCAAGCCACAGGGCTTCCTTGAGACCGATTAGTCAACTAGTTGTTCAGACAACCCCCTGTGCAATTGATTTTGAAAATATGTAAATTTGCGTATTCTTAGTGGCATGTTGCCTTTGATTTGCAGAATAACGATCAAACGTAACAAAAGTGTGGTCTGTTAATGCTGCACCATATAGGAACTGTGGTGCGTGCAATGCAGCCATTTCCAGTTACGACATTACTTTCCAGTTACGACAAGGCTTTTTTCAGACTTGTCTTCCGTCTTGTCTTTAGCAAGTAGAACTGATGCGTAATGGGGTTCAGATCGGGTGATTGAATTAACCTGTAAAAAAATGTCACTTTTTTAAAGATGTTGTCCCAGACCTCTACAGGCCCTTTTATGTACTATTTAGCAAACTGTATCCTAACCGTGAAGCTTAGAAATGGTTTGCATCTTGTGGTAAGCCCTCTGAGGACATCCTGGTGAATTCTTTTCTTTATTGACATTATGTCTACCTCCTGAGTGTGTTCTTGATCTGTTCAGTATTTTTTTAATCATATGGTCATTGTTTCATTTGAAATCCAATGTGCTGGAATACAGGACCAAAACTACAAAAATTATCAAATGTGCATTAACTTTAGAACTGCGCTGAGTGTAGGCCAACACTGGTGATTTTGATGTTTGATCGTCATGTGTGTATGAGACAAGTGTGCTACTGTTTGGGTGTGACTGTCTCTATTTGTATTTGTTGGTTCACTTTGGATTTGTGTGCCTGCTACATCTGTTTTTCTGTACCTAAATGTGACCATTGACATCTTGGTGAAAAAAGCGTGTTTACAGGATATCAGTGAGCAGTTATTAAGTGTTCATTTTTCATAGCATGGCATGGCCACTGAACATATGGTCCTACTGTGATGGGGTGTGTTGTGTGTGTGTGTGTGTGTGTGTGTGTGTGAGAGAGAATCCTCGACTGGGTAGTCTTGCAGAACACCTGTTTCCTCACTCCCCACTCGTGGTCGTGTGGACATTAGAACGATGTCCTTTTGATGTTTTTTCTCATTGCTTCCTGTATAACTGTGTTCATGAGACTCTGTGTTTCCCCTCAATGTTGGGCTTTTGTGATCTATGTGTTTCACACGTTCAGGCCTCTGCATCAGTAACAGCAAGAAGTTGTTGCCTTTTTCGCTGCCAATGTTCCTGCTGCTCTCTGAACCTTCAGGCCTTCTGATCATTTGCAAGTCTATGAATACAAGCCAGGCATAGTATTTTGCATTTGTGTGGAATTACCTTAGAGAACAGCTCCACTGTGATAAACAGACCAGGTGTCAGACCACTGCAGCCACGGTGCTGTTTCAACAGCCTCGGACTGACGTCACAAGGCGTCACAAGCTCTCTTAACAAGCGCAGTGGAGTTTAGCAGCCCAGATGTCCAAAAGGAAATGAATCCAAACTGTTTACAAGTGTACATCTGTATGAGTGGACAATTTTTATGGTATTACATCATCATTATGTGCATCAGTTAACAGAGTGGGAAGTGAGCTATGTCATCAGTTTGAGACCGGACTTAGTATCTGCTTATTATTCATTAGTTCTCTTTTTTGGCGGTATTTTGCTTTTTCACTTTCACTGGGAAACTGCAAAACATAAACTTTAGGAAAAACTAAGCACATGTTCTACAAGAGACAGCTCTGTCTGAGGCAGGGATGTGTCAGAATTTTAGAATCGCCATCAGATTTTAAGCTTGTTTTTTTATAATCAAATTAGCTGAGAAAGGTAAGAGTAGGATCTGCTTTGAATGATCTGATTCCAGATTCTGCAGATCAAAGCCATAACCTGGAGATGGAAAGACTTAAGATTCAGGAATGATACAGTGCTCTTTAGGTTTAAGTTGTGCATCCTATCACAATACAGAACGTTAGTCTTGAGTACTAGTAGTACAGCAATGAACCAGTTAGAGTTACATTGGAACTGCTGGGCTTGTGTTTTTGCCTAGGACAAGTAGGGGTTTTCTGTTCCAGACTGACACTCGGACGCAAACATGCGCGCACACACACACACACACACACAGAGTGTTGTTTTCTGATGCGCAGGCTGTATAAACACACATGTCTGTCTGACTAGCTCAGTCTGAACCACCTCTAAAGTTCAGCTTATTCCTGGACTGTGCTTGTGTATGGGTGTGTGTGTGTGTGTGTGTGTGTGTGAGAGAGAGTGGGGAAGTGCATGGCACAAATAAACAGAGTAATCAAAACATGTGACACCGTATGGATGTAGCACTGATTAGATTGCATGCATAGATTCTGTGCAGGAGTAAAAAGTGTGTGTGTGTTTTTTTCCCCCACAAATTGAACTCATTTGCTTATTCAACGGCAACTGAAAATGCCCTTTTTTTGAAGAATGTTAGAAGCCTTTAATTGAGAGTTTGTGGTGGAAAAGCTTGGGGTTTTGTCCCTTAAATGGAATTAACATCATTTGGATGTCATTTGGCTGGATCATTTACAACACACCCCAATGTACTGCGTGTTACTTAGCACCATACTCTTGCATTTTACTTTTAGCTCTTGCAAGACGTTGCCACATTTTCCGCTGGTCATGCCAATATGTGTACCTGCAGGATATTAGCATCACTCACTTTATCACCTGCTCTTGCAAGATCTCACTTATCTGTATCTCACCCCGTCAGTGAAAACTGAGCCACAGTTGACGGAGGGGCCACCAGGCAACATCAGACCCTTTTCTCAGTCCCCCCTGCACTGCCTTGGTTCGTCCCAGTGGGCTGCAGCCCCTTATTCTCTCTCTGTCTTTCTCTCTCTCCCTCTCTGCCTGGCACGAGGCCTCAGGTTTCCACCGCAGCCCCCGAGCCTGGCCGCACTCCCCCAGGGCCTTGAGAGCTCCAGGATACGGGATGTGGAAATAATGTGACTCGAGTACTTCCACCCTGCCTCCTGAAAATCAGGTTCTGCGGATTGTTTATTTGAGGGGAAGGAGGCTTCGGCCAAACATCCTGTTTTAAAAAGCATGCTCGGGTTTTGTAGCGCCGGGGCTCAGGGCCCCGCTCAATCGCCCCTTTGACGACATGGAGAGGCTCAGGAATGTTGAAGAGAAGGCCAGTGGCCTGGAGGTGATGTGTTAAAGAGTAAGTGTGTATGTGTGTGTGAGATTGTGTGCGTGCTCGTATGAGCGTTTGTATGTGGACGCTCATTAACAGACCCTTCCTGACATGTTTTGTTCTGAGTTTTGCATATGAAGTGTGTGATGTTGAACTTCCTGAGTAAACATGTTTTTGTCTCTTGCAAACACACACACACACACACACACACACACAAATATCTAAATAGCACTGTGCTGTCGCTGAGGCCGTGGGGCTCTCTTCGAGTGTGTGTTCCTGTCTGGAGAGTCTGATTTCCTCTTCCCCTTACATAATGCACGTAAACTCGACAAACACACACGGTTATCATTTATTAGAGGACAGCTGTATAGGCTACGTTCCTCACTCTACTGTAATACAGTACAGCTATCAAGCTCCTGTAGGCTGCTACACTCAGATCATCGCTGGTTTACATGAACCAGCTTACGTCAGGATTGTTGCTGATTCTGTTTTCAGCTGATTTGTGTGGTTATTTGTAACCACAATGTATATGTTTTTCTAGGTGTGTATTTTGTGTGTGTGTGTGTGCGCGCGCATATTCGTGTACTCCACTTGACCTCTCGATGTGGGATTGGAATGAGATCTCGTGGATATTAGATTAGAATCTTTTGTTTGCTCTCCAGGTTGTTTGAGTGTTATAAGGACTTCAAGATGTGAAGCATTTACAGAGTGTGAAAGAGACGAGGGGGAGGGAGCGAAGGAGATTGGAAGAGAGAGGCAAATCATTTGGATCTTTTTTTGTCAGAGAGCCGCGTTGCATACTTTTATAACAGCACAGCAGCACAACGTGTGTTGTCTTTTAGCCCGTCTGCTTCATTATTCACTCCAGTGTTTTTGAGGATTGCAACTAGTCGTGCATCAAAATCATGCATCTTTGTGGTGTTTCTGAGCCCAAAAATAAATGTTCCCCGTCATTTATACTAGTTAAATAGCCTGGCCTTCTGTGTGACTGATAGGAACCGGCTAATCTAGTGCTCCATGTGGAAATAGGCTGCCAAATCAGTCAAAAGTAAACAGAAACCGTGCTGCCACATGCTGTATTTATTTACCCCTCATGGCAACACTATCAGGAGCAGGGCAGCGCCTCGGCGCTAGTCTAAATGATGTGGCTTTTTATTATGAGACATTTGAGCCTTGCGCTAACATAATGTTTCTGCTCTTGATGCTGCTGTTTTGCCTGTCTAACCTTGAAATAAGCCTTACGTAAGTTTAACACCCAACGGGACCCATTTCACGTAGTATCAACAGCAAACTTTCTTTGCACAGCTGCTAATGCGTATCTATGCATTCCCTGATACACATGGCCGCCTTTACCATTCAGACAGCTGCGTGCTAGACTGGCCCACTCACGTTCCGTATTTAAAAATACAACCCATTTGCACAGGTTATCGTTTTCACCAGGAGATTTCCTTCCAGGCGCAGCAGTGCAGTGAGCTAATCCTCCGGCGTGCTATGGGAAGGCTGGCGCTGCCCGTCTCACTGCGCCTCTGCGCTCCCTCCTCCACACAGCGCTCCTGCGCTCCTCCAAAGGAGCCATTCATCCAGGCCAGGCCACGGGGTTAGGACAACAAATACAGACCCAGCCATGCCATTAAAAATGTATGGAATGTCCAACTGTTGGTTTAGTATTTTAGCCGGCCTCCTCTTAAGGCTGCCGAGGGGCTGAACAATGCCCCGTTTGAGCACTGTGCGCTCTAAAAGCACCCGGCCAGCCTGGGCTCAGGGGAGCGGACGGAAAGAGATGGCAGTTGTGGATGCTGACACTGTGTTTTCTCTATATTTTATCTTCGAGCCGGGTTTTCTGGACCGGCAATTATAAATTGGTATAGGGAGGTGGAGGGATGGGCTGTGGTTTAAACCTTCAGTCTTTCGGCTGGCTAAAATAAGGTGAAGAATGTTTTTTTTTCTCCTCCTTCTTCTCTAGAGGAACATTGACAGTTGTGTCGGGACCAATGGTGGGCAGTATTTTAAAAACATTCTGTGCCTGCAGAATGCACTGTGAGGATTAGATGAGGGGGCCCACTCAGCCCACCATTTCCACACTCAACCCCTACTGAAAAAGAGAGAGACACTATGTGTGTGTGTGTGTGTGTGTGTGTGTGTGTGTGTGTGTGTGTGTGTGTGAGAGAGAGAGAGAGAGAGAGAGAGAGA